>JARQOD010000002.1:221717916-221829923 GCA_033576555.1 Oophaga sylvatica | reverse complement strand
AAAATCAAGCACTAAAACAAAAAGAGAAAATGTCTTATCTGTTAGCAGGAGATGCAGACACGACACAGCAGGCTACAAAGGAAACAGGACTCAAGGATTGAGACCAGAACAATTGATCACCGCAACCCTGATGGGAAGGCGACTCCCTTATATAAGACCAGTCAGTAAACCCCTGTTTCCCACTCCTCACAATCTTCACTGGACAGTCCAGTACCGCTTGTAACCACCAGAGGGACCCTCTGCTCAAAAACTCTTTTTCAAGTCCATTCACAACGTACCCCCCCTTTGAGGAGGGGTCACCGAACCCTCACTTGAGCAACCAGGTCGGTGAGGATGAGTTCTATGATACGCACGGATGAGTCTCCTAGCATGAATGTCCGAAGCAAACACCCAAGAATTGTTTTCCCTGACCTTTACCTCTCCACTTAACCAAATACTGGGTTTCCGTCTAGAAAAATGAGAATTCAATATTTTCTCAACCAAAAAACTCCATATTGCCCTCAACCAGAACAGGGTCAGGAGGCAAAGCAGTAGGAACCACTGGCTCAACAAACCTCTTCAACAAGGACTTGTGGAACACGTTATGGATCTTAAATGTCCCTGGAAGAAGCAAACGAAAAGAAACAGGATTAAGAATCTCCATGATCTTATAAGGTCCAATGAACCTCGGCTTAAATTTAGGAGATGCCACTCTCATAGGAATATTTTTTGAGGACAACCAGACCAAGTCCCCCACTTTAAACCGAGGACCATCAGTCCTATGCCGGTTAGCAAACCGCTGGGCCCTCTCCTGAGAGAGGGACAACCTCTCCACTACCTGGTCCCAAATCTGTTGCATACGCTCCACAACAGAGTCAACACCTGGACAGACAGAAGCCTCCGTCTGTCCTGAAGAAAATCGAGGGTGAAACCCAGAATTACAGAAAAATGGAGACATCAAAGTGGCAGAGCTAGCCCTATTATTAAGAGCAAACTCAGCCAAAGGCAAAAAAGAGACCCAGTCATCCTGATCAGCAGACACAAAGCATCTTAGATAAGTCTCCAATGTCTGGTTTGTTCTCTCAGTTTGACCATTGGTCTGAGGATGAAACGCCAAGGAGAAAGACAATTGAACACCAAGTTTAGAACAAAAGGTCCTCCAAAATCTGGAAACAAACTGGACTCCTCTGTCAGACACAATGTTCTCAGGAATGCCGTGTAAACGAACCACGTGCTGAAGGAACAAAGGCACCAATTCAGAGGAGGAAGGCAACTTAGGTAATGGCACAAAATGTATCATCTTGGAAAACCTATCACAAATCACCAAGATGACGGTCATTCTCTGAGAAACAGGGAGGTCGGAAATGAAATCCATAGAGATATGGGTCCATGGTCTCTTGGGCACAGGCAATGGCATCAACAAACCACTAGAGCGAGAGCAAGGCTTGGAGCGAGAGCAAGTCCCGCAGGACTGCACAAATTCCCTGACATCACGAGACAAGGTAGGCCACCAAAAGGACCGACTAACCAAGTCTCTGGTACCAAAAATTTCGGGATGCCCAGCCAACGCGGAACAATGAATCTCAGACATCACACTCTTTTTCCACTGGTCCGGGACAAACAATTTTCCAACAGGGCAGCGCTCGGGCCTATCCTCCTGACACCCCTCCAGAGCAAGTCTCAAATTGGGTGAGATGGCGGAAAGAACTACACCCTCTTTCAAAATAACAGAAGGATCAGATAACTCAGGAGAGTCCGCAAGGAAACTCCTCGAGAGGGCATCCGCCTTAACATTCTTAGTGCCAGGAAGAAAGGAAACCACAAAATTAAAACGTGTGAAAAACAAGGCCCACCTGGCCTGTCTAGGATTGAGTCGCTTGGCAGATTCCAGATAAACCAGATTCTTATGGTCCGTAAGGACCACCACCTGATGTTTGGCTCGCTCCAGCCAATGTCTCCACTCTTCAAAAGCCCACTTCATGGCCAGTAACTCCCGATTACCCACGTCATAATTACGTTCAGTAGGAGAAAATTTTTGAGAGAAAAAGGCACAAGGGTTACTTTTAGAGGTCTCTGGATCTTTTTGGGACAAAACGGCACCTGCCCCAATTTCAGAGGCATCAACCTCCACCTGAAATGGCAGAGAAACATCAGGCTGCCGTAGAACAGGAGCAGAAGTGAATCTTTGCTTAAGTTCCTGAAATGCAGAGACTGCCTCAGGAGGCCAATTCACCACATCAGAACCCTTTTTGGTCAAATCAGTTAATGGTTTAACAATAACCGAGAAATTACCAATAAATTTACGATAAAAATTGGCAAAACCCAAAAATCTCTGAAGAGCCTTTAATGAAGTAGGTTGGACCCAATCACAGATGGCCTGAACCTTGACCGGGTCCATTTCAATAACAGATGGGGACAAAATGAATCCCAGAAATGAGATCCTCTGTATGCCAAAAAGACACTTTGATCCCTTCACATACAGAGCATTCTCTCTCAAAATCTGGAATACAGTTCGAACATGTTTCACATGAGAGTCCCAGTCATTAGAAAAAATCAAGATATCATCCAAATAAACAATCAGAAATTTATCCACAAAATCCCTGAAAATGTCATTCATGAAGGACTGGAAGACAGAAGGAGCATTAGTGAGCCCAAAGGGCATCACAAGGTACTCAAAATGCCCCTCAGGGGTATTGAATGCCGTCTTCCATTAATCCCCGTGCTTAATGCGAATAAGGTTATATGCCCCCCTGAGGCCAAGCTTGGTAAACCAAGTAGCGTTTTTCACCCTGGAAAACAGGTCAGAAATCAAAGGTAACGGGTATTGATATTTTACAGTAATATTGTTCAAAAGACGATAATCAATACACGGCCTTAATGAACCATCCTTTTTGGCCACAAAGAAAAAACCGGCACCTAAGGGTGAAGAGGATGGTCTGATATGACCCTTCTCCAATGATTCCTTGATATAAGACCGCATAGCGTCATGTTCAGGTACAGACAAGTTAAAAAGGCGACCTTTAGGGAATTTACTACCAGGCACTAATTCAATAGCGCAGTCATAGCTCCTATGGGGAGGCAAGGATGCAGATTTACTTTCGCTAAACACATCAGAAAAATCAATCAAAAAGTCAGGAACATCCTGAGCCTGGGGGGAGGCAGAAAAAACAGGAGTGTTGGTATTAACACATTGGCAGCCCCAACTGGTTACAGACACAGATTTCCAATCCAAAACAGGATTATGAGACGGCAACCAAGGGAAGCCCAGTACGATAATATCATGCAGATTATACAGAACCAAAAATTTACAGCACTCCTGATGATCAGGTTCAACCCTCATTATCACCTGAGTAGAGAACTGAGGTTTATTCTCAGCCAAAGGGGTAGAATCGATCCCCAGTAGGGGAATAGACTTCTGTAGGGGTATCAAGGGAAACCCACAACGTTTAGCAAAATCATAATCCATCCGGTTAATAGCTGCTCCAGAATCAACGAAAGCCTGAGCAGAAAATGAGGACAGAGAGCATATCAGAGTGACAGTTAATAAAAACTTAGTCTGAACACTACCCAAGACAACTGAGCGTGCAAAACGTCTTCCCCGCTTAGGGCAGACTGAAATAGCATGAGAGGCATCACCACAGTAGAAACATAACCCATTGCGCTTTCGAAACTCATGACGCTGTGCCCCAGACACCACTCTATCACACTGCATGGGTTCAGAAGCAGGTTCACAAGGCAACACTATTCCACGCATACTTCTCCGCTCACGCAAACGTCTGTCAATTTGAATCGCTAATGACATAGAATCATTGAGACCAGAGGGGACAGAGAATCCCACCATAACATCCTTTACATTATCTGACAGACCCTTCCGAAAAAGGGCCGCCAAAGCGTCGTCATTCCACTTGGTCAGGACTGCCCACCTACGGAATCTCTGACAGTATAACTCAGCGTCATCAAGCCCCTGATTTAATGCCAACAAGGCTTTTTCAGCTTGATCAGTGACATTAGGCTCATCGTACAATAACCCCAAAGCCTGAAAAAATGCATCAACATCACTCAAAACAGGATCCCCAGGTGTCAGGGAAAAAGCCCAATCCTGAGGATCGCCACGCAGGAGAGAGATGACAATTTGAACCTGCTGCGCTGCGTTCCCTGAGGACTTAGATTTTAAGGCAAAAAACAATTTACAATTATTTTTGAAATTCTGAAACTTAGCTCGATCCCCTAAAAAAAATCTGGCATGGGAATCCTAGGTTCCACAACAGGCAACCTAGCAAGATAGGTAGCAATACTCCGAACCTCAGTGGCAAGCTGATCCACACGGCCAGACAACTGTGCAAACTCCATTGAGAGAAAAAAAAATCCTCCCCAGCACCCAGAGATACAGAGGGAAAAAAAAAATGCAACAAACAGAAAAATATCTCTGACAACTCTGACAACCTTTTTTCTTTCACAATATTTTTTCCCTTCTGTGAGTACCATACAATTTTCAATTTTTAGGCCGGTGATACTGTTATGTTTCGGTAGCTGAGGAGTGCAGGTAAAAAAGGCAATACACCAGAGCAGTTGGAATCTATGAGATTGCAGTACCCTGACTAACCACCACAACTAGAGGCAGCCGTGGAGCGTTCCTACGTTGGTCCTAGACGCCTCGTCACAGGCTGAGAAACTAACTACACCTAAAGATAGAAAGAGGAAAGCTATCTGCCCCGGAGCAGATCCCCAAAGAACATAGAAAGCCCCCAAACATGTAATGGCGGTTAGACAAGAAGAAATACTGACACAGACATAAAATAGTATGAGCAAACGTTGGGGCCCAAACTACCTAAATAGAAAAGGAAAGGAAGGGCACTTACTGCAATCCCAAAAAACCCTGAAAAGCACCAACTCTACTAATTTCAAAATCACCTGAGATCACACGACCTCTACCACCTAAATTAGTTCTCTGGTGTAACAAAATCAAAACAGCAGCCACTGAAAAAACTGGAAAAAGCAAAAGTACAAACATCAGTGGCTGAACTAAACTGAGAGGGCAAAAGCCCCCGGAGGGGACCCTGAAGGCCCCCACAGAAGTGCAGGACAAAATGCAAAAATCAAGCACTAAAACAAAAAGAAGAAAATGTCTTATCTGTTAGCAGGAGATGCAGACACGACACAGCAGGCTACAAAGGAAACAGGACTCAAGGATTGAGACCAGAACAATTGATCACCGGCAACCCTGATGGGAAGGCGACTCCCTTATATAAGACCAGTCAGTAACACCTGATTCCCACTCCTCACAATCTTCACTGGACAGTCCAGTACCGCTTGTAACCACCAGAGGGAGCCTCTGCTCAGAACTCATTTCAAGTCCATTCACAACAGAATGGTCTGCGGGCGTCATGTTCTGTTAGCAGAGCCCCTCATGTGCCTAAACAGTGGAAACCCCCACAAGTGACCCCATTTTGGAAACTAGACCCCCTAAGGAACTTATCTAGGTGTGTGGTGAGCATTTTGAACCCCCAAGTGTTTCACTAAAGTTTATAATGCCCTGGCGTGAATAAAAAAAAAAAAATTTCCACAAATATGATGTTTTAGTCCCCAATTTTTTATTTTCCCAAGGGTAACAGGAGAAATTGGACCACAAAAGTTGTTGTCCAATTTGTCCTGAGTACGCTGATACCCCATATGTTGGGGGGAACCACTGTTTGGGCGCATGGCAGGGCGCAGAAGGGAAGCAGTGACGTTTTGGAATGCAGACTTTGATGGAATGGTCTGCGGGCGTCATGTTCCGTTAGCACAGCCCCTCATGTGCCTAAACAGTGGAAACCCCCACATGTGACCCCATTTTGGAAACTAGACCCCCTAAGGAACTTATCTAGATGTGTGGTGAGCACTTTGAACCCCCAAATACTTCACGCAAGTTTATAATGCCCTCGCGTGAATAAAAAAAAAAAAATTTCCACAAATATGATGTTTTAGTCCCCAATTTTTTATTTTCCCAAGGGTAACAGGAGAAATTGGACCACAAAAGTTGTTGTCCAATTTGTCCTGAGTACGCTGATACCCCATATGTTGGGGGGAACCACTGTTTGGGCGCATGGCAGGGCGCAGAAGGGAAGCAGTGACGTTTTGGAATGCAGACTGAAGGAACTTACCTAGGTGTGTGGTGAGCATTTTGAACCCCCAAGTGTTTCACTAAAGTTTATAATGCCCAGGTGTAAAAATAAAAAATCCTACTTTTATCCTCACAAAAATGATGTTTTAGTCCCCAATTTTTTATTTTCCCAAGGGTAAGAGGAGAAATTGGACACCAAAAATTGTTGTCCAATTTGTCCTGAGTACACTGGTGCCCCATATGTGGGAAAAAACTGTTTGGGCACAAGTCGGGGCTCAGAAGGGAAGTCGTGACGTTTTGGAATGCAGACTGATGGAATGGTCTGCGGGCATCATGTTCCGTTTGCAGAGCTCCTGATGTGCCTAAACAGTAAAAAAAAAAACACAAGTGACATAATTTTGGAAAGTAGACTCCCAAGGAACTTTTCTAAATGTGCCCCCCTTCTGGAACTAATCTTTCCTGTAAAGTAAATTAGTAGTGCATTGAGGTGTGGTACAATTTGAAACAATCCTTCATACACAGGCCAGGTTTTTCGGGGCAGGTGTCGCATTGGTAAGTGGTGTCCTTGCGTATTCCCCTTTTGTAACACACTCGGCACCTTTTTTGTGGCTTACCTTTGCTTCCAGTTGGCGGGACCACCCCGGGAAATGCTGACCTGGTATGATACGAGCACCTTCAGTTCCAGAAGTACTGGGGCCCGCTCTTTCCTGATGCCAAACATCAGGGCCTTAACCACTACCTCCTGAAACTGAAGGTACATCGTATCCTGTTGCGTGCATATCGTGACAGCAGGAAAGCGTTGAGCATTGCCATTTGGACGATGTGCACGGACAGCTTCTTGTACCACACCTTGGCCTTTCTCAAAGCACTGTACGGTTGGAGGAGTTGATCAGAGAGATCAACACCCCCATGTATTTATTGTACCCCAGTACACAGTCCGGTTTGGGGACCTGTGTAGAGGTACCCCGTACAGTGCTGAGGGCGCTGCCATCACCATGTATGGTGGTCAAGAGAAGGACATCCCTCTTGTCCTTGTACTTGACCACCAACAGGTGGTTGCTACATTGGGCTCTGCTCTCACCCTTTCTGAGCATCTGCCCAAGTAGCGTCTTCGGGAGGCCTCTCTGATTTTTGCGGACGGTACCGCAAGCTGCGGTACCTCGCGCAGAGAGGGATTTGTAGAGTGGGACGCTGGAATAAAAGTTATCGGTGTAAAGGTGATAACCTTTATCCAGCAGTGGGTGCACCAAATCCCACACAATTTTCCCACTCACTCCCAGGACGGGGGGACACTCAGGGGGTTCAATCCTGGTGTCCTTTCCTTCGTAAACTCTAAAGCTGTGCGTGTACCCTGAGGTACTCTCACACAGCTTGTAGAGTTTAATTCCGTACCTTGCCCTCTTGCTGGGCAGGTACTGGCGGAATCTGAGCCGTCCCTTAAAATGAACCAAGGACTCATCCACGCAGATGTCCTTTTGGGGCACGTACACTTCAGCAAACTTTTTGCTGAAGTGTTCGATGACCGGCCGAACTTTGAACAGACGGTCAAAGTTGGGGTCATTTTGTGGGGGACACTGTGCATTATCATTATAATGCAGGAATTTGTGGATGGCCTCAAAACGCGTCCGGGCCATGACCATTCGGAACAGTGGAGTGTTGTATAAAATATCAACACTCCAATATTGCCAAAGTTCTGGCTTCTTCAGGATCCCCATATGGAGGACCAGGCCCCAAAACTGCATCATTT
The DNA here is from genome assembly GCA_033576555.1 of Oophaga sylvatica. Classification (NCBI taxonomy): domain Eukaryota; kingdom Metazoa; phylum Chordata; class Amphibia; order Anura; family Dendrobatidae; genus Oophaga; species Oophaga sylvatica. The sequence goes on along the minus strand of JARQOD010000002.1, from coordinate 221,822,097 downwards.
CACCTGCGTCTACAGGAGACCAGTTGGAAAACGATGACACGGGGTTTTGCGCCAAAAATTGCCGAGCGTACAAATTAGTTTGCTCCACCACGAGGTTAATAAAATCCTCAGAGAAAAAGACTTTGAAAAAGTCTATTTCTCTGAGGCCCGTGGTGTCAAACTTGATTCCTGATTCTGCCACAAAATCAGGAATCAGTGGCTCGTAATTTTCGGGGGACGGGGTCCATATGGGGTCCGAAGAGGGGTGCGCTGGTTCATTTTCAGGGGTGGGCGCTGCCTCATCTTCTGTCCTGGGGCGTCTGCGTGGCGGTTCCGCAGGACCCGAGGAGGAAGATGAGGAAGAGGAGGAAGAAGAAGAAGAGGATGAAGAATCTGAAAAGTAAAGAAATGTGGGATCCTCTCCCTCGCTATCAGTGTCGGAGGCAAGGAAAGCGTATGCCTCCTCCACTGAATAGCGCTGTTGGGAAGAACGTGACGAGCGGGACTTTTTTTTGTGAATGTGGTGCTTTGTGTGAACTTTATTTATAACTGTGTGTGTGTGTGGGGGGGGATAGTGGTTGGTGCAAACTATGCTGAAAGGAAAAAGCTAAAAGAAAAGAAAGAGAATAGGGAAAAAAATGCCTGTGAAAAAAAGTCTAAACCAGCAGGCACGAGCTCTGATAAGTGACCGGTGTCACTTATCAAAGTTCCGCGGCTGCCGGATGTGCGCACAGGAGTGGCGGAAAGGGAAGTGAAAAAAAAAAAAAAACGGCAGGAACGAGCTCTGATAAGTGACCGGTGTCACTTATCAAAGTTCCGCGGCTGCCGGATGTGCGCACAGGAGTGGCAGAAAGGGAAGTGAAAAAAAAAAAAAAAAACGGCAGGAACGAGCTCTGATAAGTGACCGGTGTCACTTATCAAAGTTCCGCGGCTGCTAGATGTGCGCACGGGAGTGGCGGAAAGTGGAGTGAAAAAAAAAACTGCAGGAACGAACTCTGATAAGTGACTGGTGTCACTTATCAAAGTTCCGCGGCTGCTGGATGTGCGCACAGGAGTGGTGGAAAGGGGAGTGAAAAAAAATGCAGGAACGAGCTCTGATAAGTGACTGGTGTCACTTATCAAAGTTCCGCGGCTGCTGGATGTGCGCACAGGAGTGGCGGAAAGGGGAGTGAAAAAAAAAAGACGGCAGGAGCGACCTCTGATAAGTGACCGGTGTCGCTTATCAAAGTTCCGCGGCTGCTAGATGTGCGCACAGGAGTGGCGGAAAGGGGAGTGAAAAAAAAAAAAACGGCAGGAACGAGCTCTGATAAGTGACCGGTGTCACTTATCAAAGTTCCGCGGCTGCTAGATGTGCGCACGGGAGTGGCGGAAAGTGGGGTGAAAAAAAAAAAACTGCAGGAACGAGCTCTGATAAGTGACTGGTGTCACCTATCAAAGTTCCGCGGCTGCTGGATGTGCGCACAGGAGTGGCGGAAAGGGGAGTGAAAAAAAAAAAACTGCAGGAACGAGCTCTGATAAGTGACTGGTGTCACTTATCAAAGTTCCGCGGCTGCTGGAAGTGCGCACAGGAGTGGCGGAAAGGGGAGTGAAAAAAAAAAAAAAAAAACGGCAGGAACGAGCTCTGATAAGTGACTGGTGTCACTTATCAAAGTTCCGCGGCTGCTAGATGTGCGCACGGGAGTGGCGGAAAGTGGGGTGAAAAAAAAAAACTGCAGGAACGAGCTCTGATTAGTGACTGGTGTCACTTATCAAAGTTCCGCGGCTGCTAGATGTGCGCACGGGAGTGGCGGAAAGTGGGGTGAAAAAAAAAAAAACTGCAGGAACGAGCTCTGATAAGTGACTGGTGTCACTTATCAAAGTTCCGCGGCTGCTGGAAGTGCGCACAGGAGTGGCGGAAAGGGGAGTGAAAAAAAAAAAACTGCAGGAACGAGCTCTGATAAGTGACTGGTGTCACTTATCAAAGTTCCGCGGCTGCTGGAAGTGCGCACGGAGGGGGGTGCAAAAGAAAAACGAGCACGAGTGTTGATCGGTGAACTGCGTCACCAATCAACGCTCAGCGGCTGCTAAATGTGCGCAAAGGGGGGGTAAAAAGAGGGGGAAAGGGAAGGGGGGAGTGGGGAATGGGGGGATTGGGGTGGATCGGGCAGGGATCGGGGCTCAAAAACTCACGTTTGTAGTCTCTCTTCTTTCTTCTTCTTCTTTCTTCTCTCTTCTTTCTTCTCTCTTCTTTCTTCTTTCTTCAGCAGGAGTTGTGGTGTCACAGGCTACTGTCCGATGACAGTAAGAGGTTAAAGTTTCTACCCAAAAATGTTAAAATGGCCAGATATTATTAATATAGTGATAGTCAAAGGTTAATAATTATGTTTGTTTTAGTAAGGACACTTTCACACCTGTGCTTGATCTTGGAGCTATTGGAATCTAAGTTTGACTCAATTGAAACTAAAGCATGTAGCATTATAGCTTTGGAAAACCATACAAAAGCATAAGTATTTTCTGTCCAGCTATTTTTTTAAAGAAGCTCTCCCATCAAAATTTGCATCTACTTAATATATTGAAGTCATCATATTATATAGCGTTGTGTACTTACAATTGCTCATTTGGCCCTTCTACATAGCTAATTCTTCTTTTTCCCAGTAAGTCACATGATTAAAAACTGACTAGCTGGATCCTTCTAAACTCTATGTAGAAACAGGAGGTAAATTTTCCCTTTATAGGTCACTGCAAAAGTCCCTGGCAGAGGGGAGGATGGTGCAGCTGGGTCAGGAGGTGGAGAGGGGAATGATAAATGCAGGGACAAGAGACTTCATATTTCTACATAGAGCAGAGAAAAGAGAAGAATCAACTGGGTAGAAAGGAAAAATGAGCAACTGTAAGTTCACAGTGCTATATAATACAATGACTGCAATATATTATGAAGTTAAAAACTTTGATGGAAGTGCTTATTTAATTGAAAACAGGAAATGCATTAATATTGGTCATCAGTCACCTTTGAAATTCCAAAAATGGTAAAACTTCTACTTTCTTATTTTCAGTTTTGGAGAAGCCAATTGAGAAGAGATACCTAACATAGTTGCATTCTTGTCTCTTCTGTTTAAAATGACAAGAACCATAAAATGCAAAAAAAATGCCAATATCTCTGTAGGAGGTTTGATGGGTAAAATTTCTCCTTAACTCTATCCAGACCACCCATATACTTTGAATGTTCAGGTGGTCCAGATCTTACTCTGCAGTGATGTTCTAAAACGTCACTGCATAGGAGTGCAGCCACAGTAGAAGATATAGGAGTGCAACATCGGAGAAGCAGATACCCTGCTGTCAGAGAGAGCCAGAGCTCTCATAGAGAAGGTACATGGTTTATTTCCATTTGTGATTTCTACATCGCTGTATACACAGCGGCACAGAAGCACTGTGTACACGGTAATATGAAGCGCTGATGGCCCTTCCTCCTCCTTACAAAGTGGTCATGTAATTACTGCATATAGGGAGGGAGCAAGAGTTGCAAGATAGGAGTTTCTTAGGAGACCTAGACAACCCAGGAGGCTGCATTTCCCTTGTAAATTGGGCTGGTAATTAAGATGAAAATAAAAATATTTTAGTATTTAAATAAGTAAAAGTCAAATAGATAAAAATTAAATGAAAAATAAATAAAAAAAATATATCAATGTCAATCAAAATTTCTGTTGCTAGCCCCACCTCCATAAAAATGGTAAAATATTATACAGGGATATATAATAGAGGGATATAATATAGGGATAGTTTTAATAAAATAGAGAATAAATGTTTAAATGTATTCTAGCGGTCCTATGTGGCATAACAAAATGCGACATACAAACATTTATTTCCCTTTCTTTTCAATCAATATCGCCTGATATCAATAAAAAAAAACTGAATATGACAGTGGCAAATGACTTGAATAACCATACAAGCTCTGTAAACATCGAAAAAAAATCCTAAAATGTGCCTGGTCAGGATTTGGAACAGGGTTCCGTTCTTGAACTCGTTAAAAAGACATCCAAAAAGGCCTAAGGAGACAAGAAGATCGTGAAATGCTCCATGAGAAATACAATTGAATAAATGTAAAAGTTGGTACTGCAGTCTCTTCACAGAGGAAAAGCACAACTACTAAAATGGCAATCCTAAAAGTAAATTTCAACTGTTTAAAGACTCTTGCCTTGATTTGAGATATGAAGCCAGGCTGAAATCTCGAATTGCATACAGCTGTTGCAGGACTCTCATCAATGCAAAGCAAGAGATTGATTGGCTGGCTGGAGAGTCTAAATTGTAAAGTTACTCCATGAAGAGATTTCATATGCTAGCGTAAGAAGAAATTCTCTACATGTAAATACAACAAATAATTTTTACCAAAATAATTATTCATTTAAATTTTTGGTGGAACTTCTCTTTAACTGAATAATATCATCTTTTTTGTTTTAACTTCGCTAAATAGCTGTTTTTATACCACACGATTATCATGAATGATGATTCCTAGGAATACTCATTTGTTTGGTTTGACCAAAAGATCATCCTTCTTGGCAACACATCATCCAGTGTATACAGGACTTGCGCTGTCGAGAACAAGACAGCCTATGCGGCAGGGCCGGCGTCAGCACCCGGCACACCCGGGAAAGTGCCGGGGCCCTGAGCAGGCGAGGGGGCTCACTCACAGTCGGGGACACCGGCATGCTACGGGGCCTGGTGCTTGTGCCAGTACCGGGGGCCGGTGCCTCGAACAGAGCAGCGGCCAGTAAGGAGGGGTTAGTATTTCATTTTAAAAATTTTTTATGTTTGGCACAATATATGGAGACCATCATATGGGGCCCATCATACACTGGAGTATCATGTATGGGGCCCATCATACACTGGAGCATCATGTATGGGGCCCATCATACACTGGAGCATCATATATGGAGCATTACATGGGGCCTATCATACACTGGAACATCATATATGGGGCCCATTATATATGGAGCATTATATGGGATCCATAATAAACTGGAGCATCATATATAGGTCCATTATATATGAAGCATTATATGGGGCCCATCATGCACTGAAGCATCATATATGGAGCCCATCATATACTGGAGCATCATATGGGGCCCATTATATATGGAGAATCTTATAGGGTCCATTATATATGGAGCGGTATATGGGGCTCATTATTCTGTATGGAGCTCTATGTGGTGACCATAATACTGTATGGAGCAATATATAGGGCTCATTATTCTGTATGGAACACTATGTGGTGCCCATAATACTGTATGAAGCAATAAATGGAGCTCATTATACTGTATGGAGCATTTTATGGGGCTCATTATTCAGCACGGAGTACTATGTGGTGACCATAATACTGTATGGAGCAATATATGGAGCTCATTATTCTGTATGGAACACTATGTGGTGCCTATAATATTGTATGAAGCAATATATGGAGCTCACTATACTGTATGGAGCAATATATGGAGCTCATTATTCTATATGGAGCACTATGTGGTGCCCATAATACTGTATGGATGACAATACTGTTTGTCTTTTGAGCTATTGTAGAATTTACAATAGATATCACTCATGTAATGTATGAAGTAAGTGAAGTATTTGTCATTGTACTATACCTATTTTTCTCTACCGTATCTGTGCTTCATGAATTGTGGTATGTGTTAAAGGGGCCCACTGAGACTCTTTGGCCCGAGTCCCATGAAAACCTGAAGCCGACCCTGCTATGTGGACTGGATGTTTATTACAGATCATTCAGTGTGCATCTGAAGCACGGTCAGCCTGTGCCCAAAGACTATAAGCGACCACCGATCAAGGAACATATAGCTTATTTACTACCATCGGTCACCTCCTGGATACGGACCTTAACTCCTATATTGTTCTCTGTAGTCTAAAGCAACAATTACCCCCAGGTAAAAATAATGAGAGACAGGAGATACATTATTGGATATCTTAAATATAAACAGATTCTTGATATTTTACAATCGCAGCCAAGGCCTTAAAGGTGGCTATAGCGTCTCGGTTATTTGCTGCCCATACATGTAAAGCACCAAGCCCTGATTCCTCCTGACCATTTACATACTAACCAGTAACAGTTGGCAGCACACAGTACATGGCAGTTAGGGGTATTCTGGTCTTGATCCAATGGCCATTCTCTTGTGCAATTTTCAGAATGTGTATTTGCAGATATATAAAGGTAATTGAAGCATGTTAGTTCCATTCTTACATGTGGTCATCATGTGGTCAATGCAACATGTACCAAAAACTATCAGTAGTGTTGTGGGCTTTAGATCACTCATTCCACAAGTATTATGAATATTAGACAACATATGAGGCTTAAAATGACTGGTGTGCAATACGTTTCAGTGCAATAGATATGTATCATCAATATTAATATAAAAATTAGCCATGCACCATTATAATGACAGCCTTGGTTATGCATCATCAGCAGACATACAAACTTGCAATAATTGGAACAGATTTGTGCATATGAGCTGGCACAAGTCAATCATCTCTAAGCCACAAACCTCATTGTGACATGATTTAGCATCTGAATCCACAATACTTGTTTCTTTCAAATCCAAAGCTCCAAAATGCAAAAAGAAATGGTCTCATTGTTTTAAAATAGTACAATACATTAAAATGATTATAAAAAAAGAAGGAATAAAAAGCATCAAAAGGTAAAAGCATCAATCATAACAGGAAGATCAGAGAAATCCTCACTGATACATATTACAAATTCCATAAAATCGAAGAATCATCCCAATCAGCACTTCCTTTTTATTTCCCAATATAAGCTATAATTTGCAGTAGGATTTTATTATGGATGACCTTGACAGAAAACACCTAGGACAAATGGTTCCGCACATTTTTTCAAAGCTATATTGATTGCAACTAGTAATTGTGATACCATTATTTTATTTTTTGGACAGAAATGATAGCCACGTATAATAGATATAGAGACACAGTAATAAATATGAAAGATTTGCTTAAAAAGTACAATATTTCCCTAATCCTCATGACTATATACAGCCATTCTCCACACATACTGTGCATTGGCATATTTTGCTATGGTTACTACAAGCACACGGTATAGTGCAGGGTCATACAGATTTTGCCTGCCATAGCCAGCACTGCTTGTCTCAGCACTGTGGACCAGCCCCTACAACACAGAATTCTAATTCATTCTGAAGCATGCAGAAATCCGTTCTAAGCAACAAGACAATCAATTAAAATCCCACAGATGAGAAATGACTACTTACAGCATTTGATAAAATGGTAGTGAGACATCCTTGAATCTTGCCCGTTAGCCTTGGTACAGTTGTCTGCATTCTGTGCTGCTAAAACTCTCTAGTATAGACGTGCATTATTTAGACTCCTTCGTCAGGTATCCGATTCACCCCTCAATGCATTATTAATTTAGAACAGCTTATATTCCAAGGTACAGAAGAGGCTTTCTATTCATTTTCACCTGTCTGCTGAAGCCACCGTAGACCTTTACGTGTGTCTTCAACCATAGACACTACACGTGCCGGTGTAGTATATCTCCTAAGCCTGGCTATTAATCCTACATCACTGGGAAGAGAGGAATATGACTGGTGTGCAGGCTCATTCCTTCAGATTAGAGGTGTGATGCTGCTGCTTCTGGTTCTGCAGCACTGCGGCGCTCACAATCTTGTCTCTTAATAGCTTTCCATAGTGTTCAGATAGCTAGCAAAGTAAGATTGCTTGCCTAATTGTATGAAGTTACAGGAAAAGGGGTGTTACGTGGCACTAGGAGATGCTGCCTTCAGTCGAACATGACTAGATTCCTTAACTGTTCTTAAAATAGATTATTTTTAGGCACCAGCAGTTGTTGTGCGGCACCGGCTGGGGGAACAGCTGCTCAAATAATCTCTATTCAGCATTTTGAATTTTTATCCATTTGTCAAAATAAAGGTTCAAAGCAATTTCATAGACGTAACAATAGGATGAACAATGGAATCCAAGGAATGTTTGTGTATAAGCAGTAGTGTCCGTGAGATATTGTAAATGAAGTGAATTATATAAAATCTTGTAGTTCGTCTTAAAAAGTACATTACATAGACTTGTGAACTTTTAAGAAGGTACATCAGGGTGAATGAAAGCAAACATACACAAAGCAGCACACGCAGCACAACATTTTTTAGGCTTTATGCATTACCCATCTTCATAAGACACAGGCACAACATACAAATGGTACATATGACATTCCCAAAATTAATAGACCACACTCCTAAACACATAAAGAACCCAGACCATAGTCCTCAAAAACAGATGAAACGCAGACCAGACCCCTAAACAAATACCATGTAGAAGTAATACTTTGACTGCCAAAATAATGGTCTGAAAGAGTTAAGCTACAAACATGACTCCATTACTATGTCAATAATTAGCGCTAGACTTCTACACCATACAGACAGCTATGTACATGTGTTATTTACTGCATGTATGAGCAATAACACCATAGAAAGCAGTAATGGAATGTATACAGATAGAAGCTGCAATGCATAAAACTGGCACATAGCAGTGGGATGTCTCCTGTGGATCTCCAGGATTTGTAGTCTACGGCATTCCCTGGCAGCAGCTAGAATTGTATAGATGAAATAGCACAGCTGACATAGCAAGACTTATATAAGTGGTTGAGAATGGTTGAGAATGAAGTCAGCCACCCATTTACAAGAATTAAAGGGTTTGCACCAGGTTATTCCTCTCCATTCAGATGGGGATCTTTAATATTTTATTCTCTAGATTGATATGGGTCGCAGAGATCAAACCTCCAGTGAGCAATAAGGCTATCTCCTATCCAGTGACAGGAGATCACTGCATAAATTGGTGTAACCCCTTTAAGAAGTGATGTCACAATAACCCCACTCTTAGGCTTTGAACTATACAGGACTGCTTTTGTCAGTTAATCTTGGTCACCATGTGGAGATACCACCAAGTTTCTGAACTTATTTTATCTCTTGTCAAAGCTCCTATTTTACCCATGTACGAATGTAATGCCTGTTGCATACTGCCAGTATTGTATTATTGCTAGGTAGTATTATGGCCTTTTAGCCTAGTTTGTACATGTAAGTGATGCAATATGTCTGCTCATACATGTGTGATTCACTGTGTGACGGATGTGAGTAAGTGGTAGTGTCAGACCTAGTTAATTTATCAAAGATGAGCTTTGAGTTAAGAAATTCCATATGTAGGGTGTCACTTTGTAACGGCTCAAAAGTCTGAGGTGCCTCTGAAAGAAGAGTGGGCTTTATACTCTGTCTTTTAAAATAATGTGCACAAAGTATCAGTGACATGTCTTGGTCAGAGGGCATCCCCAACAGCAAAAAAGGAGCTGGTTTCCAACCAGTGGCTAGCAGATATCTACAGGTAGTGCAGGCAGGAAGAGGTGAGGTGAAGCTGTGTAGCGGTGGAGAAATGCCAGCACCACAGCTAACTAGTAAGTAGAGATAAGTAGCACTCATTACTAAGATGCTCCTCCCCAAGCCTTATGGGCAATTTACATTTAATAACTGTCAATCGACTATACATATGTCGATCAGTGATTGTTTATTGGCTGACCACAATTTTATGTGCACAGAATGATTGTTAATACACAAGATGGAATGATGTGCTGCCAATAAGAATGATTTTAATACCAGCATGAATGGTCCAATTACCTTATGAACGAGCATTTTGGTAATTTGCTGGGGGATTGCTGGTTTGTTTACACAAACCAATTATGAAGGAAGGATCATTATAACGGATCCTCGTTCCTCATTATCAGCAAGTCTAAATGAACTATTAGTGTGGGCCACAGTGAAGCAGATACAGAAGTTCAAGCCTGAGATGCAGTCCATTTAGATTTTCCCAGATGGAGGAAACCAGTCCACCTGCATGAGAGTACCGTCTTCAGAAGAGGGTGAGGTAGGTGCCAGGAGAGGTGACCAAGAGAGTGATTAAGTGGCTTCTATATGGCATAGAAAGTGACACAGATACTGTGCAAAACTGAAGGAGGTGCAGTTGAAGAGATTGCCAGCAGACTGCTGTAAATGTCATCAATTTGTCACAAGTGTCAGCAAACTGTCATATGTGTCAGTACAGTGACGCATGTGTCAGTAAAGCATTGCAAATGTCAGCCTATAGCTGCAGATACCAATTATAAACCTTTGATTATAATCAAACAGAAACCATCATGCGTGTTGCTTCATGTAAAACTCAGTAACTATCAAGTTTGTTGCCTCCCTGTGACTAAAGCTGTTGACCTATTATCTGTGCATGCCTTCATACCTTCAGACATTCCTGTTTGCGGAACCACTCTACCATCAAGAGCAACTATTCCTATATATTAATGAAATAGACACAGCATCACCTACATGTCCAACCCTTATATTCTTGCACATTACACTGAACCTGGTGATCGATGCAGCCATAGAAAGGATTACACACCATGTTCCAAATTATTATGCAAATTGGTTAAGAGTCATAGCGTTTTTTGTTTTTTTTAAATGAAACCCTTTGATGGTATTGTGTCTCAGGGTTCTTTGGATCACTGAAATCAATTTCAAATAGCTGTGATAATTAGTTTGCCATGTGAGCCCAATAAAAGGAAAACTGGATGTTCCACACTATTAAGCAGGCCAGAGTTTTCAAGTAACATGGGAAAGAAAAAGAATCTCTCTGCTGCTGAAAAGCATCAAATAGTATAATGCCTTGGTCAAGGGATGAAAACATTAGATATTTCCCGAAAACTTAAGCGTGATCATCGTACTGTTAAGAGATTTGTGGCTGATTCTGAGCATAGACGTGTTCGTGCTGATAAAGGCAGAATGAGGAAGGTTTCTACCAGGCAAGTTCATCGGATTAAGAGAGCAGCTGCAAAAAAGCCATTACAAACCAGCAAAGATGTTTGAAGCTGCTGGTGCCTCTGGAGTCCCTCGAACCTCAAGGTATAGGATCGTTCAAAGGCTTGCTATGGTGCATAAACCTACTCTTCAGCCACCCCTAAACAGTGCTCACAAGCAGAAACGGTTGCAGTGGGCCCAGACATACATGAAGACTAATTTTCAAACAGTCTTGTTTACTGATGAGTCTCGAGCAACCCTGGATGGTCCAGATGGATGGAGTAGTGGATGGTTGGTGGATGGCCACCATGTCCCAACAAGGCTGCGACGTCAGCAAGGAGGTGGAGGAGTCTAGAAGCAATGGGATGAAACTGAATGGGAAGAGACACAGATTAGATATTAGAAAAAACTTTTTGACAGTTAGGGTGATCAATGAGTGGAACAGGCTGCCACGAGAGGTGGTGAGTTCTCCTTCAATGGAAGTCTTCAAACAGAGGCTGGACAGACATCTGTCTGGGATGACTTAGAAAATCCTGCTTTGAGCAGGGGGTTGGACCAGATGGCCCAGGAGGTCCCTTCCAACTCTACCATTCTATGATTCTATGAGTCATGTTTTGGGCGGGAATCATGGGGAAACAGCTGGTAGGGCCCTTTAAGGTTCCAGAAGGTGTGAAAATGACCTCTGCAAAGTATATAGAGTTTCTGACTGACAACTTTCTTCCATGGTATAAAAAGCAGAAACGTGCCTTCAGGAGCAAAATCATCTTCATGCATTACAATGCACCATCTAATGCTGCAAAGAATACCTCTGAGTCATTGGCTGCTATGGGCATAAAAGGAGATAAACTCATGGTGTGGCCACCATCTTCCCCTGACCTCAACCCTATAGAGAACCTTTGGAGTATCATCAAGCAAAAGATCTATGAGGGTGGGAGGCAGCTCACATTAAAACAGCAGCTCTGGGAGGCTATTCTGATTTCATGCAAAGAAATACAAGCAGAAACTCTCCAAAAACTCACAAGTTCAATTGATGCAAGAGTTGTGAAGGTGATATCAAAGAAGGGTTCCTATGTTAACATGTAACTTGGCCTTTTAGGATGTTTTAGAGTTAAATAGCTTTTTTGTTCAGTGAATGTGACCTCCAAAAGCTGCAAATTCCAAATGAGCATTTTTAGTTCTTTAAAACATATCAAATGTTTAGAAATTCTACTGTGCCTAATAATTTGGAACAGTGCATTTTGAGATTTTATTCATTTTAGAGATTATACTGTTATAATTGGGAGGTTTCTTCAATAAAATTCTATGTATACTCTTAATGGGTGATGACTTTTATTAGACTGACTGTCATTTGCACTGACCACTTAGGAAAATCAGAGAAAAATATCATTTGCATAATAAGTTGGAACATGGTGTAGATACCTCAGCCAGAGCTTGGAACAAGACTTAGAGCCACTGTGTCACCTAAGACAAAACCAACTCCATTTCTAGAGTATCCTAGCGAACACTGCTCATCCTCCAGATGCCAAAATTGGACCTAATGGTGCAGCATCACGATGTCCAAGATGTCTTGGGAAAGATGGTAAGCATGGCAACAAGTATCTATCGGTCATTGTGATGCTTGTTTCTGATTCGTCAGCATTTGAACTTGTTTACTTTTTTATATATACGTTATGTAGGACGACATGCACTGAAGTGAAAATTATACATAAAGTGTACTACAAATAGCCATAGTGTCACCTAATATACAGTATATATTTATATTTATTTATATTATTCCTGTGAGATGAGATTAGCTGCTGTCATATGTTTCTATCGCCGTATTTGAGAACTGACTAATTTATCATAAAAAGTGATTATTTACAATAAAAAAGATTATATAATACAGAAATTTAGTTACACGTTGTTCTCATTTAAATACAATATAATTTTGGAATCATCTATCCAGCCGTTTCTGATTTATCTGCTGACAAATGGTGGGTGACAAGCACTAATATCCCTTGGAGAGGTTGCTATGTGAAGTTAATTAGGCTGCCCTATTGTGCTGCCTGTGAAACTGTCAGCCTTTGCCGCAATTCTGACATTCTGTTCATGTATCAGGAGGATCAGGATAAACAACGTGACAGATAGTTTTGGCTTTAAAATTTTTATCACTAAATAACAATTCACACATTCAAAGTGCGACAAAAATGGATATCTGTAAACTATCAAGATTCGATGTTATTGGTAATCAGCACCACACTTTTAGGCAAAAGAGTAAAATAATATCATTAGGTCTTGTATTGACTGAAATGTTTGTTTTCTTTCATTAATTAATAGCATAATGCTAGAGTCTTACACTTTTCAATAACTCTTAAAAGTTTCACCTTGTTGCAACGTTTATGATTAGGAGGTGCTTGGGGAGGTGGAGCGATCGCTGCAGCCTCTGCATACGACTGGAGTCTATGGGCGAGCGACGGATGTGCGAGCACAGTCTTCGCACCTTATGGAGCAGGGCTGGTAACTATGGATAATTATTTATGAAGCACTGCACCACCAGGTTCAAGGTGTGAGCCAGGCAAGGTATGTGTCTGCGTTTTGCCAGGGCTATAGCCGCCCCAAAATTACGGCAGTTATCACTGACTAACTAGCCTGGCTCAAGATGTAGACTGCCCAGCCATGACTCAGTTTCTCGCTGCAAGTAGTCGGCCAGTACCTCTGCGGTGTGTCTGTTGTCGCCCAAAGACATCATCTTTAAAACAGCCTGCTGACACTTACCACTAGCTGTTCGATAGTGGGACACCTCGTGTGTAACACTGGCAGCTGCGGATGGAGTGCTCGTGCGACTGCGCTCTGTTGAAGAGCTTTCGCTTCTGGAGGAGGAGGAGGGTCGAATGCCTACAGCCAACTGTTGCCTATACCATGGGCTAGGCAGCACTGTCCCACCGCCGCTGTCCCCTGTGAACCCTGCATCCACCACATTAACCCAGTGTGCAGTGATGGACACGTAACGGCCTGGCCATGCCTACTGGCCCATGCATCTGTTGTGAAGTGCACCTTTCCACTCACTGATTGTTTGAGTGCATGGACAATGCGGTCATTCACATGCAGGTGGAGGGCAGGGATGGTTTTTCTAGAAAAGAAGTGCCGACTGGGTAGGACATAGCGTGGGACAGCGTAGGCAATGAGCTCTCGGAACGCTGTGCTTTCAACCAAACGGAAGGGCGTCATCTCTAATGAGATCAGTTTGGCAATGTAGGCGTTCAAAGCCAATGTACGCGGATGAGAGGATGAGTACTTTCTTGTCCTACTCAGAGTGTCTGCTAGTGTGAGCTGGACTTGAGAGCTGCATATGGGGGAACTAGCGGTGGACATGGCAGACTGAGAGGGGGTTGGTGATGGTGATGGTGGTGGTGGTGGTGATGGCCTAGATTCAGTCTTTCGATGGAAAAACATTGTGATTCCCTGGCTGCTTTAGCCTTGCGACGACACCTCAACATTTCTTGCTATTGGTGTGCTAACCGGTGGTCTTACAGTGGGGGAAGCAATGTAGCATTGCTGGCTACCTTCAGACGGAGCAGGTGCACATGTGCTACCTGAGGTTTTGTAGTCCGTCCACGCTTGCAAGTGCATGGTGTTTAAATGTCTAAGCATGCAACTGGTATTCAAATTTTGGAGATTTTTCCCTCGGCTTAAGGTCCTTCCACACTTCTTGCAGATAACCTTTGCCTCATCAATAGGATTTTGGTAAAAAAAGTGCCACACTGCACTCTTCCTACTATGGGATAAATTTTCAGGGCTTGCACGCTGTGCTAATTTGACCGTCTGGCAAGGTTGTCCTAACTCTTTTTCTTTTTTTAACACGTTTTTGGACTGCTACGGGCCTGCCAGATAACTGCAGCTGCGATGTCAATGACTGCTGCGGATCCTCTTCCTCTTCTGAGCTATTGCCAGATGGACCCTCTTCCCCAATGGATGCCAATCCAGGTCAACAACTGGGTTATCCATCACCTCCTCTTCAATTTCATCTGCATCTTCCTCTGTGTCACTGTGTAAGGTGGTAGAGTATGCGGGAAGGGGCACCTGAGTTTCATCAGGGTCAGAATCTGGCTCAGTAGACTGCGAGGGCAATGTAGTGCTCTGGGTGAATGTACCAGCAGAATCATGTACCAGTGGCTGTGCCTCAGTGCACTCCATGTCATATTCATCTTGGACTGGGGAATTCTGGATTTCACTTGATAACCCAGGCATAGTATGTGAAAAGAGCTCCATGGAGTAATCTGAAGTGTGGCCTGCCGCATCCTTCACTTTTGTTGGGGGTGAAGGACACAAGGAAAGGTGTCGTTCCTGACCAGGAGCCTGCACTGACGACTCATTGCTTGCAGTTTTTGAAACTTCAGAAGAGGAGGCGATAGAGCTTGAGGCTATTTTGGCAATGAAAGCCAAAACCTGTTCCTGATGCTCCGTCTTTAAAAGCGGTTTACCTACTCCAAGAAAAGGGAGCCTTCCAGGCCTTCTGGAGCCAGACGATGATGCAGGCTCAACACCTCCTGGCTTAGGTGCTATTGTGCTTTTCGCACTACCAGCAGATGCACCACCACCATCAGTACCAGCTGGCCCCCCCCGCCCACGTCCGCGGCCTCTTCCACCATACTTACTCATGTTTGGGAAAATGTACCAAAGATATCAGCAGATGTATGGTACTGTACCAGAAGCATACAGCTGTATACAGTGTAGGGGAAAATGTAAATCTCAGTATATTTTTCCGGAGTCACACACAGACGCTCTCTCAGTTTGGATTTGACCGTAATACAAAAGGCAGAAAAATGGTACTGTATCAGAAGCGTACAGCTGTATACATTGTAGGGGAAAATTTAAATCTCCGTATATATTTCCGGAATCACACACAGACGCTCACTCAGTATGGATTTGACCAGAATACAAAAAGCAGAAAAACGGTACTGTATCAGAAGCGTACAGCTGTATACATTGTAGGGGAAAATTTAAATCTCTGTATATATTTCCGGAATCACACACAGACGCTCACTCAGTATGGATTTGACCAGAATACAAAAGGCAGAAAAACGGTAGTGTATCAGAAGCGTACAGCTGTATACAGTGCAGGGGAAAATTTAAATCTACGTATATATTTCCGAAGTCACACTCAGACGTTTACTCAGTGTGGATTTGACCGTAATACAAAAGGCAGAAAAACTGTACTGTATCAGAAGTGTTGTGAATGGGTTTGAGATGAGTTCTGAGCAGAGGCTCCCTCTGGTGGTTACTAGCGGTGCTAGTCTGTCCAGTGAAGATTGTGAGGACTGGGAATCAGGTGTTACTGATTGGTCTTATATAAGGGAGTCACCTTCCCATCAGGGTTGCCGGTGATCAATTGTTCTGGTCTGGATCCTTTATTCCTGTTTCCCTTGTAGCCTGCTGTGTCGTGTCTGCATCTCCTGCTAACAGATAAGACATTTTCTTCTTTTGTGTTTGTGCTATATTTTTGCATTTTGTCCTGCACTTCTGTGGGGGCCTTCAGGGTCCCCTCCGGGGGCTTCTGCCCTCTCAGTTTTGTTCAGCCACTGATGTTTGTACTTTTGCTTTTTCCAGTTTTTTCAGTGGCTGCTGTTTTGATTTTGTTACACCAGAGAACTAATTTAGGTGGAAGAGGTCGTGTGATCTCAGGTGTTTTTGAAATTAGTAGAGTTGGTGCCTTTCAGGGTTTTCTGGGATTGCAGTAAGTACCCTTCCTATCCTTTTCTATTTAGTTAGTTTGGGCCCCAGCGTTTGCTCATACTATTTTCTTTCTGTGTCAGTATTTCATCTTGTCTAACCGCCATTACATGTTTGGGGGCTTTCTATTATCTTTGGGGTTCTGCTCCGGGGCAGATAGCTTTCCTATTTCTATCTTTAGGTGTAGTTAGTTTCTCAGGCTGTGACGAGGCGTCTAGGACCAACGTAGGAACGCTCCACGGCTGCCTCTAGTTGTGGTGGTTAGTCAGGGTACTGCAATCTCATAGATTCCAACTGCTCTGGTGTATTGCCTTTTTTACCTGCACTCCTCAGCTACCGAAACATAACAGTATCACCGGCCTAAAAATTGAAAATTGTATGGTACTCACAGAAGGGAAAAAATATTGTGAAAGAAAAAAGGTTGTCAGAGTTGTCAGAGATATTTTTCTGTTTGTTGCATTTTTTTTTTTTTCCCTCTGTATCTCTGGGTGCTGGGAGGATCTTTTCTCTCAATGGAGTTTGCACAGTTGTCTGGCCGTGTGGATCAGCTTGCCACTGAGGTTCAGAGTATTGCTGCATATCTTGCTAGGTTGCCTGTTGTGGAACCTAGGATTCCCATGCCAGATTTGTTTTTAGGGGATCGAGCTAAGTTTCAGAATTTCAAAAATAATTGTAAATTGTTTTTTGCCTTAAAATCTAAGTCCTCAGGGAACGCAGCGCAGCAGGTTCAAATTATCATCTCTCTCCTGCGCGGCGATCCTCAGGATTGGGCTTTTTCCCTGATACCTGGGGATCCTGTTTTGAGTGATGTTGATGCGTTTTTTCAGGCCTTGGGGTTATTGTACGATGAGCCTAATGTCACTGATCAAGCTGAAAAAGCCTTGTTGGCATTAAATCAGGGGCTTGATGACGCTGAGTTATACTGTCAGAGATTCCGTAGGTGGGCAGTCCTGACCAAATGGAATGACGACGCTTTGGCAGCCCTTTTCCGGAAGGGTCTGTCAGATAATGTAAAGGATGTTATGGTGGGATTCCCTGTCCCCTCTGGTCTCATTGATTCTATGTCATTAGCGATTCAAATTGACAGACGTTTGCGTGAGCGGAGAAGTATGCGTGGAATGGTGTTGCCTTGTGAACCAGCTTCTGAACCCATGCAGTGTGATAGAGTGGTGTCTGGGGCACAGCGTCATGAGTTTCGAAAGCGCAATGGGTTATGTTTCTACTGTGGTGATGCCTCTCATGCTATTTCAGTCTGCCCTAAGCGGGGAAGACGTTTTGCAAGCTCAGTTGTCTTGGGTAGTGTTCAGACTAAGTTTTTATTAACTGTCACTCTGATATGCTCTCTGTCCTCATTTTCTGCTCAGGCTTTCGTTGATTCTGAAGCAGCTATTAACCTGATGGATTATGATTTTGCTAAATGTTGTGGATTTCCCATGATACCCCTACAGAAGTCTATTCCCCTACTGGGGATCGAATCTACCCCTTTGGCTGAGAATAAACCCCAGTTTTCTACTCAGGTGATAATGAGGGTTGAACCTGATCACCAGGAGTGCTGCAAATTTTTGGTTCTGTATAATCTGCATGACATTATCATGCTGGGTTTCCCTTGGTTACAGTCTCATAATCCTGTTTTGGATTGGAAATCTGTGTCTGTAACCAGTTGGGGCTGCCAATGTGTTAATACCAACACTCCTGTTTTTTCTGCCTCCCCCCAGGCTCAGGATGTTCCTGACTTTTTGATTGATTTTTCTGATGTGTTTAGCGAAAGTAAATCTGCATCCTTGCCTCCCCATAGGAGCTATGACTGCGCTATTGAATTAGTGCCGGGTAGTAAATTCCCTAAAGGTCGCCTTTTTAACTTGTCTGTACCTGAACATGACGCTATGCGGTCTTATATCAAGGAATCATTGGAGAAGGGTCATATCAGACCATCCTCTTCACCCTTAGGTGCCGGTTTTTTCTTTGTGGCCAAAAAGGATGGTTCATTAAGGCCGTGTATTGATTATCGTCTTTTGAACAATATTACTGTGAAATATCAATACCCGTTACCCTTGATTTCTGACCTGTTTTCCAGGGTAAAAAACGCTACTTGGTTTACCAAGCTTGACCTCAGGGGGGCGTATAACCTTATTCGCATTAAGCACGGGGATGAATGGAAGACGGCATTCAATACCCCTGAAGGGCATTTTGAGTACCTGGTGATGCCCTTTGGGCTCACTAATGCTCCTTCCGTCTTCCAGTCCTTCATGAATGACATTTTCAGGGATTTTGTGGACAAATTTCTGATTGTTTATTTGGATGATATTGTAATGTATGTAGTACAGTTCATATAGCGTCTTGTGCTTGGGTGCGATGAAAACACAGGAGTCACAGGTTTGATATAGAAAAGTCCTGTATTACTTCATACAAGTTGGCAGAAATAGTCACACAGTTTGCAGACACAGAAACAGGAGACACAGCAGGCCAGAGTAATCCAAGCTCAGCAATCACTCTCCAATATAGATTCAGGATCTTCTTCTCTGTTACCGTAAGTCCATGCAAACGTGGGTCTTTCAAAGAGCAGGGTTCAGAGTCCACAAGTGCTTCAGAGTTCCTCAGTAGGAATAGCTGGAGTACAAGGTCCAAGGCTTACAGGAGTCAAGTCACAGGTTCACTGCAGGCTAGATTCTGAAGCACTGATTGCTCAGCTGTGGCTGCTTAAGAAGCAAAGGAGAGAATCAGGGCGGGAACATGCAAGCTGGAAACTCCATTTTGACTGAGGGCAAGATAGCTGCAGCAAGACAGAAAGTAAAATGGCTGACGCAGCCTTTAGTAGGGATACATGAAAGACAGGGTGGATTCTCATAGTTCTGGGCAGTTGAAGACGACAAGCAACGGCACTTATAATTTTACTGATTTTATAGGGTCCAATGTACTTATGTCCCAACTTAGACGATGGAATCCTTAACTTAAGATTTCTGGTTGACAGCCAGACCAAGTCTCCTACCTTGAAAGCTGGTGCAGGTTTACGAAATTTATCTGCTGCTTTCTTGTACCTTTCTTGAGCCGATTCCAGATTTTCCTTTAGAAGATCCATATTCTTCTGTAAAGACGTGATTCTTTCAGCCACTGCTGGTAAAGGCGTTTCTATGGGAAATCGTGGTAGAATGTTAGGATGATAACCTAGATTAGAGTAAAAAGGAGACTGTTTAGTGGAGGCACTCTGAGAGTTGTTATACGAGAACTCAGCTAATGGAAGTAGATCCACCCAATCATCCTGTAGGTGGCAGATAAAGCAGCGGAGATACTGCTCCAGGGTTTGATTGGTTCGTTCGGTCTGTCCATTAGTCTGGGGATGAAAAGCAGAAGAAAGGTTTACTTTAATGTCCAATGCTGCACAGAAATTTTGCCAAAACCTAGAAGTGAATTGCACCCCTCGATCCGAAATAACCTCATCCGGTACTCCATGTAAGCGAAACACATCTTTAATCATCAAATCTGATGTCTGTTTTGCAGTGGGTAAGCCGACACAAGGGATAAAATGAGCTGCCTTTGTTAGACGGTCAACCACCACTAGAATGGTGTTCTTCCCCTGAGAGGTTGGTAACTCCACAATGAAGTCCATAGAAATGGATCCCACGGGCGGGACGGTGTGGGAAGAGGCTGTAACAGACCAGTTGGTGAGGAGCGAGGTGTTTTGCATCTTGCACAGACCTCACATGAAGTGACATAATTCAAAACATCCTTCCTGCAAGTGGGCCACCAAAAGAAACGAGAAAGAAATTCCTGTGTCTTTAGAATTCCTCTATGCCCAGCTATCTTGGAATCGTGAATGAGTTGCAATACTCTTAATCTGACTGTTTCAGGAATATACAGACGTTGTCCCTGAATCCACACACCATTCTTAAAGACAAGACTTACGTCCCTTGGGGGTTGTGCCAAAAAGGAATCCGCATGGTATGCTTCCTTGATGTCCTTAAGTAGGTCTTGATTATGAATTACTCCTATGAATCTAGAGTCAGGAAGAATAGTCTTAGGAGGAGTAATTGGACGTGTCTCTGCTGAGTAAATCCTAGAGAGTGCATCAGCCTTTCCATTGCGCGATCCTGGTCTATAAGAGATGATAAAATTAAATTGGTTTAAGAAAAGATTCCAGCGAGCCTGGCGAGGAGTCAGGCACTTAGCCGACCTGATAAACTCAAGGTTACGATGGTCTGTCAGGACGACTATTTGCTGTGCAGCTACCCTGAAGAAGGTGTCTCCATTCTTTGAAGGCGGCAATAATGGCCAACAACTCTCTATTGCCCACATCGTAGTTCCTCTCAGCCGAAGACAACTGCTGGGAAAAGAAGGCACAGGGATGCAAGACATTCTTCTCACCTGTTCTCTGAGAGAGTATAGCTCCAACGGCACAGTCTGAAGCATCCACCTCTATTATGAAGGCAAGCTCGGGGTTGGGATGTACTAGGATAGGTGCAGTGGTAAATTTATCTTTTAGACGGGAAAATGCTTCCTGGGCTTGGGGAGTCCAGGAAAACCTAGACTCTTTCCGGGTAAGTTGAGTGATAGGTGACACTACCTCAGAGAAATTTCTAATGAAACGTCTATAGAAGTTGGCAAACCCGATGAAGCACTGTACCTCCTTCACATTTCTAGGACTTGGCCAATCCTTGATGGCTTGGGTTTTGCTTCCATCCATACTAATTCCTTGTGTAGACAGTACATACCCCAGAAATTGAATTTCGGTCCTATGGAATTCACACTTTTCAAGTTTGATGTAAAGATGATTTTGTCTTAGACGTTCCAAGACCATTCTCACATGTCCATGATGTTCCTCTGTGGAGTTAGAAAAAATTAGAATATCATCCAAATAAATTACCACGAATGTATCTAGGAGATCCCTGAAGATGTCATTCACCAAGTGTTGGAAAGTGGCTGGGCGGGTACTCAGACCAAAAGGCATAACTAGATATTCAAAGTGTCCATAGCGTGACCTGAATGCAGTCTTCCATTCATCCCCAGGTCTAATACGGACTAAGTTATAGGCCCCACGAAGATCTAGTTTAGAAAAAATTTTGGCATGTCGCACTCTCTCCAATAACTCAGGGATTAAAGGCAATGGATAACGGTTTCTAATAGTAACCTTATTGAGTTCCCTACAGTCTACGCATGGTCTCAGAGATCCATCTTTCTTCTTTACAAAGAAGATGGGTGCACCTGCAGGAGATGAAGAGGGGCGTATGAAGCCCTTGGCTAGATTTTCATCTATGTAATCCTTTAAAGCCTTTAGCTCGGGCCCCGCCAGGGGTAGATCTTACCAAAAGGTATCTCTGCTCCAGGCAATAATTCAATTGGACAATCATATGGACGGTGAGGAGGAAGCTGGTCAGCGTTCTTCTTGTCACATAAATCCACATAGTCCTGGTATACAGCTGGTAGTTCAGGGACTGACATGATTCCTTTAGGAACAGAGCAAGCTGAAACTTTTGGACTCATCTGTTTCTCTGGAAAGTGTAATTCCTTGGTCTCCCAGTTAATGGTAGGATTCTGAGCCTGCAGCCATGGTAGCCCTAGAATAATGGGAAAGTGGGGAGAAGAGATAAGCATAAAGGACAGTTTCTCTTGATGATCTTTACCCATAAGAACCCTCAAAGGCTCTGTTTCCTGATCCACTGGTCCAGAGGTCAGCAGGGAGCCATCCAGTTTCCATCTGTACTGGAGTAGCCTTCTTCACTGAACGTATTCCCTGTTTCAGAGCAATGGAGACATCCATAAAATTTCCACTTGCCCCTGAGTCGATCATAGCAGAGCTAGACACCCAAGCTGAGTCAACCCAGAGTTTGATGGAAAGAAAGCAATGAGAATTGTTTTTCTTACAACTCAGCTGGGACACCGCTGAGGAAACTTGAAAAATGGCAGCGTTTACACAGTCAACGTCCTCAGAGGTAACGGAGTTTAAGTCCGAGAAATCAAGATCTGTTGCTGCAGATCTCTCTGGAGCCTGAGGCTCAGACCTGACAGATCCCCTCTCGCAACACTCACAATGAATGAGTGCTGCAGTAGTCTTACGAGAACGGCTGGGGCAGTTTATAATGAAGTGCCCTGACTTACCACAATAGAAACATAGATTCTCCTTAAAACGATGTTCCTTGCGTGCATCACTAACCCGTCGTTGTAAAGAGTCTACCTGCATGGGTTCAGGTTCAGGTTCCCGTGTAATCCTACTCAAAGGTTCCTTAGCTGGAGAGGAAGGTAGGAAAAGGTTAGTACAATTGCTTTCGAACCATCTCTCTTGCCTGCGTTCAGTCAGACGAGTATCAATACGGATGCAGTAGTTAATAAAGTCACCTAACGCAGTGGGAGGGTCGGCACGAGCAAGTTCATCCTTAATCAGTGGAGATAACCCCTTTCGAAAAATAGATTTTTTGGTGGAACTGTCCCAGGTGGTATCAAGGGCCCATCTCCTGAAATCCAAGGCATATTCAGCTACCGAGTGCTTACCTTGGCGCAAAGCTAACATGGCTGCTTCAGCTGTTGCACCTCGATTGGGGTCATC
Organism: Oophaga sylvatica; assembly: GCA_033576555.1. Taxonomy (NCBI): domain Eukaryota; kingdom Metazoa; phylum Chordata; class Amphibia; order Anura; family Dendrobatidae; genus Oophaga; species Oophaga sylvatica. The sequence continues at coordinate 221,799,033 of JARQOD010000002.1, read as the reverse complement.
AAACACCTGCCCATGGCTGAAATAAAATCATCAAGGTGATTCAAACAATCATCCTCAGTCTCAATCAGAGGGTTTGCCCACATTAAAGCCTTGTTGGTAAGCAACATAATTATAGTAAGCACCTTAGATCGTTCAGTGGGAAATTGTGAAGCATGTGCAGAAAAAAAAAGATTGCATTGATTAATAAATCCCCTGAAATTCTCACGTTCACCGCCAAAACGAAAAGGGGGCAACTTGGGAATCCCAGCACTCGGGGCTACGGCAGGAGCCTGGACTCGCCCCTCTAGAACCTCAATCCTGGCTCGCAAATCCTGGGTAGTCTGTCCAACCACTTGCAAATTGTGATTATTGAGGTCCTGTAGATTTGTAAAACGGGTCTTTATATTCTGCAAATCTGCAAGGATATTATCAGTCACTCCGCAAAGTTCCTTTATGCGGGCCTCCATTTTCCAGATCTTTTAAGACAGGATTACTGGAAGAAGAGGAGAGAAAAAAAACAATAGTGTTCACCTGTGGCAACACTGCAGAGAGAAAAAAAAATTAAGGGAACTGCTCACCTGGAATGGTTGTGAGAAGTCACAACCACTATCATCACAGAAAGTTTCAACCAGACATCTGATATCCAGAGTTACAGCAGACAAAAAAGAGAAAAGAAAGGAAAAAAAAAAAACAATAGTGTTTACCTGTGGTAACACTGCAAAAAGAAAAAACTTAAGGGAATTGCTCACCTGGAATGGTTGTGAGAAGTCACAACCACTGTCATCACAGAAAGTACAACCGGACGTCTGATATCCACAGTACAGCAGACACAGCCTTCCAGACCCAGCAGACACTAACGTTTTGGCTTCAGAATCTTGTAATGTATGTAGTACAGTTCATATAGCGTCTTGTGCTTGGGTGCGATGAAAACACAGGAGTCACAGGTTTGATATAGAAAAGTCCTGTATTACTTCATACAAGTTGGCAGAAATAGTCACACAGTTTGCAGACACAGAAACAGGAGACACAGCAGGCCAGAGTAATCCAAGCTCAGCAATCACTCTCCAATACAGATTCAGGATCTTCTTCTCTGTTACCGTAAGTCCATGCAAACGTGGGTCTTTCAAAGAGCAGGGTTCAGAGTCCACAAGTGCTTCAGAGTTCCTCAGTAGGAATAGCTGGAGTACAAGGTCCAAGGCTTACAGGAGTCAAGTCACAGGTTCACTGCAGGCTAGATTCTGAAGCACTGATTGCTCAGCTGTGGCTGCTTAAGAAGCAAAGGAGAGAATCAGGGCGGGAACATGCAAGCTGGAAACTCCATTTTGACTGAGGGCAAGATAGCTGCAGCAAGACAGAAAGTAAAATGGCTGACGAACAAACTGAGTTTCAGGAATATATACATAGAACCTTACAGATATCTTGATTTTTTTCTAATGACTGGGACTCTCATGTGAAACATGTTCGAACTGTATTCCAGATTTTGAGAGAGAATGCTCTGTATGTGAAGGGATCAAAGTGTCTTTTTGGCGTAGAGAGGATCTCATTTCTGGGATTCATTTTGTCCCCATCTGTTATTGAAATGGACCCGGTCAAGGTTCAGGCCATCTGTGATTGGGTCCAACCTACTTCATTAAAGGCTCTTCAGAGATTTTTGGGTTTTGCCAATTTTTATCGTAAATTTATTGGTAATTTCTCGGTTATTGTTAAACCATTAACTGATTTGACCAGAAAGGGTTCTGATGTGGTGAATTGGCCTCCTGAGGCAGTCTCTGCATTTCAGGAACTTAAGCAGAGATTCACTTCTGCTCCTGTTCTACGGCAGCCTGATGTTTCTCTGCCATTTCAGGTGGAGGTTGATGCCTCTGAAATTGGGGCAGGTGCCGTTTTGTCCCAAAAAGATCCAGAGACCTCTAAAAGTAACCCTTGTGCCTTTTTCTCTCGAAAATTTTCTCCTACTGAACGTAATTATGACGTGGGTAATCAGGAGTTATTGGCCATGAAGTGGGCTTTTGAAGAGTGGAGACATTGGCTGGAGGGAGCCAAACATCAGGTGGTGGTCCTTACGGACCATAAGAATCTGGTCTATCTGGAATCTGCCAAGCGACTCAATCCTAGACAGGCCAGGTGGGCCTTGTTTTTCACACGTTTTAATTTTGTGGTTTCCTTTCTTCCTGGCACTAAGAATGTTAAGGCGGATGCCCTCTCGAGGAGTTTCCTTGCGGACTCTCCTGAGTTATCTGATCCTTCTGTTATTTTGAAAGAGGGTGTAGTTCTTTCCGCCATCTCGCCCAATTTGAGACTTGCTCTGGAGGGGTGTCAGGAGGATAGGCCCGAGCGCTGCCCTGTTGGAAAATTGTTTGTCCCGGACCAGTGGAAAAAGAGTGTGATGTCTGAGATTCATTGTTCCGCATTGGCTGGGCATCCCGGAATTTTTGGTACCAGAGACTTGGTTAGTCGGTCCTTTTGGTGGCCTACCTTGTCTCGTGATGTCAGGGAATTTGTGCAGTCCTGCGGGACTTGCTCTCGCTCCAAGCCTTGCTCTCGCTCTAGTGGTTTGTTGATGCCATTGCCTGTGCCCAAGAGACCATGGACCCATATCTCTATGGATTTCATTTCCGACCTTCCTGTTTCTCAGAGAATGACCACCATCTGGGTAATTTGTGATAGGTTTTCCAAAATGATACATCTTGTGCCATTACCTAAGTTGCCTTCCTCCTCTGAATTGGTGCCGTTGTTCCTTCAGCACGTGGTTTGTTTACACGGCATTCCTGAGAACATTGTGTCTGACAGAGGAGTCCAGTTTGTTTCCAGATTTTGGAGGACTTTTTGTTCTAAACTGGGTGTTCAATTGTCTTTCTCCTCGGCATTTCATCCTCAGACCAATGGTCAAACTGAGAGAACAAACCAGACATTGGAGACTTATCTAAGATGCTTTGTGTCTGCTGATCAGGATGACTGGGTCTCGTTTTTGCCTTTGGCTGAGTTTGCTCTTAATAATAGGGCTAGCTCTGCCACTTTGATGTCTCCATTTTTTTGTAATTCTGGGTTTCACCCTCGATTTTCTTCAGGACAGACGGAGGCTTCTGTCTGTCCAGGTGTTGACTCTGTTGTGGAGCGTATGCAACAGATTTGGGAGCAGGTAGTGGAGAGGTTGTCCCTCTCTCAGGAGAGGGCCCAGCGGTTTGCTAACCGGCATAGGACTGATGGTCCTCGGTTTAAAGTGGGGGACTTGGTCTGGTTGTCCTCAAAGAATATTCCTATGAGAGTAGCATCTCCTAAATTTAAGCCTAGGTTCATTGGACCTTATAAGATCATGGAGATTATTAATCCTGTTTCTTTTCGTTTGCTTATTCCAGGGACATTTAAGATCCATAACGTGTTCCACAAGTCCTTGTTGAAGAGGTTTGTTGAGCCAGTGGTTCCTGCTGCTGTGCCTCCTGACCCTGTTTTGGTTGAGGGCAATCTGGAGTATGTGGTTGAGAAAATATTAGATTCTCATTTTTCTAGACGGAAACTCCAGTATTTGGTTAAATGGAGAGGTTATGGTCAGGAAGACAATTCTTGGGTGTTTGCTTCGGACATCCATGCTAGGAGACTTATCCGTGCGTATCATAGAACTCATCCTGACCGACCTGGTTGCTCAAATGAGGGTTCGGTGACCCCTCCTCAAGGGGGGGGGGTACTGTTGTGAATGGGTTTGAGATGAGTTCAGAGCAGAGGCTCCCTCTGGTGGTTACTAGCGGTGCTAGTCTGTCCAGTGAAGATTGTGAGGACTGGGAATCAGGTGTTACTGATTGGTCTTATATAAGGGAGTCACCTTCCCATCAGGGTTGCCGGTGATCAATTGTTCTGGTCTGGATCCTTTATTCCTGTTTCCCTTGTAGCCTGCTGTGTCGTGTCTGCATCTCCTGCTAACAGATAAGACATTTTCTTCTTTTGTGTTTGTGCTATATTTTTGCATTTTGTCCTGCACTTCTGTGGGGGCCTTCAGGGTCCCCTCCGGGGGCTTCTGCCCTCTCAGTTTTGTTCAGCCAGTGATGTTTGTACTTTTGCTTTTTCCAGTTTTTTCAGTGGCTGCTGTTTTGATTTTGTTACACCAGAGAACTAATTTAGGTGGAAGAGGTCGTGTGATCTCAGGTGTTTTTGAAATTAGTAGAGTTGGTGCCTTTCAGGGTTTTCTGGGATTGCAGTAAGTACCCTTCCTATCCTTTTCTATTTAGTTAGTTTGGGCCCCAGCGTTTGCTCATACTATTTTCTTTCTGTGTCAGTATTTCATCTTGTCTAACCGCCATTACATGTTTGGGGGCTTTCTATTATCTTTGGGGTTCTGCTCCGGGGCAGATAGCTTTCCTATTTCTATCTTTAGGTGTAGTTAGTTTCTCAGGCTGTGACAAGGCGTCTAGGACCAACGTAGGAACGCTCCACGGCTGCCTCTAGTTGTGGTGGTTAGTCAGGGTACTGCAATCTCATAGATTCCAACTGCTCTGGTGTATTGCCTTTTTACCTGCACTCCTCAGCTACCGAAACATAACACAGAAGCGTACATCTGTATATAGTGTAGGGGAAAATTTAAATCTCTGTATATATTTCCGGAGTCACACACAGACGCTCTCTCAGTATGGATTTGACCGTAATACAAAAGGCAGAAAAATGGTACTGTATCAGAAGCGTACAGCTGTATACATTGTAGGGGAAAATTTAAATCTCCGTATATATTTCCGGAATCACACACAGATGCTCACTCAGTATGGATTTGACCAGAATACAAAAAGCAGAAAACCGGTAGTGTATCAGAAGCGTACAGCTGTATACAGTGCAGGGGAAAATTTAAATCTACGTATATATTTCTGGAGTCACACACAGACGCTTACTCAGTGTGGATTTGACCGTAATACAAAAGGCAGAAAAACGGTACTGTATCAGAAGCGTACAGCTGTATATAGTGTAGGGGAAAATTTAAATCTCTGTATATATTTCCGGAGTCACACACAGACGCTCACTCAGTATGGATTACACTAGAATACAAAAAGCAGAAAAACGGTACTGTATCAGAAATGTACTGATGTATACAGTGTAGTGGAAAATTTAAATATCCGTATATAATTCCAGAGTCACACACAGACGCTCTCTAAGTATGGATTTGACCGTAACACAAGAGGCAGAAAAACGGTACTGTATCAGAAGCGTAAAGCTGTATACAGTGTAGGGGAAAATTTAAATCTCCGTATATATTTCCGGAGTCACACACAGACGCTCATTCAGTACGGCTTACACCAGAATACAAAAAGCAGAAAAATGGTACTGTATCAAAAGCGTACAGCTGTATACGGTGTAGGGGAAAATTTAAATCTCCATATATATATCCGGAGTCACACACAGATGCTCACTCAGTATGGCTTACACCAGAATACAAAAAGCAGAAAAACTGTACTGTATCAGAAGCGTACAGCTGTATACAGTGTAGGGGAAAATTTAAATCTCTGTATATATTTCCAGAGTCACACACAGACACATACTTAGTATGGATTTGACCAGAATACAAAAAAGCAGAAAAATGGTACTGTATCAGAAGCGTACAGCTGTATACAGTGTAGGGGAAAATTTAAATCTCCGTATATATTTCCAGAGTCACGCACAGACGTTCTCTCAGTATGGATTTGACTGTAACACAAAAGGCAGAAAAACGGTACTGTATCAGAAGCACACAGCTGTATACAGTGTAGGGGAAGATTTAAATCTCTGTTTATATTTCTGGAGCCACACACAGAAGCTCACTCAGTATGGATTTGACAGTAATACAAAAGGCAGAAAAATGGTACTGTTTTAGACGCGTACAGCTGTATACAGTGTAGGGTAAAATTTAAATCTCTGTATATATTTCCGGAGTCACACACAGACGCTCAATCAGTATGGAATACACCAGAATACAAAAAGCAGAAAAACGGTACTGTATCAGAAGAGTACAGCTGTATACAGTGTAGGGGAAAATTTAAATGTCGTATATATTTCCAGAGTCACACACAGACGCTCAATCAGTTTGGATTACACCAGAATGCAAAAAGCAGAAAAAACGTACTGTATCAGAAGCTTACAGCTGTATAGAGTGTAGGGGAAAATTAAAATTTCCGTATACTGTATATTTCCGGAGTCACACACAGACGCTCAGTATGGATTTGACCGTAATACAAAAAGCAGAAAAACGGTACTGTATCAGAAGCGTACAGCTGTATACGATGAAGGGGAAAATTTAAATCTCCATATATATTTCCGGAGTCACACACAGACGCTCACTCAGTATGGATTAGACCAGAATACAAAAAGCATAAAAACGGTACTGTATCAAAAGTGTACAGCTGTATACAGTGTAGACTAAAATTTAAATCTCCGTATATATTTCCGGAGTCACACACAGACGCTCTCTCAGTATGGATTTGACCGTAATACAAAAGGCAGAAAAACGGTACTGTATCAGAAGCATACAGCTGTATACAGTGTAGGGGAAAATTTAAATCTCCATATATATTTCCGGAGTCACACACAGATTCTCACTCAGTATGGATTTGACCGTAATACAAAAAGCAGAAAAACGGTACTTTATCAGAAGCTTACAGCTGTATATATGGTGAAGGGGAAAATTTAAATCTCAGTATATATTTCTGGAGTCACACACAGACGCTCACTCAGTATGGATTAGACCAGAATACAAAAAGCAGAAAAACGGTACTGTATCAGAAGCGTACAGCTGTATACATTGTAGGGGAAAATTTAAATTTCCGTATATATTTCCGGAGTCACACACAGACGCTCTCTCAGTATGGATTTGACTGTAATACAAAAGGCAGAAAAACGGTACTGTATCACAAGTGTACAGCTGTATGCAGTGTAGGGGAAAATTTAAATCTCCGTATATATTTCCGGAGTCACACACAGATAGTCAGCATGTATTTGTCCGTGATACCAACTGGTACATGGTAGTGTGTGAGGAGTGTTCAGCTCTATACAGTGTTTGAAAAAATGAATGCTTGGTGACTGTGCAGAAAAAAAAGAATTAAAGTATTAGTGCTGTGTAAAAAGCAGTCTGCACAGCGGTGTACACACAGCAATACAGCTATCAGGCAGCCTAACAACCAGTGCTGCTGCACACAAGAAAATCCTCCCGTCACTGCACACTAACTGTACAGCACAATTGCTATCAGCACAAGCACATAAGAACTTTACTTTCCAGCCCAACTCTCTCCCTACTGATAAACAGCAAGCAACCTCTCCCTACTGTTAAGATCGGCAGAAGTAAAATGGAGGTCGGTGGTCAGGGCTTTTATAGACACTATGACTCCCCCCAAAGCAAGCCAATCACAGCAATGCCCTTCTCTAAGATGGTGGTGGAAGCTGCCCATGTCATCTCGTTGCCCATAGTGTACATCCTTGCTCATTGGCTGAAAAAAAGGCGCCTGCAAGCATTATGGGAAAACCGACTGGCGCTTGTTTTGCCGAACGCATGGCCAACTTCACGCTATGGTCGGGTTTCACTCAGCGAAACCCGACTTTGGCGAAAGTCGGCGACTTATGAATCTGACCGACCTGTTTCGCTCAACTCTAATAACCACTCATTAATCTGGAGACAATGTGTGCAACGTCATGAGGAGGAATTCACGAGGAAACATCACAACGCTTCTACTGTGCTCCAGGATTATAGTATGTGCTAACATAATATACAGTAGCCAGACCCATCTAGTCTTCATGCCAGTGACACTAACCAACTCAGAATTGATTTGGTCAGGTAATGGAAATTTCTCCAAATTGTCCCAGTAATCATTTTTCAAAACAACAATGCCAGGCTGCATGTTGCTCGTCTCTGGACTCCTCATTCATCGATCACATCTAGGATGTTACTGATCAGCTATTGCAAAGAAAGATGCCATCAGTGGATCTTGATGATTTACGTGATCAAGTGCATTCAGCGTGGCAGAACATTCCTTAGACAACAATCGATAGCATGCAACTATGTATAAATGCATGTTCTTCAGCTTATGGTGCTTATATAAATAAATTAAGAAATTGAGATGTTTTTATTATTATTATTATTTATTTCTATAGCACGATTGATTCCATGGTGCTGTACATGAGAAGGGGTTACATACAAATTACAGGTATCACTTACAGTAAACAAACTAACAATGACAGACTGATACAGAGGGGAGAGGACCCTGCCCTTTCGGGCTTACATTCTACAGGATGGGGGGGAAGGAGACAGCAGGTTGGTGGGTTGCAGCAGTTCCGGTGTTGGTTGAGGCGATATCTCCGGTAATGATGAGGAGGTAGCAGGGTCATTGCAGGCTGTAAGCTTTCCTGAAGAGGTGGGTTTTCAGGTTCCGTCTGAAGGATCCGAGTGTGGTTGATAGTCGGACATGTTTGGGCAAAGAATTCCAGAGGATGGGGGATATTCGTGTGAAGTCTTGGAGGCGGTTGGGTGAGGAGTGAATAAGTGTGGAGGAGAGAAGGAGGTCTTGGGAGGATCGGAGATTACTTGTAGGTCAGTATTAGTAATTTGAACTGGATGCGCTGAGGGAATTGGAGCCAGTGAAGAGATTTGCAGAGGGGAGAAGCGGAGGAGTAGCGAGGGGAGAGATGAATTAGTCAGGCAGCAGAGTTAAGGATAGACTGGAGAGGTTGCAAGGGTGTTAGCAGGGAGGCCAGAGAAAAGGATATTGCAGTAGTCGAGGCAGGAGATGATGAGGGCATGCACAATCATTTTAGTAGATTGAGGGTTGAGGAAAGGACGGATTCTGGAAATATTTTTGAGCTGAAGGCGACAGGAGGTAGAAAGAGCTTGGATGTGCGGTTTGAAGGACGGGGCAGAGTCAAGGGTTACTCCGAGGCAGCGGACTTCCAGTACGGGGGAAAGCATGATGTCGTTAATTGTGGTGGATATGTCAGGTAAGGAAGATCTGTGAGATGGGGGAAAGATGATGAGTTCAGATTTGTCCACATTGAGTATGAGGAAGAGGGAGGAGAAGGAGAATATGGCTGATAGACACTCCGGGATTCTGGACAGCAGAGAGGTGACGTCTGGGCCAGAGAGGTATATCTGAGTGTCATCAGCATAAAGGTGGTACTGGAATCCGTGGGACCTTATGAGTTGCCCCAGGCCAAGTGTATAGATTTAGAAGAGTAGGGGTCCTAGAACAGAGCCTTGGGGGACTCCAACAGAGAGAGGGTGGAATGAGGAGGTAGTGTGGGAGTGGGAGACACTGAATGTGCATTTGGAAAGGTATGAGGAGATCCAGGATAGGGCGAGGTCCTTGACGCCAAAGGAGTAGAGAATCTGTAGCAGAAGGCAGTGGTCAACTGTGTCAAAAGCAGAGGACAGGTCAAGAAGCAAGAGTATAGAGTATTGTCAGTTCGCTTTGGTTGTAAGTAGGTCATTAATAATTTTGGTCAGTGGAGTGATGGGTCCGGAAACCAGATTGTAGAGTGTCAAAGAGCAAGTTAGATGAGAGGTGGTAGGAAAGCTCAGCGTGGACATACAGCTCCAGGAGTTTGGAAGCGAATGAGAGTAGCGATATTGGGCGATAGCTGGACATAGCGGTTGGGTCGAGGGTTGGCTTTTTAAGGATAGGCGTGATTGTGGCATGTTTGAAAGCAGAAGGGAAGGTACCGGAAGTTAGTGATAGGTTGAAGAGGTGGGTTAGGGATGGGATAATAGTGGTGGTGAGGTTGGGGAGGAGGTGGGTTGGGATGGGGTCAAGTGCACAGGTTGTGAGGTGCGATTTGGAGAGGAGACACTTAAGCTCCCCTTCGGTCATGTTGGAGAGGGAGGTAATGGGGTTTGGGCATTGGTCTGGTATACAATGGAGTGGTGGTTGAACAATGAAGACTTGTTTTAAAAATTTAGTTTCATTTTTTATCATTTGCATGTCATTAACATATCTATTGTTCCTGTCATTTTCATAATTCTACATCTTTTCCTTCTTGGTGCTGCAATTATAATGTTGAGGATAACTAAATATAGTCAGATATAAAGAATGCTTATTAGATATATACATGTAAATAGTAGTGATGAGCCACCCCCGTAGTGTTCGAGTTCGGTTCGGTTCGCCGAACAGCCGTGTGTTCAACGAACTGTTCGACGAACTGTTCATCGAACACCTTCGAACACCGTTAAAACCAATGGTAGGCAAACCAAAACACATAGAAACACATAGAAAACACATAGAAAACACTTCAAAGGTGTTCAAAAGCTGACAAATTGCTCAGAAGACACAACTAACACATGGAAAAGTGACAAGTACATATAGTCATGCGAAAAGAAAAGAGGTGGAGGAGTAAAAGGAGGGGGAGACACAGATATAGGCATGTCATGTCCTTCTAACCAAAAAAGTGCGAAGCCGACACGGCCAGTCCGTTCCTGCCCATGCGACTTGCGTGTCGCCGGGTTTGTGCCAGAGCTGCGGTGGACCCTGACGGCCAGCCCCCCTCTCCCCATACTGGTGCCTGTCTGCTGGTGGGTCAAGCGAGCCCCCTGCGGTGGAGGCAGGTCTAATCTTTTTAATTTAAATTGTCTCTCTAATTTGAATGAGTACACTTTAAATCCTTTTACAAGGATCTATTGGAGGGCAAGTCTCATGCCAGCAGCAGCGGTAATTCCAGCTTCAGTAGCGTCCAGTAAAGCTGCTGCAGTTAAAAAGCTTTAATAAGGATCGAGCTTGGCGGTCCACCGCAAGGCGTCCTACCGCCAGTCACAGCCCCTGTGCCTTGGGGTGCCTCCCCGATGCTCTTCACTGATTGACCCGGAGGCCTGAAGCATTTCCTTTGAAAAAATTAAGTGTCCAAACTACAGGTGGTGTAGCTTGCTTAACAGCTGGGTTAATCCGCTGACTAGCAGACACTGCTACTAGGCCCAAAATTGTCTGGGCTAGATGCAGTTAAAAATTTGTAATTAGATCTACAGCTGGTGGCTACTTCGCTGACTAGCAGACACTGCTACTAGGCCCAAAATTATTGTCTGGGTTAGATGCAGTTAAAAATTTGTAATTAGATCTACAGCGGGTGGCTACTCCGCTGACTAGCAGACACTCAAGCTTTGGAGCAGACCTCTGATTCCCAGGCTATAGCATGAGTAAACAGCTCTAGTCTTCACACTCAACCATCTGTGTTGTCCCAAGCCATAGTGTATGTAGTTTCTTACGGTTAAAAGGGGGGTGGAGAAAGACCCAACCCACCTGTAATTGACGATGCCAACGTAACGTAAAACACAGCAAGGGGACTCCAAAAAGAGTCTCCATTTTTTCCAAAAATTTGGGGCACAGACACCACTTACGTAGCATCAATTGAGTGAGGTGATTTTACCAAATCCTCAAGCTTTTACTCTCCCCAGGATGACACAGGGGTAGAAAAGTCCTTGTAGATCTATGATTTGTTCATCTTTATGAACGTGAGTCTGTCTACATTCTCAGTGGACAGCCGCGTGCGCTTATCTGTCAGACTCAAAATATTGATAAATCCGGCACTCAAAATTACGTCACCTGACCTTCTTCAGACTGGAGAATATAAACAAATAGACAAAAAACAGACAAAAAATACTGTTCAAAATTCACATGTAAATGGTGTCAAAATCGTTACAAAATAAGACTCTGTATAAAATAAATAAGCAAAACACTCCAAAGTGCACTATATGGCGGGATAAAAAATGTACAATCCCTGTGGTATGTTATAAGTATAATCAAGCATTAATATGACTATAGTTCCTATAGCAAAATATAGCAAAATTGGACAAATGGGCTCATAATGAATAGCTTGACAAGCGAGATATAGGAATACATAGGAATAACATAGATATGTAATATCATATGAGAATCAAGTTAGTTCCATAGTATATTAAAATGCAAACATATAACATGATGTAAAAAATAGCAGAATGCAAATCATAACATAATCGATTATCTTACCAGATTGTGGTGGAGACAAGTAATAGATCTATAGAAGAAAGGAGGAAATAGTCCACTGTGATAAAGTTCACTTTGCGCTCTATGGTGACATAATTGCGGTCCCAGAATTGCCACAGACTGGTAATGATATCTGTCAGACTCAGCACACCATCATCAGCGCTGAACACACGTTCAGAGAGAACAAAAATTATTAGAAAAATATTTAGACTTGAGAGTCCTCAGTGGTTGATACCTTTTAATGGCTAACTGAAAAGATGGTAACAAATTGCAAGCTTTCGAGACTACGCAGGTCTCTTCATCAGGCAAAGACTAAAACAAAAGCTGAAGAATCACATATTTATACACAAGAGGACACAGGAATAATGCAATAGGTAAGACAAGTGACGTGAAGCAGAACTGTCATTATGGCAGAGGGATGAACATAAATATGACTAGTTCATAGAAAGAAAAATATTTAGACTTGAGAGTCCTCAGTGGTTGATACCTTTTAATGGCTAACTGAAAAGATGGTAGTTCATAGATAAGGAGTGAAAGTTTTATTACCCTCTGATTGGGGTCTGGTATTGTGTTGTGATGACCCTAAAAGGTCAGGGAAGCAGATTCCTTAATTGTTGTAGAAAGACATAAAACTCTGGGATATATTCATCCCAGCACTAAGAGTGTCAAAGGTCATCATAAGTTTATATTCCCAGACTTTTCTATCCTTCTCAGATTTGAAGTTAGATTTTAATACAAGTAATTCCATATCCGTCATGCTATGACCGGGCATACAAAAGTGTTTTGCCACAGGTAAATCCATTCTTTTTTCTCTTATTGTGTGGCGATGAGAATTCATCCTTGTTCTCAGTTTTTGCCCGGTCTCCCCCACATACAGACCCCCAGTTGGACATTTAGTACATATAATTAGGTACACCACATTAGATGTGATGCAGCTGAAAGTACCTGGTATCTTGTAGTCCTGATGGGAGTTGGGGATCTTTATCCTGTCCGTGGTCATTATAGATGCACAGGTTTTGCATTTCTTTTGTTTGCAAGGAAAGGTACCTGCAGCTGTTGGGGAGGACAGGGAGCTTCTGACAATGATGCTTCTTAGATTTGGGGGCTGCCTAAAACATAGTAGTGGGGGGTCTGGAAATATGGATTGTAATCGGGCATCTTTTTGTAGTAAAGGTTGTAGTTTCCGTGCAGCTCCCCTTAGCATCTCCAGACTTGGATTGTAGGTGACCACTAGAGGCACCCGGTTATTTTCTTCTTTAGCTTTGTAATGTAGCAGGTGATTCCTTGATATTCTGGTGGCTCTTGTAATTTGGTTTTCAATTGTTCTTGGATGGTAGCCCTGGTTCAAAAAAGTCTTTCTGAGGCGACCAAGGTGTTCATCTCTATCCATGGGGTTGGAACATATACGATTGTATCTGATGGCTTGGCTGTAGACAATAGAGTTTTTTATGTGTTTTGGATGGAAACTGTCCCATTTAAGATATGTTGGACGGTCGATTGGCTTCTGATACAGGGATGTCTCTATTTCATTGTTCTTTAGCTTAATGGTGGTGTCTAAAAAGTTAATTTCAGTGCTGGAGTAGTTAAGTGTTAAGTTGATGGTGGGATGAAATTGATTGAACTGTTCATGGAACGTCTTTAGCTGTTGTTCAGACTCCGTCCAGATGATTAAAATGTCATCAATGTAGCGGTAGTAGGCCCGAGGCCTGATGGGGCATGAGGACAAAAATTTGCTTTCAAGCTTGGCCATGAAAAGATTTGCATACTGTGGAGCCATTTTACTTCCCATAGCTGTGCCAGTCTCCTGAAGATAAATCTTGTTGTCAAATTCAAAGTAATTGTGGGTGAGGATGAATTTTGTGAGTTTCACCACAGAATCAGCATCATTCCCGGTGTTTCCCATGAAGACTTTGCAGGCATTTAATCCATCCTGGTGTGGGATATTAGAGTACAAAGATTCCACATCCATGGTGGCCAGGATGGTTCCTTCTGGTAGAGAACCTATTGCTGCTAGTTTATTCAGTAGGTCAGTTGTGTCCTGAATGTAGCTGGGTGTATCCTTTACCAGGGGTTTAAGAACACCCTCTACCCATCCAGATACTTGCTCAGTAAGGGTGTCCACACATGAAATAATCGGCCTCCCTGGATTTCCGGCTTTGTGGATTTTGGGAAGCATGTAGAATGTCCCTGTTCTATATTTTTCTATCTACTGGCTAACACGGTACGAAGATACACATCTTTCCTATATCAAAAATTATTATTAATTTGAAAGCTGGTGGAGCTTAGTATAGATGGCCTAATAGAATGAGTACCACACACTGCTACAGGCCCAAAATTATTCTACAGGCAAGATGCAGCTAAAAATTATTAGCAATTTGAAAGCTGGTGGAGCTTAGTATAGATGGTCTAATAGAATGAGTAACACACACTGCTACAGGCCCAAAATTATTTTCCGGCCTAGATGCAGCTAAAAAATATTAGCAATTTGAAAGCTTAAAATAGTTTTTGAGGTGATTTTACCAAATCCTCAAGCTTTTACTCTCCCCAGGATGACACAGGGGTAGAAAAGTCCTTGCGGATCCATGATTTGTTCATCTTTATGAACGTGAGTCTGTCTACATTCTCAGTGGACAGCCGCGCGCGCTTATCTGTCAGCACACCACCAGCAGCGCTGAACACACGTTCAGAGAGAATGCTGGCTGCGGGGCATGACAAGATCTCAGAGGCGTGAGTGGCGAGCTCCGGCCATTTATCCAGATTGGAAGCCCAAAAAGAGCAAGGGTCCAGTGACACAGTCATGGCTTCGATGTTCAGTTGGAGATACTCCTGTACCATCGTCTCTAGGCGTTGACTATGTGTCTGACTTCTTGTCTCCTGTGGCCTTGCAAAGGATGGGCTAAAAAACTGGTGAAAGGATTCTGCAAAATTGCTGTTAACACCAGCAGATACTGTGCTTCTGTTACGGTTTGAGTGCTGAAGACTCGACAGTCCCACGGTTGGCAAGTTAGAACTCTGAGATTCACTATGTGCACCACTGGTGTTTTGTGGAAAAGCACATGTAAGATTCTGCAACAGTCTCTGCTGATACTCCTGCATGCGTGAATCCCTTTCTATGGCAGGAATTATTTCTGCAAATTTACTTTTGTACCGGGGATCTAACAGTGTGGCTACCCAGTAGTCAAGATTATTTCGAATTCTGACAATTACAAGTTGCAGGTAGTGCAGCAAGAAGGCACTCATGTGTCTTGCGCATCTAGGAGCACCAAGTCCCTGTTGTGTTGGTGGCGAAGTACGAATCATGCTTCCTTCCTCTGCCCTCTCCCCCCAACCTCGCACAACAGAAATGTGATCAAGGTCTCCCTCATCTGATGAGTCTTCCATGCCCATCGCCAGTTCGTCCTCCACTTCTTCCTGGGCTCCTGCACCTTCCTCACTAGTTTGGATGCTACCATGTGCCCTGGTTAATCCCTCTCCCCCACCCTCCCATGCCAGCCGCCTTGGTGCTGCCGGCCGTCTGGACCTTGCAGATGTTAGCTCTTCCGCATACAACTCCTCAACTTCTACTTCCTCCACCTCCTCTTGTTCCACCACCTGACTCCGAATTCTGTTTAACAACTACTCCAGCATGTAAATCACCGGAATAGTCATGCTGATAATGGCATTGTCAGCACTAAACATCTTCGTTGCCATTTCAAAACTGTGCAGAAGGGTGCATAGGTCCCTGATGTGAAACCACTCCTCCAGCGTGATTTGCCCCACCTCTGGATCTCGTTGGCCCAGGCTATAATTCAGAAAGTATTGCACCAGGGCTTGTCGTTGCTGCCACAGTCGCTGCAACATGTGCAGAGTTGAATTCCACCATGCTGGCACATCGCATTTTAGCCAGTAAAGTGGCAGGCCCAATGACTTCTGTAGAGATGTAAGTCGCTGAGCTGCGGGATGCGAACGGCGGTAGTGAGCACACAGCGACCGTGCCCTCTGCAGAAGGCCATGTAGTCCGGGATAGTGGGCTAAAAATTGCTGGACAACCAGGTTCAACACGTGAGCCTTACAAGGCACGTGTGTGACATTACCCCGGCGAAGGGCCGCTCCCAGGTTTGCGGCATTGTCACACACGGCCTTCCCTGGTTGCAGGTCCAGTGGAGACAACCATTCATGAAACTGGTTCTCCAGAGCTGACCACAACGCCTCAGCTGTGTGACTCACATTTCCCAGACATTTCAACATAAAAACCGCCTAATAAAAAAGCCATACACCTGACAAATGCTATTGAGAACTTGGCTATTAGAAGTGGAAAGGAAGAACGAAGACAAAACAATATAAATAATAAAAATATTGGAGGAAGAGAAACCAATCACAAATTAAAATGTTTTTATACAAATGCACAAAGCATGGGCAACAAACAAGGAGAATTGGAACTACTAACGCAGGAGAAGAAGTATGATGTCATTGGAATCACTGAAACTTGGTGGGACGATACACATGATTGGAATACAAGGCTAGAAGGATACAACTTATTTGCAAGAAACAGACTTGATAAACGAGGAGGAGGTGTCGCATTGTATGTTAGAAAAGCGTATATCTGCACAGAGATTGATGCTTCGGAGACTGGGAGTTCTGTGGAAACTTTGGGTAAGAAAACAAGGACAGAACAATGGAAAGGACACCATTGTAGGCATTTACTACAGGCCACCTATGCAAGCTGAAGATATGGATGAACTCTTTATGCATCAAATGGCCAAGTTCTCCAAAAAATTTTGGATAACAAGAGGAGGAAGACCTGTGAAGACTCAGACGTCAAGGTTAGATTTCAGAAAGGCAGATTTTAAGGGACTCAGAAAGAGAATTGGAGGGATCCAATGGCAGGATATCCTTAAGGACAAAAATCTCCAGGAAGGATGGGACATCTTGAAAAATGAGATTCTCAAAGCACAATCGTTAACAATTCCGAAAAGAGGGAAGAATGGGAAGCATTTAAGGAAACCAGGATGGATGAACACAGAACTTAAACACATGTTAAAAAGGAAGAAAGAAATATTTATCAAATGGAAAGAGGGAGGCATATCTAAAGAAGAATATAATGCCATCTGCAGAACCTGCAGGGCACAAATCAGATTATCTAAAGCTGACAATGAATTAAGGCTTGCAAGAGATGTCAAAAGCAACAAAAAAGGATTTTGGGGTTATGTCAAAAGTAAAAAAAAAGTCAAAGATGTTATAGGATTTTTACAGGATGAAAATTATGAAATGGTAAGAAAGGATGTTGAGAAGGCTGAACTTTTAAATTCCTATTTTGCATCTGTTTTCTCTCAGAAAGGAAATGTAACATCAACTGATCTTCACTGTCCTATTAAAGGAATAGAAGAATCCAGGATATCTATAAACAGAAAGACAGTGAGGAAACACTTAGTTAACCTAAATGAATTCAAGTCTCCAGGTCCAGATGTATTACACCCCAGAATAGTGAAGGAGATAGCAGAAGAAATTCTTGAACCACTGTCCATAATCTTTGAAAATTCTTGGAGAACAGGAGAAGTCCCAGAAGACTGGAGAAGAGCAAATGTTGTTCCTATCTTCAAAAAGGGGAAGAAGGTGGACCCAGGGAACTACAGGCCGGTGAGTCTGACTTCTATACCAGGAAAGATCTTTGAACAAATTATTAAATAACATGTATGTAAGTACCTGCATAAGAATGAAGTGATTAAACAGAGTCAGCATGGGTTTGTAACTAATAAGTCATGTCAGACTAACTTAATTTCCTTCTATGACAGAATCACTGACTGGGTGGATCAGGGAAATGCTGTAGATATAGTATATCTTGACTTCAGCAAAGCATTTGACAAAGTATCTCACACAATCCTTATTGGAAAAATGACTAAGTATGGAATGGACAAGGCAACTGTTAGGTGGATTCATAACTGGCTTAGTGATTGGACTCAAAGAGTGGTCGTAAATGGCTGCACATCCAGTTGGAAGAATGTCTCAAGTGGGGTACCACAAGGCTCTGTTTTGGGCCCTGTATTGTTCAACAACTTTATCAATGATTTAGATGAAGGAATTGAGGGTAAACAGATCAAATTTGCTGATGACACAAAGCTAGGAGGGGTAGCTAATACTAGAGAAGAGAGAGGATTCAAAAAGATATAAATAAACTGGAGCAGTGGGCAGCAACTAACAGAATGGTTTTTAACATGGAAAAATGCAAAGTACTACATCTGGGCAATAAAAATGAAAATAGCATATACAAAATGGGAGGAATAGGGCTAAGTAACAGCACATGTGAAAAAGACTTGGGTATACTAATTGATCACAGACTGAACATGAGTCAACAGTGTGATGCAGCAGCAAAAAAGGCAAATACAATTCTAGGATGTATCAACAGAAGCATACAGTCTAGATCACGTGAGGTCATTATTGCCCTCTACTCCTCTTTGGTCAGACCTCATCTGGAATACTGTGTCCAGTTTTGGGCACCACATTTTAAAAAAGACATAAACAAACTGGAGCAAGTTCAAAGAAGAGCCACCAGAATGGTGACCGGTCTGCAAACCATGTCCTATGAGGAACGGTTACAGGATTTGGGAATGTTTAGCTTGCAAAAAAGAAGACTGAGAGGAGACTTAATAGCTGTCTACAAATATCTCAAGGGCTGTCACATTGTAGAAGGATCATCTTTATTCTCATTTGCACAAGGAAAGACTAGAAGCAATGGGATGAAACTGAATGGGAGGAGACACAGATTAGATATTAGAAAAAACTTTTTGACAGGGTGATCAAGGAGTGGAACAGGCTGCCACGAGAGGTGGTAAGTTCTCCCTCAATGGAAGTCTTCAAACAGAGGCTGGACAGACATCTGTCTGGGATGATTTAGAGAATCCTGCTTTGAGCAGGGGGTTGGACCAGATTGCCCAGGAGGTCCCTTCCAACTCTACCATTCTATGATTCTATGAATTACGTTGAGCCCTTCTGCCAGCATTGCAAGGAGGTGTGCAGGATCCCTTCTGCGCAGTTAGAAAGCCCGTGGCATGACTAGACAGGCTTTGGGTGCAGGTGGAGGACCGAGAGGTGGTTGAGGAGGCAGATAAAGAGGATTGACGCACAACTCGTGGGGATGGCAAGACTTGGACAGCAGCCCCTTGTCCTGCTGTCACCATAGTTACCAGTGCCCAGTCAGCGACATGTAACGCCCCTGTCCATGCCTACTCGTCCAAGTGTCTGTGGTGAAATGCACCCTGTCACACACTGAGTTTCTCAAAGAAGCGGTGATGTTGTGTGTGACATGCTGGTGGAGCGCAGGCACACCTTTCTTTGAGAAGTAGTGCCGACTGGGCATCTGGTACTGGGGCACTGCGACGGACATAAGGTCTCGAAAATCCTCTGT
Source organism: Oophaga sylvatica (assembly GCA_033576555.1). Taxonomy (NCBI): domain Eukaryota; kingdom Metazoa; phylum Chordata; class Amphibia; order Anura; family Dendrobatidae; genus Oophaga; species Oophaga sylvatica. Next base: position 221,779,731 of record JARQOD010000002.1, on the reverse strand, counting down.
GTCCACAAGGCGGAAAGGCAACATTTCTGTAGCCAAGAGCTTGCAGATGGTGAAATTCAACCTCTTAGCGTTCTCATAGCTAGGAAGAAATGGTCTTTTACTTGTCCACATCTGAGGGACCGAGGGCTGGCTGTTGTGCATAGACAGGGTTGAGTAGGGTGTCCCCGGACAACTGACGGTCTGTGAGGAAGATGCAGGCGCAAAAGTTAGGTTGCCTTGATCCAAAGGTGGTGCTCTCGATGTCGTAGAGCGCTCAACACCAGCTGGTGTTTCCACTTCCAAATGAACTGATGACCTGCCAATCTGACTGGCTGTTGCAGGTAAAGAGGTGCCAGGTCTGAGTCCCAAAATAGGTCTGACTGCTGTCCCCCCAGTCACAGAGGATGAAGAGGCCGCGGTCGCGGATGCACAAGATGGGGCAGACGGTGGTTGGGCCGGCCCGCTAGGCCGCATTGTAGCACAGTGAGCTTGCCACTGCAACTTATGCTTCATATCCATGTGACAGTTCATGCATGAAGTACTCAAACTATGGATTTTTTGGCCTCTACTTAGCTTTTGGTCACAAATGTTACAGATAACACGAGTTGGGTCATCCTTATCGATCTGAAAAAATGCCCAGGCTATTCAAGGCTTATAACCCATGCGACCTGAAGAGCCACCTTGACTTGTGGTCAGAGGCAGAGTTGTGGTTGAGGATGCAGTTGGTGACGTGCTTCCAGTACTACGTCTCTGTCCAGGAAGGCGCACCCTGACCTCGTCGTCACTCGAATCCTCCTCCACTTCCTCTGCTGACCTCATCGACTGTCTGACTGTGGGTTGACAGTAAGTGGGATTTGCAACCTCGTCATCATCACCCTGTGTGTTCTCACACCCGTCGTCCTCAGAGCCAACCTCTTCCTACCCTGACAGAAAACTCAAGTTGTCGCTCAAATCAGGTATTTGAGTCTCATCATCGTCTTCCTCATTCTCTCCACCAACAGGAGTTACAGTTTGGGAATGAGGGTCTACATTATGCTCAGAACCTTCTTCATCTGGTCCTGGATCCAACTCATAAACATTCTGGGCATCAGTGCAGATCATTTCCTCGTCTGGATTCACAGAAGCTGTGGAGACGATCTCTGATTCCAAGGCTATAGTATGAGTAAACAGCTCTGCAGACTCAACCATCTGTTCTACCCCATACTCAGACGGGCAGTTGGTGACTTAGGAGCTGTGAGGAAGCAAGTGCTATTGGGGTGACATCTCTGAGGACTGGAGATTTTGTGATGTTGAAGTTGAGGTGGAGAGCCGACTTAAAGGAGCACTTGATATCTGTTGAAGCACCTTATTTTTTTGTGCCTCATCTGGAATTTGTAGCGATGGGCTGTGCCCGTAAGAAAGGGATCGTACCACATTGTCCACTAAAAGAAGTAGACATCTTAGTTTGGCTGGAAGATGGTCTTTCTTCTGCAGATGTTACTGTTGCTTTAACACCTACCCCATGGACACAACATTTTTTGCCCTTCACAACACGCCTATTCCCCTTTCCACCAGTAGCAGGCCTTTTGCCACTCATTTTGGTGGTTACCTAATTGACAACTCTGGAGTTGTTTGCACAAAAAACGATGGCTGCTAAAAATTCTTAGTATTTGAACGCTGGTGGAGCTTTGTATAGATGGCCTAATACAATGAGTACCACAGACTGCTACTATGCCCACAATTATATTACAGGCAATATGCAGCCAAAAATTATGAGTATTTCAACGCTGGTGGAACTTTGTATAGATGGCCTAATAGAATGAGTACCACACACTGCTACTATGCCCAAAATTATTCTACAGGCAAGATGCAGCCAAAAATTATGAGTATTTCAATACTGGTGGAGCTTTGTATAAATGGCCTAATACAATGAGTACCACAGACTGCTACTCTGCCCACAATTTATTCTACAGGCAAGATGCAGATAGAAATTCTTTTTTTTTTTTAAGGCTGGTGGAGCTTTGTATAGATGGCCTAATACAATGAGTACCATAGACTGCTACTATGCCCACAATTATATTACAGGGAAGATGCAGCAAAAATTATAGTATTTCAATGCTGGTGGAGCTTTGTATAGATGGCCTAATACAATGAGTACCACAGACTGCTACTCTGTCCACAATTATTCTACAGGCAAGATGCAGATAGAAATTCTATTTTTTTAAAACTCTGGTGGAGCTTTGTATAGATGGCCTAATAGAATGAGTACCACACACTGCTACTATGCCCAAAATTATTGTCCAGGCGAGATGCAGATAAAAATTCTTTTTTTAACGCTGATGGAGCTTTGTATAGATGGCCTAATACAAAGAGTACCACAGACTGCTACTATGCCCACAATTATTCTACAGGCAAGATGCAGATAAAAAATTATGAGTATTTCAACGCTGGTGGAGCTTTGTATAGATGGCCTAATACAAAGAGTACCACAGACTGCTACTATGCCCACAATTATTCTACATGCAAGATGCAGCAGCAAAAAAATATGAGTATTTCAACTCTGCTGGACCTTTGTATAGATGGCCTAATAGAATGAGTACCACAGACTGCTACTATGCCCAAAATTATTGTCCAGGCAAGATGCAGATAGAATTTTTTTTTAAGGCTGGTGGAGCTTTGTATAGATGGCCTAATACAATGAGTACCATAGACTGCTACTATGCCCACAATTATATTACAGGAAGATGCAGCCAAAAATTATGAGTATTTCAATGCTGGTGGAGCTTTGTATAGATGGCCTAATACAATGAGTACCACAGACTGCTACTCTGTCCACAATTATTCTACAGGCAGATGCAGATAGAAATTCTATTTTTTTAAAACTCTGGTGGAGCTTTGTATAGATGGCCTAATAGAATGAGTACCACACACTGCTACTATGCCCAAAATTATTGTCAGGCGAGATGCAGATAAAAATTCTTTTTTTTAACGCTGATGGAGCTTGTATAGATGCCTAATACAAAGAGTACCACAGACTGCTACTATGCCCACAATTATTCTACAGCAAGATGCAGATAAAATTATGAGTATTTCAACGTTGTGGAGCTTTGTATAGATGGCCTAATACAAAGAGTACCACAGACTGCTACTATGCCCACAATTATTCTACATGCAAGATGCAGCAGCAAAAAAATATGAGTATTTCAACTCTGCTGGACCTTTGTATAGATGGCCTAATAGAATGAGTACCACAGACTGCTACTATGCCCAAAATTATTGTCCAGGCAAGATGCAGATAGAATTTTTTTTTTAAGGCTGGTGGAGCTTTGTATAGATGGCCTAATAGAATGAGTACAACACACTGCTACTATGCTCAAAATTATTGTCCAGGCAAGATGCAGATAGAATTTTTTTTTTTTTAAGGCTGGTGGAGCTTTGTATAGATGGCCTAATACAATGAGTACCACAGACTGCTACTATGCCCAAAATTATATTACAGGCATGATGCAGCCAAAAATTATGAGTATTTCAACGCTGGTGGAGCTGGCAAAAAGTGATAGGAACTGATGTAACCTAGCCCTCAAAAGAGCTGTAATTACAAATAGTCACTACTCCCAAGTTGACCTATCTGTCTATATAGAGCACAGACCTGCCTGCTAAAAGTGCTAGGAACTGCTGTTACCTAGCCCTCAAAAGGGCTGCAATTACAAGCTAGTCCCTCCCTACTCCCTAAACCTTCCTGTCTAATTACCAGAAAAATCGTTTGCAATTTGCAGTTTCACAGTGACAATATAGCGCTCACAGCAGCAGCAGTGCCTTCTAACACTGAGCTGCAGCAGTGAGAAAATGGTGGCGAAGGGGAAAATGGCTGGGTCTTATAGGGCAAGGACATGTGACATACACAGCCAATGACACATGCCCTTGCTTGTGTGAAAAAAAAGCACTTCGCTCTGTGTGTGCGCTGCTGATAGGCTGACAGACTGCACCGCCCACTGGAAATGCGGGAAAGAGAAAAAAATGGAGATCTTCATTATTTCTGCAGAGATCATAGAATCATAGAATCATAGAATCATAGAATGGTAGAGTTGGAAGGGACCTCCTGGGCCATCTGGTCCAACCCCCTGCTCAAAGCAGGATTCTCTAAATCATCCCAGACAGATGTCTGTCCAGCCTCTGTTTGAAGACTTCCATTGAAGGAGAATTTACCACCTCTCGTGGCAGCCTGTTCCACTCCTTGATCACCCTAACTGTCAAAAAGTTTTTTCTAATATCTAATCTGTGTCTCCTCCCATTCAGTTTCATCCCATTGCTTCTAGTCTTTCCTTGTGCAAATGAGAATAAAGATGAACCTTCTACAATGTGACAGCCCTTGAGATATTTGTAGACAGCTATTAAGTCTCCTCTCAGTCTTCTTTTTTGCAAGCTAAACATTCCCAAATCCTGTAACCGTTCCTCATAGGACATGGTTTGCAGACCGGTCACCATTCTGGTGGCTCTTCTCTGAACTTGCTCCAGTTTGTTGATGTCTTTTTTAAAATGTGGTGCCCAAAACTGGACACAGTATTCCAGATGAGGTCTGACCAAAGAGGAGTAGAGGGCAATAATGACCTCACGTGATCTAGACTGTATGCTTCTGTTGATACATCCTAGAATTGTATTTGCCTTTTTTGCTGCTGCATCACACTGTTGACTCATGTTCAGTCTGTGATCAATTAGTATACCCAAGTCTTTTTCACATGTGCTGTTACTTAGCCCTATTCCTCCCATTTTGTATATGCTTTTTTCATTTTTATTGCCCAGATGTAGTACTTTGCATTTTTCCCTGTTAAAATCCATTCTGTTAGTTGCTGCCCACTGCTCGAGTTTATTTATATCTTTTTGAATCCTCTCTCTCTCTTCTCTAGTATTAGCTACCCCTCCTAGCTTTGTGTCATCAGCAAATTTGATCAGTTTACCCTCTATTCCTTCATCTAAATCATTGATAAAGATGTTGAACAATACAGGGCCCAAAACAGAGCCTTGTGGTACCCCACTTGAGACATTCTTCCAACTGGATGTGCAGCCATTTACGACCACTCTTTGAGTCCGATCACTAAGCCAGTTATGAATCCACCTAACAGTTGCCTTGTCCATTCCATACTTAGTCATTTTTTCAATAAGGATTGTGTGAGATACTTTGTCAAATGCTTTGCTGAAGTCAAGATATACTATATCTACAGCATTTCCCATCCCATGCCCCTTCCCCCGCCCCGCTGTACACTCAAACTGGGTATTAACAGCGATTCTCAGCATTACTGTGAAAAAATCCAGTGACGATTTAGGTGCACAAACAGTTATCGAACATAACTTCGAACAGCCGGATTTTTTCAAAATCGTTCAGGTTCGTCGAACGGCTTGAACACCGCCCAAAACAGCTCGAATTTGAAATTGGCGAACAGTTCGCTTCGAACACCGCTCATCTCTAGTAAATAGTGGAAACGTAAGCAGGAGGGTAGAATGATAGGTAATCCTGAAGCAGTTTTTATGCCATGATACTCATGACATGCCATCATAACATAAGGAGCTATTACAGTGGCCATAGTTTCCACAAATAAAAAAAAAAAAAAAGGAAAAAAGCAGCACACTCTGTTTACCATATCATAAAAACCTAAGTCCTTTATTTGAGAAAAGTTCACATCCTTCTGGACCCATGGAAGCGTGTTAAACACGAAATGGCCATAGTCTTGTTCTTTTATCTGAATGCCTGCATTTGTCCTGCCCTCACAAACCTTGTCCATGTGAACTTTTCTTAAATAAAGGACTTAGGTTTTTATGATATGGTAAATGGAGTGTGCTGCTTTTTTCCTTTTTTTTTTTCTGGATTGCCTAATCTGTGCTTTTTCAAGCAAGCATCTTTACTACCGTGATTTCACCCAGCAAAGTGTCGCTGGCTCAGAGTCCACCTACTCCACCAGTAAGTAGACTGTTTCTTAGTGCCATTCTATTTTTTCGTTTTAAGTTTACCTGTTTCCACAATTAATGTCTGCTGCAAACTTTTAATGAGAATACTGTATGTGGTCACTTAGCAGCTCTAAAAAGGGTTACCATGAACAGACTTGGCACTAGCTACTCTGTTTTCCAGATGCCAGGGGTTGCCTTGGCCTTCAACCTTTACCCCCTAAACAGGAATCTGGACTTAACAAGGACCCCTAGTCTCGGACCCAGAGGTACCTGGCATTCAGTGGTCCGATAAGGCAAGTAGAATAGTCCGGTATACAACAGAGAAAAAATCACAAGGCAGGAGAGTAGTCAGAAAATGAGCCATGGTCAAAAATCAGGACTGTCTAAAGGGAATCAAAGCAGGATGCTGAGAAGTTCTCCAGAAGCAAGTACAATTATAACTGGCAGTGGCCTGCAGGCTTTCGAGAACTTAAATAGCCTACAGCCCTGCTCAGGCTGCTCAGAAGACAGCATACACAGAAAAAAATAACTTCTGATCTCCCAGTATGGACAGAACTACAAGGACTTAAGAAAGCGGAAAAAGAGTAGTCCTCTTGCATCGTCTGCAGCAAAAGCTCACCGCCACCCGTAAACAAAAGCAAATTAATTTAATTGGCGACCTTGTGACGTTATCATGAGATCCTGATTGTTCCATGGCAAACCGAGGTCATAATGACAACTTTCAGGTCTGAAAGCTATGACAAACCTGTTAGACCATACTCCTGAGCATTTCTTAAGCGTCTTCTGTCAGTGCAGCATAGACAGGTAAAATGCATTGCAATGCTGCCACACTGCAATGCATTATAACAGAGATCAAAGTAATTAAAGTTAAGGTCTAGTAATGAGTGAACGTGCTTGGTAATGCTCAGTACTCACTGTACTCGCGGTACTCGGTGAGCACCGAGCATTTCCACGATTGCTCAGCAGTAGTTCTGGTGCACACCCTGCATTTTTGGTGCTTTTTAGAGTGCCAATAAACATTCAGGGATTGTATGCCATGCACTGTAATGCAGCAGACATCTTGGTTGTGGCATTACAGTGATTGGCTGGCCGCACAGCTTCATCAGGTGTATAAGAGACCTGGCGCCGCCATGCTCGTCACAGTCTGCTCCGGAATCAGCTAGAATAGGGAGAGCTGCTGCCGAGATAGGGGGATTTATAAGGTAGTGTGGGTATACCATAAAGGAATACACAAATCCAGCTAAATCAACAGTCATTCTATTGACTAATTACAGGGTATATAGATTGCAGTGCTAGGTAGGCAGGGAGTGTATGTGCGTATATACATATCAGTGCAAGGCATGCACGCACTGTATGTGGGTATATAGATATCAGTAGCAGGCAAGCATTGTATGTGGCAAACATCAAGAGGGTCCATTCCATTACTGTCTGCTGCTGCCTATTAGATAAATTGACCGTATCTACATAGCCCTAGGTCTCAGCGGGCTGCAATTTTTTTTGTTGCATCTTAATCCTGATTATTTTATTCCAAAGCATTCCAGAGCCCCCTTTTTTTGTCCATTTGCTTGTTGACACTGCAGAATACAGCTGGATCCTTTTCATAGTACAGCTTGAAAATCCAGCTATTTTAAACAGTTTTGCCCCTCCCAGCCATCACATCTGAGTAGACAAAAATTTCTGACATTTTTGTGGTACTGTTAAAAAATTTTTGGAGTGTGTTATATAATTTCTTGACACTATTTTGCTGCCCAAAAAATATTTAGCTGCCAAAATAATATTTCTCCTACAGGGCAGAAATTTTACACCATGTTTTGTCCGCCACACAGATCGTATACCATTGCGCTCAAATTTGTGCCATTTCAGGCCTCCATAGAATTTTTTTGTTGTGTCATAGCCAGCTTGTTGACACAATTTAGCTGGGCAAAAAAAAAAAAAATACAGGCCAGATATTTTAAAGTGGGATATCTCTGTCAGATGCCTCATCTATCTGTGGGCTACAAAATATGGCATTTCAGGCCTCCATTCCACTGTTTTTGCTTTCTGTTACCCTAGTTCAATACATTATTTTGGGGTAAAAAGTAAAAAAATACTGGCCACATGTTGAAGAGTGTGGTATCTCCATCAGACGCCTCATCTATCTGTGTGCTACAAATTGTAGCATTTCAGGCCTCCATTCCACTGTTTTTGCTGTCTGTTACCCTAGTTAAATACACTATTTTGGGGTAAAAATTTTAAAAATTCTGACCGCATATTGAAGAGTGTGATATCTCCGTCAGATGCCTCATCTATCTGTGTGCTACAAATTGTAGCATTTCAGGCCTACCATCATCAAGCACGTCCACGTCCTTGTCCAAGTGCAGCCTTCAGTTTTCCATACCTCAGTCATTGGAACGCATGTGGAAATACCCAGTCAACGCCCCACTGGCCACAGTACTAAATTCACACATTTCTCATCTGATTGCGCTCAAAATGTTTCTTTTTAGGCTCGTGGAGACAGAAGCTTTCCGCAACCTGATGGCGGAGGCAGTATCAAGGTACTCAGTCCCCAGCCACCATTATTTCTCCCGGTGTGCCATCCTAGCATTACACAAGCACGTGTTCCACAACATTACCCGCGCAATGAAGTTACAATGCAGTTACTGGGAAAGTCCCCCTAACCACGGACACGTCGACGTGTGCTTCTGGGCAGGGAAGGTACATCTTGCTGAGGGCACACTGGGTTAACATAGTGGAAGCCGGGACCCAGTCGGACCTTGGGATGGAACATGTCCTCCCGACGCCGTGGATTGCGGATCCTAGGTCAATCAGGGTTACCCGCACAGTCAACAGTTCTTACACCTCATCCTCCTCCTCCTCTTCAGCCTCCATCTCGGAAATGACCACATCATTCACAAGCTGGAAGCACTGCAGCACTGCCTCAGCCAAGCGGCAACAGTCTGTGCTCAAGCTAATATGCTTAGGTGACAAACCACACAATGCTAAAGAGTTGTGGACAGCTCTGAAAGAACAGGCAGATCTGTGGCTGACATCGGTGAACCTAAAGCCGAGCATGATCATGTGTGACAATGGACAGAACCTGGTGGTGGCTCTGAGGAGAGGCAAGCACACACATGTACCATTCCTGGCCCATGTGCTTAACCTCATGGTTCAGAGGTTTCTCAAAACCTACCCAGAGCTGCCGGATCTGCTTGTGAATGTACGTCGCCTGTGTGCCCATTTTAGAAAGTCAGCTACAGCTTCAGCAGCTTTTGCTGCTTCTGGCTCACCGACTGGTATGTGATATCCCCACGCATTGCAATTCTACAGTGCATATGTTGGAAAGGATCTGTGAGCAGAAGAGGGCAGTTGTTGACTACTAGCATCAACAAGGCCATCGGTATTCAGCTCAGACTCCACACATAAGGCCTCAGGAGTGAACATGGATGTCAGACATATGTACCATCCTACAAAACTTTGAGGAGTTCACCAAGGTGGTGAGCGGCGATGATGCCATAATTACCATCACCATCCCGCTTCTCTTTATTCTAAAAAGCTCTCTGCTCACAATGAAAGAGGATGCATTGCAGGTGCAGCACGATGAGATGGAGCAAGGAAGAATATAGGGTGATTACACACAGTCCAGTCTCATGTCATCCCAATGTGGATTGGTTGACAATGAGGAAGAGGAGGAGGAAGAACAGGAGCTACTTTCCTGCACTATAGACGGTACTACAAGCACAACTGTCATACTGTCTGTTCAGCATGGATGCCTGAGGACAGGGAGGAGGAGGAGGACAGCATGGTCATTCGTCTTGTTGGTGAGGACATGGAAGCCTTGCCTGTTAGCAGTCTGGCACATATGGCAGACTTTATGCTGCGCTGCCTTTCCCGTGACCCTCGCATTATCAAAATTTGTGCTGACACTCATTACTGGTTGGTGACACTTCTAGACCCATGCTGCAAGGAGAAATTTCAATCTCTTCTTCCAGAGGCAGATAGGTGTACTAAAATGTTGCAGCACCAAAGGGCCATTGTTGCGGAATTATTAAAAAAATTCCCAACTGAAAACGCTGGCATCAGAGGTCACAGTTCATTTGACAGTCAAGCAGTAGAGGTGAGAGAGACACAACTTCAATTCAGCAGAGGCAGGGTAACATTGGCAAAGTTCTGGAACAGTTTTCTCAGACCCTCCTATTGCCCTGGCCCACAGGCCTGGGGTACTCTCCCAAGGAGTTCAAAGTTTGGGAAGATGCTGAGGGAGTATTCTGCTGACCGTATCAATGTCCTCCGTGTTTCCTCTGTGTCTTTTAATTATTGAGTATCCAAGCTGGACACGTGGCATGAACTGACACTCTATGCCTTGGAGGTCCTGGCCTGCCCTGCCGCTAGCGTTTTGTCAGAGCGGGTTTTTAGTGCGCTGGTGGAATTATAACTGATAAGCGCATCCGCCTGTCAACTGAAAATCCTGGCAGGCTGACTCTTATAAAAATGAACAAGGGCTGGATTGGGGCAGACTTCTCTACACCACCGAACGATAACAGCGAAACATAACCTCCAATACAGTGTCTTTTTTTGGGAGGTGTATTACCATGCAGCTTTTTACACCCACACATGGGTATACACTTCCTGAGTTTGGCTATGTGGTTTGTTATCGTCCTCCTTCTCCTCATCCTCATCATCCACCATCACTAGTTCAACATGGTGACCGTGGTTCATGATGCAACAGCCAATTTATTGTATAAAAGGGTGTCTTTGATGCCCTTTATAAAAAATGTTTACACAGTATGTTGATGTATACCCCCCAGGGGGAAATGTTTGCCAGCCCATATACTTAGTGTATGGGCCTTCCAAGTATAGGAGATCCGCTCCTTTAAACTGGGAAGACCTTTTTCTGAGGCCATCCTCCACATCTCTTCCTACACCACCACTAGATCACCAGTGACCGTTTTCCGTGATGCAACAGCCACGTTAGTGTTTTCAAGGGTGTTTATGATGCCCGTAACAAAAATATTGACACAGTATGTTGATGTGTACCCCAGGGGGAAATATTTGTCAGCCCATATTCTTAGTGTATGGGCATTCCAAGTATAGGAGACCCGCACCTTTAGGCTATGGTTCCACGGTCCGGAACCATAGCGCTTTTGACGGAGCGGAAATTCCGCTCCGTCTAAGCCCCGCCCCCTTTCTGACGCGCGCTCTTTCCGGAGGTGTTCAGGACACCTCCGGAACACCTCCGGAAAGAGCGCAGGGCTACATAGCCCTGTGTTAATTATGTTGCGGCGACGCACCGTCGCCGCAATACGCGAGGACATGCTGCGGTCTAAAAAGACGCGCCGCATGTCCGTTTACGCAGGTTTGCCACCTGCGTATTGTTACGCATAGTGGAGACGGGATTTCTTGAAATCCCCTCCACTATGCTGTAACATCTGGACGCTGCGTGTTTGGCGCTGCGCCAGCGCACAGCGCCAAACACGCAGCGTTTCCTGACCGTGGAAACTCACCCTCAAACTTGGAAGACATTTTTATGAGGCCATACTCCATGTCTCTTCAGACACCACCACTAGAACACAAGGGTGAACGTGTTCCGTGATGCAACAGCCACTATATTGTTTTGCAAGGGTGTTTATGATGTCCGTAAAAAAAATATTTACACAGTAGGTTGATGTATACCCTCCCAGGGAAAATGTTTGTCAGCCCATACACTTAGTGTATGGGCATTTCAAGTATAGGAGACCCGCTCCTTTAAACTGGGAAGACATTTTTCGTAGGCCATCCTCCACTTCTTCTCCCGGGAGATTTATGACCCTATTTATTTGATGGTGGTTGTCCATAGCAGGGTCCACTTGGGGCCTGTCCTTGTTAGGACATGAGTAACAAAGGGCACGACAGGGAGTTAAAGGAATAACTCCATATCCCCTACCCCATTGTTTCATGTGGCCAATTGGTTCCTACGTTTAGGAATAAATATTAGCACAGCCAAACATGGAGGTGCCACACAGCAGGTTCCCAAACCTTATAGCTAAGTATCAAATACCGGGCACATTCAGGGATTTTTGGTGCAAAAATCAAAATTTAATACATACAGTAGCCATTAGTTACAAACGTTTTGGTCGTGATAGACCTTCATCAGTGTACTAGTGTTAATTTTTAGATGCTAGTGTGAGTAGAACACAAATAGTAGCCAAAGATCAGCTAAAGAGTGTAGCCCAGAGCATAGGTGGTCAGTGACCTGCAATCAGGTATGTTGTGACTCAGACTAGGATTTGCTGTGGTTATACGTCCATCCTAATTGGTGAGACACCATTTTTTATCTTTGAGCACTGGTTTGCACGAGCATTTTATATGTGTGATGATTTATATGTCATGCATTTGTCCATTTTAACATTGTAGATTAAAGGTTATGTTTTAATATTTGGGAGACTCTCCAAGCTACACTCTAGTCAACATTGCAATGCTATAATGTAGGTTCTTCGGGCTCAAGATTGCAATGCTCCACTGCTGGATGTTCTTCCTCAACACTGCAGTGCTACAATGCAGGTTCTTCGGGCTCAACATTGCAATGCTCCACTGCTGTGTCTTCAGCCTCAACACTGCAATTGTCCACTGCAGGTTCTTCTGGCTCAACACTGAAATGCACCACTGCCGGGTGTTCTTCCTCAACACTGCAATGCTACAATAAAGGTTCTTCAGCCTCAACACTGAAATGCTTCACTGGTGGGTCTTTAGCCTCAACACTGAAATTCTCCACTGCTGGTCCTTCAGCCTCAACACTGACATTCAACAATGCAGGTTCTTCAGCCTAAATAATGAAATTTTCCAATGCCAGGTGTTCTTTAGCCTCAACACTACAATTCTCCACTGCAGTTTCTTCAGCCTCAACACTGAAATTATCCACTGCAGGTTTTCCAGACTCAACACTGACATTCTCCAGTGCCGGGTCTTCATCCTCAACACTGACATTCTCCAATGCACAGGGTTGGACTGAGGCACAGGGACACCGGAAAAACCTCCGATGGGCCCCGCCCCAAACTCAGCTCCTGCCTCCTACATTAGTCCCTGCCCTGCATGCCAATAGTGTGCACCGAGCGGTGCACACTTTATTCTACAGCCGGCGACAGTGAGCAAGCTATACAAATGATGTGAACAGTGCAGCCACGCGGCAGCTCTTTCACATCACCTGCTGCCACTGCCAGTGTCTATTGATTACGTGCTCTGTGCACAGCGTGCCTGTGTGTGCAGATGCAGAGTGCCATCCTCCACTTCACTTCAGCCAGCACAGTCAGCTCACTGTGAGGCTGAGTCAGAGAGGAGAGACACACACAGGCATGCAATGCAACAGCTGACCAGACCCGCAGTCACCTGTTTTTGCCAAGTTGCCTGGGTCTCTCACTCTTCTTCAATACTGTGGACAGAGGTGGTCTAAAGCTGATTGGCTGACATGCAGCCAATCAGCATTAGTTTTCTTTGTGTGACCTCACAGCACAGCTTAGGCAATGAGCTATAATGTGATTCATCGGCTGTCCTGCCCAAGCAGCACAGCAATATCAGAGGAGCTGAGGGACCTTTATGATTCATGACTGCAGCAATGTATGTGAGTGTAAGTAAAATATACTATGCCTGCAGGCAGCCTGCAGCATAGTTCTCCAGCCACTAAGGCAATTAGGGGAGGGGGCCCCCATACAATCTTAGAAACAGTGGGGAAGGGGGCCCTCATAATATTAGGTAACACAGTGGGGAAGGGGGACCTCAGAAAGTTAGGTGACACAGTGGGGAACGGGGGCCTCAGAAAGTTAGGTGACACAGTGGGGAAGAGGGCCCTCAGAAAAGTAGGTGACACAGTGGGGAAGAGGGGCCCTCAGAAAGTTAGGTGACACAGTGGGAAGGGGGCCCTCAGAAAAGTAGGTGGCACAGTGGAGAAGGGAGCCCTCAGAAAAGTAGGTGACACAGTGGGGAAGGGGGCCCTCAGAAAAGTAGGTAACACAGTGGGGAAGGGGGCCCTCAGAATATTAGGTAGCACAGTTGGGAAGGGGGCCCTCAGAATATTAGGTAGCACATTGGGGAAGGGGGCCCTCAGAAAAGTAGGTGACACAGTGGGGAAGGGGGCCCTCAGAAAATTAGGTGACACAGTGGGGAAGAGGGCCCTCAGAAAATTAGGTGACAGTGATACAGGGGGCCTCAGAAAATTAGGTGACACAGTAGGGAAGGGGGCCCTCAGAAAATTAGGGACACAGTGAGATAGGGGGCCCTCAGAAAATTAGGTGACACAGTGGGGAAGAGGGCTCTCAGGTATTAGACCCCTTCACGACATCCGCCTTACATGTATGGCACATGTTAAATGCCACTGTCAATCTCTGACAGCGGCATTTAACATGCGGTGCCGACATGCTTGCGCATCATTCTTTTGCCCATCAGCACACCTGTTACGTGATAGCAGGTCACCGATGGGTTGCCATGACAGCAAGGGTTGAGCTGATGACACCTGTGCCTGTCATTATGGAGCTCCTTCAAAACCCCACAGGAGACTGTGATTTCTGCTTTGGCATCACTGTATAGAGCAGGGGCGATCAATCACATCTTTAAGTCCCCTAAAGGCAATAACAATAACAGTGAAAAGTAAAAAAAAAAATTTTAAAAAATACCTTAAAGTTCAAATCATCCCCTTTGTATCCCATTGAAAATAAAGATGTTTAAAAAATTTAAAAAGTCAGCAATCATCAAAATATAAAAACAATAAACTCGATCAGTAAACACTGTAAGGCTATGTTCACACATTGCGCTTTTACTGCGTTTTTGCAGCGTTTTTTGCACTACATATTGCTTTCAATAGGTGAAAAACACTACTAGCGCATGTTCACACTGGGCATTTTTTCACCGTTTTTCAACCATTGACTTGAATGGATGGTGAAAAAACAATGCAAATAAGCAGGTTGACTTTTCTATTTGCTGCAGAAACGTCAAGGACAGCCGGATGTGACCTCACACTCAGCTCTGTTACCTCTAGATGGCAGACAGAATGATGCGTTCATACAGCCTGTAATCCAGCAGAGCGGACCCGAACCCCATTCACTTGAATGGGGGCCCGACGACAATACAGTGTTTGACACGCTATCTATTAGATGCGCCAATTCTTCCCACTTGCCCTATAGCGGTGTCAAGTGGGGTTCATATTTGAGGAGTTGATGTCGCCTTTGTATTGTCCGGTGACATAAAGCCCAGAGGCTGGTAATGGAGAGGCATCAATAAGACTCCCCCATTACTAACCCCATAGTCACATTGTAAGAAAACGCAAACACCAAGAATAAAGTCCTTTAATTGAAAGAATGACACAGACTCCTTTAATAATCTCAATTAAACCATACTTAGGACCTTGCCTTATTCCTCCAAAGCCCTTGATAGATATATATATATATATATATGTATTTACCGTATATACTCGAGTATAAGCCGACCCGAGTATAAGCCGACCCCCCTAATTTTGGCACAAAAAACTGGAAAAACTTACTGACTCGAGTATAAGCCTAGGTGGAAAATGAGATTATGCCCTATATGCTTCCCATGTATTATGCCACCATAGATGCTCCATAGATTGTGCCCCCATAGATGCTCCATAGATTATGCCCCATAGATTATTCCCCCATAGATAATGCCCCATAGATTATTCCCCCATAGATAATGCCCCTTAGATTATGCCCCCATAGATTATTTCCCCATAGATAATGCCCCATAGATAATGCCCCCATAGATTATTCCCCCATAGATAATGCCCCATAGATTATTCCCCCAAAGATTATTCTCCCATAGATAATGCCCCATAGATTATTCCCCCATAGATAATGCCCCATAGATTATGCCCCCATAGATTATTCCCACATAGATGCTCCATAGTATAGGCCTCAATTGCTGCTGCAACCGAAAAAAAAAGGTATACTCACCTCTCATTGCTGGGGGGCCAGGTGCCGGGGTCCTGAGCAGGCGGTGACACCGGCGCGCTATGGGGGAAAGATGCCGGTGTCACCGCTTGGTCAGGGCCCCGGCACCTGAGACATTTACCTGTCACCGCTGCTCGCCGCCGTCTTGCGGGTCCTCCAGTAGTCAATGATCAGGCAGAGGGCGCTGCGCACAGTAACTACATCATCGCGCCCTCTGCCTGATCATCACAGCAAGAGGACCCGAGGACACAGCGGAACGGGACAGGTAAGTATCGCTTATACTTACCCTTCCTCTGGCGTGGTCTCTGCAGCCCCTGCTCTTCTCCCACGGTCCCGGCGCCAGTGTTCAGCGGTCACGTGTTACTGCTGATTAAAGTCATGAATATGTGCATATTCATGACTTTAATGAGCGGTACCACTGATGGCTGAATACTGGCGCCGGGACCGTGGGAGAAGTGCAGGGGCTGCAGAGACCGGGCCGGCGGAAGGGTGAGTATACAGGACAGCTGCGCTCCCCCTCCTCCGCCGACCCCCTGGTATATGATTTGAATATAAGTCGAGAGGGGGACTTTCAGCCCTAAAAAATGGGCTGAAAATCTCGGCTTATATTCGAGTATATACGGTATTCTATCTATTCTATTCAAACCTGTCAGTGTGATTTTACTGTATGCGGCATATGAATTACAGTCTTTTCAAAGGATCTAGAGGTATGGTTCTACAGGAAGTAGTTTTTTTTTCTCTGGGGGCACTCAACTTTATCAGCATGCACAAACAGACACAAGTTAGCCCCAACAACGCATGAAAAAAGCGCAACAAAAACGCACCAAAACATTTGTTTTTGCAGCAGCTTCTTTCCTGACAGGAAATCAAGTTTAAAAAAAAAAAAGCCACAGCAAAAACACCCAGTGTGAACTTACCCCTAAAATGCTGAAAAACTGCTGCAAGAAGTGACATGTGGCATTTTGCAAAACCTAAAGTTTTGTACAAAATACTGAGGACAAAAAACAACAAGCTGTGTGCATGAGATTTTGAAATCTCATAAACTTTGCTGCTATTGTAAAACACAGCTGAAAATTTGCATTAAGAACATTAGAAACAGAAGCAATAATGCAACATGTGAATGTAGCGTAAACAGAAAAAATTCAAGAATGCTAAATTTCCTTTTTTTCTGGTTACCACAATTCAACAAAAAATCTGTAACAAGCGATCATGTGTAGTTGTTCTCCAGGTAGTATGCGCTCCTGGAACACAGTAGGTGGGATACGGTGATATATTTATTCCAAAACAAGCTATCAAAAAGTCACATCTATACTAAAATTGTACTAATAAAAACGTCATCTAGCCCTGCAAAAAAATAAGCTATCACAAAACTCCATCAGCAGAAAAATAAAAACGTTACTGGTCTCATAAGATGGTGACACAAAAACCTTTTTTTCCCAAATTTCAATTTTTTTACACTACTAAAATAATAAAAAACTGGACATGTTTGGTATCACTGTAATTGTACTGATGAGCAGAATGATATTGCAAGGTCATTTTTACCTCAAAATGCTCACTGTAAAAATAACTTCAAAAAACAATATCAGAATTTTTTTTTCACAATTTCACTGAACTTGGAATTTGTTTCCCTTTTTCAAGTACACTATGTGTAAAATAAATGGTGTCATTCACAAGTACAACTTGTCCCGCAAAAAACAAGCACTTATATGTCTATATGGACATAAAAATAAAAAATGATGGCTCTTGAAAAAAAAAAAGTACAAAATGAGAGGTCAAAACTGGAAAATTACACTATCATGAAAGGGTTAAGTCACATTAATTCACTATTTCCTATTATTAATGTACCATACACAGACATAATGTGAGATCCGTTTGTGCAGTAGATCTATAGGAAGCCTGATGTGTGATGTCGTTATGTTAGGAGCTTGACCTGTACAGTATGTTGTTTTCTGCTCATTTCTATCTTTTCCTTGTCATAGTGAGCCGACACCAGACAATCTAACGGGTGAGTTCAGTTTTGAGATCTCAGCCTCAGAAGTATGAGTAGTGCCCCTGTTTCCATTATTAATGATCATTCATGTTTTTAAAGATGGGATGTCATCAGGGTTGAACTGGCCCACCGGAGAACCGGAGGATTCTCCAGTTGGCCCAGGCACTGACACATGATGGCATACTGGCCAGCAGCTGCCTAGGACCCCCACTGTTCCAGGGACCCCCAGCCAGTGGCGTGTCGCTAATAGCGGCACACCCAGGTGCTATGGGGCCCCTGAGTCAGGGGGGCCCTCCCGGTGCCAGCAGAGCAGCAGCTGGAGACAGGAGCCTGTCCCCGCTGCTATAGAGAAATGAATATTCACGCTTCTGCATGCCCCCATGGACGTGGAGAGGAGTGAATACCATTTCACTTTAATAGCATGCAGTGTTAACGCAGGCTAAGGCTAACACTGCCCACAAGTAAAGCCGGTGCAGCTGTATCAGGGCAGCTAACCCTGAGGGCAATCGATGGGCAACCAAGCTGCAGGGATCCGATGCTGTCCTTTCCGCCTGCCCGGCACTTCCTGTCTAACACAGCGCAGCTGGATGACCTCATCATTCAGAGCGGCTGTTTCAGAGAGGAAGCTTCCGGGATGTGCTGCGGCTGCGAGGAACATGCAGAGAGATGTGTGTGTTTTTTTATGTTTCCAGCAATAGTGGAGTTGATGTTGTCAGTAAGTGCAGTGTGTGGTTTGTAAATTGTGCATCTGTACATTCATTTAATGCTGGCCTATCACCTCACTAGTGTATTCCCTTGTCTCCTTTCTGTAGTCTCCAGATCCCTCTGTTTCTATACCTGTACACACTCTGGCTGGTGACCTGTATATATGTATATAGAGGGGATTAATGCCCAGTGTGTGCACTTCACTGTTTACACAGATAATTGTTACCCGCAGTATGCATAGCACTGTATATAGAGGATCAGTACCCACAGCGCTATAGAGAGCATCAGTTCCTGCAGTATGCACAGTGGTGTATATAGAAGGGATCTGTGTGCACAGCACTGTATACGGCGGGGATCGATATGCACAGCGCTGTATACGGAGGGGATCAGTGTGCACAGTGCTGTATACGGAGGGGATCAGAGTGCACAGTGCTGTATACGGAGGGGATCAGGGTGCACAGCGCTGTATGCGGAAGGGATCAGTGTGCATAGTGCTGTGTATAGAGGGAATCTGTGTGCACAGCGCATTACATAGTGGGAATCTGTGTGCACAGCACTGTATAGAGGGGATCTGTGTGCACAGTGCTATATATAGAGGGGATATGTGTGCACAGTGCTGTATATAGTGGGTATCTGTGTGTACAGTGCTGTATATAGTGGATTTCTGTGTGCACAACGCTGTATATAGAGGGGATCTGTGTGCACAGTGCTGAATATAGAGCAATGATGTGGGTAGAGGGGGAGAACAATGATGGAGGTGCAGGGGTCTGCATTATACCCTTTAAGGGGGCTGCATTATATTTTATGAAGGAGCTACACTATATTCTGTGGGGGGGCTGCATAATATTCTGTGTGGGGGCTGCATTATTCTCTCAGGAGGCTACATCATACTATAAGAAGGGGGGCTGCCTTATGCCCTATGAGGGTGCTACAGTATATTCTATGGGGAGGCTGCCTTAGAGGGGGATGCATTATACTCTGAGGTGGCTACATTATATTTTGTGGAGGGGCTGCATTATACTATATGAGGGGGCTGCATTATACCATATGACAGTGCTACATTATATTCTATGGGGGGCTGCATTATACCTTATGAGGGGGTTGCATTATATTTTGTGGGGTACTGCATTATACTCTATAAGTGGGGCTGCATTAAATTCTATGAGGGGGCTGCATTATATTCTATGAGGGAGGCTACATTATATTCAATGAGAGGGGTTACTTTATATTTTATGAGGGGGCTGCATTATATTCTATGAGGGGGCTACATTATATTCTATGAGGGGGATACCCCAACCCCAGCTAAATAATTAAGACGTGTACTACCTTATATTGTATACTGATATTAGCGTGTTTACCACACAATTGGTGGTCTTGTATTTATTTCTATGTAGCTACATAGTGGGCCCCAAGAATAATTTTCTCTGGTGGGCCCAAGGTGCTCCAGTCCGAATCTGCCAATGCAGGTTGCTCAGGCTCAACAATTCACTGCACAGTTAAACAATATGGGAGTACCAAATTACTAGGAACAATGCATTCAGGTGGCCTTCCAGTATGTTGGTTCAGACCCTAAAAGGACCCCCGGGGGTCGCGGCAAAAATGCTTGGTTTTCCCATAGACTTACATTGGGCTCGTTGCTCGGGTCGAGCACCAGAGTATTCCAATGTGTCAAAAAATAAAAAAATGAAAAATTCTACCAATAAATACATACAGTGGAGAATATGAGTATTTGATACGCTGCTGATTTTGGAAGTTTTCCCACCTACAAAGAATGGAGAAGTCTGTAACTTGTATTGTAGGTACACTTCAACTGTGATAGACAGAATCTAAAAATAAAAACTAGAAAATCACATTGTATTAATTTTTAAAAATTACATTGCATTTTATTGCAAATTAAGTGATTACCTACAAACCAACAAGAATTATGGCGAACCATAACAGTAAAGTTCGGAAGGAAGTCCATGTTACTGTTCGGGTTCGGCTACCCAAACGCCATGTGTTTGTCACACTATCATGTGCATAACAGAGTGGCAAACACCGCTTCTGATTAGCGGTGAAATCATTACCACCAGTCAGAGAGCCCCGGTTCCCACGCTGTCAAATGACAAGGTCAGGCCGCAGCTATGATTGAACGTATAAAGTTTACCTCTGGTGATGGGTGTCAACTGATGGGACTACTGCTCCCATCAGCCGAAGCCTGCTGCGGCTAATAAATGCGAGAGAGGGAGCGGCTGATGAGTGCAGTCACCAGCTGGCGCCTGCGCTGTAAATAAATAATTTTAAAAAAAATGGCTTGGGTTCCCCTTTTGTTGATAACCAGCCAATCAAAACTCACAGCTGGGGGCTACAACCCTCAGCTGTCAGTGTTAGCAAGGTTGGTTATCAAGAATAGAGCGATACCCACGCCGTAATTTTTAATAATTTAAATAAATCATTTTAAAAAACAGTGTGGTGTCCCTCCTATTTTTGACAATCAGCCAAGCTAAAGCAGACAGCTGGGGGATGGTATTCTCAGGCTGGTGAGGGGCCATGGATATTGGCCCCCGAGCCTGAAAATAGCAGCCCGCAGACACCCAGAAAAGGCACATCTATTAGATACGCCAATTCTGGCGCTTTTCCCAGCTCTTCTCACTTGCACTGTAGAGGTGGCAAGTTGGGTTCATATTTGTGGGGTTGATGTCACCTTTCTATTGTCAGGTGACATCAAGTCCACGGATTACTAATGGAGAGGCATCTATAAGACACCTCTCCATTACTAGTTGAATGGTAAATAAAGACACAGCCAGAATAAAGTCTCTTATTTGTAATAAAACAAAAAACATTTTTTTTAAGATTCTGTCTGTTACTGTTAAAGTGTACCTACAATATAAATTACAGACCTCTCAATTATTTGTAGTGGAAAAACCTGCAAAATCGGCAGTGCATCAAATACTTATTTTCTCCACCGCATATTTATGTAAAAACAAAAATAAACAAAGAAAAGTACACATACTTGGAATCACTAAATCGAGAATGACCCCACCTATACAACTGTCACATTAGTTAACCCCTTCAGTGAACACGGAAACAAAAAAAAAGGCAAGAAACTAGGCTTTTCATCATATCGCTGAACAAAAAGTGGCATAGAAATCAATTAAAACTCAAACATAAATAAAAATGGTATAACTGAAAACATCATCTTATCCCGCAATAAACAAACCTCCATAGAGCTCCTTTATCAGAGAAATAAAAAAGTTATAGCTATCAGAATATAGCAATGCAAAATCAATTGTTTTTTCCTAAAATTACTTTTTAATGTGTAAAAGCATCAAAACATTAAAAAAAATCTATATTATTAATCCCTTAAACCCCAAGAGTGGTTTGCACGTTAATGACTGGGCCAATTTTTACAATTCTGACCACTGTCTCTTTATGAGGTTATAACTCTTCAACGCTTCAATGGATTTTTGCGATTCTGAGATTGTTTTCTCGTGACATATTTTACTTCATGATAGTGGTAAAATTTATTCGATATAACTTGCATTTATTTATGAAAAAATGGAAATATGGCAAAAATGTTGAAAATTTTGCAATTTTTAAAATTTCAATTTTTATTCCCTTAAAACAGAGAAATATGTCACACAAAATAGTTAATAAATAACATTTCCCACATGTCTACTTTACATCAGCACAATTTTGGAACAAAATTGTTTTTTGTTAGAAAGTTATAAGGGTTAAAAGTTGACCAGCGATTTCTCATTTTTACAACAAAATGTACAAAACCATTTTTTTTAGGACCAACTCACATTTGAAGTCACTTTGAGGGGTCTATATGGCAGAAAATACCCAAAAGTGACACCATTCTAAAAACTGCACCCCTCAAGGTACTCAAAACCGCACTCAAGAAATTTATTAACCCTTCAGGTGCTTCACAGAAATGATCGTTTACAAATAATTTTTTTATTTTCACAAGGATAAAAGGAGAAAATTGACAGATAAAGTTGTTGTGAAATTTCTACTGAGTACGCCAATACACCATATGTGGGGGAAAACCTTTGTCTGGGCGCACGGCAGGGCTCGGAAGCGAAGGAGCGCCGTTTGATTTTTTCAAACCAAAATTGACTGGAATTGAGATTGGACGCCATGTCACGTTTGGAGAGCCCCTGATGTGCCTAAACAGTGGAAACCCCCCACAAGTGATACCATTTTGGAAACTAGACCCCCTAAGGAACTTGTCTAGATCTGTTGTGAGCACTTTGAACCCCCAAGTGTTTCACTAAAGTTTATACTGCCTGGGTGTGGAAAAAAAAATCCACAAAAATGATTTTTCAGTCCCCAATTTTTTATAAGGAAATTGGACCCCAAAAGTTGCTTTCCAATTTGTCCTGAGTACGCTGATACCCCATATGTGGGGGGAAACTGTTTGGGCGCATGGCAGGGCTCGGAAAGTAAGTAATGATGTTTTGGAATGCAGACTTTGATGGATGTCATGTTCAGTTTGCAGAGCCCCTGATGTGCCTAAACAGTGGAAACCCCCACAAGTGACCCTATTTTGGAAACTAGACCCCCTAAGGAACTTATCTAGATCTGTGGTGAGCACTTTTAAACCCCAAGTGCTTCACACAAATTTACAGTGCCTTGCGAAAGTATTCGGCTCCCTGGAACTTTTCAACCTTTTCCCACATATCATGCTTCAAACATAAACATACCAAATGTAAATTTTTGATGAAGAATCAACAACAAGTGGGACACAATTGTGAAGTTGAATGAAATGTATTAGTTATTTAAAATTTTTGTGGAAATGCAAAAACTGAAAAGTTGGGCGTGCAATATTATTCGGCCCCTTTACTTTCAGTGCAGCAAACTCACTCCAGAAGTTCATTGTGGATCTCTGAATGATCCAATGTTGTCCGAAATAACTAATGATGATAAATATAATCCACCTGTGTGTAATCAAGTCTCCGTATAAGCGCACCTGCTCTGTGATAGACTCATGGTTCTGTTTGAAGCACAGAGAGCATCATGAAGACCAAGGAACACAACAGGCAGGTCTGTTGTGTTTTGGTAGCTGAGGAGAAAAAGCAAATACGGCCATACACCAGAGAGGCTGGAACCTATTGAATTGCAGTAACCTGAACTAACCACACAACCAGTGGTAGCCGTGGAGCGTTCCTACGTTGATCCTAGACGCCTCGTCACAGCCTGAGAGATAACTACACCTAAAGGCAGAAAGAGGAAAGCTATCTGCCCCGGAGCAGATCCCCAAAGAAAATAGGAAGCCCCCAAACATGTAATGGCGGTCAGACAAGAAGAAGCACGGACACAGACAGAAAATAGAATGAGCAAACGCTGGGGCCCAATCTGTCTAGACAGAAAAGTACAGGAAAGGATTCTCACTGCAATCCCAAAAAACCCTAAAAAATACCAACACTTCTGATTTCAAAAACACCTGAGATCACACGATTTCTACCACCTAAATCAGATCTCTGGTGTAACAAAACTAAGCCGCAGCCACTGAAAAAAACAGGAAAAAGCAAATGAACAGATAACAGTGGCTTCAGATAAATTGAGAGGAGCACAAGCCCCAGGAGGGGACCCGGCTGACCTCCACAGAAGTGCAGGGAACTATGCAAAAAGCAAGCACAAAAATAAAAGCAGAAAATATCTTATCTGAAAGCAGAAGATGCAGGCAAGACTCAGCAAACTTCCAAATGAACCAGGAACCACAATTGAGACAACAACAATTGATCACCGGAAACCATCATGGGAGGGAACCTCCCTTATATCAGACCAGTCAGTGATCCCAGATTGCCATTCCTCGCTGAAAGGTTCAGTACTGTCTGTAACCACCAGAGGGAGCCTCTGCTCAGAAACCATCTCTAGCACATTCATAACACAGGTCCGTGACACTGTTGTGGAGAAGTTTAAAGCTGGATTTGGATACAAAATGATTTCCAAAACTTTAAGCATCCCAAGGAGCACTGTGCAAGCGATCAAATTGAAATGGAAGGAGTATCATACCACTGCAAATCTACCAAGTCCCGGCCGTCCCTCTAAACTTTCATCTCAAACAAGGAGAAGACTCATCAGAGATGCAGCCAAGAGGCCAATGATCGCTCTGGATGAACTGCAGAGATCTACAGCTGAGGTGGGACAGTCTGTCCATAGGACAACAATCAGTCGTACACTGCACAAATTTGGCCTTTATGGAAAAGTTGCAAGAAGAAAGCCATTTCTCAAAGATATCCATAAAAAGTGTTGTTTAAAGTTTGCAACAAGCCACCTGGGAGACACACCAAACATGTGGAAGAAGGTGCTCTGGTCAGTTGAAACCAAAATCGAACTTTTTGGCAACAATGCCAAACGATATGTTTGGCGTAAAGGCAACACAGCTCATCACCCTGAACACACCATCCCCACTGTCAAACTTGGTGGTGGCAGCATCATGGTTTGGGCTTGCTTTTCTTCAGCAGGGACAGGGAAGATGGTTATAATTGATGGGAAGATGGATGGATCCAAATACAGGACCATTCTTGAAGAAAACCTGTTGGAGTCTGCAAAAGACCTGAGACTGGGACAGAGATTTGTCTTCCAACAAGACAATGATCCCAAACATAAAGCAAAATCTACAATGGAATGGTTCACAAATAAACCTATCCAGGTGTTAGAATTGCCAAGTCAAAGTCCAGACCTGAATCCAATCGAGAATCTGTGGAAAGAGCTGAAAACTGTTGTTCACAAACTATCTCCATCCAAACTCACTGAGTTCGAGCTGTTTGCCAAGGAAGAATAGGCAAGAATTTCAGTCTCTCGATGTACAAAACTGATAGAGACATACCCCAAGTGACTTGCAGCTGTAATCGCAGCAAAAGTTTTAAGTTAAAGGGGCCGAATAATATTGCACGCCCCACTTTTCAGGTTTTGCATTTCCACAAAAATTTTAAATAATCGATAAATTTCATTTAACTTCACAATTGTGTCCCACATGATGTTGATTCTTCACTAAAAATTTACATTTCGTATCTTTATGTTTGAAGCATGATATGTGGGAAAAGGTTGAAAAGTTCCAGGGAGCCAAATACTTTCGTAAGGCACTGTATAATGCCTGGGCATGAAAATAAAAAATGCTATTTTTTTCCCACAAAAATTATCTTTTAGTCACCAATTTTTTATTTTCCCAAAGGTAACAGAGAAAGTGGACCCCAAAAGTTGTTGTCCAATTTGTCCTGAGTAAACTGATGCCCCTTATGTGGGAGAAAACTACTGTGTGGGCACATGTCGGGGCTCGGAATAGAAATAGTGACGTTTTGTAATGCAGACTTTGATAGAATGGTCTGCAGGTGTCATGTCGCATTTCGAGAGCCCCTGATGGGCCTAAACAGTGGAAACCCCCCACAAGTGACCCCATTTTAGAAACTAGACCCCCAAAGGAACTTATATAGATACAGTGCCTACAAGTAGTATTCAACCCCCTGCAGATTTAGCTGGTTGACACATGCGGAATTAACTTGGTATTGTGACATTTGTACTGTACTGTAGATCAGCCTGGAAGTGGGAAATGCACTGCAGCAAAAATTTTTGTTTTAATTTTTTTTATTTTTTTAAAAACGTTAAAAGTTAATTCAGAGTATCATTTATTATTCAACCCCTCAAACCACAAGAATTCTGTTTGGTCCCCCTAAAGTATTAAGAAGTAGTTCATGCACCAAGAATAATGAGCTTCACATGTGTGTATTAATGATCTCTTTTGCCAGCCTTTTCTGACTATTTAAGACCCTCCCCAAACTTGTGAACAGCACTCATACATGGTCAACATGGGAAAGACAAAGGAGCATTCCAAGGCCATCAGAGACAAGATCGTGGAGGGTCACAAGGCTGGCAAGGGGTACAAAACCCTTTCCAAGGAGTTGGCCCTACCTGTCTCCACTGTTGGGAGCATCATCCGTAAGTGGAAGGCTTATGGAACTACTGTTAGCCTTCCACGACCTGGACAGCCTTTGAAAGTTTCCCTCCGTGCTGAGGGCAGGCTTACCCGAAGAGTCAAGGCTAACCCAAGGACAAAAAGGAAGGAGCTCCGGGAAGATCTCATGGCAGTGGGGACATTGGTTTCAGTCAATACCATAAGTAACGTACTCCACCGCAATGGTCTCCGTTCCAGACGAGCCCGTAAGGTACCTTTACTTTCAAAGCATCATGTCAAGGCTCATCTACAGTTTGCTCATGATCACTTGGAGGACTCTGAGACATACTGGTTCAAGGTTCTATGGTCTGATGAGACCAAGATCGAGATCTTTGGTGCCAACCACACAAGTGACGTTTGGAGACTGGATGACACTGCATACGACCCCAAGAATACCATCCCTACAGTCAAGCATGGTGGTGGCAGCATCATGCTGTGGGGCTGTTTCTCAGCCAAGGGGCCTGGCCATCTGGTCCGCATCCATGGGAGGATGGATAGCACGGCCTACCTGGAGATTTTGGCCAAGAACCTTCGCTCCTCCATCAAGGATCTTAAGATGGGTCGTAATTTCATCTTCCAACAAGACAACGACCCAAAGCACACAGCCAAGAAAACCAAGGCCTGGTTCAAGAGGGAAAAAGTCAAGGTGTTGGAGTGGCCTTGTCAGGAATCAAACCCAGTGTCTCTTGTCCACCGGCCAGCAGCTCTACCATCTGAGCTATTCTGCTGGCTACAAAGTTCCTTGCTGAACCCGGATACCATTGACTGTTCTTCCTGATCGGCTTCACCCAGTGCTCTCTCGTTTGGCCTCTGATTGCCAATTACACGCCCTATGTAAACCTGGCCATGTGGGTGTGTCATTGCGAGATTATTGTGCTTCCAGCCTTTAGTCAAGCTCTTTCTCCTGCTGTTCCTGCTGCTACAAACACTGTTCTCCTGTGAACTGACCTCGGCCTGCCACCTGACTACGTTATCTGCCTGCTCCTCTGCTACCGAACTGCCTTTCCTGTGTACCGACCTCCGGCTGCCACCTGACTACGTTATCTGCCTGCTCCTCTGCTACAAACACTGCTCTCCTGTGAACTGACCTCGGCCTGCCACCTGACTACGCTACCTGCCTCTGCTTCCCCTAGTGTTTGCAGTAACATCGGCTCCAACCCAGACGGGATCCTGACAGAATAATCTCGCGCCAAAATGGAGTCCGCTGTGAACACCCTGAGGCGGCAAGTTACGGAGCTTCAAAGTTTTTGTACTGATTCTCAAGGAAAATATTCCAAGTTACAAACTGATTTCACGGTGATACAACAAGAAGTAATTGAGCTACAAAAACAACTTCTGGACGTGCGCAATTCAGGGTCCGAATCAAACGCGCGGCTGCCGCTGCCTGCAAAGTTCAGTGGGGATCGCCAGCAGTACCAAGGATTCCTCAATCAATGCCGCATATACTTCCAGATGCAACCTGCTCCCTTTACCAGTGAGAGGAAGAAAGTTTTTTTCATGATAAATCTCCTGACAGATGAAGCTCTTGCTTGGGCTTCACCTTATGTAGAAAAGGACTATGACCTCCTTAATGACCTGGAAGCCTTCACCGCAGCTATGAATCAAGTTTTTGATGACCCAAACCGCTGTGCCACAGCAGAAACCAAATTACATAATTTGCGCCAAGGACGTCGCTCTGTTGCGGAATATACATCGGAGTTCCGTCGCTGGGTGGCCGACACCACCTGGAATCCAGCGGCCCAGAGAAGTCAATTTCGACGAGGGTTATCAGAACCAGTGAAAGACGAGCTTGCCAGGGTTGAGACCCCTGATCAGTTGGAGGACTTTATTCAACTATGTATCCGGATTGACCAAAGACTTACTAAAAGGAGAAAGGAGAGACTGCGAGCACTTGGGAATAGCCCTGGCTTCTCATTTTCAGCATCAGACCACCAAGAAAAGACGCAAGGCGTGTCTGAACCGATGCAGATCGACGTCATCCGAAGACCACTCTCTGCACAGGAGAAGGAGAGGCGACGTGCAGAACATCTCTGCCTCTATTGTGGGGACCCTGGACACTATGCCATCAACTGTCCTAACAAAAGGACTATAGCCTTTACCAACAACAGGTCTGCCAGCAATATGGACCTTTCTCAGCAGTCGGATTCCATCTTGCAGACTATCTCATCAGTAACGCCAGAAATAGACAAAATACATACTACATCATCTCATTTTGTAATCCCCATTCAGGTTGTAATGGGCACCCAAAAAATACAATGCTCTGCCCTGTTGGATTCGGGAGCAGGAGGAAATTTTATGGACTTAAAATTTAAACGTGATAATAATATTTCCAGTAGGACCAAATCCACACCAATTGAAATGGAAACTGTGGATGGATCACCTTTGTCTTCTGGACCTGTCACGCATGAGACAATCGAACTGAAGATTTGTATCGAACCGGATCATCATGAAGCTGTCAGTTTCCACCTTATTTCATCTCCGAAATTTCCGGTTATTCTAGGGATCCCCTGGTTTTCAGTCCATAACCCTTCTATCAACTGGGCATCAAGGACCATCACCTTTCCATCTGACTACTGTAAGAATAATTGTCATAAGGAACCCCCTGTTCTCCAACAAGTCCAAATCTCTGAGATTTCGCATGAGAAGGAAGAGAAACTACCACCTCAATATCAGCAGTTCTCTGATGTCTGCAGTAAGAAGAAAGCAGATCAATTACCTCCTCACCGTCCTTACGACTGTCCCATTGAATTGCTGCCAGGAGCAACCATTCCATTTGGACGGATTTACAATCTTTCCGAACCTGAATTGAAGGTATTAAGAAAGTTCCTGGATGAAAATTTAGAGAAAGGCTTTATTCGACCTTCCACATCTCCAGCTGGGCACCCCTGTTCTTTGTTGAAAAGAAAGACTCCACTCTGCGGCCATGTATTGACTACAGAGAGATGAATAATATCACTGTCAAGAATCGCTAACCGCTACCCTTGATTCCTGAACTATTTGAGAGACTCCGTTCTGCGAAAATCTTTACGAAGCTGGATCTTAGAGGGGCTTACAACCTCATACGGATTCGCCCAGGAGATGAGAGGAAGACCGCCTTTAGAACGAGATATGGACATTTTGAATCTCTGGTTATGACCTTTGGCCTTAGCAATGCCCCAGCCACCTTTCAACATTTTATTAATGATGTATTTCGAGACTTCTTGGACCAATTCGTTGTGGCTTATCTCGATGACATTCTTATATTTTCAGACACCTTGGAAGAGCATCGCAGGCACGTCCAGTTAGTCCTGGAATGACTACAGGAGAACCATCTTTACATTAAACTTGAAAAATGTGAGTTTGAACAAACCAGTATCCAATTTCTGGGATATATCATCTCCCCAGAAGGTCTGAGCATAGATCCCGGCAAAATCAATGCTGTAGTGGACTGGCCTGTTCCAAGAAATTTAACCCCTTCACCCCCAAGGGTGCTTTGCACGTAATGACCGGGCCAATTTTTACAATTCTGACCACTGTCTCTTTATGAGGTTATAACTCTGGAACGCTTCAACGGATCTTCGCGATTCTGAGATTGTTTTCTCGTGACATATTGTACTTCATGTTAGTGGTAAAATTTCTTCGATATAACTTGCGTTTATTTTTGAAAAAAACGCAAATATGGCGAAAATTTTTAAAATTTTGCAATTTTCAAACTTTGAATTTTTATTCCCTTAAAACAGAGAAATATATCACACAAAATAGTTAAGAAATAACATTTCCCACATGTCTACTTTACATCAGCACAATTTTGGAACCAAAATTTTTTTTTGTTAGGAAGTTATAAGGGTTAAAAGTTGACCAGCGATTTCTCATTTTTACAACAAAATTTACAAAGCCATTTTTTTAGGGACCACCTCACATTTGAAGTCACTTTGAGGGGTCTATATGGCAGAAAATACCCAAAAGTGACACCATTCTAAAAACTGCACCCCTCAAGGTACTCAAAACCACATTCAAGAAGTTTATTAACGCCTTCAGGTGCTTCACAGTAACTAAAGCAACGTGGAAGGAAAAAATGAATATTTTACTTTTTAGCCACAAAAATTATTTTTACAAACTTTTTTTTTATTTTCACAAGGGTAAAAGGAGAAAATGGACAGATAAGGTTGTTATGCAATTTCTCCTGAGTACGCCAATACCCCATATGTGGGGGAAAACCACTGTTTGGGCACACGGCAGAGCTCGTAAGGGAAGGAGCGACGTTTGACTTTTTCAAACTAAAATTGGCTGGAATTTAGATTGGATGCCATGTCGCGTTTGGAGAGCCCCTGATGCGCCTAAACAGTGGAAACCCCCCACAAGTGACACCATTTTGGAAACTAGACCCCCTAAGGTACTTATCTAGATCTGTTGTGAGCACTTTGAACCCTCAAGTGTTTCACAAAAGTTTATAAAGCCTGGGTGTGAAAAAAAAAAATCAATTTTCCACAAAAATGATTTTTTAGTCCCAAATTTTTGAATTTCCCAAGGAAATTGGACCCCAAAAGTTGTTGTCCAATTTGTCCTGAGTACGCTGATACCCCATATGTGGGGGGGGAAACTGTTTGGGCGCACGGCAGGGCTTGGAAAGGAAGTAGTAACGTTTTGGAATGCAGACGTTAATGGGGGTCATGTTCCGTTTGCAGTGCCCCAGATGAGCCTAAACAGTGGAAACCCCCCACAAGTGACCCCATTTTGGAAACTAGACCCCCTAAGGAACTTATCTAGATCTTTGGTGAGCACTTTGAACCCCCAAGTGCTTCACACAAGTTTATAATGCCCGGGCATGAAAATAAAAAATCCTATTTTTTTTCCCACAAAAATTATCTTTTAGTCACTAATTTTTTATTTTCCCAAGGGCAACAGGAGAAATTGGACCAATAAGTTGTTGTACAATTTGTCCTGAGTACGCTGATACCCCATATGTGGGGGGGAACCACTGTTTGGGCGCACGGCAGAGCTCGGAATGGAAGGAGCACCATTTGACTTTTTCCAACCAAAATTGGCTGGAATTGAGTTTGGATGCCATGTTGCATTTGGAGAGCCCCTGATGTGCCTAAACAGTGGAAACCCCCCACAAATGACCCCATTTGGGAAACTAGACCCCCTAAGGAACTTATCTAGATTTTTGATGAGCAATTTGAACCCCCAAGTGCTTCACACAAGTTTATAACGTAGAGCCGTAAAATTTAAAAATCATATTTTTTCCACAAAAATGATCTTTTTACCCCAATTTTTATTTTTCCAAGGGTAACAAGACTCCAAAAGTTATTGTGCAATTTGTCCTGAGTGCGCTGATACCCCATATGTGGGGGTAAACCACTGTTTGGGTGCATGGCAGAGTTTGGAAGGGAAGGAGCGCCGTCTGACTTTTTCAACGCAGAATTGGCTGGACGCCATGTCGTGTTTGGAGAGCTCCTGATCTGCCTAAACAGTGGAAACCCCCATAAATGACACCATTTTGGAAACTAGACCCCTCAAGGAACTTATCTAGATGTGTGGTGAGAACATTGAACCCCCAGGTGTTTCACTAAAGTTTATAACGTACAGCCGTAAAATAAAAAATCTTTTTTTTTTTTACAAAAATGATTTTTTCGCCCCCAATATTTTATTTTCACAAGGGTAACAGAAGAAATTGGAACGCAAAAGTTGTTGTCCAATTTGTCCTGAGTACACTGATACCCAATATGTGGGCGAAAACTACTGTATGGGCACACGTCGGGGCTCGGAAGGGAAGTAGTGACATTTTGGATTGCAGACTTTGATGGAATGGTCTGGGGCGTCATGTCACATTTGGAGAGCCCCTGATGCACCTAAACAGTGGAAACCCCCACAAGTGACCCCATTTTGGCAAATAGACCCCACAAGGAACTTATCTAGATGTGTGGTGAGCACTTTGAACCCGAAGTGCTTCACAGAAGTTTATAACGCACAGCCGTAAAAATAAAAAATCTTTTTTTTTTTTACAAAAATGATTTTTTTCGCCCCAATATTTTATTTTTACAAGGGTAACAGGAGAAATTGGACCACAAAAGTTGTTGTCCAATTTGTCCTGAGTACGCTGATACCCAATATGTGGGAGAAAACTACTGTATGGGCGCACGTCAGGGCTCGGAAGGGAAGTAGTGACGTTTTGGATTGCAGACTTTGATGGAATGGTCTGGGTGCGTCATGTCGCATTTGGAGAGCCCCTGATGCGCCTAAATAGTGGAAACCCCCCACAAGTGACCCCATTTTGGAAAATAGACCCCACAAGGAACTTATCTAGATGTGTGGTGAGCACTTTGAACCCCGAAGTGCTTCACAGAAGTTTATAACGCACAGCCGTAAAAATAAAAAATCTTTTTTTTTTTTTGCAAAAATGATTTTTTTGCCCCAATATTTTATTTTTACAAGGGTAACAGGAGAAATTGGACCCCAAAAGTTGTTGCCCAATTTGTCCTGAGTACGCTGATACCCAATATGTGGGAGAAAACTACTGTATGGGTACACGTTGGGGCTCGGAAGGGAAGTAGTGACGTTTTGGATTGCAGACTTTGATGGAATGGTCTGGGGGCGTCATGTCGCATTTGGAGAGCCCCTGATGCGCCTAAACAGTGGAAATCCCCAACAAGTGACCCCATTTTGGAAAACAGACCCCACAAGGAACTTATCTAGGTGTGTGGTGAGCGCTATGAAGCCCCAAGTGCTTCACAGAAGTTTATAATGTACAGCCGTAAAAACAAAAAAATAATTTTTTTTGTACAAAAATGATATTTTCGCCCCCAGTTTTTTATTTTCCCAAGGGTAACAGAAGAAATAGGACAAATTGCACAATAACTCTTGGGGTCCAGAGTACGCTGATACCCATATGTGGGGATAAACTACTGTTTGGACGCATGGCAGAGCTCAGAAGTGAAGGAGCACCGTTTGACTTTTTCAACGCAGAATTGGCTGGAATTGAGATCAGACGCCATGTCACATTTGGAGAGCCCCTGATGTGCCTAAACAGCGGAAACCCCCCAATTCTAACTCCAACCCTAACCCCAACACACCCCTAACCCTAGTCCCAACCCTAACCACAAACCTAACCCTAACACACCCCTAATCCCAACCCTAACCCTAATCCTAACTTTAGCGCCAACCCTAACCCTAACTTTAGCCGCAACCCTAACCCTAACCCTAATGGGAAAATGGAAATAAATACATTTTTTTAATTTTATTATTTTCCCTAACTAAGGGGGTGATAAAGGGGGGTTTGATTTACTATTTTAGCG
This sequence comes from Oophaga sylvatica, assembly GCA_033576555.1. NCBI lineage: Eukaryota > Metazoa > Chordata > Amphibia > Anura > Dendrobatidae > Oophaga > Oophaga sylvatica. The sequence continues at coordinate 221,746,017 of JARQOD010000002.1, read as the reverse complement.
GGTTTTTATGATTGGCAGCTGTCACGCTAAAAGACGCTTTTTATTGCAAAAATAGTTTTTTGCATCGCCACATTTTGAGAGCTATAATTTTTGCATATTTTGGCCCACAGAGTCATGTGAGGTCTTATTTTTTGCGGTACGAGTTGACGTTTTTATTTGTACCATTTTTGAGCAGGTGACATTTTTTGATCGCTTTTTATTTCGATTTTTGGGAGGTTAGAATGAACAAAAAATCAGCAATTCATGAATTTCTTTTGGGGGAGGCGTTTTTATTGTTCCGCATGTGGTAAAATTGATAAAGCAGTTTTATTCTTCGGGTCAGTACGATTATGGTGATACCTCATTTATATCATTTTTTTATGTTTTGGCGCTTTTATAGAATAAAAACAATTTTATATAAAAAATAATTATTTTTGCATCGCTTTATTCTGCGAGCTATAACTTTTTTATTTTTTCGCTGATGATGCTGTATGGCGGCTCGTTTTTTGCGGGACAAGATGACGTTTTCAGCGGTACCATGTTTATTTATATCGGTCTTTTTGATAGCGCGTTATGCCACTTTTTGTTCGGCGGTATGATGATAAAGCATTGATTTTTTGCTTCGTTTTTTTTTTTTTTTTTTAAGGGGTTCACTAAAGGGGTTAACTAGTGGGACAGTTTTATAGGGGGGGGTCGTTACGGACGCGGCGATACCAAATATGTGTACTTTTATTGTTTTGTTTTTTTTATTTATAGGAAGAAATGAATTTATTGGGGAATATTTTTTTTTTTTTTATTTATTTTGGATTTTTTTTATAACATGTTTATTTGTATTTTTTTAACTTTTTTACTTTGTCCCAGGGTGGGACATCACTGTATTTTATCAAATCGCTGGTGTGACAGTGTGCACAGCACTCTGTCACACCAGCGATCGCTCAGGCATAGCTGCAGGCTTCTCAGTGCCTGCTCTCAGCAGGCACTGAGGAAGCCGCCTCCCTCCAGGACCCCGGCGCCATCTTGGATCCGGGTCCTGGAGGGAGGAAGCCCTCAGAACAGCGCGATCACATCGCGCTGGTCTGAGGGTCTCAGGGGGGCGCGCAGGGAGCCCCCACCCTGCGCGATCCTCCCCTGTGCCCTGTGCTAGGGGTTAATGTGCCGGGAGCGGTCCGTGACCGCGCCTGACACACAGTCACGGGTGTCAGCTGTGATAATCAGCTGACACCCGGCGGAGATTAGCTGCGCTCCCTCAGGAGCGCAGCTGATCGCCTATGACGTACTATCCCGTCCATGGGCAGAATGGCACGGGTTTTATGGACGGGATAGTACGTCTAATGTCAGAGAGGGGTTAAAAGACGTCCAGCGTTTCATAGGATTTGCAAATTTTTACCGAAAATTTATAAAGAACTTTTCACGGATCATACTACCAATTACTACACTAACAAAAAAGACCAAAGCATTTTTCTGGTCTCCGGAGGCAAAGGAGGCTTTTGACAAGTTGAAAACTCTTTTTACGTCTGCTCCATTGTTAGTACACCCAAATCCTGAATTGCCATTTACTGTCGAAGTGGATGCCTCGGACTCTGCAGTGGGAGCCATTCTGTCTCAGCGAGTTGGGGACAAGATGCAACTTCACCCATGTGCGTTTCTTTCCCACACCATGTCATCTGCAGAAAAGAACTACGACATCGGTAATAAAGAACTGTTAGCCATTAAAGTTGCCTTCTCCGAGTGGAGACATCTTCTGGAAGGTGCCAATCACCCTGTGACTGTCCTCACGGACCACAAGAATCTTGAATTCCTCCGTACAGCAAAAAGATTGTCTGCAAGACAAGCACGATGGGCCTTATTTTTCTCAAGATTCAATTTTATAATTTCTTACCGGCCTGGTTCAAGAAATGGCAAGGCTGACGCCCTGTCCAGGATGTGTTCGGAACCTCAGGAGAGGTCTAGTAATGACGATACAATTCTAGGCCCTAAAAATTTTTTGGGAATATTGCACTCTAGAGGACTATGTAATAGAATTAAAGATGGATATCAAGAGGACTCTTTCCTTAACCATCCTTCGGAAGACGTCGATCTTTCATTCAAAGAGGGGTTTTGGATGCAGAAACACAAAATATATGTACCTGAATCTTCTCGCCTTGAAGTCCTCAAAAGTGTCCATGATTCTAAACTGGCAGGACATCCTGGAGTTGCAAAAACACAAGACTTACTATTTCGTTTCTTTTGGTGGCCTAATTGTAGGAAGGATGTGAGGAAATATGTTTCAACCTGTTTAACATGCGCACGAAACAAGACCCCACGATCGTCTCCTCTAGGACTCTTGCAACCACTCCCAGTTCCATCCAGGCCTTGGGGATCTATTTCCATGGATTTTATTGTGGAACTACCCCCTTCCAAACAGATGACCGTCATCCTTGTCATAGTGGACCGACTCACAAAAATGGCCCACTTTATTCCAACTGAAGGAATTCCTACTGCTGAAAAAACTGCAGAACTGACGATCAAAGAGGTATTCAGGTTACATGGAATTCCTGACAACGTGGTGTCTGACAGAGGCGTTCAGTTTACGTCAAAATTTTGGAAGAGTTTCTGTACAGCCTTGGGAGTCACGGTGAATCTTTCTACCGCTTTCCATCCTCAGTCCAATGGCCAGACGGAGAGAACAAACCAGACTTTGGAGCAATACCTCCGTTGCTTCATTTCCTATCTTCAGGATGACTGGGTGGACTATTTACCAACAGCAGAGTTTGCCTACAACAACTCCATACATAGCGCTACATCTCAAACCCCATTTTTTGCTAATTATGGAGTACATCCAGTATTTATCCCTAATCTGCCAGTGAACACTCCCATTCCTGCTGTTAATGACAGGCTTGCAAAATTACAGGAATCCCAGAAGGAATTATCAGAGATATTACTCAAGACCCAGGAAGTATATAAGGAAGCAGCAGATAAACATCGGAGAGTGCCCCTGCTCTTCAGGTTGGAGACAAAGTTTGGCTGTCCACTAAAAACCTTAAGACACATGTGCCATCCTCCAAATTGGGTCAGAAATTCATTGGACCTTTTCAAATTTCTGCAAAAATTAACCAGGTTGCTTTACGTTTAAAACTTCCCAACAATCTAAAGATTCATCCAGTATTTCACATATCCTTGCTCAAACCCTTCTGTGAAAACCTGTTTCCAGGAAGAATTCAGCCACCTCCTCCACCAGAAAGGATCCGTGGTGAAGAAGAATACATTGTGAATAAGATTCTGGACTCCCGAAAATTCAGAGGTAAACTGCAGTATCTGGTGCAGTGGGAAGGTTACAGACCAGAGGAGAATTCATGGGAGCCAAAGGACAACGTCCATGCTCCTGGACTTACAAGAGCCTTCCATCAGAGGTACCCAGATAGGCCAGCTCCTGAGATGTCCAGAGGCCATCCTGGAAGGAGGGGAGTACTGTCAGGAATCGAACCCAGTGTCTCTTGTCCACCAGCCAGCAGCTCTACCATCTGAGCTATTCTGCTGGCTACAAAGTTCCTTGCTGAACCCGGATACCATTGACTGTTCTTCTTGATCGGCTTCACCCAGTGCTCTCTCATTTGGCCTCTGATTGCCAATTACACGCCCTATATAAACCTGGCCCTGTGGGTGTGTCATTGCGAGATTATTGTGCTTCCAGCCTTTAGTCAAGCTCTTTCTCTGCTGTTCCTGCTGCTACAAACACTGTTCTCCTGTGAACTGACCTCGGCCTGCCACCTGACTACGTTATCTGCCTGCTCCTCTGCTACCGAACTGCCTTTCCTGTGTACCGACCTCCGGCTGCCACCTGACTACATTATCTGCCTGCTCCTCTGCTACCGAACTGCCTTTCCTGTGTACCGACCTCCGGCTGCCACCTGACTACGTTATCTGCCTGCTCCTCTGCTACAAACACTGCTCTCCTGTGAACTGACCTCGGCCTGCCACCTGACTACGCTACCTGCCTCTGCTTCCCCTAGTGTTTGCAGTAACATCGGCTCCAACCCAGACGGGATCCTGACAGGCCTAGTCAGTCTCCTGACCTTAATCCAATTGAAAACTTGTGGAAGGAGCTCAAGATTAAAGTCCACATGAGACACCCAAAGAACCTAGATAATTTGGAGAAGATCTGCATGGAGGAGTGGGCCAAGATAACTCCACAGACCTGTGCCGGCCTGATCAGGTCTTATAAAAGACGATTATTAGCTGTAATTGCAAACAAGGGTTATTCCACAAAATATTAAACATAGGGGTTGTATAATAATTGACCCACACTTTTATGTTTAAAATTTATTAAAATTCAACTGAGCAACATAACTTTTTGTTTTGTAAGATTTATGCTTCTGTTAATAAATCCTACTCTCGTTTGCAGTTTGAAGGCTCTAACTTATTTCCATCTTATCAAACCAGTTAAATCTGCAGGGGGTTGAATACTACTTGTAGGCACTGTATGTGGTGAGCACTTTGAACCCCCAAGTGCTTCACAGAAGTTTACAACGCCCGGGCGTGAAAATAAAAAAATCATATTTTTTCCACAAACATGATATTTTACTCCCCAGTTTTTTATTTTCACAAGGGTAACAGGAAAAATTGGACACCAAAAGTTGTTGTTCAATTTGTCTTTACTTCGCTGATGCCCTATATGTGGGAGAAAACTACTGTATGGGCACACGTCGGGGCTCGGAAGGGAAGTAGTTACATTTTGGATTGCAGACTTTGATGCTATAGTCTGCGGGCGTCATGTTGCGTTTGGAGAGCCCCTGATGTGCCTAAACAGTGGAGACCCCCACAAGTGACTCCATTTTGGAAATTAGACCCCAAGGAACTTATCTAGATGTGTGGTGAGAATTTTGAACCCCCAAGTGCTTCACAGAAGTTTATAACGTAGAGCCATAAAAAAAAAATATTTTTTTCCATAAAACTGATATTTTCATCCCAATTTTTTTTTCTTAAGGGTAGCAGAAGAAATTGTATCACAAGAGTTATTGTGCAATTTGTCCTGAGTACTTTGAATCCCCATATGTGGGGGTAAACTACTGTTTGGGCACATGGCAGAGCTCAGAATGGAAGGAGCACCATTTAACTTTTTCAATGCAGAATTGGCTGGAATTGAGATCAGACGCCATGTCACGTTTGGAGAGCCCCTGATGTGCCTAAACAGTGGAAACCACCAATTCTAACTCCAACCCTAACCCCAACACGCCCTAACCCCAGTCCCAACCCTAATCATAACCCTAACCACAAACCTAACCCTAACACACCTCTAACCCTAATCCCAACCCTAACCCTAATCCTAACTTTAGCCCCAACCTTAACCCTAACTTTAGCCACAAATTCTAACCCTAACACTAATGGAAAAATGGAAATAAATACATTTTTTAAATGTTATTATTTTTTACTAACTAAAGGGGTGATAAAGGGGGGTTTGATTTAGTATTTATATTGGGTTTTTATGTTTGGCAGTTGTCACACGCTAAAAGATGCTTTTTATTGCAAAAATAGTTTTTGCATCACCACATTTTGAGAACTATATTTTTTTCTTATTTTGTCCCACAGAGTCAAGTGAGGTCTTATTTTTTGCGGCACAAGTTGACGTTTTTATTGGTACAATTTTTGGGCACATGACATTTTTTGATCGCTTTTTATTCCGATTTTTGGGAGGCAGAATGAACAAAAACTAGCAATTCATGAATTTCTTTTGGAGGGGGCGTTTATACCGTTCCACGTGTGGTAAAATTGATAACGCAGTTTTATTCTTTGGGTTAGTATGATTACAGTGATACCTCATTTATATTATTTTTTATGTTTTGGCGCTTTTATACAATAAAAACAATTATATATAAAAAAATAATTATTTTTGCATTGCTTTTTTCTGCGAGCTATAACTTTTTTATTTTTTCGCTGATGATGCTGTATGGTGGCTCTTTTTTTGTGGGACAAGATGACGTTTTTAGCGGTGCCATGTTTATTTATATCCATCTTTTTGATCACGTGTTATTCCACTTTTTGTTTGGCGGTATGATGATAAAGCATTGTATTTTTGCCTTGTTTTTTTTTTTAAGGGGTTCACTAAAGGGATTAACTAGTGGGACAGTTTTATACGGCGGGTCGTTACGGATGCGGTGATACTAAATATGTGCACTTTTATTGTTTTTTTATTTACATAATAATAATGTGTTTATTGGGGAAATTTTTTTTTTATTATTTATTTAGGGATTTTTTTAAAACTCTTTTTACACATGTTTATTTCATTTTTTTTACATTTTTACTTTGTTCCAGGGTGGGACATTACTATATAATGTCAGATCGCTGATCTGACAGTTTACACACCACTCTGTCAGATCAGCAATCTGACAGGCAGTGCAGGAGGCATGCCGGCGCCTGCTCTTAGCAGGCACTGACAAGCCACCTCCCTGCAAGACCCAGAAGGACCCCACGGCCATTTTGGATCTGGGGGCCTGCAGGGAGGAGGCCCTCGGAGCAACGCGATCACATCGCGTTGGTCTGAGGGTCTCAAGGAAACACGCAGGGAGCCCCCTCCCTGCGCGATCCTTCCCTGTGCTGCCGGAACACAGAGATCATGTTTGATCGCAGTGTGCTGGGGGTTGGGGGTTAAAGTGCCGGGAGCGGTCCGTAACCACTCCTGGCACTTAGTGCCGGGTGTCAGCTGTGATAATCAGCTGACACCCGGCCGCGATCAGCTGCGCTCCCTCCGTGAGCGTGGCTGATCGCGTATGACGTACTATGGATGAAATAGTACATCAGATGGCAGAATGGGGTTAAAACTTGTTCCATCTGCCCATTAGACTGTGGGTGAAATGCAGAAGAAAATGACAGATGGATCCCCAGATGGGTGCAAAATGCCCTCCAAAACTTGGAAACAAACTGTACCCCTGGTCATAAACAATATCGGTTAGGATCCCATGTAATTTTACAACTTCCCAAACGAAAATTTGCGCCAAGGACTTGTCATTCGGTAAAACCGGTAATGCAATAAATTGAGACATCTTACTGAATCTATCCACGACCACGAAAATTACTGTATTTCCCAACAACACAGGAAGATCCATGATAAAATCAACCGACAAGTGAGTCCAAGGTTTACTGGGAATCTCAAATGGTTGGAGAGCTCCTGACGGACGAGTATGAGAGGTCTTAAAACACGCATAGACATTGCAGGCGGCTACATACTCCCGGATATCCTGATGAACCCTGGCCACCAAAAACGCCAAGTAAGAAGACCAGTGGTGGCTTTATTACCAGGATGTCTGTTCAAGACCAAATCTTGATTAACAGGAAGATTAACAGGAACAGTTTACCTAATGGACAGGCAGCAGGGGAATTCCCCTGAGTATCAACAACCTCTCTTTCAAGATCAGACGCTATAACCAGCCCTTTTGTAGAATAGGTACGGGTTCACAATTATTTCCTCCCCAGGAAAACAAGATAAGGCATCTGCCTTAATGTTTTAATTGCATGGCCTATATGTGACAAAAAAGTTAGACCTGGTAAAGAACAATGCCCAACTTGCCTGTCGAGGTGTTAGATGTTTCGCTGATTCCAAATATACAAGATTCTTATGATCCGTGATCACCATAACCAGATGAACCACTCCCTCCAAAAAATTCTGCCACTATTCAAAAGCCAACTTGAATGCCAAGAGTTCTCTGTTACCGATGTCATAATTTTTCTCTTCAGTTTTTTCGAAAAATATGCACATGGACGCCATTTACCCGGAGATGCACCCTGCAACACATCCCCATTCCCAGCTCAGACGAGTCAACCTCTATGATAAAAGGCTGAGAGACGTCAGGCTGTATGAGGATCGACGCAGATAAAAGACACCTCTTCAAAGTATTGAATGCCTCCCTGGCCGGACTAGACCACTTGGAAACGTCCATCCCCTTCCTAGTCATATCCGTCAAAGGTTTGGCTACTACCGAAAAGTTTTTGATGAACTTACTGTAGTAGTTGGCGAAATCTGAAAACCTTTGTAACACCTTCAAATCCTCAGGATGATGCCAATCCAATAACTCCCAAACTTTCGCTGGATCCGTGCAAAAACTGGTGGATGAAAACACATATCCTAGCAAAGGGATCTCCTCAACCAAGAACATACATTTCTACGGTTTGACAAATAATTTATTGTCTCTGAGTATATGTAAGACATTCCTGACATGTACCTGATGTGACTCAACGTCAAGTGAATAAATTAATATGTCATCCAGATAGATAACCACAAATCTGCCTACCAGGTGACTAAAGATGTCATTAACAAAATGCTGAAAGACAGCAGGCGCGTTCGTCAACCCAAAAGGCATCATCAGGTTTTCATAGTGTCCCTCAGGCATACTGAATGCTGTTTTCCACTCTTCCCCCTCTTTAATGCGAATGACATTATACGCCCCCTGAGGTCCAGTTTTGAAAACCACTTTGCTCCTACAATCTGAATAAAGAGGTTAGGAATTAGAGGGAGCAGATATGGATCCCGGATTGTGATCTTATTGAGTTCGCTGAAATCTAGGCATGGGCATGACCCCTCAATCTTTTTTCTTTACAAAAAACCCCCCACAGCAACAGGGGATGAAGATGGTTTGATATGACCATTTGCCAAACTTTCCGCGATATAGTCCTTCATGGCTTACCTTTCTGAACCAGAGATATTATATAGTCTGCTCTTAGGCAGCTTGGCACCAGGAACAAGATTAACAGCGCAGTCATAAGGACGAATTGAGTAAAATACCTCTATCTCAAAGTGGCAGAGTCTACGGCGATTATTGGTATGGGTCTGGGCATAGTATGTGGATTGAAGCCTCAGACCTGAACAAACCAGCGTCGATCAAGTAAAATCCTGCCCCACTGTCCAGAAATGCAGAAACATCTACCTTAATTTCACGGAGGTGAATTTCAGCTGGCAGAAAAAATTGTGTCCTACCCACGGAGGTGATGAGTACACCCGACTTTCTAATCTCCCTGCAACCCGGGCCTCTTAGTTTTCTGGCAGCTGTTTTACTGTGAGGTCAGGAGGGGGACGTACCCATGAAATGGCCCTTTTTACCACACTACACAACCAACAGTTTTTCAGAGTGAGTTTCAACACCCACCTGCATGGGTTCCTCAGATGACTCAGTCCCGATATTCCTTTGCCTAGGACCTCCCACATACAGGGATGTCTCCCTATGTCTCTGGCGAAGACGGCGAACAACCCAGATCACCAGAGACATGGCTGCCTCAAGAGAGACTGGAGTCTCATACAGGGCTAAAGCATCCTTCAGTGTAAAGCATCCTTACTGTTAGCCCCTCACAGAACTTCCTACTGAGTGCGAGGTCATACCACTTAGTGTCCTTGGCCCACCTCCAAAACTCAGAGCAATACTCCTCCGCCGGCCGGTCTTCTTGCTGAAGTTGGCACAGTGTGGACTTAGCCAAGGAAACGTGGTCAGGGTTATAGTATATAAGGCCCAGAACCAGAAAAAAATCCTCTACCATCGGAAGCGACTGGGAGTCAGACGGGAGAAAAAATGCCAATGCTTATGAGTCCCCCCGAAGGAGCGAGATTATTACCCCTACAGGTTGCTCCTCTGTACCTGAGGAAACAGGACATAGCCTAAAGTAGAGTATACAGGCCTCTCTGAAAATAATAAACTTGTCACGCCCCCAGAGAACATGTCAGGTAAATCGTTCTTGGGATCCACTATGGTTTGCCTGGGAGATGTGATTCCTACACCAGATGTGTTAGGGCGCTGCAAAACAATCATGCGTAGATCTGCCACCTCCAGACTGAACTGTGCAGTTGCCCTGTCAGAGCAGTATTAGGATCCATAATGGATAGGAAAAAAATGGTTTCAGTCAGAGCTAATGTCACAACACAGCTGTCAGGTGACCCGGGACCAGGGACTCCTTCCCTGTCCCTAACACTAGGGGGTGACCTAGCTCGCCCTACTCCCCGGGATACTTCTGAAGGTGAAGATGCCAGGGCCTCCACCCTTGCCTTATCTTCTGAATCAGCCCTCCATCTATTCTCTTTCCCCAACCAGGGAAGAGGGGAGCTGCTATGCACCGCTGTACAGCAAGCCAACAAACAAGGGTAACTGAAAATACCAGGCGTACAAATATTCACTCACATATAACAGAGGAATGCACCAGAGAGTGGAGGATGGGGAAAAAACAAAGTAAGAGGAGGGAAGAGAATTATTACACTTACAAACCTAAGCAACAGTCACAGATAACTCCTTCAAACTCCTCATATAACCACCAAAACCCCTATCCATGCAGCATAAGCTAGCTCTGACGATGTGTTTCAATCAGGACCCAGGCTATAAAAGGGATAGGAATGGCTAACTGAGCTCAGCTGAGAGCTCAAACTCCCAGAGCTCCCAACATGGCCGATTAACCCTTGTTCTGCCAAAACACGTTAACACCATTTAAAAAGAAGCTGAAGTGCCTCTTTTCAGCGCAGGAGAAGGATCAATCAGACTGCAGTCTTCTGGCTTCTCTCCACTGCGGTAACCCCGTGACACATGTAATCGCAATGCCCCAAAGAATAAATCCATCTAATTACTTATATTGCATGAAGAACAATGTAAAAAATAAATGAAACCTACTGACCTACTACTAATTTGTTCATTCTGACTCCCAAAGATCGCTATAAGGCTCTGCTCACATTTGTTCTGCTCTCTACACTGAGCGATTACACAGGGGTTCCCGTGTAAGACCGGAGTCACACTACCGTAGAATACGGATGAGTGCTATGCGAGAAAACCTCGCATAGCACTTGGACCATTGTTAATCTATGGGGCAGCTCACATCACCATTTTATTCTCTGGCGTATTCAGCGTGCATGTAAAATCGCAGCAGGCTGCAATTGTACCTATTTATCATCCGAGACTCACCAATGCAAGGCTATGGGTGCGAGAAAAACAGGCTACTGCCATCCTACGCTAGGGCCGGCACAGGAGGGAGCTATCTACCACTGGTAACAGGCGCCAAGTAGACTTTGGTGTTTTAGACTATCACGCACTGTTAACGATGATGGTGAGGAGGCATATGATCGGTGTCTTGCACGGCATATGGGCACAATTCCTCATGAGGTGAGGCTGCGTCCCAGAGGTGCCCTACAAATTGTGATTAATTCAGGTACCGAACCTAATAATCCAAGTCTGGTGATCAACTTCCTTGAAAGATGGCAGATGTCCACCGACAACCACCTACACATGCCTGGAAGCCAGGATGTGCAGACAATAGCACTCCCTGAACCACCTCCACCACGGATCACATCACCACAGCCACATCAAACCCATACCAACACCGTCCACAACATGCGCAATTCTCAAATCCAGCTGAACCTGCCCAATATGGCCACTTGCACATACCCACTGTAGAAGAGTGGTCACAACATGGGTATGTTCGACATGGCCATTCTAGGGGGTTGACCCAAATGGCAAACAAAAAGACACATGAGTACGCAAGTGGCTAGTACCATGTACCACAACAGGGCTCTCCCTTGGTCCGCAATCCAGCCTTATCCACCTCTCAGTGACCCAATCAGGTAGGACCTCAAAATACACAAACCACTCATGCTGGCCTCTCGCCATCATCTCCACCTTCATACCAGAATTTGTAAAAAAAAGTGTCTCTTAATGGCTAAAGTTTTTGTTTTCAAGCTTCATGTTGTCCTGTAATACTAACCTAAGTAGCCATATGTTTTGAATATGGTTTTTTTTGTGCCAAAACCACTGGAAGTAAATTAAACTGTTATTTAAATGTGTGCTTTATGTTTTTAACAATATATAGTTGATGTGCTTGATTTCCTTTTTTTTATGACAAAAAAAATCACACAGTTCATTCACTAACAGATGTTTAAAATAAAAAAAACAAAGTGTTAGGGTTCGAGTTCCCTCTGCTGCACAAGGGGAGTCTCAAACCAGTCCTGCTGCGGTTCCCCATCCATCTCCGGCCGCAGTGGAGCCTGCTCAGCAAAGACGTCGGTTTCAGCATCTCGCCTGGTCTAATACTGTGCAGAGACTTGCTGCTGCCTCTCCAGGTTCTGCTATTGTAGCCAGTACTTGTCAGCGGCGAGCAGACGTCTTTAGGACTAAGTCCTGCGTTTCCCCTTCTGAGCATGCCCAGGGTAAGATCTCTCATTGGAGATCAGGGGTCACATGCTCAGGTACTGCAGCAGCTTCTTTTGGTCCGCCAGGAAGGTCCTGAAACTTCATGTGTTCTAGAACAGTTTCTCATTGGTCCTTTTCTGGCAGGTCCTGTAGTTGCTACTATAAAAGGGTTGCATGGCCTTGCGGCCATGCACTAGTATCAATTGTGTTATGTACTTTTCGCCAGTGAGATCATGCACGCATGTGGTTAGGGCTCGGCTGAAATAAGCCCCTAGAATACCGGCACCTCCGGTGTGGAGATTTGCATGCACATGTTCAGGGCCTGGCTGAAATAAGCCCTAGAATACCGGCTTCTCCGGTGAGGAGCTGCTTGTTTGCATTGCTGAATGCATGATCACGGACTGCTATCCACACAGCAGTTATCTGTGTATCCCTGTGGTGTTAACAGGACACAGTCTCTATCTCTGTGTCTCTACCTCATCGACTCTGTGGTGTAATAGAGTTCGCTTATACCGCCATATAGTGCCGCAGCATCTATATTTGCGACTCTGTGAAGTAACAGAGTTTGCTTATACCGCCATCTAACTAGCAGCAGGCTCTGCCTGCACGGTGGACCCCGGGCTGCGAATGCATCTATTATTTATATTTATTTGATGCGTTCCGCCAGCCTTAACATAATACTAGCACCAGGGTCTGGCTAGTAAAATGGCGGACGACCAGCATCTACAGCAGTACATCCAGCAGCTGGAGGGTAGGTTGGAGGTCCTTGAGCGCACAACCTCAGCTGTGGATGTTACCGCAGTCGCTGTTCAGGCTGCTAGCGTAGCTGCAGCCAGTTTGTCCACCGCTACCTCTGCTCCGATTTTATCTCACCTCCCACTTCCACACAAGTTTACTGGTGACAGTAAACATTGTCGGGGATTCGTGAGTCAATACTCTATACAGATTGAGCTTCTGGCAACACGTTTCCCCACGGAACGGGCACAAGTGGCTTTTATTGTGTCTCTTCTGTCGGATAGAGCATTGGAGTGGGCAACGCTGCTGTGGGAGCTCGACGATCGTGTGGTGCGGAGTGCTCCTCGTTTTTTGGAGGCTCTGAAAAAGGTATTTTTAGGACCTCAGGTCATGCACGATACTGCACTCCAACTGCTGACAATGTCACAGGGCTTGTCCATGGTCAGCCAGTTCTCAGTCCAATTTCGGACTTTGGCCTCTGAATTAGAGTGGCCAGATAAAGTTCTTATTCCAGTGTTCTGGAGAGGACTGGCAGACCATGTAAAGGACACTTTGGCTACCAGGGAGATTCCTGCCATACTGGAGAAACTCATTTCTATATCTACCCACATTGACCTCCGTTTTCACGAGCGGAGATTAGAGCGGACCCAGTGTAGGCAAACATACAGATAGGGAATCTAGATTGTGAGCTCCTTCGGGGACAGCGACGATAATGTGTGCAAACTGTAAAGCGCTGCAGGACATGTTAGCGCTATATAAAAATAAAGATTATTATTATTATTAGGCAGAGGTTTTGGCTGGCACCCACCTTTGCCAAACCTCTTGAATTTCCCGTTCGGGCGTCCGACTCCCAAGAGACCGTGGAGACTACTCGAGTGGGATCTAAGTCTCGGACCACTCGAGTATCCGTGGTCTGTAGAGTGTGTCAGCAGCCAGGACATTATGCCAACCGATGTCCCCAGCGAATGAGAAAACGGTCATGTTCCGTGACCATGGGTGCAGCGTCATTGGACGCGAGGGATTTTGCTCCGAAAGTGCTCCTTAAAGGGTTAATCTCTCTAGGTTCATCCACTCTTCCCGCCAAGCTTTGTGTGGACTCTGGGGCAGAGGGGAATTTTATGTCCTCCTCCTTTGCCTCTCGCCATTCCATACCGCTGGTGACGCTCGCCGAGTCAGTATCAGTGAGAGTATTGAATGGAGCAATCCTTCCCTACAAATCACCCACCAGACTATCTCTCTTCCTCTGTCTATGTCCCCTTCTCATGAGGAGAATATATCCCTTTTTGTTCTTCCTGAAGGAATAGATGTGGTTTTGTTGGGATTATCCTGGCTTCGCCACCACTCTCCTCATATTGAGTGGTCCTCTGGGAGAATACTGGGTTGAGGTGATCATTGCAGAGATAGATGTCTCAGAGAGGACGTTCAGGTTTCCACCACGGAGATACCCATAGACCTTGCTTCTCTCCCCAAGGTTTATCGGTCATACGCGGACGTATTCTCCAAAAAGGCAGCGGAGACTCTTCCGCCTCATCGCCCCTATGACTGTCCTATTGACCTCTTGCCTGGAACGGAGCCCCCTTGGGGAAGAATGTATCCTCTCTCTCTTCCTGAGACGAGTGGCCATGTCACAATACATTCAGCAAAATCTGGCAAGAGGGTTTATTAGGGAGTCAGTGTCACCAGTAGGGGCAGGATTTTTCTTCATGCAGAAGAAGAATGGAGAATTACGACCGTGTATACACTATAGGGGTCTTAACGCCATTACCGTTAAGAACAAATACCCTTTGCCCCTAATATCTTAGCTCTTTGATAGGCTCCGGGGAGCAAGGGTATTTACTAAGCTGGATCTTCGTGGTGCCTATAACCTGATCGGCATCCGTGAGGGGGACGAATGGAAGACGGCATTCAATACCAGGGATGGACATTACGAATATCTTGTGATGCCCTTCGGGCTCTGTAATGCTCCAGCCGTCTTCCAAGATTTCGTAAATGACATCTTCCGGGATATGCTTGCCACCTCAGTGGTAGTCTATCAGGATGACATTCTCATCTTTTCTCCAGATATGGACACCCACCGGAGAGATGTCTGCAGGGTCTTCGACCTCTTGCGGGCAAATTCCCTATATGCGAAGTTGGAGAAGTGTGTGTTTGAGCAGGAGTCTTTGCCATTCCTGGGCTATATCATCTCCACTCAGGGATTGGCTATGGATCCTGCCAAACTACAGGCTGTAATGGATTGGCAAGAACCCCACTCTCTTAAAGCGGTTCAACGCTTTATGGTGTTCATTAATTACTATCGCCAATTCATTCCCCACTTCTCTATTTTGGTTGCTCCCTTGGTAGCCATCACCAAGAAGGGAGCCAATCCCAAATTGTGGTCAGAGGAGGTCTCCAAGGCCTTTACTTCAATCAAGTACCATTTTGCTAGCACTCCTATCCTACATCGTCCCGAGGTTCATAAGCCTTTTATATTGGAGGTTGATGCCTCGTCCATTGGTGCTGGAGCAGTCCTTTTTCAAAAGGATGCTCAAGGTTGTAAACATCCTTGCTTCTTCTTCTCCAAAACCTTCACACCAGCGGAGAGGAATTATTCCATTGGGGATAGGGAGTTGCTAGCCATGAAGTTGGCCTTTTCCGAGTGGAGACATCTCCTGGAGGGGGCTCGCTTTCCCTTTCAAGTGTTCACTGACCGCAAAAATTTGGTCTATTTACAGACCGCCCAGCGGCTAAATTCCCGTCAGGCCAGATGGTCCCTGTTCTTCCGGTTCCATTTCACCCTCCATTTTCTCTCCGGGGAGAAGAACATTCGTACCGACGCTCTGTCTCGCTCCATGGTGTCCTCTGAGGAGGTCGAGGAGGAGCCTCACCTGATTGTCCCCACAGAGAGCCTAAGAACTGTGGCCCCGGTTTCGCTTGAGTCTGTGCCTCCAGGCAAGACTTTTGTGCCCATCAATTTGCGACCGGAGGTACTCTCTTGGGCACATTCGTCCAGGGTGGGTGGACATTTTGGGGCAAAGAGGACATCTGAGTTGCTGGCGAGGACAAACTGGTGGCCACATATGGTCTGTGACGTCAGGGAATACGTTCAGGCGTGCGTCTCCTGCGCCAAGAATAAGTCCCCTCGACAACGGCCAGCTGGGTTACTTTTCCCTTTACCAGTGGCAGACAGGCCTTGGGAGATGGTTGGGATGGATTTTTTGGTGGGCTTACCCAAGTCTCAGGGCTGCACCATCATCTGGGTGATAACCGACCACTTCTCCAAAATGGCACACTTGGTGCCGTTACCACGGTTACCTTCAACACGGGCCATAGCAGCATTATTTATCAGGCACATTTTCCGGCTACACGGAATGCCAGACAAAATTGTCAGTGATCGAGGTCCCCAATTTGCATCAGAGAAATGACATGCTGCAGATTATTTTCTGCACCAAATCTGCAAGTCAAAAATGCTTAACATGTGCATGACACTTTAGGTTTCTCATTCACTTTGCTAGCCTCATGTTTTGCTGAAGGTTTTGTCACAAATCATTGCTGAAAAAACATGACAAAAACACCTCAAATCTGCAATGGGCGCACACAGCCTAAAATTTTCAACACGTTTTTTGAGGCTTATATACAGTAGCAACTAAATTTTTCCAAGAATATGTTAAAGTCTATGGATGAGCAATATAATATCAATACACTTTTTAACAAGTTTCTAAAGGTTATATATCAACAAAATGTACTCCAGAGCACAGAATAGCCTACGGGTGAGCACACATTGCCTGTGTATAGCATAGGCGATCAGACTACTGCAGCTTCTAGTCTCCTATGTAGACTATTGAAGCATGCAAAAAGTAAAAAAAGTCAAAACGTCAAAATTACTTTTTTTTTATCGCAGCAACATTGCATTAAAATGCAATAACGAGCAATCAAAAGTTTGCATCCACACCAAAATGGTATCAATAAAAATGTTGGCTCCACTTGCAAAAAATAAACCCTCACTCAGCCCCAGATCATGAAAAATGGAGATGCTACTGGTCTCAGAAAATTACACACATTTTTTTTTCAACAAATTTTGGCATTTTTTCCACCATTTAATTAAAAAACAACCTATACATGTTTGGTATCTACAAATTCGTATTACCTGGAGAATGATAATGCCAGGTCAGTTTTAGCATTTGGTGAACATGATAAAAAAATCCAAAAAACAGTTATGGAATTATACTTTTTTTTGCAATTTTACCGCACTTTTCCAGTTTTCAAGTAGACGATATGGAAAAACCAATGGTGTTGTTTAAAAGTACAACTCGTCCCACAAAAAACAAGCCCTCACATGGCCATATTGACAGAAAAATAAAAAGTTATAGCTCTGGAAAAAGGGAAGCAAAAAACAGAAACGCAAAAATGAAAAAGGGCCTGAGGGTGAAGGGGTTAAAGCTTATATGGAAACAAACTGTACCCAAGAAAATGTAATACCCTATGAATGAGCAATATAGTACCAAAAAATTTTGAATACATTTTTTGAGGGTTACATACAAATGAAATGTACCCAAGAACATGTAATACCCTATGAATAAGCAACATAGTACCAATAATTTTTTTTTTTTTTTTTTGTAAATTCTCTGTTTATTTCACAAAGAGAGTACAACAGTATAAAGCAAAGAAACAAAGAAACAAACATTACGTTACATCACGTTTAAGCAAAAACAAATTAAAACCAAATGAATTAAACCTCATGTAGAACAAGGAAAAAGAAGAAAACAGAGAAGAAAGAAAATAAGGAAGAGAGCCCAATGTGTGGGAGAATAAGTCAAGGGCGACTTGAGTACAAATCAGAGGAAAGATAGAATGAGTGAAGATATAGAAATGGAGAAGCGGTGGGGAGGGTGGGGGGAAGGAGTGAAGGAAAGGAGGTGACGGAGTCCGATGTCTACCATTCAACCACTCAACCATCCAAGTGGCACTGGATTCAGAGCTAGTCTGAAGCCTTGTAGTCTACCCAAGGAGCCCAAAGTTTCTCAAATGCCGTGTAACGCAATTCCAATCTGGCTGTGAGGTCTTCCAATTTGTATATGTCGTCCACTTTTGCAAGCCACATATCTAGTGTCGGCGGAGTCACCGATCGCCATTGAAGAGGGATCAACCATCTGGCTGCCATCAGAAGGTGAGTGCTAAGTTTCTTTTTATGTGGGGTATAATTAGGGGTGTTACACCAGAGCAGTACCAAGTCCCTGGTGAGTGTAAAGTTCGGATCACAGATCCTACGGGTGGTGTCTTCTACTGTTTTCCAAAAAGGGGCAACCGCAGCGCAGTGCCACCAAATATGTGACAAAGTACCTCTGGCAGATCTACATCTCCAGCATAAAGCATCAACAGTGAGGCCCCATTTCTGCAACATCTCCGGTGTTATGTACCAGCGGGTCAACAATTTTAACGAATTTTCTTTTAGCCGTACACAACGTGAGAATCCGTGTGAGCGGTTCAAGATCTGCTGTGTTGTTTCTTCTGAAAAGCAACAACCCAACTCGCGTTCCCACTCAATTAAGTAGGAAGGCTTAAACACTTCAGCAGGTGTTATCCGAGATGCGTACATAGTAGAGAGAGAACATCGGGGAAATGAGCCTCAAGTAGTTGTTGTTCAAACTGGGTGGCGCTGCGTGTAGTTGAATGGTTTAAATTAAAGGTTTTACAATTGAATTGAAAATGTCGTCGTTGTAGAAAGTTTGGGACAAAAGGTAAGAGGTGTTCCAAGAAAAACGTCTCAGAGGGCGGCGAACCATGCAGCATGAAGAATGATATGGGAACACGCAGTCGGGACCACAGGTCTAAGGAAATGGCGTCTATATCAGATGACGAGTTAGCGAACGGGATAAGACTGGCCGGCAACAGCGGAGAGGGGAAGGGCGACAGACGTGAGTCTGACCCGTTGCGTTTCCATACAGTCATTAACCCCTTCAGCATCGGATTTCGTAGCACCTTAGTCGTGTTTCCCAAAGCGGGAACCCAAAAAGCAGCTCTATCCCTGCTCGACAGTAATTCCAGGTCTATTATGGCTGAGTCCGAGTTCCCAACATGTCTGCAGATGTCTAACCAGCGTAAGAGCTGTATTGATTCATAGTAGGTCTCCAAATCCGTGAGGTTAATACCTCCGGCTCTACGAGGTAGCCTCAAAATTTTATAAGCAACTCTACTTCTACCGCCCCTCCACAAAAAGTTCAGAAAGAGGCTCCGTACATTCTTAAAAAAGGACTTTGGTACAAACACAGGAGCAGCCTGGATCCAATAATTTTTTTTAACAAGCTTTTGGAGGCTTTTATAGCAACAAAATGTACCCAAGAACACGTTATACTGTAAAGATGAGCAACATAATACCTATAAATCTTTGACCTAGTTTTTGGAGAGTTTTATACCAACAAAATGTACCCAAGAACATGTAATACTATATAGATGAGCAATATAATCCTGAAAACATTTTGAACAATTTTTTTGAGGGTTAGATACAACCAAAATGCACCCAAGAAAACATAATACCCTATGAATCAGCAATATAATACTGATACATTTTAAAGCAAGTTTTCTCAGGTTATAAACCAACGAAATGTACTCCAGAAACATGGAATAATCCATGGGTGAGCAATATGATACTAATAAAATTTTGAACAAGCTTTGTGATGCTTATAAACCACTGAAATCTACCCAACAAGTATTTAAAAGTCTATGCATTAGCAATATAATACCAATAAATTTTTAAAAAGATTTTGAGAGCTACATACCAACAAAATGTACTACAGACCACGGAATAGTCTATGGATAAGCAATATACGGTAATACCGATACATTTTTACACAAGTTTTTTACAGTTATTTACCAACTAAATGTACTACAGACCACGGAATAGTCTATGGATA
Source organism: Oophaga sylvatica (assembly GCA_033576555.1). Classification (NCBI taxonomy): domain Eukaryota; kingdom Metazoa; phylum Chordata; class Amphibia; order Anura; family Dendrobatidae; genus Oophaga; species Oophaga sylvatica. Next base: position 221,726,291 of record JARQOD010000002.1, on the reverse strand, counting down.
AGCAATATAATAACGATAAAATTTCAAAAAAGTTTTTTGTGGCTTATATAGCAATGAAATGTACTGATTCATTTTTTAACAAGTGTTTTGAGGGTTATCAACCAACAAAATGTATCCAAGAACATGTAATATTGTATGAATTGGCAATATAATACCACTAAATTTGTGAACAAGTTTTTTGAGGGTTATATAACAACTAAATGCATACTAGAAGACAGAATAGTGTATGGGTGTGAAATTTAACACAGCAAAAAACTCTAACACTTTTTGTAGTGTTATATACACTGTGCAAAAAAATAAATGGGACATTAAAATACCACATCCTAGATATCACTAAATGAAATATTCCTGTAGCAAATCTTTATTCATTACATAGTGGAATTCATGGAGAACAAGAAAAGATAAAAATGATAACTGTAAATCACAATTAATATTGTTATGATTTGGTAGCTGAGGAGAGCAGGCAAAAAAGGAAATACACCAGAGCAGTTGGAAACTATGAGATTGCAGTACCCTGACTAACCACCACAACTAGAGGCAGCCGTGGAGCGTTCCTACGTTGGTCCTAGACGCCTCGTCACAGCCTGAGAAACTAACTACACCTAAAGATAGAAAGAGGAAAGCTATCTGCCCCAGAGCAGATCCCCAAAGAACATAGAAAGCCCCCAAACATGTAATGGCGGTTAGACAAGAAGAAATACTGACACAGACAGAAAATAGTATGAGCAAACGTTGGGGCCCAAACTTACTAAATAGAAAAGGATAGGAAGGGCACTTACTGCAATCCCAAAAAACCCTGAAAAGCACCAACTCTACTAATTTCAAAAACACCTGAGATCACACGACCTCTACCACCTAAATTAGTTCTCTGGTGTAACCAAAACAAAACAGCAGCCACTGAAAAAACTGGAAAAAGCAAATGTACAAACATCAGTGGCTGAACTGAACTGAGAGGCAAAAGCCCCCAGAGGGGACCCTGAAGGCCCCCACAGAAGTGTAGGACAAAATGCAAAAATCAAGCACAAAAAGAAGAAAATGTCTTATCTGTTAGCAGGAGATTCAGACACGACACAGCAGGCTACCAAGGAAACAGGAATCAAGGATTGAGACCAGAACAATTGATCACCGGCAACCCTGATGGGAAGGTGACTCCCTTATATAAGACCAGTCAGTAACACCTGATTCCCAATCCTCACAATCTTCACTGGACAGTCCAGTACCGTTTGTAACCACCAGAGGGAGCTTCTGCTCAGAACTCATTTCCAGCCTATTCACAACAGTACCCCCCCTTGAGGAGGGGTCACCGAACCCTCATTTGAGCAACCAGGTCGGTCAGGATGAGTTCTATGATACGCACGGATGAGTCTCCTAGCATGGATGTCCGAAGCAAACACCCAAGAATTGTCTTCCTGACCATAACCTCTCCATTTAACCAAATACTGGAGTTTCCATCTAGAAAAACGAGAATTCAATATTTTCTCAACCACAAACTCCAGATTGCCCTCAACCAAAACAGGATCAGGAGGCACAGTAGTAGGAACCACTGGCTCAACAAACCTCTTCAACAAGGACTTGTGGAACACGTTATGGATCTTAAATGTCCCTGGAAGAAGCAAACGAAAAGAAACAGGGTTAAGAATCTCCATGATCTTATAAGGTCCAATGAACCTAGGCTTAAATTTAGGAGATGCCACTCTCATAGGAATATTTCTTGAGGACAACCAGACCAAGTCCCCCACTTTAAACCGAGGACCATCAGTCCTATGCCGGTTAGCAAACCGCTGGGCCCTCTCCTGAGAGAGGGACAACCTCTCCACTACCTGGTCCCAAATCTGTTGTATACGCTCCAAAACAGAGTCAACACCTGGGCAGACAGAAGCCTCCGTCTGTCCAGAAGAAAATCGAGGGTGAAACCCAGAATTAAAGAAAAATGGAGACATCAAAGTGGCAGAGCTAGCCCTATTATTAAGAGCAAACTCAGCCAAAGGCAAAAAAGAGACCCAGTCATCCTGATCAGCAGACACAAAGCATCTTAGATAAGTCTCCAATGTCTGGTTTGTTCTCTCAGTTTGACCATTGGTCTGAGGATGAAACGCCGAGGAGAAAGACAATTGAACACCAATTTTAGAACAAAAGGTCCTCCAAAATCTGGAAACAAACTGGACTCCTCTGTCAAACACAATGTTCTCAGGAATGCCGTGTAAACGAACCACGTGCTGAAGGAACAAAGGCACCAATTCAGAGGAGGAAGGCAACTTAGGTAATGGCACAAGATGTATCATCTTGGAAAACCTATCGCAAATCACCCACATGACGGTCATTCTCTGAGAAACAGGGAGGTCGGAAATGAAATCCATAGAGATATGGGTCCATGGTCTCTTGGGCACCGGTAATGGCATCAACAAACCACTAGAACGAGAGCAAGGCTTGGAGCGAGAGCAAGTCCCGCAGGACTGCACAAACTCCCTGACATCACGAGACAAGGTAGGCCACCAAAAGGACCGACCAACCAAGTCCCTGGTAACAAAAATCCGGGATGACCGGTCAACTCGAAACAATGAATCTCAGACATTACACTCTTTTTCCACTGGTCCGGGACAAACAATTTCCCAACAGGGCAGCGCTCGGGCTTATCCTCCTGGCACCCCTCCAGAGCCAGTCTCAAATTGGGCGAGATGGCGGAAAGAACTACACCCTCTTTCAAAATAACAGAAGGATCAGATAACTCAGGAGAGTCCGCCAGGAAACTCCTCGAGAGGGCATCCGCCTTAACATTTTTAGTGCCAGGAAGAAATGAAACCACAAAATTAAAACGTGTGAAAAACAAGGCCCACCTGGCCTGTCTAGGATTAAGTCGCTTGGCAGATTCCAGATAAACTAGATTTTTATGGTCAGTAAGGACCACCACCTGATGTTTGGCTCCCTCCAGCCAATGTCTCCACTCTTCAAAAGCCCACTTCATGGCTAATAACTCCCGATTACCCACGTCATAATTACGTTCAGTGGGAGAAAATTTTCGAGAGAAAAAGGCACAAGGGTTACTTTTAGAGGTCTCTGGATCTCTTTGGGACAAAACGGCACCTGCCCCAATTTCAGAGGCATCAACCTCCACCTGAAATGGTAGAGAAACATCAGGCTGCCGTAGAACAGGAGCAGAAGTGAATCTCTGCTTAAGTTCCTGAAATGCAGAGACTGCCTCAGGAGGCCAATTCACCACATCAGAACCCTTCTTGGTCAAATCAGTTAATGGTTTAACAATAACAGAGAAATTACCAATAAATTTACAATAAAAATTGGCAAAACCCAAGAATCTTTGAAGAGCCTTTAAAGAAGTAGGTTGGACCCAATCACAGATAGCCTGAACTTTGACCGGGTCCATTTCAATAACAGATGGGGACAAAATGAAACCCAGAAATGAGATCCTCTGAACGCCAAAAAGACACTTTGATCCCTTCACATACAGAGCATTCTCTCTCAAAATCTGGAACACAGTCCGAACATGTTTTACATGAGAGTCCCAGTCATTGGAAAAAATCAAGATATCATCCAAATAAACAATCAGAAATTTATCCACAAAATCCCTGAAAATGTCATTCATGAAGGACTGGAAGACAGAAGGAGCATTAGTGAGCCCAAAGGGCATCACAAGGTACTCAAAATGCCCTTCAGGGGTATTAAATGCCATCTTCCATTCATCCCCGTGCTTAATGCGAATAAGGTTATATGCCCCCTGAGGTCAAGCTTGGTAAACCAAGTAGCGTTTTTCACCCTGGAAAACAGATCAGAGATCAAGGGTAACGGATATTGATATTTCACAGTAATATTGTTCAAGAGACGATAATCAATACACGGCCTTAATGAACCATCCTTTTTGGCCACAAAGAAAAAACCGGCACCTAAGGGTGAAGAGCATGGTCTGATATGACCCTTCTCCAATGACTCCTTGATATAAGACCGCATAGCGTCATGTTCAGGTACAGACAAGTTAAAAAGGCGACCTTTAGGGAATTTACTACCAGGCACTAATTCAATAGCGCAGTCATAGCTCCTATGGGGAGGTAAGGATGCAGATTTACTTTCGCTAAACACATCAGAAAAATCAATCAAAAAGTCAGGAACATCCTGAGCCTGGGGGGAGGCAGAAAAAACAGGAGTGTTGGTATTAACACATTGACAGCCCCAACTGGTAACAGACACAGATTTCCAATCCAAAACAGGATTATGAGACTGTAACCAAGGGAAACCCAGTACGATAATGTCATGCAGATTATACAGAACCAAAAATTTGCAACTCTCCTGATGATCAGGTTCTACCCTCATTATCACCTGAGTAGAGAACTGAGGTTTATTTCTCAGCCAAAGGGGTAGAATCGATCCCCAGTAGGGGAATAGACTTCCGTAGGGTATCAAGGGAAACCCACAACGTTTAGCAAAATCAAAATCCATCAGGTTAATAGCTGCTCCAGAATCAACAAAAGCCTGAGCAGAAAATGAGGACAGAGAGCATATCAGGGTAACAGTTAACAAAAACTTAGTCTGAACACTACCCAAGACAACTGAGCGAGCAAAACGTCTTCCCCGCTTAGGGCAGACAGAAAAAGCATGAGAGGCATCACCACAGTAGAAACATAACCCATTGCGCTTTCGAAATTCATGACGCTGTGCCCCAGAAACCACTCTATCACACTGCATGTATTCAGAAGCAGGTTCACAAGGCAACATTATTCCACGCATACCTTTCCGCTCACGCAAACGTCTGTCAATTTGAATCACTAATGACATAGAATCATTGAGACCAGAGGGAACAGGGAATCCCACCATAACATCCTTTACATTATCTGACAGTCCCTTCCGAAAAAGAGCTGCCAAAGCGTCGTCATTCCATTTGGTCAGGACTGCCCACCTACGGAATCTCTGACAGTATAACTCAGCGTCCTCAAGCCCCTGACTTAATGCCAACAAAGTTTTTCCAGCTTGATCAGTGACATTAGGCTCATCGTACAATAACCCCAAAGCCTGAAAAAACGCATCAACATCACTGAAAACAGGATCCCCAGGTGTCAGGGAAAAAGCCCAATCCTGAGGGTCGCCGCGCAGGAGAGAGATGACAATTTGAACCTGCTGCGCTGCGTTCCCTGAGGACTTAGATTTTAAGGCAAAAAGCAATTTACAGTTATTTTTGAAATTCAGAAACTTAGCTCGATCCCCTAAAAACAAATCTGGCATGGGAATCCTAGGTTCCACAACAGGCAACCTAGCAAGATAGGTAGCAATACTCCGAACTTCAGTGGCAAGCTGATCCACACGGCCAGACAACTGTGCAAACTCCATTGAGAGAAAAAAAATCCTCCTCAGCACCCAGAGATACAGAGGGAAAAAAAAAAATGCAACAAACAGAAAAAAAAATCTCTGACAACTCTGACAACTCTGACAACTTTTTTCTTTCACAATATTTTTCCCTCCTGTGAGTACCATATAATTTTCAGTTTTGGGCCGGTGATACTGTTATGTTTCGGTAGCTGAGGAGCGCAGGCAAAAAAGGAAATACACCAGAGCAGTTGGAAACTATGAGATTGCAGTACCCTGACTAACCACCACAACTAGAGGCAGCCGTGGAGCATTCCTACGTTGGTCCTAGACGCCTCGTCACAGCCTGAGAAACTAACTACACCTAAAGATAGAAAGAGGAAAGCTATCTGCCCCGGAGCAGAACCCCAAAGAACATAGAAAGCCCCCAAATATGTAATGGCGGTTAGACAAGAAGAAATACTGACACAGACAGAAAATAGTATGAGCAAACGTTGGGGCCCAAACTTACTAAATAGAAAAGGATAGGAAGGGCACTTACTGCAATCCCAAAAAACCCTGAAAAGCACCAACTATTTTTTGAATGTTTAGCTTGCAAAAAAGAAGACTGAGAGGAGATTTAATAGCTGTCTACAAATATCTCAAGGGCTGTCACATTGTAGAAGGATCTTCTTTATTCTCATTTGCACAAGGAAAGACTAGAAGCAATGGGATGAAACTGAATGGGAGGAGACACAGATTAGATATTAGAAAAAACTTTTTGACAGTTAGGGTGATCAAGGAGTGGAACAGGCTGCCACGAGAGGTGGTGAGTTCTCCTTCAATGGAAGTCTTCAAACAGAGGCTGGACAGACATCTGTCTGGGATGATTTAGAGAATCCTGCTTTGAGCAGGGGTTGGACCAGATTGCCCAGGAGGTCCCTTCCAACTCTACCATTCTATGTTTCTATGCTCCCTTTATTTTTTGGAGCAGTGTATCATTAAAATTGCAACCCAGAACATGGAATAGTGTTTTGGTGATAAATGTAACCCAGTTAATTTTTTTAACACTTTTTGGCAGTATTATGTATCATAGAAATGTACTCAAGAGACTACATAATATTCTACGGCTGCAAAAATGAACCCAGAAAAATCTGTTAACACTTTTTTCGAGCGTTGTACATAACAAAAATGTACCCCAGATCACAGAATAGTGTATGGGTAAGAAATGTAATCTAGGCAAATTTTTAAAGGTTTTCTGTACTGATATATACCACCAAAATGTGAAAGAAAGCACATAATAATATATGGATGAGTAATCTACTCCAGAAATACAATTCAACACTTTTTGTGAGTTTTACATTCCACCGTAATGTAGTAATAACTGTTAAACTGTATGGATGACTCATTGAATCCATTAAACAATATAACATAAATGTTTTGAAAGTGTAGCTAATTATACAGTCCTAAAGGTTTAGCAAAAAGTGCAAAGCTAGGCAAAACTTTTAAGAAGTGTCATCCATAGACCCCTGAAAGGCACCAACTGGCAGTCCCCATTCAAATATTGAATATTAAAAGCACTTTATGTGTTTTTGTCATCTGGTGGTGTGGAAAAGTGTGGGCTAATACAGGCTTTGTTCATTTTCATGAAAGTGAGCCTGTCAGCACTCTCAGTTGACAGACGAAAGCGCCAGGGTGGTGGCAGCTGTAGCCGACTTGCGGAAATGAGCGTTGATGCAGCATACCTTGACCAGAAGCTCAGGCAAATTTGGGTAGATTTTCAGAAACCGCTGAACTACCAAGTTGAGTACAAGTGCCAAGCATGGTGCATGTGTGAGCTTTCCAAGCTTCACAGCTGCCACTAGGTTATGCCCATTATAACACACGACTGGTTGGAGGCTCAGCGGCAAAAACCTCAGATATGTCTGGTCTGTTATTCTTTAAAGGAGCTATTTTGCAGTGTGTGGTTTGTGTACTAGTCAAATTTGCTTCATCAGAGCCTGTTGCAGCTTCACTCAGGCAGTGCTACGGAGCTTTCAACTTCCGGCTGAAGTGGACGACGAGCTCTGAGATAGCACATCAGAGATGGAGGATAAGGAGGAGCAGGAGGGGTACTGGAACTGCTGTAGGAGGTGGAGGAAACCCTGATCAAAGTAGGGCCAGCAATCCTTGGCATCGAGAGCACATGTGCTATGACATGGTGTGACTCAGCCCCAGCCTCCACAATATTCACGCAGTGTGCCGTCAGAGAAATGTAGCGTCCCTGCCACAAGCACTTGTCCATGTGTCAGTCGTTAAGTGGACAATCCCAGTAACAGCGTTGGTAAGGGCATGGGTCAAATTCCTGGACATGTACTGGTACAAGGCGGGAATGCCACACTGGGAGAAAAAGTGAAGGCTGGGGACTAAGTACAGAGGGATGGCTGCCTCCATGAGTCGGCAGAAATCCTCCAAGTCAATAAGCCGAAATGGCAACATTTCCTCTGCAAGCAGCCTGAAAATGTGTTTGTTTAGCCTTTGTGCCTATGGGTGGTTCTCTTTCATTCCAAGGCCTGAGATAGAGACAGCTGAACGCTGTGCTGGAACAAGGATTAGAAATTATCTGATGATGGTATGTCAGAATGTGCAAAGACAGGTGCAGGGCAGAAGTCATTTGTGCCAGTGTATTGGACAGGGGACTGTGAAACACCTAGCACAGGGAAAGTGGCAGTGGTGTCACCCGATGGCACCAATCGTGAACCCAGGCATTTGACCCACTGACTCAGGTGCTTAGATGATATGTGCCAATCATGCTGTGGTGGTAAGGTTCTTAGTGGTCAGACCCCTGCTGATCTTGGCATCGCACAGGTTGCAAGTGGCCATTTTGTTTGTTTCAGACCTCTCTTTAAAAAAGTCCTTGGCTGGGAACATCTAAATCTTTGACGGAGAAACTCAGGATTGTCGGTGCACTGTGGAACAGTTGCCCGCCTTCTCCATCTGGTCACCCCACTGTCACACTCTCCCTTCAGTGCTGCTGGCCTCACTCTGCATGCCAGCTTCCAGGTTAGGTTGGTGACTTCGTCATCCACCACCTCGTCTTCCACCCCTGC
>JARQOD010000002.1:221685593-221717816 GCA_033576555.1 Oophaga sylvatica | reverse complement strand
GCAGAACCCAAAGAACATAGAAAGCCCCCAAATATGTAATGGCGGTTAGACAAGAAGAAATACTGACACAGACAGAAAATAGTATGAGCAAACGTTGGGGCCCAAACTTACTAAATAGAAAAGGATAGGAAGGGCACTTACTGCAATCCCAAAAAACCCTGAAAAGCACCAACTATTTTTTGAATGTTTAGCTTGCAAAAAAGAAGACTGAGAGGAGATTTAATAGCTGTCTACAAATATCTCAAGGGCTGTCACATTGTAGAAGGATCTTCTTTATTCTCATTTGCACAAGGAAAGACTAGAAGCAATGGGATGAAACTGAATGGGAGGAGACACAGATTAGATATTAGAAAAAACTTTTTGACAGTTAGGGTGATCAAGGAGTGGAACAGGCTGCCACGAGAGGTGGTGGTTCTCCTTCAATGGAAGTCTTCAAACAGAGGCTGGACAGACATCTGTCTGGGATGATTTAGAGAATCCTGCTTTGAGCAGGGGTTGGACCAGATTGCCCAGGAGGTCCCTTCCAACTCTACCATTCTATGTTTCTATGCTCCCTTTATTTTTTGGAGCAGTGTATCATTAAAATTGCAACCCAGAACATGGAATAGTGTTTTGGTGATAAATGTAACCCAGTTAATTTTTTTAACACTTTTTGGCAGTATTATGTATCATAGAAATGTACTCAAGAGACTACATAATATTCTACGGCTGCAAAAATGAACCCAGAAAAATCTGTTAACACTTTTTTCGAGCGTTGTACATAACAAAAATGTACCCCAGATCACAGAATAGTGTATGGGTAAGAAATGTAATCTAGGCAAATTTTTAAAGGTTTTCTGTACTGATATATACCACCAAAATGTGAAAGAAAGCACATAATAATATATGGATGAGTAATCTACTCCAGAAATACAATTCAACACTTTTTGTGAGTTTTACATTCCACCGTAATGTAGTAATAACTGTTAAACTGTATGGATGACTCATTGAATCCATTAAACAATATAACATAAATGTTTTGAAAGTGTAGCTAATTATACAGTCCTAAAGGTTTAGCAAAAAGTGCAAAGCTAGGCAAAACTTTTAAGAAGTGTCATCCATAGACCCCTGAAAGGCACCAACTGGCAGTCCCCATTCAAATATTGAATATTAAAAGCACTTTATGTGTTTTTGTCATCTGGTGGTGTGGAAAAGTGTGGGCTAATACAGGCTTTGTTCATTTTCATGAAAGTGAGCCTGTCAGCACTCTCAGTTGACAGACGAAAGCGCCAGGGTGGTGGCAGCTGTAGCCGACTTGCGGAAATGAGCGTTGATGCAGCATACCTTGACCAGAAGCTCAGGCAAATTTGGGTAGATTTTCAGAAACCGCTGAACTACCAAGTTGAGTACAAGTGCCAAGCATGGTGCATGTGTGAGCTTTCCAAGCTTCACAGCTGCCACTAGGTTATGCCCATTATAACACACGACTGGTTGGAGGCTCAGCGGCAAAAACCTCAGATATGTCTGGTCTGTTATTCTTTAAAGGAGCTATTTTGCAGTGTGTGGTTTGTGTACTAGTCAAATTTGCTTCATCAGAGCCTGTTGCAGCTTCACTCAGGCAGTGCTACGGAGCTTTCAACTTCCGGCTGAAGTGGACGACGAGCTCTGAGATAGCACATCAGAGATGGAGGATAAGGAGGAGCAGGAGGGGTACTGGAACTGCTGTAGGAGGTGGAGGAAACCCTGATCAAAGTAGGGCCAGCAATCCTTGGCATCGAGAGCACATGTGCTATGACATGGTGTGACTCAGCCCCAGCCTCCACAATATTCACGCAGTGTGCCGTCAGAGAAATGTAGCGTCCCTGCCACAAGCACTTGTCCATGTGTCAGTCGTTAAGTGGACAATCCCAGTAACAGCGTTGGTAAGGGCATGGGTCAAATTCCTGGACATGTACTGGTACAAGGCGGGAATGCCACACTGGGAGAAAAAGTGAAGGCTGGGGACTAAGTACAGAGGGATGGCTGCCTCCATGAGTCGGCAGAAATCCTCCAAGTCAATAAGCCGAAATGGCAACATTTCCTCTGCAAGCAGCCTGAAAATGTGTTTGTTTAGCCTTTGTGCCTATGGGTGGTTCTCTTTCATTCCAAGGCCTGAGATAGAGACAGCTGAACGCTGTGCTGGAACAAGGATTAGAAATTATCTGATGATGGTATGTCAGAATGTGCAAAGACAGGTGCAGGGCAGAAGTCATTTGTGCCAGTGTATTGGACAGGGGACTGTGAAACACCTAGCACAGGGAAAGTGGCAGTGGTGTCACCCGATGGCACCAATCGTGAACCCAGGCATTTGACCCACTGACTCAGGTGCTTAGATGATATGTGCCAATCATGCTGTGGTGGTAAGGTTCTTAGTGGTCAGACCCCTGCTGATCTTGGCATCGCACAGGTTGCAAGTGGCCATTTTGTTTGTTTCAGACCTCTCTTTAAAAAAGTCCTTGGCTGGGAACATCTAAATCTTTGACGGAGAAACTCAGGATTGTCGGTGCACTGTGGAACAGTTGCCCGCCTTCTCCATCTGGTCACCCCACTGTCACACTCTCCCTTCAGTGCTGCTGGCCTCACTCTGCATGCCAGCTTCCAGGTTAGGTTGGTGACTTCGTCATCCACCACCTCGTCTTCCACCCCTGCACACTAGTCCTCATGACTTCGTGACTTAACAAAAACAAGACTTAGTGGCAACTGTACCGTTGCTGTTCCCCATCATCATCTTCTTGTGGCCATGGCTTCTTTAAGTTTTATACATCACTAAACAGCATGTCCTCCTGTCTCTCATGGAGAATGCAGGTTGAGAAGCCACAATCAAGAAATGTTGATGTAAAGAGCTCCTTAGAGTGTCATAGTGTGGGATCACTAGTTTCTTGGGATTCAACATAGTGGAGAAAGGAGGATCAGGGTGATGATTCACAGGTATAGTCACACCTGTCCCGTGTCCTCGGCATCTGCATGCACCGTCATCAGCACTTCCCCTTTCAAGTCCATTACCGCACACCTTAGGCATTTTGTAATTGCTAGCTCACTTGAAACCAAGTTTATTTGTAAGAAAAGAAAAAAAACGTGTCACTTGCAGCAGTCAAAGTGGTTTTGGGGAGTTTAATACCACCGAAATGTAACAGAATGAAAGCAAAAGTATTTGGATGACAATCAAATTCAATTTAGAAAAATGTTAGAAGGGCTGTTAGTATGATGACTCAGCCTCAGCACCAGTATCAACTCTACAGGCCTCTGATTCGTTATACTATGCACTCACAGGTCTAGACAAGCACTCTTTCCCTCCAATACAAAGTGTCACAGGGCTGCGCAATGGCATCAGTGTGCCGAGCCGGGAAGCCTGTTTTTTCATAACCACTGATGATGTCACACGGCAAGCCAATCACAGTAATGCCACAACCCAGATGGCTCCAGCATTAGAGTGATGTGCACGTAATCCCACATGCTTAGTGGCTGTGTAACAGGCGCCAAAAATGCGGGGCAGGGATTCGAATTTTACATAGATTGTAGCCAATTACTCTCCAAGTAACGAGTACACACATAGTCAAAATTGTTGGCACCCCTCGATTAATGACAGTCAATGGCACAGTCATTGCAGCTTCAACTTGGCAGGCACATTGAGTCGTCCATTATTTTTCACGGGTCCACATGACCCCAACACAGAGTTTCTAAGTTCCTTTAACTATAGGTCCATTGGCCAACATAACCACAGCTCCAGCAGTCCAGGAGCACAGACCATATAGTCCTTATTTGGCTCAATCATCGGGTCATCCATTTCCTACCCTGCCTTTTTTGCGGACAAATGGTGCCTTCAAGTAGCACAGTGCTGCCCCTGTATCAGGCTCACAGTTCCTGGAAAAAAGTTCATGGATAGAGTGAGGCACAGTCCACTGGTAAATTTGACAGCCTATAGGGCAGTGAACACAGTTGCTTAGTACGTAAGAAGGACAGGTCCCTCCTATTCTGTGTCAACTACAGAAAATTAAATGCTCACACAGTACGGGACATTTATCCTCTATCCCGTATCCAAGAATCACTATCCGCTCTGGGTCAAATTAAGTACTTCTGCACCCTCGATTTGGCCAGCAGACACTGGCAAGTTCCGGTGGTAGAGAAAGACAAGGCAAAGACGGAGTTCAGCCTCCCGATGGGACTCTACGAATTCAACAGGATGCCATTGGTCTTTCAAATGCGCCCGGAACTGTGAGTCAGTGTGATTCTACCTGAATGATGTGGTGGTGTTCGGGAAACTACAGCAGATCCTGCAGTGACTTTGAGTTCATAGACTGAAGATCAAGTCCAAAAAATGTCAATTGTTTCTAGACCATATACAATACCTGAGTCATGTGGTGACTTCGAAGGAGTACAGTCAGCTGCCACCAAGGTTCAAGCCATCCAGAAGTGACCTCAGTCAAAAACGTTGTAAAAGGTGGGAGCTTTTTTGGGACTGGCAGGATTACAAACGTTTTTTTCCTAGGTTCGCCCATTGGATTGGTCCTTTAAACGAGCTGCTGAGAAGAACATCTCGAATGCCCAAAAACCGTCCCATTCAATGGGGTCTTCAACAACAGAAGGCCTTTAAGAATGTGAAAGCCGCCCTATCCGATCGTGGCATACGAAAGGTTTGATACTTCGTTTCTGCTCAAAACCAATGGAATCCTGCATAGTATGGGAGCAGTGTTGTCACAGGTACAGGTACAAGATGGTGGGAGAGAGTGGTCGCCTGCGGAAGCCTTTCCCTAAGAGAGACGGAGCATAACCCAGCAAACTATAGTTAATTCAGGGTAGAGCTACTGTCTTTGGTTTCAGCCGTGACTGAACGATTTTCAGAGTACCTAAACAGGGTCTGAAGTGGTAGTAATGACTGACAACAATCCATTGGCCTACCTGGAAAATGCTAAACTGGGGCAGAAGAATAGAGGTGGATGGCACGGCTGACTAAGTTTAACTACCATATCAAGTTCCAGTCAGTAAGTGAAAATGGAAACGCAGACATATTATCCCAGGTTCCAATGAGACCGCTGGCTATGTGTATCGATGATAAACTTGAGGATACTGAGACCCTCAGCATGGTATATTCAAGCAGGGTGGATTCTGGGATGTCCTTAATGCTCGAAAAAGCTTGCTCGGATTCGGACCTAGAACAACAACAGAGATTTGCAGGGGTGAAACACTGGGTCAATGACAAACTTTGGTTCCAACAAGAGGAGCGTGCAGGACTGTCCTCAGGGGGGGAAAAACTGCTGCATCAATGGGATAAGCTGAGAGTGATCCAGGGCCTCTTGTGTTGTAAGACTTACCTACACTCAAAGTTGCAGCACCACCAACAGGTGGTAATTCCCATGACATTGAGTCTATTAGCAAATTGAGAGGCCCCTGAGAGTGGGGCTCATTTTGGGAGTGAAAAAATTTATAAGTGGCTACAGAGAACCGCCCAGAACTAGAATACATGATAATTGTAGCATGCCAAAAATGTCGAGCATGTGGGTTGAGCAAGAGTTTGGAAGAGTGAGCTCCCATTCAGACCATCCAGACGTCCACTCGGTTGGAGACACTCATGATAGACTATATGCAAATAGGATTCTCCAGTTCAGGATACAATTATTGTTTGGTGATGACTGATCATTTCACTAAATACACAGTGGTGGTACCTACCTGAGACCAGCCGGCCCTACCAGCAGCCCATCCAGTCTAACATCTGACCCCCCCACCAGCAGCCCATCCAGTCTAGCATCTGACCCACCCCCCCAACCAGCAGCCCATCCAGTCTAGCATCTGACTCCCCTACCAGCAGCCCATCCATTCTAGCTTCTGACCACCCCTACCGACTGGATGGGCTGCTGGTAAGGGGGTCAGATGCTAGACTGGATGGGCTGCTGGTAGGGGGGGTCAGATGCTAGATTGGATGGGCTGCTGGTAGGGGGGTCAGATGCTAGACTGGATGGGCTGCTGGTAGTGGGGTCAGATGCTAGATTGGATGGGCTGCTGGAAGGGGGGTCAGATGCTAGAATGGATGGGCTACTGGTAGGGGGGGTCAGATGCTAGACTAGATGGGCTGCTGGTGGAGGGTGTCAGATGCTAGACTAGATGAGCTGCTGGTGGAGGGTGTCAGATGCTAGACTAGATGAGCTGCTGGTAGGGAACATCAGATGCTAGACTGGATGGGCTGCTGATAGGGGGAGTTAGATGCTATAATGGATAGGCTGCTAGTAGGGGCAGATGCTTTAATGGATGGGCACCTGGTAGGGAGGCAGATGCTAGAATGGAAGGGCTGCTGGTAGGGGGCTGATGCTAGAATGGATGGGCTCCTGGTAGGATGGCAGATGATAGAATGGATGGGCTGCAGGTAGGAGGCAGATTCTAGAATGGATGGGCTGCGTGTTGGGGTAAATGCTAAAATGTATGGGCTGCTGGTAGGAGACAGATGCTTGAATGGATTGACTGCCGATAGGGTGCAGATCCTAGAATGGATGGGCTGCTGGTGGGGCGCAGATGCTAGAATGGATGGGCTGCTGGTAGGGGGCAAATTATAGAATGGATGGGCTGCTGGTAGGGTGCAGATGCTAAAATGGATGGGCTGCTGGCAGGACACAGATGCTAGAATGGATGGCCCCCTACTAGCAGCCCATCCATTCTAGCATCTGCCCCACCCTACCAGCAGCCCATCCATACTTGCATCTGCCCCACCCTACCAGCAGCCCATCCATACTTGCATCTGCCCCCTCTACCATAAGCCTATCTATTCTAGCATCTGCCCCCCTACCAGCAGCCCATCCATTCTAGCATATGCCCCCCTACCAGCAGCCCATAAATTCTAGCATCTGCCCCCCCACCAGCAGCCCATCCATTCTAGCATCTGCCCACCTACCAGCAGCCCATCCAGTCTAGCATCTGGCCCCCCTACCAACAGCCCAACCATTCTTTCAACTCTCTCCCCTACCAGCAGCCATTCATTCTTGCATCTGCCACCCTACCTGCAGCCCATCCATTCTAGCATTTGCCCCCCTACCAGCAGTCCATCCATTCTTCAATCTGCCCCTCCCTACCAGCATCCCATCCTTTCAAGCATCTGCCCCCCTACCAGCAGCGCATCTATTCTAGCATCTGCCCCCATCAGCAGCAGACCATCCATTCTAGCATCTGCCCCACTACCAGCAGCCCATCCATTCTAGCATCTGCCCCTGTACCAGCAGCCCATGATTCTAGCATCTGCTTCCACCAGCAGCACATCCATTCTGGCATTCCCCCCCTACCAGACATTCTAGCATCTTCCCCCGCTGGAAGCAGCCCATCCAGTTTAGCATCTGCTCCCCCTACCAGCAGCCCATCCATTCTAGCATCTGCCCCCTACCAGCAGCTCATCCATTCTAGCATCTGCCCCCCTACCAGCAGCACATCCATTCTAGCATTTCCCCCTCCTACCAGCAGCCCATTCATTATAGCATCTGCCCCGTTCCAGCAGCCCATCCATTCTAGCGTCCACTCCCCCTACCAGCTGCACATCCATTCAAGCATCTGCCCCCTACCAGAAGCCCATCCATTCTAGCATCTGCCCCCTACCAGCAGCACATCCATTCAAGCATTTGCCCCACTACCAGTAGCCCATCCATTTTAGCATCTGCCCCCCTACCAGCAGCCCTTCCAGTCTAACATCTGACCCCCCTACCAGCAGCTTATCCTATCTAGCATCTGGCCCCCCTACCAGCAGCCCATCCAGTCTAGTATCTGGCCCCCCTACCAGCAGCCCATTCAGTCTAGCATCTGGCTCCCCTACCAGCAGCCCATCCAGCCTAGCATCTGCCCCCCCTACCAACAGCCCATCCAATCTAGCATCTGGCCCCCCTACCAGCAGCCCATCCAGTCTAGCATCTGGCCCCCCTACCAGCAGCCCATCCAGTCTAGCATCTGGCCCCCCTACCATCAGCTCATCCAGACTAGCATCTAGCCGCCCTACTAGCAGCCCATGCAGTCTAGCATCTGGCCCCCACTAACAGCTGCCCATCCAGTCTAGCATCTGGCCCCCTAACAGCAGCCCATCCATTCAAGCATCTGGCTCCCCCTACCAGCAGCCCATCCAGTCTAGCATCTGGCCCCCCTACCAACAGCCCATCCAATCTAACATCTGGCCCAACTACCAGCAGCCCATCCAGTCTGGCATCTGGCTCCCCTACCAGCAGACCATCCAGTCTAGCATCTGGCCCCCCTATCAGCAGCCCATCCAGTCTAGCATCTGGCCCCCTACCAGCAGCCCATCCAGTCTAGCATCTGGAAACCTTACCAGCAGCACATCCAGTCTAGCATCTGCCCCCCCCTACCAGCAGCCAATCCAGTCTAGCATCTGGCCCCCCTACCAGCAGCCCATCCAGTCTAGCATCTGGACCCCCTGCCAGCAGCCCATCAAGTCTAGCATCTGACCCTCCTACCAGCAGACCATCCAGTCTAGCTTCTGGCCCCCTAACAGCTGCCCATCCAATCTAGCTTCTGGCCCCCCTACCAGCAGCCCATCCAGTCTAGCATCTAGCCCCCCTACTAGCAGCCCATCCAGTCTAGCATTTGGCCCCCCTACCAGCAGACCATCCAGTCTAGCATCTGGCCCCTCTATCAGCAGCCCATCCAGTCTAGCATCTGGCCCCCCTAACATCAGCCAATCCAGTGTAGCATCTGGTCCCCTAAGAGCAGCCCATCCAGTCTAGCATCTGGCTCCCCTACCACCAGCCCATCCAGTTTAGTATCTGGCCCCCAGACTGGATGGGCTGGTAGACTGGATGGGCTGCTGGTAGGAGGGGCATATGCTAGACTGGATGGGCTGCTGGAAGGGGGCCCAGATGCTAGACTGGATGGGCTGCTGGTAGAGTGACCAGATGCTAGACTGGATGGGCTGCTCGTAGTGGGGCCAGATGCTAGACTGGATGGGCTGCTGGTAGGGGGGCCAGATGCTAGACTGGATGGGCTGCTGGTAGGGGGGCCAGATGCTAGACTGGATGGGCTGCTGGTAGGGGGGCCAGTTGCTAGACTGGATGGGCTGCTGGTAGGGGGCCAGATGCTAGACTGGATGGGCTGCTGGTAGGGGTGCCAGATGCTAGACTGGATGGTCTGCTGGTAGGGGGGCCAGATGCTAGACTGGATGGGCTGCTGTAAGGGGGGCCAGATGCTAGACTGGATGGGTTGCTGGTAGGGGGGCCAGATGCTAGCCCGGATGGGCTGCTGGTAGGGGGCCAGATGCTAAACTGGATGGGCTGCTGGTAGGGGGGCCAGATGCTAGACTGGATGGGCTTCTGGTAGGGGGGCCAGATGCTAAACTGGATGGGCTGATGGTAGGGGGGCCAGATGCTAGACTGGATGGGATGCTGGTAGGGGGGCCAGATGCTAGACTGGATGGGCTACTGGTAGAGGGGCCAGATGGTAGACTGGATGGGCTGCTGGTAGGGGGGGCAGATGCTAGACTGGATGGGCTACTGGTAGGGGGGGCAGATTGTAGACTGGATGGGCTGCTGGTAGGGGGGCCAGATGCTAGCCTGGATGGGCTGCTGGTAGAGGGGCCTCATGCTAGCCTGGATGGGCTGCTGGTAGAGGGGCCTCATGCTAGACTGGATGGGCTGCTGGTAGGGGTGCCAGATGCTAAACTGGATGGGCTGATGGTAGGGGGGCCAGATGCTAGACTGGATGGGTTGCTGGTAGGGGGGCCAGATGCTAGCCCGGATGGGCTGCTGGTAGGGGGCCAGATGCTAAACTGGATGGGCTGCTGGTAGGGGGGCCAGATGCTAGACTGGATGGGCTTCTGGTAGGGGGGCCAGATGCTAAACTGGATGGGCTGATGGTAGGGGGGCCAGATGCTAGACTGGATGGGATGCTGGTAGGGGGGCCAGATGCTAGACTGGATGGGCTACTGGTAGAGGGGCCAGATGGTAGACTGGATGGGCTGCTGGTAGGGGGGGCAGATGCTAGACTGGATGGGCTGCTGGTAGAGGGGCCTCATGCTAGCCTGGATGGGCTGCTGGTAGAGGGGCCTCATGCTAGCCTGGATGGGCTGCTGGTAGAGGGCCTCATGCTAGACTGGATGGGCTGCTGGTAGGGGTGCCAGATGCTAAACTGGATGGGCTGATGGTAGGGGGGCCAGATGCTAGACTGGATGGGATGATGGTAGGGGGGCCAGATGCTAGACTGAAAGGGCTTCTGGTAAGGGGCCAAGATGCTAAACTGGATGGGCTGCTGGTAGGGGAGCCAGATGCTAAACTCAATGGGCTACTGGTAGAGGGGCCAGATGCTAGACTGGATGGGCTGCTGGTTGGGGGGGCAGATGCTAGACTGGATGGGCTACTGGTAGGGGGGGCAGATGGTAGACTGGATGGGCTGCTGGTAGGGGGGCCAGATGCTAGCCTGAATGGGATGCTGGTAGAGGGGCCTCATGCTAGACTGGATGGGCTGCTGGTAGTTGGGCCAGATCCTAGACTGGATGGGCTGATGGTAGGGGTGCCAGATGCTAGACTGGATGGGATGATGGTAGGGGGGCCAGATGCTAGACTGAAAGGGCTTCTGGTAAGGGGCCAAGATGCTAAACTGGATGGGCTGCTGGTAGAGGGGCCTCATGCTAGCCTGGATGGGCTGCTGGTAGAGGGGCCTCATGCTAGACTGGATGGGCTGCTGGTAGGGGTGCCAGATGCTAAACTGGATGGGCTGATGGTAGGGGGGCCAGATGCTAGACTGGATGGGATGATGGTAGGGGGGCCAGATGCTAGACTGAAAGGGCTTCTGGTAAGGGGCCAAGATGCTAAACTGGATGGGCTGCTGGTAGGGGAGCCAGATGCTAAACTCAATGGGCTACTGGTAGAGGGGCCAGATGCTAGACTGGATGGGCTGCTGGTTGGGGGGGCAGATGCTAGACTGGATGGGCTACTGGTAGGGGGGGCAGATGGTAGACTGGATGGGCTGCTGGTAGGGGGGCCAGATGCTAGCCTGAATGGGATGCTGGTAGAGGGGCCTCATGCTAGACTGGATGGGCTGCTGGTAGTTGGGCCAGATCCTAGACTGGATGGGCTGATGGTAGGGGTGCCAGATGCTAGACTGGATGGGCTGTTCGTAGGGGGGCCAGATGCTAGACTGGATGGGCTGCTGGTAGGGGGGCTAGATGCTAGACTGGATGGGCTGCTGATAGGGGGGGCCAGATGCTAGACTGGATGGGCTGCTGGTAGGGGGGCCAGATGCTAGACTGGATGGGCTGCTGGTAGGGTGGTCAGATGCTAAACTGGATGGGCTGCTGGTAGGGGGGCAAGATGCTAGACTGGATGGGCTACTGGTAGGGGGGGCCAGATGCTTGACTGGATGGGCTGCTGGTAGGGGGGCCACATACTAGACTGGATGGGCTGTTGGTAGGGTGGCCAGATGCTAGACTGGATGGGCTGCTGGTAGGGGGGCCAAATGCTAGACTGTTGTGAATGGGTTTGAGATGAGTTCTGAGCAGAGGCTCCCTCTGGTGGTTACAAGCGGTGCTAGTCTGTCCAGTGAAGATTGTGAGGACTGGGAATCAGGTGTTACTGACTGGTCTTATATAAGGGAGTCACCTTCCCATCAGGGTTGCCGGTGATCAATTGTTCTGGTCTGAATCCTTTATTCCAGTTTCCCTTGTAGCCTGCTGTGTCGTGTCTGCATCTCCTGCTAACAGATAAGACATTTTCTTCTTTTGTGTTTGTGCTATATTTTTGCATTTTGTCCTGCACTTCTGTGGGGGCCTTCAGGGTCCCCTCCGGGGGCTTCTGCCCTCTCAGTTTTGTTCAGCCACTGATGTTTGTACTTTTGCTTTTTCCAGTTTTTTCAGTGGCTGCTTGTTTTGATTTTGTTACACCAGAGAACTAATTTAGGTGGAAGAGGTCGTGTGATCTCAGGTGTTTTTGAAATTAGTAGAGTTGGTGCTTTTCAGGGTTTTCTGGGATTGCAGTAAGTACCCTTCCTATCCTTTTCTATTTAGTTAGTTTGGGCCCCAGCGTTTGCTCATACTATTTTCTTTCTGTGTCAGTATTTCATCTTGTCTAACCGCCATTACATGTTTGGGGGCTTTCTATTATCTTTGGGGTTCTGCTCCGGGGCAGATAGCTTTCCTATATCTATCTTTAGGTGTAGTTAGTTTCTCAGGCTGTGACGAGGCGTCTAGGACCAACGTAGGAACGCTCCACGGCTGCCTCTAGTTGTGGTGGTTAATCAGGGTACTGCAATCTCATAGATTCCAACTGCTCTGGTGTATTTCCTTTTTTACCTGCACTCCTCAGCTACCGAAACATAACAGTATCACCGGCCTAAAAATTGAAAATTGTATGGTACTCACAGAAGGGAAAAAATATTGTCAGAGTTGTCAGAGATATTTTTCTGTTTGTTGCATTTTTTTTTTTTCCCTCTGTATCTCTGGGTGCTGGGGAGGATCTTTTCTCTCAATGGAGTTTGCACGGTTGTCTGGCCGTGTGGATCAGCTTGCCACTGAGGTTCAGAGTATTGCTGCATATCTTGCAGGGTTGCCTGTTGTGGAACCTAGGATTCCCATGCCAGATTTGTTTTTAGGGGATCGAGCTAAGTTTCAGAATTTCAAAAATAATTGTAAATTGTTTTTTGCCTTAAAATCTAAGTCCTCAGGGAACGCAGCGCAGCAGGTTCAAATTATCATCTCTCTCCTGCGCGGCGATCCTCAGGATTGGGCTTTTCCCCTGACACCTGGGGATCCTGTTTTGAGCGATGTTGATGCATTTTTTCAGGCCTTGGGGTTATTGTACGATGAGCCTAATGTCACTGATCAAGCTGAGAAAGCCTTGTTGGCATTAAATCAGGGGCTTGATGACGCTGAGTTATACTGTCAGAGATTCCGTAGGTGGGCAGTCCTGACCAAATGGAATGACGACGCTTTGGCAGCCCTTTTCCGGAAGGGTCTGTCAGATAATGTAAAAGATGTTATGGTGGGATTCCCTGTCCCCTCTGGTCTCAATGATTCTATGTCATTAGCGATTCAAATTGACAGACGTTTGCGTGAGCGGAGAAGTATGCGTGGAATGGTGTTGCCTTGTGAACCAGCTTCTGAACCCATGCAGTGTGATAGAGTGGTGTCTGGGGCACAGCGTCATGAGTTTCGAAAGCGCAATGGGTTATGTTTCTACTGTGGTGATGCCTCTCATGCTATTTCAGTCTGCCCTAAGCGGGGAAGACGTTTTGCACGCTCAGTTGTCTTGGGTAGTGTTCAGACTAAGTTTTTATTAACTGTCACTCTGATATGCTCTCTGTCCTCATTTTCTGCTCAGGCTTTTGTTGATTCTGGAGCAGCTATTAACCTGATGGATTATGATTTTGCTAAACGTTGTGGGTTTCCCTTGATACCCCTACAGAAGTCTATTCCCCTACTGGGGATCGATTCTACCCCTTTGGCTGAGAATAAACCCCAGTTTTCTACTCAGGTGATAATGAGGGTTGAACCTGATCACCAGGAGTGCTGCAAATTTTTGGTTCTGTATAATCTGCATGACATTATCGTGCTGGGTTTTCCTTGGTTACAGTCTCATAATCCTGTTTTGGATTGGAAATCTGTGTCTGTAACCAGTTGGGGCTGCCAATGTGTTAATACCTGCACTCAACTTTGAATGATAATGGTGTAATTTTATTATAGTTCAGTGATGTCAAACGTTTCGGTCAGCAGACCTTCTTCAGTAACTGTACAAAATAATAAATGGTTCAACAGATTTCATGGAAAATATGTTCCAAAACAATCTTATTTACAAAAAAATGAAGTATATACATGGTATCAAGACTTGTTCCGAAGTAAGTATAGGAAGAGGCAAGGTTGGTTCAGTCATAAGTCTTATTCAGAGAGATAGGAGCATAAACATACATACCGTATATCACAGAACAATGCTGTCAGTGTAAATCAATCAGACTTATATCCTATAGTGACCAGAAGAAAGGGTGATATTGTTCACCTAAACATGAATTCCCATAGAGCACAATAATGTGAGACTGACTGGCTGCTTACCCTGAGGGGTTAATGCGGTTCCTGCCGCAGATAAGTTCAAACTGTGAGATAACATATGAGAATTATAACAGTGAGTGCTCACAGTGGTAGGTTAAGAGCTGCTGGATAATAGTACATACCGTGAATCTCAGTGTCAAAAGGGTGATCCGTTTCAGGAGTGAAATGAGGATAATAGGTATGACCTATAATTACTAAAGCACACATAAAAGTGTGAGTAGCAGAGTCTGGGCTGTGAGACGCGTGCATTAGATATATACAGAGTGAACCTTACTATGAGGATGATAAGGTCTTAGCAGAGCCTGTGTTGTGACCTATAAGGAGACATAGCACATAAACACTCAGAGTGGTGAACGCTGATAGAGGGTGCTTATAGAGCGGTTCAGTTACCTTACCCAGGGATGGCAGTTGCCGCGGTATCCACCGCTGGAGTAGTGCAGTGATAGCTACCTGGGGTGAGCCACAACACAGGCTCTGCTAAGACCTTATCATCCTCATAGTAAGGTTCACTCTGTATATATCTAATGCACGCGTCTCACAGCCCAGACTCTGCTACTCACACTTTTATGTGTGCTTTAGTAATTATAGGTCATACCTATTATCCTCATTTCACTCCTGAAACGGATCTCCCTTTTGACACTGAGATTCACGGTATGTACTATTATCCAGCAGCTCTTAACCAACCACTGTGAGCACTCACTGTTATAATTCTCATATGTTATCTCACAGTTTGAACTTATCTGCGGCAGGAACCGCATTAACCCTCAGGGTAAGCAGCCAGTCAGTCTCACATTATTGTGCTCTATGGGAATTCATGTTTAGGTGAACAATATCACCCTTTCTTCTGGTCACTATAGGATATAAGTCTGATTGATTTACACTGACAGCATTGTTCTGTGATATACGGTATGTATGTTTATGCTCCTATCTCTCTGAATAAGACTTATGACTGAACCAACCTTGCCTCTTCCTATACTTACTTCGGAACAAGTCTTGATACCATGTATATACTTCATTTTTTTGTAAATAAGATTGTTTTGGAACATATTTTTCATGAAATCTGTTGAACCATTTATTATTTTGTACAGTTACTGAAGAAGGTCTGCTGACCGAAACGTTTGACATCACTGAACTATAATAAAATTACACCATTATCATTCAAAGTTGAGTGCAGAGTTTATCTTACATTTGCATATGGTTTGGGACCTGACTCTTGCACCTGCACATTGACTGTGCACACGTATTCTGTTACTAATGTGTTAATACCAACACTCCTGTTTTTTCTGCCTCCCCCCAGGCTCAGGATGTTCCTGACTTTTTGATTGATTTTTCTGATGTGTTTAGCGAAAGTAAATCTGCATCCTTGCCTCCCCATAGGAGCTATGACTGCGCTATTGAATTAGTGCCGGGTAGTAAATTCCCTAAAGGTCGCCTTTTTAACTTGTCTGTACCTGAACATGACGCTATGCGGTCTTATATCAAGGAATCATTGGAGAAGGGTCATATCAGACCATCCTCTTCACCCTTAGGTGCCGGTTTTTTCTTTGTGGCCAAAAAGGATGGTTCATTAAGGCCGTATATTGATTATCGTCTCTTGAACAATATTACTGTGAAATATCAATACCCGTTACCTTGATTTCTGACCTGTTTTCCAGTGTGAAAAACGCTACTTGGTTTACCAAGCTTGACCTCAGGGGGGCGTATAACCTTATTCGCATTAAGCACGGGGATGAATGGAAGACGGCATTCAATATCCCTGAAGGGCATTTTGAGTACCTGGTGATGCCCTTTGGGCTCACTAATGCTCCTTCCATCTTCCAGTCCTTCATGAATGACATTTTCAAGGATTTTGTGGACAAATTTCTGATTGTTTATTTGGATGATATCTTGATTTTTTCTAATGACTGGGACTCTCATGTGAAACATGTTCGAACTGTATTCCAGATTTTGAGAGAGAATGCTCTGTATGTGAAGGGATCAAAGTGTCTTTTTGGCGTACAGAGGATCTCATTTCTGGGATTCATTTTGTCCCCATCTGTTATTGAAATGGACCCGGTCAAGGTTCAGGCCATCTGTGATTGGGTCCAACCTACTTCATTAAAGGCTCTTCAGAGATTTTTGGGTTTTGCCAATTTTTATCGTAAATTTATTGGTAATTTCTCTGTTATTGTTAAACCATTAACTGATTTGACCAGAAAGGGTTCTGATGTGGTGAATTGGCCTCCTGAGGCAGTCTCTGCATTTCAGGAACTTAAGCAGAGATTCACTTCTGCTCCTGTTCTACGGCAGCCTGATGTTTCTCTGCCATTTCAGGTGGAGGTTGATGCCTCTGAAATTGGGGCAGGTGCCGTTTTGTCCCAAAAAGATCCAGAGACCTCTAAAAGTAACCCTTGTGCCTTTTTCTCTTGAAAATTTTCTCCTACTGAACGTAATTATGACGTGGGTAATCGGGAGTTATTGGCCATGAAGTGGGCTTTTGAAGAGTGGAGACATTGGCTGGAGGGAGCCAAACATCAGGTGGTGGTCCTTACGGACCATAAGAATCTGGTCTATCTGGAATCTGCCAAGCGACTCAATCCTAGACAGGCCAGGTGGGCCTTGTTTTTCACACGTTTTAATTTTGTGGTTTCCTTTCTTCCTGGCACTAAGAATGTTAAGGCGGATGCCCTCTCGAGGAGTTTCCTTGCGGACTCTCCTGAGTTATCTGATCCTTCTGTTATTTTGAAAGAGGGTGTAGTTCTTTCCGCCATCTCGCCCAATTTGAGACTTGCTCTGGAGGGGTGTCAGGAGGATAGGCCCGAGTGCTGCCCTGTTGGAAAATTGTTTGTCCCGGACCAGTGGAAAAAGAGTGTGATGTCTGAGATTCATTGTTCCGCGTTGGCTGGGCATCCCGGAATTTTTGGTACCAGAGACTTGGTTAGTCGGTCCTTTTGGTGGCCTACCTTGTCTCGTGATGTCAGGGAATTTGTGCAGTCCTGCGGGACTTGCTCTCGCTCCAAGCCTTGCTCTCGCTCTAGTGGTTTGTTGATGCCATTGCCTGTGCCCAAGAGACCATGGACCCATATCTCTATGGATTTCATTTCCGACCTTCCTGTTTCTCAGAGAATGACCACCATCTGGGTAATTTGTGATAGGTTTTCCAAGATGATACATCTTGTGCCATTACCTAAGTTGCCTTCCTCCTCTGAATTGGTGCCGTTGTTCCTTCAGCACGTGGTTCGTTTACACGGCATTCCTGAGAACATTGTGTCTGACAGAGGAGTCCAGTTTGTTTCCAGATTTTGGAGGACTTTTAGTTCTAAACTGGGTGTTCAATTGTCTTTCTCCTCGGCATTTCATCCTCAGACCAATGGTCAAACTGAGAGAACAAACCAGACATTGGAGACTTATCTAAGATGCTTTGTGTCTGCTGATCAGGATGACTGGGTCTCTTTTTTGCCTTTGGCTGAGTTTGCTCTTAATAATAGGGCTAGCTCTGCTACTTTGATGTCTCCATTTTTCTGTAATTCTTGGTTTCACCCTCGATTTTCTTCAGGACAGACGGAGGCTTCTGTCTGTCCAGGTGTTGACTCTGTTGTGGAGCGTATGCAACTGATTTGGGACCAGGTAGTGGAGAGGTTGTCCCTCTCTCAGGAGAGGGCCCAGCGGTTTGCTAACCGGCATAGGACTGATGGTCCTCGGTTTAAAGTGGGGGACTTGGTCTGGTTGTCCTCAAAGAATATTCCTATGAGAGTAGCATCTCCTAAATTTAAGCCTAGGTTCATTGGACCTTATAAGATCATGGAGATTATTAATCCTGTTTCTTTTCGTTTGCTTCTTCCAGGGACATTTAAGATCCATAACGTGTTCCACAAGTCCTTGTTGAAGAGGTTTGTTGAGCCAGTGGTTCCTGCTGCTGTGCCTCCTGACCCTGTTTTGGTTGAGGGCAATCTGGAGTATGTGGTTGAGAAAATATTAGATTCTCGTTTTTCTAGACGGAAACTCCTGTATTTGGTTAAATGGAGAGGTTATGGTCAGGAAGACAATTCTTGGGTGTTTGCTTCGGACATCCATGCTAGGAGACTTATCCGTGCGTATCATAGAACTCATCCTGACCGACCTGGTTGCTCAAATGAGGGTTCGGTGACCCCTCCTCAAGGGGGGGTACTGTTGTGAATGGGTTTGAGATGAGTTCTGAGCAGAGGCTCCCTCTGGTGGTTACAAGCGGTGCTAGTCTGTCCAGTGAAGATTGTGAGGACTGGGAATCAGGTGTTACTGACTGGTCTTATATAAGGGAGTCACCTTCCCATCAGGGTTGCCGGTGATCAATTGTTCTGGTCTGAATCCTTTATTCCAGTTTCCCTTGTAGCCTGCTGTGTCGTGTCTGCATCTCCTGCTAACAGATAAGACATTTTCTTCTTTTGTGTTTGCGCTATATTTTTGCATTTTGTCCTGCACTTCTGTGGGGGCCTTCAGGGTCCCTCCGGGGGCTTCTGCCCTCTCAGTTTTGTTCAGCCACTGATGTTTGTACTTTTGCTTTTTCCAGTTTTTTCAGTGGCTGCTGTTTTGATTTTGTTACACCAGAGAACTAATTTAGGTGGAAGAGGTCGTGTGATCTCAGGTGTTTTTGAAATTAGTAGAGTTGGTGCTTTTCAGGGTTTTCTGGGATTGCAGTAAGTACCCTTCCTATCCTTTTCTATTTAGATAGTTTGGGCCCCAGCGTTTGCTCATACTATTTTCTTTCTGTGTCAGTATTTCATCTTGTCTAACCGCCATTACATGTTTGGGGGCTTTCTATTATCTTTGGGGTTCTGCTCCGGGGCAGATAGCTTTCCTATATCTATCTTTAGGTGTAGTTAGTTTCTCAGGCTGTGACGAGGCGTCTAGGACCAACGTAGGAACGCTCCACGGCTGCCTCTAGTTGTGGTGGTTAGTCAGGGTACTGCAATCTCATAGATTCCAACTGCTCTGGTGTATTTCCTTTTTTACCTGCACTCCTCAGCTACCGAAACATAACACTAGACTGAATGGGCTGCTGGTAGAGGGGCCAGATGCTAAACTGGAAGGGCTGCGGGTAGGGGGGCCATATGCTAGACTGGATGGGCTGCTGGTAGGGATGCCAGATGATAGACTGAATGGGCTGCTTTTAGGGGGCCAGATGCTAAACTGGATGGGCTGTTGGTAGTGGGGCAAGATGCTAGACTGAAAGGGCTGCTGGTAGGGGGCCAGATGCTAGACTGGATGGGCTGATTGTAGGGAGGCCAGATGTTAGACTGTGTGGGCTGCTGGTAGGGGGGCCAGATGCTAGCCTGGATGGGCTGCTGGTAGGGGGGCCACATGCTAGACTGGATGGGCTGCTGGTAGTGGGGCCAGATGCTAAACTGGATGGGCTGCTGGTAGGGGGGCCAGATGCTAGACTGGATGGGCTGCTGATAGGGGGGCCAGATGCTAGACTGGATGGGCTGCTGGTAGGGGGGGCCACATGCTTGACTGGATGGGCTGCTGGTAGGGGGGCAGATGCTAGACTGGATGGGCTACTGGCAGGGGGGCCAAATGCTAGACTAGATGGGCTGCTGGTAGGGGGGGCTAGATGCTAGACTGGATGGGCTTCTGGCAGGGGGCCAGATGCTAGACTGGATGGGCTGCTGTCAGGGGGTCCAGATGCTAGACTGGATTAGCTGCTGGTAGGGGGGGTCAGATGCTAGACTGGATGGGCTGCTGGTAGGAGGCCAGATGCTAGACTGGATGGGCTGCTGGTAGGGGTGCCAGATGCTAGACAGGATGGTTTCCTGGTAGGGGAGCCAGATGCTAAACTGGATGGGCTACTGGTAGAGGGACCAGATGCTAGACTGGATTGGCTGCTGGTAGAGGGGGCAGATGCTAGACTGGATGGGCTACTGGCAGGGGGGCCAGATGCTAGAGTGGATGGACTGTTCGTAGGGGGGCCAGATGCTAGACTGGATGGGCTGCTGGTAGTTGGGCCAGATCCTAGACTGGATGGGCTGATGGTAGGGGTGCCAGATGCTAGACTGGATGGGCTGTTCGTAGGGGGGCCAGATGCTAGACTGGATGGGCTGCTGGTAGCGGGGCTAGATGCTAGATTGGATGGGCTGCTGATAGGGGGGGCCAGATGCTAGACTGGATGGGCTGCTGGTAGGGGGGACAGATGCTAGATTGGATGGGCTGTTGGTAGGGTGGCCAGATGCTAAACTGGATGGGCTGCTGATAGGGGGGGCCAGATGCTAGACTGGATGGCTGCTGGTAGGGGGGCAAGATGCTAGACTGGATGGGCTGCTGGTAGGGGGGCCACATACTAGACTGGATGGGCTGCTGGTAGGGGGCTAGATGCTAGACTGGATGGGCTGCTGATAGGGGGGCCAGATGCTAGACTGGATGGGCTGCTGGTAGGGGGGCAGATGCTAGATTGGATGGGCTGTTGGTAGGGTGGCCAGATGCTAAACTGGATGGGCTGCTGATAGGGGGGGCCAGATGCTAGACTGGATGGGCTGCTGGTACGGGGGCAAATGCTAGACTGGAAGGGTTGCTGGTAGGGGGGCCAGATGCTAGACTGAATGGGCTGCTGGTAGAGGGGCCAGATGCTAAACTGGAAGGGACTGCTGGTAGGGGGGCAGATGCTAGACTGGATGGGCTGCTGGTAGGGTGCCAGATGAAGACTGATGGGCTGCTGGTAGTGGGTGCAGATGCTAGACTGGAAAGGGTGCTGGAGGGGGCCAGATGCTAGACTGGATGGGCTGTTGTAGGAGGCCAGATGCTAGACTGGATGGGCTGCTGGTAGGGGGGCCAGATGCTAGACTGGATGGGCTGCTGGTAGGGGGCCAATGCTAGACTGGATGGGCTGCTGGTAGTGGGGCCAGATGCTAACTGGATGGGCTGCTGTAGGGGGGCCAGATGCTAGACTGGATGGGCTGCTGATAGGGGGGCCAGATGCTAGACTGGATGGGCTGCTGGTAGGGGGGCCATATGCTAGACTGGATGGGCTGCTGGTAGGGATGCCAGATCAGACTGAATGGGCTGCTTAGGGGTCCAGATGCTAAACTGGATGGGCTGTTGGTAGGGGGCCAGATGCTAGACTGGAATGGGCTGCTGGTAGGGGGGCCAGATGCTAGACTGGATGGGCTGATTGTAGGGAGGCCAGATGTAGACTGGTGGGCTGCTGGTAGGGGGGCCAGATGCTAGACTGGATGGCTGCTGGTAGGGGGGCACAATGCTAGACTGGATGGGCTGCTGGTAGTGGGGCCAGATGCTAAACTGGATGGGCTGCTGGTAGGGGGCCAGATGCTAGACTGGATGGGCTGCTGATAGGGGGGCCAGATGCTAGACTGGATGGGCTGCTGGTAGGGGGGCCACGATGCTTGACTGGATGGGCTGCTGGTAGGGGGGGCAGATGCTAGACTGGATGGGCTACTGGCAGGGGGGCCAATGCTAGATAGATGGGCTGTGGTAGGTGGGCCAGATGTAGACTGGATGGGCTTCTGGAGGGGGCCAGATGCTAGACTGGATGGCTGCTGGTAGGGGGCAGATGCTAGACTGGATGGGCTGCTGGTAGGGGGTCCAGATGCTAGACTGGAATGCTGCTGGTAGGGGGGTTCAGATGCTAGACTGGATGGGCTGCTGGTAGGGGGCCAGATGCTAGACTGGATGGGCTGCTGGTAGGGGTGCCAGATGCTAGACATGATGGTTCTGGTAGGGGGCAGATGCTAACTGGATGGGCTGCTGGTAGGGACCAGATGCTAGACTGGATTGGCTGCTGGTAGGGGGCAGATGCTAGACTGGATGGGCTACTGGCAGGGGGGCCAGATGCTAGACTGGATGGACTGCTGTAGGGGGCCAATGCTAGACTGGATGGGCTGCTGGTAGTTGGGCCAGATCCTAGACTGGATGGGCTGCATGGTAGGGGTGCCAGATGCTAGACTGGATGGGCTGTCTGAAGGGGCCAGATGCTAGACTGGATGGCTGCTGGTAGCGGGGCTAGATGCTAGACTGGATGGGCTGCTGTAGGGGGGCCGATGCTAGACTGGATGGCTGCTGTAGGGGGCCAGATGCTAATTGGATGGACTGTTGGTAGGGTGCCAGATGCTAAACTGGATGGGCGCTGATAGGGGGGCCAGATGCTAGACTGGATGGCTGCTGGTAGGGGGCAGATGCTAGACTGGATGGGCTGCTGGTAGGGGGGCCACATACTAGACTGGATGGGCTGTTGGTAGGGTGCCAGATGCTAGACTGGAATGGTTGCTGGTAGGGGGGCCAGATGCTAGACTGATGGCTGCTGGTAGAGGGGCCAGATGCTAAACTGGAAGGGATGCTGGTAGGGGGCCATATGCTAGACTGGATGGGCTGCTGGTAGGGGCCAGATGCATAGACTGATGGGCTGCTGGTAGTGGGGCAAGATGCTAGACTGAAGGGCTGCTGGTAGGGGGGCCAATGCTATGACTTGATGGGCCTGATGTAGGGAGGCTCAGATGTAGACTGGAGGCTGCTGGTAGGGGGCCAGATGCTAGCCTGGATGGGCTGCTGCAGGGGGCCACATGCTAGACTGGATGCTGCTGGTAGGGGGCCAGATGCTAATGGATGGGCTGCTGGTAGGGGCCAGATGCTAGACTGGATGGGCTGCTGGTAGGGGGCCAATGCTAGCTGGATGGCCTGCGTAGGGGAGCCAGATGCTAGACTGGATGGGCTACTGGAGGGGCCAATGCAGACTGGATGGCTGCTGGTAGAGGGGCAGATGCTAGACTGGATGGGCTCTGGCAGGGGGCCAGATGCTAGACTGGATGGCTGTGTAGGGGGGCCAGATGCTAGACTGGATGGCTGCTGGTAGGGGCCAGATCTAGACTGGATGGCTGATGGTAGGGGTGTCAGATGCTAGACTGATGGCTGCTCGTAGGGGGGCCAGATGCTAGACTGGATGGGCTGCTGCTAGCGGGGCCAGATGCTAACTGATGGCATGCTGTAGGGGGCCAGATGCTAGACTGGATGGCTGCTGGTAGGGGAGCCAGTGCTAGACTGGATGGCTCGTTGGAGGGGTCAGATGCAAACTGGATGGCTGCTGAAGGGTGTATGCTAGAATGGATGGGCTCTGGTAGGGGCAGATGCTAGAATGGTGGGCTGCATGTAGGGGCAATCTAGATGATGGCTGCTGGTAGGTGGCAGATGCTAGACTGGATGGCTGCTGGTAGGGGGCCAATGCATAGAATGGATGGGCTGCTGGTAGGGGCAGATGCTGAGTTGATGGGCTGCTGGTAGGGTGCAGATGCTAGAATGGATGGGCTGCTGTAGGAGCAATGCTAGAATGAATGCTGCCCATGTAGAAGGCCAAATCCATCTGAATCTGCCCGCCCTGCTAGCAGCATCCATTCTTGATCTGCCCCTAACAGAAGCCTATCCATTTAGCATCTGGCCCCTACCATGCCAGTCTCCATTTAGCATCTGGACCCCTACAGCTAGCCCTCCATCTAGCATCAGTGACCCCATACATGCAGCCATATCTTCTAGCTTCGCACCCCTACACAGCCCATCCTTAGCACTTGCTATCTGCCCCTCTACCATCAGCCTATCTATCCAGCATCTGCCCTACTCAGGAGGCCATCCAACTAGCATCTCCCCTACCATGCTAACCATATCTGCTAGCTATCCCTACCAGCAGACCAGTCCATTCTAGATCTGCACCCTAGGCCATTAGGCCGAACCATATTCTAAGATCTGCCTCTCCTAGCAGCAGCCACATTCTTTGCTCTTAGCCCTACCACAGCCAACCATGTCTTGCAGTATGCCCCCCATATCCAGAGCCAATCCTTCTAGTCATGCCCACCAGCAGCACCGATTTTGCATCTGCCCCCAGCAGCCCATTATGTCTAGACTTGCCCTGCTACCAGATGCCATGCCATTGTTTAGGCATTTGCCCAATGCTACTAGCAGGCCCATCCATTCTACATTCTGCAGCCACCTGACCAAGCAGCCTTGCCAATCTAGCATTGCACTCTGCTAGCGCCATCAGTCTAGCATCTGTTCACCTGCTGTAGGGCCATCATCTAGCATTGCCCCCTACAGAGCCATCCATTCTACCATCGTGCCCGCTACTAGCAGCCCATTCATTCTAGAATCTGCTTCCCCTACTAGCAGCCCATCCACTCTAGCATCTACCCCCCCACCAGCAGCCCATCCAGTCTAACATCTGACCCCCTACCAGCTGCCCATCCAGTCTAGCATCTGGCCCCCCTTCCAGCAGCCATTCATTCTTGCATCTGCCACCCTACCTGCAGCCCATCCATTCTAGCATTTACCCCCCTACCAGCAGTCCATCCATTCTTCAATCTGCCCCCCCTACCAGCATCCCATCCATTCTAGCATCTGCCCCCCTACCAACAGCCCATCTATTCTAGCATCTGCCCCCATCAGCAGCAGCTCATCCAGACTAACATCTGACCCCCTACCAGCTGCCCATCCGTCTAGCATCTGGCCCCCCTTCCAGCAGCCCATCCAGTCTAGCATCTGACCCCCTACCAGCAGCCCATCCAGTCTAGCATCTTGTCCTCCTACCTGCAGCACATCCAGTCTAGCATCTGCCCCCCTAGCTGCAGACCATCCAAGTTAGCATCTGGCTCCCCCTACCAGCAGCCCCTCCAGTCTAGCATCTGGCCCCCCCTACCAACATCCCATCCAATCTAGCATCTGGCCCAACTACCAACAGCCCATCCAGTCTAGCATCTGGCTCTCCTACCAGCAGACCATTCAGTCTAGCATCTGGCCCCCCCTACCAGCAGCCCATCCAGTCAAGCATCTGGCCCCCTACCAGCAGCCCATCCAGACTAGCATTTGGCCCCCCCTACCAGCAGCCCATCCAGTCTAGCATCTGGTCCCCCTACCAGCAGCCCATCCAGTCTAGCATCTGGACCACCTACCAGCAGCCCATCCAGTCAAGCATCTGACCCCCCTACCAGCACCCATCCAGGCTGGCATCTGGTTCCCCTACCAGCAACCCATCCAGTCTAGCATCTGGGCCACTACCAGCAGCCCATCCATTCTAGCTTCTGGCCCCCTACAGCAGCCCATCCAGTCTAGCTTCTGGCCCCCCTACCA
This sequence comes from Oophaga sylvatica, assembly GCA_033576555.1. Lineage (NCBI taxonomy): Eukaryota > Metazoa > Chordata > Amphibia > Anura > Dendrobatidae > Oophaga > Oophaga sylvatica. Next base: position 221,692,720 of record JARQOD010000002.1, on the reverse strand, counting down.
ACTGCCCATCCAGTCTAGCATCTAGCCCCCCTACTAGAGCCCAACCAGTCTAGCATCTTGCCCCCCTACCAGCAGCCCATCCAGTCTAGCATCTGGCCCCTCTACCAGCAGCCCATCCAGTCTAGCATCTGGCCTCCCTAACATCAGCCAATCCAGTCTAGCATCTGGTCCCCTACCAGCAGCCCATCCAGTCTAGCATATGGCCCCCAGACTGGATGGGCTGCTAGACTGGATGGGCTGCTGGTAGGAGGGGCAGATGCTAGACTGGATAGGCTGCTGGTAGGGGAGCTAGATGCTAACCTGGATGGGCTGCTGGTAGGAGGGTCAGATGCTAGACTGGAAGGGCTTCTGGTAGGGGGGCCAGATGCTAGACTGGATGGGCTGCTGGTAGGGGGGGCCACATGCTTGACTGGATGGGCTGCTGGTGGGGGGGCAGATGCTAGACTGGATGGGCTACTGGCAGATGGGCCAAATGCTAGACTAGATGGGCTGCTGGTAGGGGGGGCCAGATGCTAGACTGGATGGGCTTCTGGCAGGGGGCCAGATGCTAGACTGGATGGGCTGCTGGTGGGGGGCAGATGCTAGACTTGATGGGCTGCTGGTAAGGGGTCCAGATGCTAAACTGGATTGGCTGCTGGTAGGGGGGTCAGATGCTAGACTGGATGGGCTGCTGGTAGGGGGGTAAGATGCTAAACTGGATGGGCTGCTGCTAGTGGGGCCAGATGCTAGACTGGATGGGCTGCTGGTAGGGGGCCAGATGCTAGACTGGATGGGCTGCTTTTAGGGGAGCCAGATGCTAGACTGGATGGTCTGCTGGTTGGGGGGTCAGATGCAAAACTGGATTTGCTGCTGGTACAGGGATGGTGCTAGAATGGATGGGCTTCTGGTAGGATGGCAGATGATAGAATGGGTGGGCTGCATGTAGGGCGCCGATGCTAGAATGGATGAGCTGCTGGTAGATGGCAGATGCTTGAATGGATTGACTGCTGGTAGGGGGCAAATGCATGAATGGATGGGCTGCTGGTAGGGTGCAGATGCTAGAATTGATGGGCTGCTGGTAGGGTGCAGATGCTAGAATGGATGGGCTGCTAGTAGGGAGCAGATGCTAGAATGAATGGCCCCCTATTAGCAGCATATCCATTCTTGTATCTGCCCCCCCTGCTAGCAGTCCATCCATTCTTGCATCTGCCCCCCCTAACAACAGAAAAAAATATATATATCCAGAGAATATAAGATACACAAAAATATATATATATATTAATACCTCCAAAGAATAATAATAGTGAAAAATAAAATATGTGCCTATATCACCAGACAAAAATTGGATGGTGGACCATCCGAAAATATAATAGAAAGACACCCAGGATGTGGAAGGGAATGACCCAGTGAACGGGAAAAGACAACGAGACCATCCCCTGACGAAGGAATCTTTCCGAAACGCGCGTCGGGGCGCGTTCTCCATGAGCACACCACATTTGATCTTGCTCCCAGGTATTATTTCAGGTATGCGGCACATCTATATGGTATTTTGTTATCACACGGCTATTGTGAGCACTGATATTTGGTTTTTAGTCCAACGCTGTTCAGTTTAACACAATCAATTACTTTTTGCCCACTTTGGGTTTTTTCAGTTGGTCATTATGACTCTTATTCATTAACACTTTCATTGTGTGCACTGAGGGTTCTTATATTTTCATTATTCCTGTTATTATTAGCACCAGATAGACGTTCTTTTCATTTTTTATTTTTTGTGCCACATACACCATTTATATTAAATATTTATTTATATACCTGGTCATTATTAGAGCTTTTGTATGCATTTACATTGATATTATACAAACAAATTCTTATTTTATATGTTTTGTGCTTTCAATATATTATATCATTCTGTGGTGTGCTTATTTTATTTTCATTTTATTATTTTCATTCTTTTTACATGGTTTTATCGTATTTTGTGTGCCAATTTTTTGTATAATAAAGGCAATATTTGATTATACTTTTGGTCTCCTTGTCTTTTCCCGTTCACTGGGTCATTCCCTTCCACATCCTGGGTGTCTTTCCCCCTAACAACAGCCTATCCATTCTAGCATCTGCCCCCCTACCATCAGCCCATCCATTCTAGCATCTGCCCCCTACCAGCAGCCCATCCATTCTAGCATCAGTACACCCTACCAGCAGCCATTCCTTTCTAGCTTCTGCACCCCCTACCAGCAAGCCCATACATACTTGCATCTGCCCCCTCTACCATCAGCCTATCTATTCCAGCATCTGCCCCCCCTACCAGAAGCCCATCCATTCTAGCATCTTCCCCCTACCTGCAGCCCATCAATTCTAGCATCTGCTCCCCTCTACCAGCAGCCCATCCATTCTAGCATCTGCACCCCTACCATTAGCCCAACCATTCTAGCATCTGCCCCTCCTACCAGCAGCCCATCCATTCTTTCATCTCTCCCCCTACCAGCAGCCAACCATTCTTGCATCTGCCCCCTACCAGCAGCCCATCCTTTCTAGCATCTGCCCCCTACCAGCAGACCATCCATTTTAGCATCTGCCCCCCCACCAGCAGCCCATTTATTCTAGCATCTGCCCTCTACCAGCAGCCCATCCATTCTAGCATTTGCCCAACCTACCAGCAGCCCATCCATTCTAGCATCTGCCCCCCACACCAGCAGCCCTTCCAATCTAGCATCTGCCCACTACCTACAGCCCATCCAGTCTAGCATCTGCTTCACCTACTAGTAGCCTATCCATTCTAGCATCTGCCCCCCTACCAGCAGCCCATCCATTCTACCATCTGCCCCTACTAGCAGCCCATTCATTCTAGCATCTGCTTCCCCTACTAGCAGCCCATCCATTCTAGCATCTACCCCCCCACCAGCAGCCCATCCAGTCTAACATCTGACCCCCTACCAGCTGCCCATCCAGTTTAGCATCTGGCCCCCCTTCCAGCAGCCCATCCAGTCTAACATCTGACCCCCCTACCAGTAGCCCTTCCAGTCTAACATCTGACCCCCCTACCAGCAGTCTATCCAGTCTAGCATCTGACCCCCTTACCAGCAGCCCATCCAGTCAAGCATCTGGCGCCCCTACCAGCAGCCCATCCAGTCTAGCATCTGGTCCTCCTACCTGCAGCACATCCAGTCTAGCATCTGCCCCCCTAGCTGCAGACCATCCAAGTTAGCATCTGGCTCCCCCTACCAGCAGCCCCTCCAGTCTAGCATCTGGCCCAACCAACCAACAACCCATCCAATCTAGCATCTGGCCCAACTACCAGCAGCCCATCCAGTCTAGCATCTGGCTCTCCTACCAGCAGACCATTCAGTCTAGCATCTGGCCCCCCTACCAGCAGCCCATCCAGTCAAGCATCTGGCCCCCCTACCAGCAGCCCATCCAGTCTAGCATCTGGCCCCCCCTACCAGCAGCCCATCGAGTCTAGCATCTGGTCCCCCTACCAGCAACCAATCCAGTCTAGCATCTGGACCCCCTACCAGCAGCCCATCCAGTCAAGCATCTGACCCCACTACCAGCAGCCCATCCAGGCTGGCATCTGGCTCCCCTACCAGCAACCCATCCAGTCTAGCATCTGTGCCACTACCAGCAGCCCATCCATTCTAGCTTCTGGCCCCCTACCAGCAGCCCATCCAGTCTAGCTTCTGGCCCCCCTACCAACTGCCCATCCAGTCTAGCTTCTAGCCCCCCTACTAGCAGCCCAACCAGTCTAGCATCTTGCCCCCCATACCAGCAGCCCATCCAGTCTAGCATCTGGTCCCCTCTACCAGCAGCCTATCCAGTCTAGCATCTGGCCCCCTAACATCAGCCAATCCAGTCTAGCATCTGGTCCCCTACCAGCAGCCCATCCAGTCTAGCATATGGCCCCCAGACTGGATGGGCTGCTAGACTGGATGGGCTGCTTGTAGGAGGGGCAGATGCTAGACTGGATAGGCTGCTGGTAGGGGGCCCAGATGCTAGACTGGATGAGCTGCTGGTAGAGGGGCCAGATGCTAGATTGGATTGGCTGCTGGTAGGGGGGCCAGATGCTAGACTGGATGGGCTGCTGGTAGAGGGGCAGATGCTAGATTGGATGGGCTGCTGGTAGGGGGGGGCCAGATGCTAGACTGGATGGGCTGCTGGTAGGGGGGCCAGATGCTAGACTGGATGGGCTGCTGGTAGGGGGGCCAGATGCTAGACTGGATGGGCTGCTGGTAGGGGGTCAGATGCTAGACTGGATGGGCTGCTGGTAGGGGGGCCAGATGCTAGACTGGATGGGCCGCTTATAGGGGGACCAGATGCTAGACTGGGTGGGTTGCTGGTAGGGGAGCCAGATGCTAAACTGGATGGGCTACTGGTTGGTGGACCATTTGCTAAACTGGATGGGCTGCTGGTAGGGGGGCCAGATGCTAAACTGGATGGGCTGCTGGTAGTGGGGCCAGATGCTTAACTGGATGGGCTACTGGTAGAGGGGGCCAGATGCTAGACTGGATGGGCTGCTGGTAGGGGGGCCAGATGCTAGCCTGGATGGGCTGCTGGTAGAGGGGTCTCATGCTAGACTGGATGGGCTGCTGGTAGTTTGGCCAGATCCTAGACTGAATGGGCTGATGGTAGAGGTGCCAGATGCTAGACTGGATGGGCTGTTCGTAGGGGGGCCAGATGCTAGACTGGATGAGCTGCTGGTAGGGGGGCTAGATGCTAGACTGGATGGGCTACTGGTAGATGGGCCAGATGCTAGACTGGATGGGCTGCTGATAGGGAGGCCAGATGCTAGATTGGATTTGCAGCTGGTAGGGGGGCAAGATGCTAAACTGGATGGGCTGCTGATAGGGGGGCCAGATGCTAGACTGGATGGGCTGCTGGTAGGGGGGCCAGATGGTAGACTGGATGAGCTGCTGGTAGCGGGCCAGATGCTAAACAGGATGGGCTTCTGGTAGGGTGGAAAAAGCTGGACTGGATGGGCTACTGGTAGGGGGGGCCAGATGCTAGACTGGATGGGCTGCTGGTAGGGGGGTCAGATGTTAGACTGGATGTGCTGCTGGTAGGGTGGCCAGATGCTAGACTGGTTGGGCTGCTGGTAGGGGGGCCAGATGCTAGACTGGATGGTCTGCTGGTAGGGGGGCCAGATGCTAAACTGGAAGGCTGCTGGTAGGGGGGTCAGGTGCTAAACTGGATGGGCTGCTGGTAGGGGGGCAAGATGCTAAACTGGAAGGGCTACTGGTAGGGAGGCCAGATGCTAGACTGGATGGGCTGCTGGTAGGGAGGGGCCAGATGCTAGACTGGATGGGCTGCTGGTAGGGGGGGCCACATGCTAGACTGGATGGGCTACTGGTAGGGGGGGCAGATGCTAGACTGGATGGGCTACTGGTAGGGGGGGCAGATGCTAGACTGGATGGGCTGCTCGTAGGGGGGCCAGATGCTAGCCTGGATGAGCTGCTGGTAGAGGGGCCTCATGCTAGACTGGATGGGCTGCTGGTAGTTGCGCCAGATCCTAGACTGGATAGGCTGACGGTAGGGGTGCCAGATGCTAGACTGGATGGGCTGTTCGTAGGGGGGCCAGAAGCTAGACTGGATGGGCTGCTGGTAAGGGGGCTAGATGCTAGACTGGATGGGCTGCTGATAGGGGTAGGCCAGATGCTAGACTGGATGGGCTGCTGGTAGGGGGGCCAGATGCTAGACTGGATGGGCTGCTGGTAGGGGGGCCAGATGCTAAACTGGATGGGCTGCTGGTAGGAGGGCAAGATGCTAGACTGGATGGGCTACTGGTAGGGGGGGCAGATGCTAGACTGGATGGGCTACTGGTAGGGGGGGCTACATGCTAGACTGGATGGGCTGCTTTTAGGTTGGCCAGATGCTAGACTGGATGGGCTGCTAGTAGGGGGGCCAGATGCTAGACTGAATGGGCTGCTGGTAGAGGGGCCAGATGCTAAACTGGAAGGGCAGCTGGTAGGGGGGCCATATGCTAGACTTGATGGGCTGCTGGTAGGGGTGCCAGATGATAGACTGAATGGGCTGCTGGTAGCGGGGCCAGATGCTAAACTGGATGGGCTGCTGGTAGTGGGGCAAGATGCTAGACTGAAAGGGCTGCTGGTAGGGGGGCCATATGCTAGACTGGATGGGCTGCTGGTAGGGGGGTGCCAGATGCTAGACTGGATGGGCTGCTTGTAGGTAGGCCAGATGTTAGACTGGATGGGCTGCTGGTAGGGGGGCCAGATGCTAGACTGGATGGGCTCTGGTAGGGGGGCCAATGCTAAACTGGATGGGCTCTGGTAGGGGGGCCAGATGCTAAACTGGATGGGCTGCTGGTAGGGGTGCCAGATGCAAGACTGGATGGGCTGCTGGTAAGGGGGCCAGATGCAGACTGGATGGGCTGCTGGTAGGGGGCCAATGCTTGACTGGATGGCTGCTGGTAGGGGGGGACCAAAATGCTTGACTGATGGACTGCTGGTAAGGGGGCCAGATGCTAGACTGAATGGGCTACTGGCAGGGGGCCAATGCTAGACTGATGGACTGCTGGTAGGGGGCCAGATGCTAGACTGGATGGGCTCTGGCAGGGGGCCAGATGCTAGACTGTATTGGGCTGCTGGTGGGGGGCAGATGCTAGACTGGATGGGCTGCTGGTAGGGGGTCAGATGCTAGACTGGATGGCTGCTGGTAGGGGGGTCAGATGCTAGACTGGATGGGCTGCTGGTAGGGGGGTAGAATGCTAGACTGGATGGGCTGCTGTAGGGGGGCCAGATGCTAGACTGGATGGGCTGCTGGTAGGGGGGCAGATGCTAGACTGGAATGGCTGCTGGTAGGGGGGCCAGATGCTAGACTGATTGGGCTGCTGGTTGGGGGTCAGATGCAAGACTGGAATTGCTGCTGTACAGGGGATGTGCTAGAATGGATGGGCTTTGGTAGATGGCAGATGCTGAATGGTGGGCTGCTGTAGGGGCAGAGTAGAAGGATGAGCTGCTGGTAGATGGCAGATGCTGATGGATGACTGCTGGTAGGGAAAATGCATGAATGGATGGGCTGCTGGTAGGTGCAGAAGCTAGAATGATGGGCTGCTGTAGAGTGCAGATGCTAGAATGGATGGCTGCTAGTAGGTGCAGATTCTAGAATGATGGCCCCCTATTAGCAGCCAATCCATTCTT
>JARQOD010000002.1:221529552-221685493 GCA_033576555.1 Oophaga sylvatica | reverse complement strand
GTATCTGCCCCCCCTGCTAGCAGTCCATCCTTTCTTGCATCTGCCCCCCTAACAACAGCCTATCCATTCTAGCATCTGCCCCCCTACCATCAGCCCATCCATTCTAGCATCTGCCCCCTACCAGCAGCCCATCCATTCTAGCATCAGAACCCCCTACCAGCAGCCATTCCTTTCTAGCTTCTGCACCCCCTACCAGCAGTCCATCCATACTTGCATCTGCCCCCTCTACCATCAGCCTATCTATTCCAGCATCTGCCCCCGACCAGCAACCCATTCATTCTAGCATCTGCCCCCTACCAGCAGCCCATCCATTTTAGCATCTGCCCCCCCCACCAGCAGCCCATTTATTCTAGCATCTGCCCTCTACCAGCAGCCATCCATTCTATAATTTGCCCAACCTACCAGCAGCCCATCCTTTCTAGCGTCTGCCCCCTACCAGCAGCCCATCCATTTTAGCATCTGCCCCCCCCACCAGCAGCCCATTTATTCTAGCATCTGCCCTCTACCAGCAGCCCATCCATTCTAGCATTTGGCCAACCTACCAGCAGCCCATCCATTCTAGCATCTGCCCACCCTACCAGCAGCCCTTCCAATCTAGCATCTGCCCCCTACCTGCAGCCCATACAGTCTAGCATCTGGACCCCTACCAGCAGTCCATCAATTCTACCATCTGTCCCCTACTAGCAGCCCATTCATTCTAGCATCTGCTTCCCCTACTAGCAGCCCATCCATTCTAGCATCTACCCACCCTACCAGCGGGCTATACAATCTATCATCTGACCCCTAACAGCAGCCCATCCAGTCTAGCATCTGGCCCCCTACCAGCAGCTCATCCAGTCTAGCATCTGGTCCTCCTACCTGCAGCACATCCAGTCTAGCATCTGCCCCCCTAGCTGCAGACCATCCAAGTTAGCATCTGGCTCCCCCGACCAACAGCCCCTCCAGTCTAGCATTTGGCCCCCTACCAACAGCCCATCCAATCTAGCATCTGGCCCAACTACCAGCAGCCCATCCAGTCTAGCATCTGGCTCTCCTACAAGCAGACCATTCAGTCTAGCATCTGGCCCCCCTACCAGCAGCCCATCCAGTCAAGCATCTGGCCCCTCTACCAGCAGCCCATCCAGTCTAGCATCTGGCACCGCTCCCAGCAGCCCATCCAGCCTAGCATCAGTTCCACCTACCAGCAGCCCATCCAGTCTAGCATCTGGACCCCCTACCAGCAGCCCATCCAGTCAAGCATCTGACCCCTCTACCAGCAGCCCATCCAGGCTGGCATCTGGCTCCCCTACCAGCAACCCATCCAGTCTAGCATCTGGGCAACTACCAGCAGCCCATCCATTCTAGCTTCTGGCCCCCTACCTGCAGCCCATCCAGTCTAGCTTCTGGCCCCCTACCAACAGCCCATCCAGTCTAGCATCTAGCCCCCCTACTAGCAACCCATCCAGTCTAGCATCTTGCCCCTACCAGCAGCCCATCCAGTCTAGCATCTGGCCCCTCTACCAGCAGCCCATCCAGTCTAGCATCTGGCCCCCTAACATCAGCCAATCCAGTCTAGCATCTGGTCCCCTACCAGCAGCCCATCCAGTCTAGCATCTGGCCCCCAGACTGGATGGGCTGCTAGACTGGATGGGCTGCTGGTAGTAGGAGCAGATGCTAGACTGGATAGGCTGCTGGTAGGGGGCCCAGATGCTAGACTGGATGGGCTGCTGGAAGGGGGGCCAGATGCTAGACTGGATGGGCTGTTGGTAGGGGGGTCAGATGCTAGACTGGATGTGCTGCTGGTAGGTGGGGGCAGATGCTAGACTGGATGGGCTGCTGGTAGAGGGGCCAGATGCTAGACTGGATGGGCTGCTGGTAGGGGGGCCAGATGCTAGACTGGATGGGCTGCTGGTAGGGGGGTCAGATGCTAAACTGGATGGGCTGCTGGTAGGAGGGCCAGATGCTAGACTGGATGGACCGCTTGTAGGGGGACCAGATGCTAGACTGGATGGGTTGCTGGTAGGGGAGCCATATGCTAACCTGAATGGGCTACTGGTAGGTGGACCAAATGCTAAACTGAATGGGCTGCTGGTAGGGGGGCCAGATGCTAAACTGAATGGGCTGCTGGTAGGGAGGCCAGATGCTTAACTGGATGGGCTACTGGTAGGGGGGGCCAGATGCTAGACTGGATGGGCTGCTGGTAGGGGGGGGTGATGCTAGACTGGATGGGCTACTGGTACAGGGGGCCAGATGCTAGACTGGATGGGCTGCTGGTAGGGGGGCCAGATGCTAGCCTGGATGGGCTGCTGGTAGAGGGGCCTCATGCTAGACTGGATGGGCTGCTGGTAGTTGGGCCAGATCCTAGACTGGATGGGCTGATGGTAGAGGTGCCAGATGCTAGACTGGATAGGCTGTTCGAAGGGGGGCCAGATGCTAGACTGGATGGGCTGCTGGTAGGGGAGCTAGATGCTAGACTGGATGGGCTACTGGTAGGTGGGCCAGATGCTAGACTGGATAGACTGCTGGTAGGGGGGCCAGATGCTAGACTGGATGGGCTGCTGGTAGGGGGCCAGATGCTAGACTGGAAGGGCTGCTGAGAGGGGGCCAGATGCTAGACTGGATGGGCTGCTGGTAGGCGGGCCAGATTCTAAACTGGATGGGCTGCTGGTAGGGGGGCCAGATGCTAGACTGGATGTGTTGCTGGTATGATGGCAAGATGCTAGACTGGTTGGGCTGCTGGTAGGGGGGCCAGATGCTAGACTGGATGGGCTGCTGGTAGGGGGAGCCAGATGCTAAACTGGAAGGGCTGCTGGTAGGGGGGCCAGATGCTAAACTGGATGGGTTGCTGGTAGGGGGGCCAGATGCTAGACTGAATGGGCTGCTGGTAGGGGGGCCAGATGCTAAACTGGATGGGCTGCTGGTAGGGGGGCAAGATGCTAAACTGGAAGGGCTGCTGGTAGGGGGGCCAGATGCTAGACTGGATGGGTTGCTGGTAGGGGGGCCAGATGATAGACTGGAAGGGCTGCTGAGAGGGGGGCCAGATGCTAGACTGGATGAGCTGTTCGAAGGTTGGCCAGATGCTAGACTGGATGGGCTGCTGGTAGGGGAGCTAGATGCTAGACTGGATGGGCTACTGGTAGATGGGCCAGATGCTAGACTGGATAGGCTGCTGGTAGGGGGGCCAGATGCTAGACTGGATGGGCTGCTGGTAGGGGGGCCAGATGCTAGACTGGAAGGGCTGCTGAGAGGGGGGCCAGATGCTAGACTGGATGGGCTGCTGGTAGGCGGGCCAGATTCTAAACTGGATGGGCTGCTGGTAGGGGGGAAAAATGCTAGACTGGATGGGCTACTGGTAGGGGGGGCCAGATGCTAGACTGGATGGGCTGCTGGTAGGGGGGGCCAGATGCTAGACTGGATGTGTTGCTGGTATGATGGCAAGATGCTAGACTGGTTGGGCTGCTGGTAGGGGGGCCAGATGCTAGACTGGATGGGCTGCTGGTAGGGGGAGCCAGATGCTAAACTGGAAGGGCTGCTGGTAGGGGGGCCAGACGCTAGACTGGATGGGCTGCTGGTAGGGGGGCAAGATGCTAGACTGTATGGGCTGCTGGTGGGGGGGGCCAGATGCTAGCCTGGATGGGCTGCTGGTATGGGGGCCACATGCTAGACTGGATGGGCTGCTGGTAGGGAGGGCAGATGCTAGACTGGATGGGTTGCTGGTAGGGGGGCCAGATGCTAGCCTGGATGGGCTGCTGGTAGAGGGGCCTCATGCTAGACTGGATGGGCTGCTGGTAGAGGGGCCTCATGCTAGACTGGATGGGCTGCTGGTAGTTGGGCCAGATCCTAGACTGCATGGGCTGATGGTAGGGGTGCCACATGCTAGACTGGATGGACTGCTGGTAAGGGGGCCAGATGCTAAACTGGATGGGCTGCTGGTAGGGGGACAAGTTGCTAGGCTGGATGTGCTGCTGATAGGGGGCCAGATGCAAGACTGGATGGGCTGCTGGTAGGGGGGCCAGACGCTAGACTGGATGGGCTGCTGGTAGGGGGGCCACATACTTGACTGGTTAGGCTGCTGGTATGGGGGCCAGATGCTAGACTGGATGGGCTGCTGGTAGATGGCAGATGCTTGAATGGATTGACTGCTGTTAGGGGGCAAATCCATGAATGGATGGGCTGCTGGGAGGGTGCAGATGCTAGAATGGATGGGCTGCTGGTAGGGTGCAGATTCTAGAATGGATGGGCAGCTAGGGCGCAGATGCTAGAATGGATGGCCCCCTACTAGCAGCCAATCCATTCTTGTATCTGCCCCCCCTTCCAGCAGTCCATCCATTCTTGCATCTTCCCACCCTAACAGCAGCCTATCCATTCTAGCATCTGCCCCCCTACCAGCAGCCCATCCATTCTAGCATCTGCCCCCTACCAGCAGCCCATCCATTCTAGCATCTGCCCCCCTACCAGTAGCCATTCCTTTCTAGCTTCTGCACCCCCTACCAGCAGCCCATTCAGTCTAGCATCTTCCCCCCAAACAAACAGCAGCCCATTCATTCTAGCATCTGACCTCCCAACTAGCAGCCAATACATTCTAGCATCTGACCCCACCAGCAGCCCATCCATTCTAGCATTTGCCCCCCCTACCAGCAGCCCATACATTCCAGCATCTGCCCCCCTACAAGCAGCCCATCCAGTTTAGCATCTGCTCCCCCTACCAGCAGCCCATCCATTCTAGCATCTGCCCCACCCTACCAGCAGCCCATTCAAACTTGCATCTGCCCCTCTACCATCAGCCTATCTATTCCAGCATCTGCCCCTACCAGCAGCCCATCCATTCTAGCATCTTACCCATACCTGCAGCCCATCAATTCTAGCATCTGCCCCCCCTACCAGCAGCCCATCCATTCTAGCATCTGCCCCCCCTACCAGAAGCCCAACCATTTTACCATCTGCCCCTCCTACCAGCAGCCCATCCATTCTTTCATCTCTCCCCCCTACCAGCAGCCAACCATTCTTGCATCTGCCCCCCTACCAGCAGCCCATCCATTCTAGCATCTGCCCCCACCAGCAGCCCATCCATTCTAGCTTCTGCCCCCCACCAGCAGCCCAATTATTCTAGCATCTGCCCTCTCCCAGCAGCCCATCCATTCTAGCATTTGCTCCACCTACCAGCAGCCCATCCATTCTGGCATCTGCCTCCCCCCTACCAGCAGCCCTTCCATTCTAGCATCTGCTTCCCCTACTAGCAGCCCATCCATTCTAGCATCTACCCCCCCTACCAGCAGCCCATCCAGTCTAGCATCTGCTCACCCTACCAGCAGCCCAATCAGTCTAAGATCTGACCCCCTACCAGCAACCTATCCAATCTAGCATCTGGCCCCCCTAGTAGCAGCTCATCCAGTCTAGCATCTGGCCACCCTACCAGCAGCCCATCCAGTCTAGCATCTGGCCCTCCTACCTGCAGCCTGTCCAGTCTATCAACTGCCCCACTTGCAGCAGACCATCCAGTTTAGCATCTGGCTCACCCTACCAGCAGCCCCTCCACTCTAGCATCTTTCCCCCCTACCAACAGCCCATCCAGTTTAGCATCTGGCCCAACTACCAGCAGCCCATCCAGTCTAGCATCTGGCTCTCCTGCCAGCAGCCCATCCAGTCAAGCATCTGGCCCCCCTACAAGCAGCCCATCCATTCTAGCATCTGGTCCCCCTAACAGCAGCCCATCCAGTCTAGCATCTTGACCCCTACCAGCAGCCCATCCAGTCTAGCATCTGACCCCCCCTACCAGCAGTCCATTCAGTCTAGCATCTTCCCCCCCAACCAGCAGCCCATCCAGTCAAGCGTATGGCCCCCCTACCAGCAGCCCATCCATTCTAGCATCTGGTCCCCCTACCAGCAGCCCATCCAGTCTAGCATCTTGACCCCCTACCAGCAGCCCATCCAATCTAGCATCTGACCCCCCCTACCAGCAGCCCATCCAGTCTAGCATCTGGCTCTCCTACCAGCAACCCATCCAGTCTATCATCTGGGCCACTATCAGCAGCCCATTCATTCTAGCTTCTGGCCCCCTACCAGAAGCCCATCCAGTCTAGCTTCTGGCCCCTCTACCAGCAGCCCATCTAGTCAAGCATTTGGACCCCTAACCAGCAGCCCATCCATTCTAGCATCTGGTCCCCCTACCAGCAGCCCATCCAGTCTAGCATCTTTACTCCCTACCAGCAGCCCATCCAGTCTAGCATCTGACCCCCCCTGCCAGCAGCCCATCCAGGCTAGCATCTGGCTCCCCTACCAGCAACCCATCCAGTCTAGTATCTGGGCCACTACCAGCAGTCCATCCATTCTAGCTTCTGGCCCCCTATCGGAAGCCCATCCAGTCTGGCTTCTGGCCCCCCTACCAGCAGCCCATCCAGTCTAGCATCTGGCCCCTCTATTAGCAGCCCATCCAGTCTAGCATCTGCCCCCCTAACATCAGCCAATCCAGTCTAGCATCTGGTCCCCTACCAGCAGCCCATCCAGTCTAGTATCTGACCCACCTACCAGCAGCCCATCCAGTTTAGCATCTGACAATCTTTTTGTTTTCCCACGTCTTACCGAGGACCTAATATAATGTTTCATACCCATTGAATATCAACAACCACTAGGATCTTGAATAACCTGCACATATACAAAGATAAGGCTTATCTCTATTGAGATTTATAAGAATTTTTCTTATCAATAGGGATCTTTTAACCATACACAGTCCCTTCAGCTTGTAATTTCAAGGCCACATGTGTATGCGATATTATGCGACATTAACTATGCAAACGCTAGCTAACTAAACACAGGACTGCATAGACTGCAGACGGAATATCCTATTATCAGCCACGGGACGCTGGTCTCTATAAACGGAAGTGACGTTCCGAGAGACATGAATTCCCTACATTCACTACGCATGCGCCACATGAATGTGACGATGCACCCCATGTAGCGGAAATGACGTAATTGGCGTCCGGAAATGAATTCCAGCAACGTATACCCGGGAACTATAAAAGTAAGAACTTAAGCAATTCGTCTTCCCTGTTTTTTCAACCCAGATCACTTTACCTCCCTGATGATTCCTGATAGATGAAACGCGTTGGGAGAGCCAGAGGGGTAGAGACCGACTGACCTAAATGGCTAATGAAAGTCTCCCCCAGGCTGAATCAGCATCTATGCCTACAATACAACGATGCAGATGAGTATCATATGAATCAAAAATACCACAGTGAGAGCGTTTGAATACAGAGTATACATAACTCTGGGGCTCCTAGGCTGGGTTTATGATGGTCTGTATCGGAGGCGTACATTTATGACAGGACACGCATATATATGACTCCAATTTATACAGGAGCAAATGTTAGAACCACTGATAATATGTACATATATGTTTGAACCCATGCTCACATATACAAAATACTCAGCGCATGAGGTTATTGTATAAGGGGGTTTTCAATCTTTACACTATATAAGTTTCCTGTTTATTTCATATCGGACTTGTGTGTATATATATTATAAGATTGACATAGGAAGAAATAACCTGCCCCCCAGCCACATTGAAGCTGAATCCACCATATATGCTCCATCTATAAAGCAGCCAATATGTTCTGCAATAAGTAATAGGATGGTTATATCTGAAGAAAGTGAATAGGAGCATAAAGGCAGTAAGCGATCTCATTGCTTAGATCTAATTCAGCTTTTTATTTAATCAGTGGTTCAATTTTTAACCTTTTTTCTTTTGTTCTTTTTCTCACTCACATACACCCCTTGGGTTTTTTTTTCGTTTGGCACGTTATTGGCACTTTGGGTTTTTTAATTATACGAATAAAAGTTAATTTTTATCAATCTGCTACAACCACACCTGACAACCAGACTGGATGGGCTGCTAGACTGGATGGGCTGCTGGTAGGAGGAGCAGATGCTAGACTGGATGGGCTGCTGGTAGGGGGCCCAGATGCTAGACTGGATGGGCTGCTGGTAGAGGGACCAGATGCTAGACTGGATGGGCTGCTGATAATGGGGCCAGATGCTAGACTGGATGGGCTGCTGGTAGGGGGGCCAGATGCTAAACTGGATGGGCTGCTGGTTGGGAGGCCAGATGCTAGACTGGATGGGCTGGTGGTAGGGGGGCCAGATGCTAGAATGGATGGGCTGCTGGTAGGGGAGCCAGATGCTAGACTGCATGGGCTGCTGGTAGGGGGGGACAGATGCTAGACTGAATGGGCTGCTGGTAGTGGGGCCAGATGCTAGACTGGATGGGCTGCTGGTGGGGGGGGGCAGACACTAGACTGGATGGGCTGCAGGTAGAGGGACCAGATGCTAGACTGGATGGGCTGCTGTTAGTGGGCCCAGATGCTAGACTGGATGGGCTGCTGGTAGGGGGGCCAGATACTAGACTGGATGGGCTGCTGGTATGGGGGACAGATGCTAGACTGGATGGGCTGCTGGTAGGGGGGGCCAGATGCTAGACTGGATGGGCTGCTGGTAGGGGAGCCAGATGCTAGACTGGATGGGCTGCTGGTAGGGGGGGCAGATGCTAGACTGAATGGGCTGCTGGTAGGGGGGGCCAGATGCTAGACTGGATGGGCTGCTGGTAGGGGTGTCAGATGCTAGACTGGATGGGCTGCTGGTAGGGTGGCCAGATGCTAAACTGGATGGGCTGCTTGTAGGGGGGCAAGATGCTAGACTGGATGGGCTGCTGGTAGGGGGGGACAGATGCTAGACTGGATGGTCTGCTTTTAGGGGGGTCAGATGTTAGACTGGATGGGCTGCTAGTAGGGGGGGACAGATGCTAGACTGGATGGGCTGCTGGTACGGGGGTCAGATGCTAGACTGGATGGGCTACTGGTAGGGGAGCCAGATGCTAGACTGGATGGGCTGCTGGTAGGGGTGTCAGATGCTAGACTGGATGGGCTGCTGGTAGGGGGGAACAGATGCTAGACTGGATGGGCTGCTGGTAGGGGGTCAGATGCTAGACTGGATGGGCTACTGGTAGGGGAGCCAGATGCTAGACTGGATGGGCTGCTGGTAGGGGTGTCAGATGCTAGACTGGATGGGCTGCTGGTAGGG
This sequence comes from Oophaga sylvatica, assembly GCA_033576555.1. Lineage (NCBI taxonomy): Eukaryota > Metazoa > Chordata > Amphibia > Anura > Dendrobatidae > Oophaga > Oophaga sylvatica. The sequence continues at coordinate 221,676,442 of JARQOD010000002.1, read as the reverse complement.
TGGCCAGATGCTAAACTGGATGGGCTACTTGTAGGGGGGCAAGATGCTAGACTGGATGGGCTGCTGGTAGGGGGGACAGATGCTAGACTGGATGGGCTGCTGGTAGGGGGGTCAGATGCAAGACTGGAATTGATGCTGGTACAGGGATGGTGCTAAAATTAATGGGCTCCTGGGAGGATGGCAGATGATAGAATGTGTGGGCAGCATGTAGGGGGCAGATGCTAGAATGGATGAGCTGCTGGTAGATGGCAGATGCTTGAATAGATTGACTGCTGGTAGGAGGCAAATGCATGAATGGATGGGCTGCTGATAGTGTGCAGATGCTAGAATGGATGGGCTGCTGGTAGGGTGCAGATTCTAGAATGGATGGCCCCCTACTAGCAGCCAATCCATTCTTGTATCTGCCCCCCCTGCCAGTAGTCCATCCATTCTTGCATGTGCCCCCCTAACAGCAGCCCATCCATTCTAGCATCTGCCCCCCTACCAGCAGCCATTCCTTTCTAGCTTCTGCACCCCCTACCAGCAGCCCATCCAGTCTAGCATCTTCCCCCCCAAACAGCAGCCCATCCATTCTAGCATCTGCACTCCCTACTACCAGCCCATAAATTGTAGCATCTGACCCCACCAGCAGCCCATCCATTCTAGCATTTGCCCAACTTACAGCAGCCCATACATTCTAGCATCTGCCCCCCCTACAGCACACCATCCAGTTTAGCATCTGTTCCCCCTACCAGCAGCCCATCCATTCTAGCATCTGCACCACCATACCAGCAGCCCATCCATACTTACATCTGCCCCCTCTACTATCAGCCTATCTATTCCAGCATCTGCCCCCCTACCAGCAGCCCATCCGTTCTAGCATCTTCCCCCTACCTGCAGCCCATCAATTCTAGCATCTGCCCCCCCTACCAGCAGCCCATCCATTCTAGCCTCTGCCCCCCTACCAGAAGCCCAACCATTCTAGCATCTGCCCCTACTACCAGCAGCCCATCCATTCTTTCATCTCTTCCCCTACCAGCAGCCATCCATTTTTGCATCTGCCCCCCTATCAGCAGCCCATCCATTCTAGCATCTGCCCCCTACCAGCAGCTCATCCATTCTAGCATCTGCCCCCCCACCAGCAGCCCATATATTCTAGCATCTGCCCTCTACCAGCAGCCCATACATTCAACTATTTGCCCCACCTACCAGCAGCCCATTCCTTCTAGCATCTGCCCCCCTACCAGCATCCCTTCCATTCTAGCATCTGCCTCCTACCTGCAGCTCATCCAGTCTAGCATCTGCTTCACCTACTAGCAGCCTATCCATTCTAGCATCTGCCCCTCTACCAGCAGCTCGTCCATTCTACCATCTGCCCCCTACCAGCAGCCCATCCATTCTAGCATCTACCCCCCTACCAGCAGCCCATCCATTCTAACATCTGCCTCCCCTACAAGCATCCCATCCAGTCTAACATCTGACCCCCCTACCAGCAGCCTATCCAATCTAGCATCTGGCCCCCCTACCAGCAGCCCATCCAGTCTAGCATCTGGCCCCCCTACCAGCAGCCCATCCATTCTAGCATCTGGCCCCTCTACCTGCGGCCCATCCAGTCTAGCATCTGGCCCCCCTAGCAGCAGCCCATCCAATTTAGCATCTGGCCCCACTACCAGCAGCCCATGCAGTCTAGCATCTGTCCCCCCTTACAGCAGCCGATCCAGTCTAGCATCTGGCTCCCCCTACCAACAGCCCCTCCAGTCTAGAAACTGGCCCCCCCAACAGCCCATCCCTTCTAGCATCTGGCCCAACTACCAGCAGCAAATCCAGTCTAGCATCTGGCCCCCCCTACCAGCAACCCATCCAGTCTAGCATCTGGCCCCCCTATCAGCAGCCCAACCAGTCTAGCATCTGGCCCCCCCCACCAGCAGCCCATCCATTCTAGCATCTGGTCCCCCTACCAGCAGCCCATCCAGTCTAGCATCTGGCTCCCCTAACAGCAGCCCATCCGGTCTAGCATCTGGGCCCCTACCAGCAGCCCAACCATTCTAGCGTCCGCCCCCCCCATTCCAGTTGCCCATCCATTTTAGCCTCTGACCCCCTACCAGCAGCCCATCCTTTCTAGCATCTGCCCCCCTAGCAGCAGCCCATCCAGTCTAACATCTGCTTCCCCCTACCAACAGCCCATCCAATCTAACATCTGGCCCAACTACCAGCAGCCCATCCAGTCTAGCATCTGGCTCCCCTACCAGCAAACCATCCAGTCTAGCAACTGGCCCCCCTACCAGCAGCCCATCCTGTCTAGCATCTGGTCCCCTACCAGCAGCCCTTCAAGACTAGCATCTGGCCCCCCTACCAGCAGCCCATCCAATCTAGCATCTAGCCCCCCTACCAGCAGCCCATCCAGTCTAGCATCTAAAACCCCTACCAGCAGCACATCCAGTCTAGGATCTGGCCCCCCTACCAGCAGCCCATCCAGTCTAGCATCTGGCCCACCTACCAGCAGCCCTTCCAGACTAGCATCTGGCCCCTCTACCAGCAGTCCATCCATTCTAGCATCTGACCCCCCCTACCAGCAGCCCATCCAGTCTAGCATCTGGTTCCCCTATGAGCAGCCCATCCAGTTAACCATTTGGCCCCCCTACCAGCAGCCCATCCAGTCTAGCATCTGGCCCCCCTACCAGCAGCCCATCCAGGCTAGCATCTGGCTCCCCTACCAGCAGCCCATCCAGTCTAGCATCTGGCCCTCCTAACAGCAGCCCATCCTGTCAAGCATCTGGGCCCCTACCAGCAGACCATCCAGTCTAGCATCTGGCTCCCCAACCAGCAGCCCATCCAGTCTACCATCTGGCCCGCCTACCAGCATCTTATCCAGTCTAGCATCTGGCCCCCCTACCAGCAGCCCATCCAGTCTAGCATCTAGTCCCCCTACCAGCAGCCCATCCAGTCTAACTTCTGACCCCCCCTACCAGCAGTCCATCCAGTCTAGCATCTGGCCCCCCTACCAGCAGCCCATCCAGTTTAGCATCTTGCCCCCCTACCAGCATCCCATCCAGTCTAGCATCTGGCCCCCTACCAGCAGCCATCCATTCTTGCATCTGCCCCCTACCAGCAGCCCTTCCATTCTAGCATTTTCCCCCCTACCAGCAGCCCATCCATTCCAGCATCTCCCCCCCTAACAGCAGCCCATCCATTCTATCTTCTGACCCATATTAGCAGCCCATTCATTCTAGCATCTGCCTCCCCTACCAGCAGCCCATCCATTCTAGCATCTGCCCCGTACCAGCAGCCCATCAATTCTAGCATCTGCTCCCACCAGCAGCCCATCTATTCTAGCATTTCCCTCCCCTACCAGAGCCCATGCATTCTAGCATCTTCCCCCCCTACAATCAGCCCATCCCGTTTACCATCTGCCCCCCTACCAGCAGCCTATCCATTTTAGCATCTGCCCTCTACCAGTAGCTCATCCATTCTAGCATCTGCCCCCCTACCAGCAGCCCATCCTCTCTAGCATCTGCCTCCTTACCAGCAGCGCATCCATTATAGCATCTGCCCCATACCAACAGCCCATCCATTCTAGCGTCTGCCCCCCTACCAGCAGCACATCCATTCTAGCATTTTCCCCCCTACCAGAAGCCTTTCCATTCTGCATCTGCCCCCCTACCAGATGCCCATCCAGTCTAGCATCTGCTCCCCCTACCAGCAAGCTATCCAGTCTAACATCTGGCCCCCCTACCAGCAGTACATCCATTCTAGCATTTGCCCCCTACGAGAAGCCCATCCATTCTAGCATCTGCCCCCCTACCAGCTGCCCATCCAGTCTAGCATCTGCTCCCCCTACCAGCAGCCTATCCAATCTAGCATCTGCCCACCCTACTAGCAGCCCATTCAGTCTAGCATCTGGACCCCTAACAGCAGCCCATCCAGTCTAGCATCTGGCCCCCCAAACTGCAGCCAATCCAGTCTAGCATCTGGCCCCCTTACCAGCAGCCCATCCAGTCTAGCATCTGGCCCCCCTACCAGAAGCCGATCCAGTCTAGCATCTGGCCCCCCTAACAGCAGCCGATCCAGTCTAGCATCTGGCTCCCCCTACCAGTAGCCCATCCAGTCTAGCATCTGGCCCCCCTACCAACAGCCCAACCAAGCTAGCATCTGGCCCAACTACCAGCAGCCCATCCAGTCTAGCATCTGGCTCCCCTACCAGCAGACCATCCAGTCTAGCATCTGGCCCCCCTACCAGCAGCCCATCCATTCTAGCATCTGCCCCCCTACCAGCAGCCCATCCAGTCTGGCATATGGCCCCCCTACCAGCAGCCTATCCAGTCTAGCATCGGGCCCCCTACCAGCAGCCCATCCAGTCTAGCATCTGGACCCCCTACCAGCAGCCCATCAGGTTTAGAATCTGGCCCCCTACAAGCAGCCCATCCAGTCTAGCATCTGGCCCCCCTACCAGCAGCAGTTCCAGTCTTGCATCTGGCCTCCCTACCAGCAGCCCATCCAGTTTAGCCTCTGGCCCCTCTACCAGCAGCCCATCCAGTCTAGCATCTGGCCCCCCCCCACCAGCAGCCCATCCAGTCTAGCATCTGGCCCCCCTACCAGCAGCCCATCCACTCTAGCATCTGCCCCCCCCTACCAGCAGCCCATCCAGTCTAGCATCTGGCCCCCCTACCAGCAGCCCATCCATTCTAGCATGTGGCCCCTCTACCAGCAGCCCATCCAGTCTAGCATCTGGTCCCTCTTCCAGCAGCCCATCCAGTCTAGCATCTGGACCCCTACCAGCAGCCCATCCAGTCTAGCATCTGGCCCCTCCTACCAGTAGCCCATCCAATCTAGCATCTTGCCCTCCTACCAACAGCCCATCCAGTCTAGCATCTGGGCCCCCTACCAGCAGCCCATCCATTCTAGCGTCTGCCATACTACCAGCAGCCCATCCATTCTAGCATCAGCCCCACTACCAACAGCCCATCCATTCTAGCGTCTGCCCAAATACCAGCAGCCTGTCCATTCTAGCGTCTGACCCCTACCTGCATCCCATCCATTCTAGGGGGCAGATGCTAGACTGAATGAGCTGCTGGTAGGGGGAGCAGATGCTAGACTGGATGGGCAGCTGGTAGGTGGGTCAGATGTTAGACTGAATGAGTTGCTGGTAGGGGAGCAGATGCTAGACTGGATGGGCTGCTGGTAGGGGAGTAGATGCTAGAATGGATGGGCTTCTGGTAGGAGGGCAGATGCTAGACAGGATGGGCTGCTGCTAGGGGGCCCAGATGCTAGACTGGATGGGCTGCTGGTAGGGGGTGCCAGATGCTAGACTGGATGGGCTGCTGGTTGGGGGCCCAGATGCTAGACTGGATTGGTTGCTGGTAGGGGGGGCCAGATGCTAGACTGGATGGGCTGCTGGTAGGGGGGGGCAGACGCTAGACTAGATGGGCTGCTGGTAGGGGTGCCAGATGCTAGACTGGATGGGCTGCTGGCAGGGGGGCCAGATGCTAGAATGGATGTGCTGCTGGTAGGGGGGCCAGATGCTAGACTGGATGGGCTGCTGGCAGTGGGGCCAGTTGCTAGACTCGATAGGCTGCTGGCAGTGGGGCCAGATGCTAGACTGGATGGGCTGCTGGTAGGGGGAGTAGATGCTAGAATGGATGGGCTGCTGGTAGGAGGGGCAGATGCTAGACAGGATGGGCTGCTGATAGGGGCCCAGATGCTAGACTGGATGGGCTGCTGGTAGGGGGTGCCAGATGCTAGACTGGATGGGCTGCTGGCAGGGGGGCCAGATGCTAGAATGGATGTGCTGCTGGTAGGGGGGCCAGATGCTAGACTGGATGGGCTGCTGGCAGTGGGGCCAGTTGCTAGACTCGATAGGCTGCTGGCAGTGGGGCCAGATGCTAGACTGGATGGGCTGCTGGTAGGGGGAGTAGATGCTAGAATGGATGGGCTGCTGGTAGGAGGGGCAGATGCTAGAATGGATGGGTTGCTGGTAGGGGGGCCAGATGCTAGACTGGATGGGCTGCTGGTAGGGGGGCCAGATGCTAGACTGGATGGGCAGGGGCGGATTAACGTAGGGGCTGATGGAGCTGCAGCTCCAGGCCCCTTGTTAGAGATAGGCCCATCCGCGGCTGCTCTCTGCTCTCCTCCCTTCCCTGTGCTGCTGACGTCAGCCTGGTGGTGGAGGGGGAGGTGAGGAGCCAGGAGAGACTGTGTGCTGGAGGGGGAGAGAGGAAAGCTGCCGCTGAAAGTACTGTAGGAGAGGAGTCGGCAGCAGCACAGTGTTATCTCATTCACCCAATACAGAAGCAGGATGTAAATGAAGGCAGAACATGTTACCACAGAGCAGCCAGTCACAGCTCACCTTTCACTTGTCCTCATCCATGCACTGTCTTCTTCCATCTTTGCCTATTGGCATCCTGCCCTGTGTTCGGTGTGTTGTAGTGACGGTCCCTGTCTGGAGGAGAGAGTTAGAGACAGGCAGGCAGAGGTGTGTGTGCTGTTACAAGAATCCCAGCCATATTACAGTGAAAGCAGATGGAGAATCCTGAAGTCTCTGCACAGGTTTGTGTTGTAAAGTGTGTGGTTTCTGACAAATTCCATCAGTAGCATTGAATGGCCCATAGTAATATAGGGCAGCATTGAGAGGCCCATTCTAGTGTATAGTGCAGCATTGAATGGCCCATAGTAATATAGGGCAGCATTGAGAGGCCCATTCTAGTGTATAGCGCAGCATTGAATGGCCCATAGTATATATAGGGCAGCATTGAGAGGCCCTCTCAATGTTGCGCTATATATACTATGGGCCATTCAATGCTGCACTATATACTAGAATGGGCCTCTCAATGCTGCCCTATATATACTATGGGCCATTCAATGCTGCGCTATATACTAGAATGGGCCTCTCAATGCTGCCCTATATATACTATGGGCCATTCAATGCTGCGCTATATACTAGAATGGGCCTCTCAATGCTGCCCTATATATACTATGGGCCATTCAATGCTGCGCTATATACTAGAATGGGCCTCTCAATGCTGCCCTATATACTATGGGCCATGCAATGCTGCGCTATATGGGCCTCTCAATGCTGCATTATATATACTATGGGCCATTCAATGCTGCGCTATATATACTATGGGCCATGCAATGCTGCGCTATATGGGTCTCTCAATGCTGCATTATATATACTATGGGCCTTTCAATGCTGCGCTATTTATACTATGGGCCATTCAATGCTGCGCTATATGGGCCTCTCAATGCTGCATTATATATACTATGGGCCATTCAATGCTGCGCTATATATACTATGGGCCATGCAATGCTGCGCTATATACTATGGGCCATGCAATGCTGCGCTATATGGGCCTCTCAATGCTGCATTATATATACTATGGGCCATTCAATGCTGCGCAACTATGGGCCATTCAATGCTGCGCTATATATACTATGGGCCATTCAATGCTGCGCTATATGGGCCTCTCAATGCTGCATTATATATATTATGGGCCATTCAATGCTGCGCAACTATGGGCCATTCAATGCTGCGCTATATATACTATGGGCCATGCAATGCTGCGCTATATGGGCCTCTCAATGCTGCATTATATATACTATGGGCCATTCAATGCTGCGCTATATATACTATGGGCCATGCAATGCTGCGCTATATGGGCCTCTCAATGGTGCGCTATATGGGCCTCTCAATGCTGCATTATATATACTATGGGCCATTCTATGCTGCGCTATATATACTATGGGCCATTCAATGCTGCGCTATATACTAGAATGGGCCTCTCAATGTTGCCCTATATTACTATGGGACATTCAATGCTGCACCATACAGTCATGGCCAAAAGTTTTGAGAATGGCACAAATATTAATTTTTACAAAGTCTACTGCTTCACTTTTTCTAATGGCAATTTGCATATAATCCAGAATGTTATAAAGAGTGATCAGCTTAACAGCAATTACTTGCAAAGTTAATATTTGGCTAGAAAATTAACTTTATCCCCCAAAACACATTTCAACATCATTGCAGCCCTGCCTTAAAAGGACCAGCTAACCTCTTTTCAGTGATTGCTCCATTAACACAGGTGTGGGTGTTGATGAGGATATGGCTGGAGATCAATCTGTCATGATTAAGTAAGAATGACACCACTGGACACTTTAAAAGGAGGCTGGTGCTTGGCATCATTGTTTCTCTTCTGTTAACCATGGTTATCTCTAAAGAAACACGTGCAGTCATCATTGCAATGCACAAAAATGGCCTAACAGGGAAGAGTATCGCAGCTAGAAAGATTGCACCTCAGTCAACAATCTATCGCATCATCAAGAACTTAAAGGAGAGAGGTTCCATTGTTGCCAAAAAGGCTTCAGGGCGCCCAAGAAAGACCAGCAAGCGCCAGGACCATCTCTTAAAAGTGTTTCAGCTGCGGGATCGGGCTACTAGCAGTGCAGAGCTTGCTCAGGAATGGCAGCAAGCAGGTGTGAGTGCATCTGCACGCACTGTGAGGCGGAGATTCTTGGAGCAAGACCTGGTCTCAAGGAGGGCAGCAAAGAAGCCACTTCTCTCCAGAAAAAACATCATGGACAGACTGATATTCTGCAAAAGGTACAGGCAGTGGACTGCTGAGGACTGGGGTAAAGTTATTTTCTCTGATGAATCCCCTTTTCGATTGTTTGGGACATCAGGAAAACGCCTCATTCGGAGAAGACAAGGTGAGCGCTACCACCAGTCTTGTCTCATGCCAACTGTTAAGCATCCTGAAACCATTCATGTGTGGGGTTGCTTCTCAGCCAAGGGAATCGGCTCTCTCACAGTCTTGCCTAAAAACACAGCCATGAATAAAGAATGGTACCAGAATGTCCTTCAAGAGCAACTTCTCCCAACCCTCCAAGAGCAGTTTGGCAGACAACAATGCCTTTTCCAGCATGATGGAGCACCTTGCCATAAAGCAAAGGTGATAACTAAATGGCTCAGGGAACAAAACATAGAGATTTTGGGTCCATGGCCTGGAAACTCCCCAGATCTTAAACCCATTGAGAACTTGTGGTCAATCATCAAGAGACGGGTGGACAAACAAAAACCTAAAAATTCTGACAAATTGAAAGCATTGATTGTGCAAGAATGGACTGCTATCAGTCAGGATTTGGTCCAGAAGTTGATTGAGAGCATGCCAGGGAGAATTGCAGAGGTCCTGAAGAAGAAGGGTCAACACTGCAAATATTGACTTGCTGCATTAACTCATTCTAACTGTCAATATAAGCTTTTGTTACTCATATGTTTGCAATTATATTTCTGTCTGTGATAAAAACATCTGTCAAACACACACATAAAAACCAGAGGGCAGCAGATCATGTGAAAATATAATATTTGTGTCATTCTCAAAACTTTTGGCCATGACTGTATACTAGAATGGGCCAGGAGCGTTTAAATGCCCTCTCTCTGTTATGTATTGAAAATAGATTGCTGAATGAGCTTAATCTTGATTCTACAATTGAGGAATTTGCAAGCATAACATAACAGACTTTCTATATCCACTGTATTTATATTAGGCATGTATCATATATTTACTTTGTTTATATCTTTTACGTTACATTTTGGCCTTTGTGAATTGCCGTGTTTGGCCCCACCCCTTGCCCCGCCCCTTGCCCGACCCTTCAGCTCCAGGCCCATCATGTTCTTAATCCGACCCCGTGGATGGGCTGCTAGTAGGGAGCCAGATGCTAGACTGAATGGGCTGCTGGTAGGGGGGGCAGATGCTAGACTGGATGGGCTGCTGGTAGGGAGCCAGATGCTAGACTGGATGGGCTGCTGGTAGGGGGGGCAGATGCTAGACTGAATGGGCTGCTGGTAGGGGGGCCAGATGCTAGACTGGATGGGCTGCTGGTAGGGGTGTCAGATGCTAGACTGGATGGGCTGCTGGTAGGGTGGCCAGATGCTAAACTGGATGGGCTGCTTGTAGGGGGGCAAGATGCTAGACTGGATGGGCTGCTGGTAGGGGGGGACAGATGCTAGACTGGATGGGCTGCTGGTAGGGGGAGTCAGATGCTAGACTGGATGGGCTACTGGTAGGGGAGCCAGATGCTAGACTGGATGGTCTGCTTTTAGGGGGGCAGATGCTAGACTGAATGGGCTGCTGGTAGGGGGGCCAGATACTAGACTGCATGGGCTGCTGGTAGGGTGCCCAGATGCTAGACTGGATGGGCTGCAAGTAGAGGGACCAGATGCTAGACTGGATGGGCTGCTGTTAGGGGGCCAGATGCTAGACTGGATGGGCTGCTGGTAGGGGGGCCAGATGCTAGACTGGATTGGCTGCTGGTAGGGGGGGCCAGATGCTAGACTGGATGGGCTGCTGGTAGGGGAGCCAGCTTCTTAAATGGAAGGGCTGCTGGTAGGAGAGCCAGATGCTAGACTGGATAGGCTGCTGGTAGGGGGGCCAGATGCTAGACTGAATGGGCTGCTGGTAGGGGGCAGATGCTATACTGGATTGGTTGCTGGTAGGGGGGCCAGATGCTAGACTGGATGGGCTGCTGGTAGGGGGGGGCCAGACGCTAGACTAGATGGGCTGCTGGTAGGGGTGCCAGATGCTAGACTGGATGGGCTGCTGGCAGGGGGGCCAGATGCTAGAATGGATGTGCTGCTGATAGGGGGGCCAGATGCTAGACTGGATGGGCTGCCGGCAGTGGGGGCAGTTGCTAGACTCGATGGGCTGCTGGCAGTGGGGCCAGATGCTAGACTGGATAGGCTCCTGGTAGGGGGGGCCAGATGCTAGAATGGATGGGCTGCTGGTAGTGGGGCCAGATGCTAGACTAGATGGGCTGCTGGTAGGGGGTGCCAGATGCTAGACTGGATGGGCTGCTGTCAGGGGGGCAAGATGCTAAATGGATGGGTTGCTGGTAGGGGGGCCAGATGCTAGACTGGATGGGCTGCTGGTAGGGGGGCCAGATGCTAGACTGGATGGGCTGCTGGTAGGGGAGCCAGATGCTGACTGGATGGGCTGCTGGTAGGGGGGGCAGATGCTAGACTGAATGGGCTGCTGGTAGGGGGGCCAGATGCTAGACTGAATGGGCTGCTGAAGGGGGGCCAGATGCTAGACTGGATGGGCTGCTGGTAGGGGGGCCAGATGCTAGACTGGATGGGCTGCTGGTAGAGGTGTCAGATGCTAGAATGTATGGGCTGCTGGTAGGGTGGCCAGATGCTAAACTGGATGGGCTGCTTGTAGGGGCAAATGCTAGACTGGATGGGCTGCTGTTAGGGGGATACAGATGCTAGACTGGATAGGCTGCTGGTAGGGGGGTCAGATGCTAGACTGGATGGGCTACTGGTAAGGGGAGCCAGATGCTAGACTGGATGGTCTGCTTTTAGGGGGGCCAGATGCTAGACTGCATGGGCTGCTGGTAGGAGGGCCAGATGCTAGACTGGATGGGCTGCTGGTAGGGTGCCCAGATGCTAGACTGGATGGGCTGCAGGTAGAGGGACCAGATGCTAGACTGGATGGGCTGATGTTAGGGGGGCCAGATGCTAGACTGGATGGGCTGCTGTTAGGGGGGCCAGATGCTAGACTGGATGGGCTGCTGGTAGGGGGCCAGATGCTAGACTGGATGGGCTGCTGGTAGGGGGCCAGATGCTAGACTGGAAGGGCTGCTGGTAGGGGAGCCAGCTTCTTAACTGGAAGGGCTGCTGGTAGGAGAGCCAGTTGCTAGACTGGATAGGCTGCTGGTAGGGGGGCCAGCTGCTAGACTGAATGGGCTGCTGGTAGGGGGCCAGATGCTAAACTGAATGGGCTGCTTGTATGGGGGCAAGATGCTAAACTGGAAGGGCTACTGGTAGGGAGGCCAGATGCTAGACTGGATGGGCTGATTTTAGGGGGGCCAGATGCTAGACTGGATAGTCTGTTGGTAGTGGGGCCAGATGCTAGACTGGATGGGCAGCTGATAGGGGGGACAGATGCTAGCCTGGATGGGCTGCTTGTAGGGGGGGCCACATGCTAGACTGGATGGGCTGCTGGTAGGGGGGCCAGATGTTAACTGGATGGGCTGCTGGTAGGGGGGCCAGATGCTAGACTGAATGGGCTGCTGGTAGGGGGCCAGATGATAATCTGGATGGGCTGCTGTAGGGGAGCCAGATGCTAGACTGGATGGGCTGCTGGTAGGGGGCCACATGCTTGACTGGATGTGCTGCTGGTAGGGAGGCCAGATGCTAGACTGGATGGGCTGCTGGTAGGGGGGCTAGATGCTAGACTGGATGGGCTGCTGGCACGGGGTCAAAGGCTAGACTAGATGGGCTGCTGGTAGGGGGGGCCAGATGCTAGACTGGATGGGCTTCTGGCAGGGGGCCAGATGCTAGACTGGATGGGCTGCTGGTGAGCGGCAGATGCTAGACTGAATGGGCAGCTGGTATGGGGTCCAGATGCTTTACTGGATTGACTCCTAGTAGGGGGGTCAGGTGCTAGACTGGATGGGCTGCTGGTAGGGGGGTAAGATGCTAGACTGGATGGACTGCTGCTAGGGGGGCCAGATGCTAGACTGGATGGGATGCTGGTAGGGAGGCCAGATGCTAGACTGGATTGGCTGCTAATAGGGGGGTCAGATGCGAGACTCGAATTGATGCTGGTACAGGGATGGTGCTAAAATTAATGGGCTCCTGGGAGGATGGCAGATGATAGAATGGGTGGGCAGCATGTAGGGGGCAGATGCTAGAATGGATGAGCTGCTGGTAGATGGCAGATGCTTGAATAGATTGACTGCTGGTAGGAGGCAAATGCATGAATGGATGGGCTGCTGATAGTGTGCAGATGCTAGAATGGATGGGCTGCTGGTAGGGTGCAGATGCTAGAATGGATGGGCTGCTAGTAGGGCGCAGATTCTAGAATGGATGGCCCCCTACTAGCAGCCAATCCATTCTTGTATCTGCCCCCCCTGCCAGCAGTCCATCCATTCTTGCATGTGCCCCCCCTAACAGCAGCCATCCATTCTAGTATCTGGTCCCCCTACCAGCAGCCCATCCAGTCTAGCATCTGGCTCCCCTACCAGCAGCCCATCCAGTCTAGCATCTGGGCCCCTACCAGCAGCCCAACCATTCTAGCGTCCGCCCCCCCTTCCAGTTTCCCATCCATTTTAGCGTCTGACCCCCTACCAGCAGTCCATCCAGTCTAACATCTGCTTCCCCCTACCAACAGCCCATCCAATCTAACATCTGCCCCAACTACCAGCAGCCCATCCAGTCTAGCATCTGGCCCCCCTACCAGCAGCCCAACCAGTCTAGCATCTGGCCACCCTACCAGCAGCACATCCAGTCTAACATCTGACCCCCCTACCAGCAGCACATCCAGTCTAGGATCTGGCCCCCTACCAGCATCCCATCCAGTCTAGCATCTGGCCCACCTACCAGCAGCCCTTCCAGACTAGCATCTGGCCCCTTTACCAGCAGTCCATCCATTCTAGCATCTGACCCCCCTACCAGCAGCCCATCCAGTCTAGCATCTGGCTCCCCTACGAGCAGCCCATCCAGGTAACCATTTGGCCCCCCTACCAGCAGCCCATCCAGTCTAGCATCTGGCCCCCCTACCAGCAGCACATCCAGGCTAGCATCTGGCTCCCCTACCAGCAGCCCATCCAGTCTAGCATCTGGCCCTCCTACCAGCAGCCCATCCTGTCAAGCATCTGGGCCCCCTACCAGCAGACCATCCAGTCTAGCATCTGGCTCCCCAACCAGCAGCCCATATATTCTAGCATCTGCCCTCTACCAGCAGCCCATACATTCTACTATTTGCCCCACCTACCAGCAGCCCATTCCTTCTAGCATCTGCCCCCCTACCAGCATCCCTTCCATTCTAGCATCTGCCTCCTACCTGCAGCTCATCCAGTCTAGCATCTGCTTCACCTACTAGCAGCCTATCCATTCTAGCATCTGCCCCTCTACCAGCAGCTCGTCCATTCTACCATCTGCCCCTACCAGCAGCCCATCCATTCTAGCATCTACCCCCCTACCAGCAGCCCATCCATTCTAACATCTGCCTCCCCTACAAGCATCCCATCCAGTCTAACATCTGACCCCCCTACCAGCAGCCTATCCAATCTAGCATCTGGCCCCTCTACCAGCAGCCCATCCAGTCTAGCATCTGGCCCCCCTACCAGCAGCCCATCCATTCTAGCATCTGGCCCTCTACCTGCGGCCCATCCAGTCTAGCATCTGGCCCCCCTAGCAGCAGCCCATCCAATTTAGCATCTGGCCCCACTACCAGCAGCCCATGCAGTCTAGCATCTATCCCCCTTACAGCAGTCGATCCAGTCTAGCATCTGGCTCCCCCTACCAACAGCCCCTCCAGTCTAGCAACTGGCCCCCCAACAGCCCATCCCTTCTAGCATCTGGCCCAACTACCAGCAGCAAATCCAGTCTAGCATCTGGCCCCCTACCAGCGACCCATCCAGTCTAGCATCTGGCCCCCCTATCAGCAGCCCAATTAGTCTAGCATCTGGCCCCCCCCACCAGCAGCCCATCCATTCTAGCATCTGGTCCCCCTACCAGCAGCCCATCCAGTCTAGCATCTGGCTCCCCTACCAGCAGCCCATCCAGTCTAGCATCTGGGCCCCTACCAGCAGCCCAACCATTCTAGCGTCCGCCCTCCCTTCCAGTTGCCCATCCATTTTAGCGTCTCAACCCCTACCAGCAGCCCATCCTTTCTAGCATCTGCCCCCCTAGCAGCAGCCCATCCAGTCTAACATCTGCTTCCCCCTACCAACAGCCCATCCAATCTAACATCTGGCCCAACTACCAGCAGCCCATCCAGTCTAGCATCTGGCTCCCCTACCAGCAAACCATCCAGTCTAGCAACTGGCCCCCCTACCAGCAGCCCATCCTGTCTAGCATCTGTTCCCCTACCAGCAGCCCTTCAAGACTAGCATCTGGCCCCCCTACCAGCAGCCCATCCCATCTAGCATCTAGCCCCCCTACCAGCAGCCCATCCAGTCTAGCATCTAGAACCCCTACCAGCAGCACATCCAGTCTAGGATCTGGCCCCCCTACCAGCAGCCCATCCAGTCTAGCATCTGGCCC
Organism: Oophaga sylvatica; assembly: GCA_033576555.1. Lineage (NCBI taxonomy): Eukaryota > Metazoa > Chordata > Amphibia > Anura > Dendrobatidae > Oophaga > Oophaga sylvatica. The sequence goes on along the minus strand of JARQOD010000002.1, from coordinate 221,661,423 downwards.
ACCTACCAGCAGCCCTTCCAGACTAGCATCTGGCCCTCTACCAGCAGTCCATCCATTCTAGCATCTGACCCCCCTACCAGCAGCCCATCCAGTCTAGCATCTGTTTCCCCTACGAGCAGCCCATCCAGTTAACCATTTGGCCCCCCTACCAGCAGCCCATCCAGTCTAGCATCTGGCCCCCCTACCAGCAGCCCATCCAGGCTAGCATCTGGCTCCCCTACCAGCAGCCCATCCAGTCTAGCATCTGGCCCTCCTACCAGCAGCCCTTCCTGTCAAGCATTTGGGCCCCCTACCAGCAGACCATCCAGTCTAGCATCTGGCTCCAAAACCAGCAGCCCATCCAGTCTACCATCTGGCCCGCCTACCAGCATCTTATATAGTCTAGCATCTGGCCCCCCTACCAGCAGCCCATCCAGTTTAGCATCTTGCCCCCCTACCAGCAGCCCATCCAGTCTAGTATCTGGCACCCTACTAGCAGCCCATCCAGTCTAGCATCTGGCCCCCCTACCAGCAGCCCATCCAGTCTAGCTCCAGTCTAGCATCTGGCCCCCCTACCAGCAGCACATCCAGTCTATCATCTGGCCCCCCTACCTGCAGCCCTTCCAGTCTAGCATCTGGCCCCTCTAACAGCAGCCCATCCAATCTAGCATCTGACCCAACTACAATCAGCCCATCCAGTCTAGCATCTGTCTCCCCTACCAGCACACCATCCAGTTAGTCTCTGGCCCCCCTATCAGCAGCCGATCCAGTCCAGCATCTGGAAACCCTAACAGCAGCCCATTCAGTCTAGCATCTGGCTCCCCTACCAGCAGCCCATTTCGTTTAGCATTTGGCCCCCCCACAAGCAGCCCATCCAGTCTAGCATCTGGCCCCCCTACCAGAAGCCCTTCCAGTCTAGCATCTGGCCCCCCTACCAGAAGCCATTCCAGTCTAGCATCTGACCCTCCTACCAGCAGCCCATCCAGGCTAGCATCTGGCTCCCCTACCAGCAGCCCATCCAGTCTAGCATCTGGCCCTCTAGCAGCAGCCCATCCAGTCTAGCATCTGGCCCCCCTACCAGCAGCCCATCCAGTCTAGCATCTGGCCCCTCTACCAGCAGCCCATCCAGTCTAGCATTTGGCCCACTACCAGCAGCCCATCCAGTCTAACATCTGGCCCTCTACCAGCAGCCCATCCAGTCTAGCATCTATCCCCCCTTACAGCAGCCGATCCAGTCTAGCATCTGGCTCCCACTACCAACAGCCCCTCCAGTCTAGCAACTGGCCCCCCAACAGCCCATCCCTTCTAGCATCTGGCCCAACTACCAGCAGCAAATCCAGTCTAGCATCTGGCCCCCCAGCAGCAACCCATCCAGTCTAGCATCTGGCCCCCCTATCAGCAGCCCAACCAGTCTAGCATCTGGCCCCCCCCACCAGCCCATCCATTCTAGCATCTGGTCCCCCTACCAGCAGCCCATCCAGTCTAGCATCTGGCTCCCCTACCAGCAGCCCATCCAGTCTAGCATCTGGGCCCCTACCAGCAGCCAACCATTCTAGCGTCCGCCCCCCCTTCCAGTTGCCCATCCATTTTAGCGTCTGAACCCCTACCAGCAGCCCATCCTTTCTAGCATCTGCCCCCCTAGCAGCAGCCCATCCAGTCTAACATCTGCTTCCCCCTACCAACAGTCCATCCAGTCTAGCATCTTGCTCCCCTACCAGCAAACCATCCAGTCTAGCAAGTGGCCCCCCTACCAGCAGCCCATCCTGTCTAGCATCTGGTCCCCTACCAGCAGCCCTTCAAGACTAGCATCTGGCCCCCCTACCAGCAGCCCATCCCATCTAGCATCTAGCCCCCCTACCAGCAGCCCATCCAGTCTAGCATCTAGAACCCCTACCAGCAGCACATCCAGTCTAGGATCTGGCCCCCCTACCAGCAGCCCATCCAGTCTAGCATCTGGCCCACCTACCAGCAGCCCTTCCAGACTAGCATCTGGCCCCCTCTACCAGCAGTCCATCCATTCTAGCATCTGACCCCCCTACCAGCAGCCCATCCAGTCTAGCATCTGTTTCCCCTACGAGCAGCCCATCCAGTTAACCATTTGGCCCCCCTACCAGCAGCCCATCCAGTCTGACATCTGGCCCCCCTACCAGCAGCCCCTCCAGGCTAGCATCTGGCTCCCCTACCAGCAGCCCATCCAGTCTAGCATCTGGCCCCCTCCAGCAGCCCTACTCAGCTGATCTGGCCCCCTACCAGCAGCCCATCCAGTCTAGCATCTGGCCCCCTACCAGCATCTTTCCAGTCAAGCATCTGGCCCCCTACCAGCAGACCATCCAGTCTAGCATCTAGGCTCCTAACCAGCAGCCCATCCAGTCTAACATTCTGACCCCCTACCAGCATCCTATAGTCTAGCATCTGGCCCCCCTACCAGCAGCCCATCCAGTTTAGCATCTTGCCCCCCTACCAGCAGCCCATCCAGTCTAGTATCTGGCACCCCTACTAGCAGCCCATCCAGTCTAGCATCTGGCCCCCCTACCAGCAGCCCATCCAGTCTAGCTCCAGTCTAGCATCTGGCCCCCCTACCAGCAGCACATCCAGTCTATCATCTGGCCCCCCTACCTGCAGCCCTTCCAGTCTAGCATCTGGCCCCTCTAACAGCAGCCCATCCAATCTAGCATCTGACCCAACTACAATCAGCCCATCCAGTCTAGCATCTGTCTCCCCTACCAGCAGCACCCTCCAGTCTAGTCTCTGGCCCCCCTATCAGCAGCCATCCAGTCCAGCATCTGGAAACCCTAACAGCAGCCCATTCAGTCTAGCATCTGGTCCCCTACCAGCAGCCCATTTCGTTTAGCATTTGGCCCCCCTACCAGCAGCCCATCCAGTCTAGCATCTGGCCCCCCTACCAGAAGCCCTTCCAGTCTAGCATCTGGCCCCCCTACCAGAAGCCTTCCAGTCTAGCATCTGACCCTCCTACCAGCAGCCCATCCAGGCTAGCATCTGGCTCCCCTACCAGCAGCCCATCCAGTCTAGCATCTGGCCCTCTAGCAGCAGCCCATCCAGTCTAGCATCTGGCCCCCCTACCAGCAGCCCATCCAGTCTAGCATCTGGCCCCTCTACCAGCAGCCCATCCAGTCTAGCATCTTGCCCCTACCAGCAGCCCATCCAGTCTAACATTTTGGCCCCTACCAGCAGCCCATCCAGTCTAAGCACATTGGCCCCTCTACAGCAGCCGATCCAGTCTAGCATCTGGCCCTCTACCACAGCCCATCAGTCTAGCATCTGGCCCCCCAACCACAGCCCATCCATCTAGCATTCTGCCCCACTACCAGCATCAATCCAGTCTAGCATCTGGCCCCCTACAGCAACCATCCATTCTAGCATCTGCCCCCCTACAGCAGCCCATACCAGTTCTAGCATTTGCCCCCCTACCAGCAGCCCATCCATTCAGCATCTGTCCCCCTACCAGCAGCCCATCCATTCTAGCATCTGGCTCCCCATACAGCAGCCCATCATTCTAGCATCTGGCCCCTACCAGCAGCCCATCCATTCTAGGTCTGCCCTGTCCAGCAGCCCTCATTCTCATTGCCCACCAAGCCCATCCATTTAGCTGTCCTACCCCTACCAGCAGCCCATCTTTCTAGCATCTCCCCCCTACAAGCAGCCCATCCGTTAACATCTGCCCCCCTACCAACGTCCATCATGTTAGCATCTGCCCCTACCAGCAACCATCCAGTCTAGCAAATGCCCCCCTACCAGCAGCCCATCCTCTCTAGCATCTGGTCCTCCTTACCAGCAGCCATCAAGTAGCATCTGCCCCCATACCAGCAGCCCATCCATTCTAGCATCAGCCCCCCTACCAGCAGCCCATCCAGTCTAGCATCTGCCCCCACAGCACATCCAGTCTAGGATCTGGCCCCCCTACCAGCAGCCCATCCAGTCTAGCATCTGGCCCACCTACCAGCAGCCCTTCCAGACTAGCATCTGGCCCCCTCTACCAGCAGTCCATCCATTCTAGCATCTGACCCCCTACCAGCAGCCCATCCAGTCTAGCATCTGTTTCCCCTACGAGCAGCCCATCCAGTTAACCATTTGGCCCCCCTACCAGCAGCCCATCCAGTCTGACATCTGGCCCCCCTACCAGCAGCCCATCCAGGCTAGCATCTGGCTCCCCTACCAGCAGCCCATCCAGTCTAGCATCTGGCCCTCCTGCCAGCAGCCCTTCCTGTCAAGCATCTGGGCCCCCAACCAGCAGCCCATCCAGTCTACCATCTGGCCCGCCTACCAGCATCTTATCCAGTCTAGCATCTGGCCCCCCTACCAGCAGCCCATCCAGTCTAGCATCTAGCCTCCCTACCAGCAGCCCATCCAGTCTAACTTCTGACCCCCCCCTACCAGCAGTCCATCCAGTCTAGCATCTGGCCCCCCTACCAGCAGCCCATCCAGTTTAGCATCTTGCCCCCCTACCAGCAGCCCATCCAGTCTAGTATCTGGCACCCCTACTAGCAGCCCATCCAGTCTAGCATCTGGCCCCCCTACCAGCAGCCCATCCAGTCTAGCTCCAGTCTAGCATCTGGCCCCCTACCAGCAGCACATCCAGTCTATCATCTGGCCCCCCTACCAGCAGCCCTTCCAGTCTAGCATCTGGCCCCTCTAACAGCAGCCCATCCAATCTAGCATCTGACCCAACTACAATCAGCCCATCCAGTCTAGCATCTGTCTCCCTTACCAGCAGACCATCCAGTCTAGTCTCTGGCCCCCCCATCAGCAGCCCATCCAGTCCAGCATCTGGAAACCCTAACAGCAGCCCATTCAGTCTAGCATCTGGTTCCCCCTACCAGCAGCCCATTTCGTTTAGCATTTGGCCCCCCTACCAGCAGCCCATCCAGTCTAGCATCTGGCCCCCCTACCAGAAGCCCTTCCAGTCTAGCATCTGGCCCCCCTACCAGAAGCCCTTCCAGTCTAGCATCTGACCCTCCTACCAGCAGCCCATCCAGGCTAGCATCTGGCTCCCCTACCAGCAGCCCATCCAGTCTAGCATCTGGCCCTCTAGCAGCAGCCCATCCAGTCTAGCATCTGGCCCCCCTACCAGCAGCCCATCCATTCTAGCATCTGGCCCCTCTACCAGCTGCCCATCCAGTCTAGCATCTTTTCCCCTACCAGCAGCCCATCCAGTCTAGCATTTGGCCCCCTACCAGCAGCCCATCCAGTCTAACATTTGGCCCCTCTACCAGCAGCCCATCCAGTCTAGCATCTGGCCCCTTTACCAGCAGCCCATTCAGTCTAGCATCTGGCCCCCCTACCAGCAGCCCATCCAGTCTAGCATCTCTCCCCCTACCAGCATCCCATCCAGTCTAGCATCTGGCCCCCCTACCAGCAGCCATCCATTCTTGCATCTGCCCCCCTACCAGCAGCCCTTCCATTCTAGCATTTGCCCCCCTACCAGCAGCCCATCCATTCCAGCATCTCCCCCCCTAACAGCAGCCCATCCATTCTATCTTCTGCCCCATACTAGCAGCCCATTCATTCTAGCATCTGCCTCCCCTACCAGCAGCCCATCCATTCTAGCATCTGCCCTGTACCAGCAGCCCATCAATTCTAGCATCTGCTCCCACCAGCAGCCCATCCATTCTAGCATTTCCCTCCCCTACCAGAGCCCATGCATTCTAGCATCTTCCCCCCCTACAAGCAGCCCATCCCGTTTAACATCTGACCCCCCCTACCAGCAGCCTATTCATTTTAGCATCTGCCCACTACCAGCAGCTCATCCATTCTAGCATCTGCCCCCCCTACCAGCAGCCCATCCTCTCTAGCATCTGCCTCCTTACCAGCAGCGCATCCATTATAGCATCTGCCCCCATACCAGCAGCCCATCCATTCTAGCATCCGCCCCCCACCAGCAGCCCATTCAGTCTAGCATCTGGGCCCCCTACCAGCAGCCCATCCAGTCTAGCATCTCTCCCCCCTACCAGCAGCCCATCCAGTCTAGCATCTGGCCCCCCTACCAGCAGCCATCCATTCTTGCATCTGTTACCCTACCAGCAGCCCATCCATTCTAGCATTTGCCCCCCCTACCAGCAGCCCATCCATTCCAGCATCTCCCCCCCTAACAGCAGTCCATCCATTCTAGCTTCTGCCCTATACTAGCAGCCCATTCATTCTAGCATCTTTCTCCCCTACCAGCAGCCCATCCATTCTAGCATCTGCCCCGTACCAGCAGCCCATCAATTCTAGCATCTGCTCCCACCAGCAGCCCATCCATTCTAGCATTTCCCTCCCCTACCAGAGCCCATGCATTCTAGCATCTTCCCCCCCTACAATCAGCCCATCCCGTTTAGCATCTGCCCCCCTACCAGCAGCCTATCCATTTTAGCATCTGCCCTCTACCAGTAGCTCATCCATTCTAGCATCTGCCCCCCTACCAGCAGCCCATCCTCTCTAGCATCTGCCTCCTTACCAGCAGCGCATCCATTATAGCATCTGCCCCCATACCAGCAGCCCATCCATTCTAGCTCGCCGCCCCCCACCAGCTGCCCATCCATTCTAGCGTCTGCCCCCCTACCAGCAGCACATCCATTCTAGCATTTCCCCCCCTACCAGAAGCCTTTCCATTCTGCATCTGCCCCCCTACCAGATGCCCATCCAGTCTAGCATCTGCTCCCCCTACCAGCAAGCTATCCAGTCTAACATCTGGCCCCCCTACCAGCAGTACATCCATTCTAGCATATGCCCCCTACCAGAAGCCCATCCATTCTAGCATCTGCCCCCCTACCAGCTGCCCATCCAGTCTAGCATCTGCTCCCCCTACCAGCAGCCTATCCAATTTAGCATCTGCCCACCCTACTAGCAGCCCATTCAGTCTAGCATCTGGACCCCTAAAAGCAGCCCATCCAGTCTAGCATCTGGCCCCCCAACCTGCAGCCAATCCAGTCTAGCATCTGGCCCCCCTACCAGCAGCCCATCCAGTCTAGCATCTGGCCCCCCTACCAGAAGCCGATCCAGTCTAGCATCTGGCCCCCCTAACAGCAGCCGATCCAGTCTAGCATCTGGCTCCCCCTACCAGTAGCCCATCCAGTCTAGCGTCTGGCCCCCCTACCAACAGCCCAACCAAGCTAGCATCTGGCCCAACTACCATCAGCCCATCCAGTCTAGCATCTGGCTCCCCTACCAGCAGACCATCCAGTCTAGCATCTGGCCCCCCTACCAGCAGCCCATCCATTCTAGCATCTGCCCCCCTACCAGCAGCCCATCCAGTCTGGCATATGGCCCCCCTACCAGCAGCCTATCCAGTCTAGCGTCTGGCCCCCTACCAGCAGCCCATCCAGTCTAGCATCTGGACCACCTACCAGCAGCCCATCAGGTCTAGAATCTGGCCCCCCTACAAGCAGCCCATCCAGTCTAGCATCTGGCCCCCCTATCAGCAGCAGTTCCAGTCTTGCATCTGGCCTCCCTACCAGCAGCCCATCCAGTTTAGCCTCTGGCCCCTCTACCAGCAGCCCATCCAGTCTAGCATCTGGCCCCCCCTACCAGCAGCCCATCCAGTCTAGCATCTGCCCCCGCCCCTACCAGCAGCTCATCCAGTCTAGCATCTGGCCCCCCTACCAGCAGCCCATCCAGTCTAGCATGTGGCCCCTCTACCAGCAGCCCATCCAGTCTAGCATCTGGTCCCTCTTCCAGCAGCCCATCCAGTCTAGCATCTGGACCCCTACCAGCAGCCCATGCAGTCTAGCATCTGGCCCCCCTACCAGTAGCCCATCCAGTCTAGCATCTGGCCCTCCTACCAACAGCCCATCCAGTCTAGCATCTGGGCCCCCTACCAGCACCCATCCATTCTAGCGTCTGCCATACTACCAGCAGCCCATCCATTCTAGCATCTGCCCCACTACCAACAGCCCATCCATTCTAGCGTCTGCCCAACTACCAGCAGCCTGTCCATTCTAGCGTCTGACCCCTACCTGTAGCCCATCCATTCTAGGGGGCAGATGCTAGACTGAATGAGCTGCTGGGAGGGGGAGCAGATGCTAGACTGGATGGGCTGCTGGTAGGGGGAGTAGATGCTAGAATGGATGGGCTGCTTAGGAGGGGCAGATGCTAGACAGGATGGGCTGCTGATAGGGGGCCCAGATGCTAGACTGAATGGGCTGCTGGTAGGGGGTGCCAGATGCTAGACTGGATGGGCTGCTGGTAGGGGGCCCAGATGCTAGACTGGATTGGTTGCTGGAAGGGGGGGCCAGATGCTAGACTGGATGGGCTGCTGGTAGGGGGGGCAGACGCTAGACTAGATGGGCTGCTGTTAGGGGTGCCAGATGCTAGACTGGATGGGCTGCTGGCAGGGGGGCCAGATGCTAGAATGGATGTGCTGCTGGTAGGGGGGCCAGATGCTAGACTGGATGGGCTGCTGGCAGTGGGGCCAGTTGCTAGACTCGATGGGCTGCTGGCAGTGGGGCCAGATGCTAGAATGGATGGGTTGCTGGTAGGGGGGCCAGATGCTAGACTGGATGGGCTGCTGGCAGTGGGGCCAGATGCTAGACTGGATGGGCTGCTGGCAGTGGGGCCAGATGCTAGACTGAATGGGTTGCTGGTAGGGGGGCCAGATGCTAGAATGGATGGGCTGCTGGCAAGGGGGCCAGATGCTAAACTAGATGGGCTGCTGGAAGGGGGGCCAGATGCTAGACTGGATAGGCTGCTGGCAGGGGGGGCCAGGTGCTAGACTGGATGGGATGCTGGCAAGGGGGCCAGATGCTAGAGACCAGCCGCTGAGTCAGTATGTCATCATTTCATTTAAGTGTTTGAGTGTCCATAGTAGATTCATTCTAATCAAAAAGCGTGTTTCCAGGGTGCCATAATGAAGGAACTCTAGCACCTTTATGGTATTGAGCAGTTTGGGATGACACCTTATTATCCTCAAGGCAACAGCGCATGTGAACGTTTCAACCGCACCCTCCTGCAAATGCTGCGCACCCAGGAGAATGATCAAAAAGTGTACTGGCCTGAGTATCTGCCTGAACTGATGTGGACCTATAACAATCAGGTGAATAGTATGACAGGGTACTCGGCCCACATGCTGATGTTCAGGAGGGCACATAGAGAAATTGAAGACTTGTATATGCTTAATCCCATGGCTGACCCGTCTCGGACCACAATCGCGTGGGCCCAGGAGCACCGATAGCACTTGAGAACGGTGCACAGAGTGGTGGGTGATAGGTTGAGACAGGTGACTCATCATGACCCAAGACCGATGCAGAAGGGAGTACTTGCCCAGGGGGAAACAGTGATGGTTAGAGTCAAAAGGCAGGTCTGGAAAGTTAGTGTCTTGCTGTGATGGTCTTCAGTAAGGAAGAGATGCCTCAAACTGTCCCTGAAGCTAGGACCCTAACTATCCCTGTCACAGGTGTACTCTTAAAGGTAGAGAGGCCCAAGTCTGCGACCTTACTTTACTCCTATAATAACTTTAATCTGTTCCCTCCCCCACACCATGAGACATAGGACAGAAATGAAAGGTAAACCAGACACAAAGACAAAACAGGGATAACAGAAAACCTCTATCATACAAAAGCACTATCCAACAGAGAGAGGATGATAGAGATAGGGAGGAATAAACTAAATGGGAAAAGGGAACAGGAAATAAACACACACGTACAACAGCAACCTACAGAACACCATAACTCCAATGCCAAACTTCTACTACTTATGTTTAATACACAGCACAGGAAGATGAATTTTCTAGCAACAAGGAATTCCTATTCTGCATAGCATCTCCTAAGGCCTCTTTCACATTTCCGGCGGGCGCCTGGCGGCGCCCCCGGCATTTTGCCGCAGCGCCGCATCTGAAAATCTGATGCGCCGCATGCGGCTTTTTTCACATTGACATGCATTAGCGTCGGATGGCGCCGCATGTCAATGCGTTGCATGCGGTTTTGTCCGGATGCGGCGCAAATGTACATTGCGGCGTCCGGAAAAAACGCTGCATGTAACGTTTTTTGTTTTTGCCGGATGGTTTCTTATCTCTCCAAGCATCAGAAACCATCCGGCAAAAAAACGCATTTTGGCCGCCGGAAGTGTGAAAGGTTTTCAGATGCGGCGCTGCGGCAAAATGCCGGGGGCGCCGCCAGGCGCCCGCCGGAAATGTGAAAGAGGCCTAAGAGCAAGGAAGCAGAGCTTTTACTGGCAGGACAGAGAGGGTCTGGCAAAGTTTTACAGGAAGAGTTAACAGCCAGATCAGAAGCAGATGAAATGGAGCTGAATGTTTCTGACCAGCACAGAAAGGTTGCTAATCTCTTCAGCACCAAAGCAAACCAAATTAATTCAATATGGGGTCGAAATAAACACAATACGTAGTGATCTTCTACCCACAGATTTCCAAGGTCGGCGTGATACACTCGTGACAGTTAGATGACCGGTGGTAGGTGGTAACATATGTGGTGAAAAAGAGTATGACCCAGTTTCCCCATGTATGAGATGGAACCGGTGGAGATTGCGGCGGCGACTAGAAATCTCCATCACAACACGTTGCAACTGTGCCAGTTCAAAGAACCAGTGTGTCACGCTCACACCCTGACTGGTGGGCATGAGCCAGGGGGTTGTGGCCCCACTGTGCCACAAACCAGACTTCCCTGGAAGGGTGTGACTAGGACAGCTGCCTCGGTCTTCACTGGAGCCTCTGATGGTGAGGTCAGGCTTGTGCAGCAGGCAGCTGCCAGGTGCCACTCCAGGGTGGTGTCTGGCTGTGGCAGCTGATCCCACTTGGGGAGACGGTGGCACGGCTGAGACACTGGCATGCAGGCATGGCTGAGACACAGGGTTGGCAGGCATGGCTGAGACACAGGGCTGGCAGGCACGGCTGAGACACATGGCTGGCAGGCACAGCTGAGACAGGGCTGGCAAGCACGGCTGAGACACAGGGCTGGCAGGCACGGCTGAGACATAGGGCTGGCAGGCACGGTTGAGACACAGGGCTGGCAGGCACGGCTGAGACACAGGGCTGGCAGGCACGGCTGAGACACAGGGCTGGCAGGCACGGCTGAGACATAGGGCTGGGAGGCATGGCTGAGACACAGGGCTGGCAGGCACGGCTGAGACATGGGGTAGGGTCCTGTTCACACAGCAAGTGCAGATACTGGAACTGACTGGAAGGAATGGTGTATGGAGGAACAGGTAGGGACCTGTTCACACAGGAGGAGAACCACAATGCTGCGGAGAAGGGCTGTAGAGCAGCAAGAGGTTCTGCAGTGGCAGGTGCAAAGCAAAGCGGAACCACAAAGTATGCGGAGAGAAGCTGCAGCAAGAGGTTCTGCAGCTGCAGGAGTAAAGCAGAGCGGAACCGCAAGATATGTGGAGAGGAGCTGAAGCAAGAGGTTCTGCAGCGGGCAGGAGTCAAGCAGAGCGGAACCGCAAAATATGTGGAGAGAAGCTGCAACAAGAGGTTCTGCAGCTACAGGAGTGAAGCAGAGCGGAACCGCAAGATATGCAGAGTGGAGCTGAAGCAAGAGGTTCTGCAGTGGCAGGAGCGAGCGCTCCTTCACTCCCATGATCCCCCTCTCAGCATCTGACAGCAGGCGCGATGACGTCACTGCTCAGCGCCCATTGTCAGGAGATGAGAGGGAGAGCAGTGAGCAGCGCAGGAGCCGGGAGCAAGAGAAGTGAGTACAGGATTTATTGTTTTTGTAATGGGGAGTGCGTAATACTGCAGAGGATCCATATGGGGGTGCATTATATTACAGGGGCTCACTATGGGGAGTGCATTATATTACAGGGGCTCACTAAGGGGAGTGCATTATATTACAGGGACTCACTATGGGGAGTGTATTATATTACAGGGGCTCCCTATGGGGAGTGTATTACATTACAGAGGCTCCCTATGGGGAGTGCATTATATTACAGAGGCTCCCTATGGGGAGTGCATTATACTACAGAGGCTCCCTATGGGGAATGCATTATATTACAGAGGCTGCCAAAGGATAGTGCATTATATTACAGAGGCTGCCTAAGGTGAGTGCATTATAATACAGAGGCTCCCTATGGGGAGTGCATTATAATACAGAGGCTCCCTATGGGGAGTGCATTATATTACAGAGGCTGCCAAAGGATAGTGCATTATATTACAGAGGCTCCCTATGGGGAGTGCATTATAATACAGAGGCTCCCTATGGGGAGTGCATTAAATACAGAGGCTGCCTATGGGGGTGCATTATAATACAAAGGCTGCCTATGGGGGTGAATTATAATATAGAGGCTGCCTAAGGGAAGTGCATTACACTATATTGAGGACTATCTGGTGTATTATGCTATATGGATGCTATCTAGGGGGGCCATCATACAGTGTGGAAATTACAGTGAGGGGGCCATCATACAGTGTGGGGATTATAGTGGCGGGGCCATCATACAGTGTTGGAGCCATTAAATAGTTTGGGGATATTAAGGGGTCAGTATATATCCAGTGAGGGGAGCTGTACACGGGGGAGACTTGGGACATTATTAAATGTAAAGTGGGCACTTATTTTTATAGGGGAACGCAGGTTACCGTGACTGTCAAAGGGGCACACACAGGGCATTATTACATTCTAGGGGACAAAATGTTGGCACTGTTTTCTAAGGCACTTGCACCCCGGCATTACTATATTATAGAGGGGTGCTTTAGAATTTAGAGAGCGCACAGAGAACCACACAGCAGGTGCAGTAATAGGGACACATACGGCAGCAGCGGCTCAGTATTGGGGTATCAGGTGCAGTAATAGGGACACATACGGCAGAGGCTCAGTAATGGGTTATCAGCAGGATGTGGAGTTTGTGCAGGTTGAGAATAGTCCAATCGGTGACCGTGACAGTGCTGAAAATATGAGAAGTGAAACTTGTCTTTGTTGTAATCTCTGCAGTCGAGTCCTGGCTGGAGAAGTCGTCATGTCTGTCTGGGCCAGATGGAAAAGACATGAAAAGTGAACAATTCCATCAGAAAGAACGTCAGCGGTAATTCATTATCTGTAACTCTGCTGTAATCTATTATATGTTCTGTAGGACTGGTATTATTTACCACTGACCATATGGCGGTTATATTAATATTGGTCATTTTATATACTGTATAGATTTTTTTTTGCAACAGCGCGGTCATTTGCTGAGGTTCTCTGGTTAGGAGCCCACTCAGAAGTTTTGCCCCCCCTAAACCAAAACACTAGCTACGCCTCTGATTTCAATGTTTCTTATTTTCATGCATACTATTGATTTATGAAAATAAATTAAAACAGTGATTACTCTGAAACTGTAGCTAATCTCCCTGGACACCAACAGCAGAGAAAAATTGCTGAGAGATTGCAATGCAGGATAGTCCGGATGGTGGATAAGCAACCACAATCAAGTTCCAAAGAAATTCAAACTGTCCTGCAGGCTCAGGGTGCATAATTGTCAGCTCAAATTATCTGTTGTTAATTGAATGAAATGAAATGCTATGGCAGGAGACCCAGGAGCACCCCACTGCTGACACAGAGAATAAGAAACCTAGACTGCAGTTTCTGGAACAATTTCAAGGGTGCCAACACTTTCGGCCATGATTGTATGTATTAGCAGAGAACAGAGGTTTTGGAAAATCGATTTTATTTTACTTAAACATAATATTTTAGCTCCTTTAACATTAACCCCTTCACGACATGCGCCGCATTAGTACGGCGCATGTCGTGTCCCTCCCTTTGATGTGGGCTCCGGTGCTGGACCCACATCTTTCCCAGCACATGTCAGCTGTTTTGAACAGCTGACAAGTGCCCATAACAGCCGCAGGTGGAATCGCGATCCACCCGCAGCTTTTAACCTATTAAATGCCGCTGTCAATCGATTACAGCGGCATTTAATATGATCGCGCCGGAAGCGCGCCACTAAACCTGCCCATTGGTGACCCTGTCACATGATCGTGGGTCACCGATGGGTCAACATGACAACGAGAGGTCTCCAGCAGACCTCTCTATGGTTGCCATTGCTGGATTGCTATGAGTGCCACCAGGTAGTCAGCGCTCATAGCAAGTGAGCATTTCTGCTATATACAGGCGATCTGATCATCGCCTACGAGTAGCAGAGGCAATCGGGTTATCGCAGCTTCTAGTCTCCCATGGAGACTATTGAACCATGCAAAAAGTAAAAAAGTTTTTAATATATTAATAAAAAATTGTAAATATAAAAGTTCAAATCACCCCCCATTTGCCCCATTCAAAATAAAACAATAAAAAGAAACACATATTTGGTATTGCCGTGTTCAGAATCGCCCAATCTGTCAAGCTATAAAAAGAATTAATCCAATCGGTAAACGGCATAGCGATGTAAAAAGTAAAAAAAACAGAATTACGTTTTTTTTCGTCGCCACAACATTGCATTAAGATGTAATAACGGGCGATCAGAATCAAGAAAGAAAAAGAAAAAAGATATGTGCAACTAAAAATTAACTTTTAATTCACCTTTTAAAAAGTTTTATAATTAATGCATACACCATTAGATGTATATTGGGTCATATATGACCCACTAATCCCCAGAGTAGAAAGGAAAAATTATTAAATCTAAAGGGATTACAACCTTATCTCTTTAAATTGTTAGTTGAAAAGAACTCCCTATATAATTACATACTGTAAGTGACAGGAGCTTGTAAATCGTATTGTTCATTGACCATTACTAATATATCCTTTTCAAAAAACTCCCCACTGACATGAGGTGCCAATTCATGAGAGACTCAGTGTTCACACAGAACATATAGGTCAAAATCTATGTGGTGCGTTTGTAATATGAAGCAAGCATCCATAATTCCACACATAGGTTATATCATATAATTGTGATATCAGTAGACACCATATTAAGGTTTAGTAGCGATCACACCGCTCTCTTATTGCACTTTGCCCAATGCGGAGTTGTATGAATGAATGCTATACGTCCTGGTTACTGTGAGACTACTGACACCATAATGCCCTGCAGTGGCAAAGCGTTACAGCGCTCACAGTCAGTGGAACAGCACGTGTCAGCCTATACAGCCACTAGTTAGATCTCTAGCCGGCATCGCTCACATTAGCAGCGGTAATACAATTATACACACCGCCCTGCTATCTGAGTCTCATGCAGTGAGCGGTAGTTTCCACCATTGCTAGATCCCAGGCTCACACGTGGTTAGTCGCTTAATTCCAACGATATCATGTAACAGAGACGTATAGCGCGTGTTCAGCTTTGGTGCGCTGATATTAAGTAAAGGTGATTGCTAACTGCCTGTCATGATTCTACCTGGGGCATGTGTCCCGACTCGCGTTTCGCCAGTATACCGGCTTTTTCTAAGGGACCTTAACTATTTCTAACTATTATGGTGGTGTACACCTATGTGTGACTCTGTCCTAAGAGGATAGTTCTAATGTAGATCAATAACGGGCGATCAAAAGATCATATCCACACCAATTTTTTTTTTTAACAAAATTTGGATGTTTGGTATCTATAAACTCGTAATAACCTGAAGAATCATAATGGCAGGTCAGTTTTATCATTTGGTGTACATGGTAAGAAAAATTAAAAAAAACTTGTTTAATTCCACTTTTTTGCAATTTCACCCACTTGGAATTTTTTTTCTTATTTTCGAGTACATGACATGGTAAAACTAATGGTGTTGTTCAAAAGTACAACTCATCCTGCAAAAAACAAGCCTTCACATGGCCATATTGACAGAAAAATAAAAAAGTTATGGCTCTGGGAAGAAGGGGAGCGAAAAACGAAAACAAAAACGAAAAAGGGCTGCAGCATGAAGGAGTTAAAGTTTATATTACTTAACTGTTTGTAGACTATTCAGAGTTGCTTAAAGAAGTAAATAGTACAAAAATCTTAATTATAGAAAGTAAAGTACCAAACACTTCATCCAAAAGACTAAAGAATAGATACATTTTAAACTTTTTGAACAAACTAAAAAAGGGAAAAAGAGGAGCTAAAATGAATTTTAACATGGAATAATCACAGATAAGCAGATTTAGGCTAAGTGCACACGTTCAGGAATGTTTGCAGAATATTCCTGAGCAAATCCGGACATTTTCCGCGGTAAAAACGCACATTTTTTGCGTTTTTTTTCCGCGTTTTTGATGCGCTTTTTGCGCAGATTTTGCGCGTTTTTACCGCAATTTTTTCCTGAACTTTCTAGGTCAATAATATAGCTTGAAAAACGCTAGAATTCCGCGAAATTAATGAACATGTTGATTCTTTTTCCGCGAAAAAAACGCACCATGTGCACAAAAATTGCGGAATTCATTCTAAATGATAGGATGCTTAATTCATGCATTTTTGACGCGTTTTTTCCCGCGAAAAAACGCAAAAAAATCGCAAATAATCCTGAACGTGTGCACTTAGCCTTAGAGTACAATTCCCAGACTCACCAGATAGATGCATGTCATGTAGAAACACAAGAACATCAGAATAATTAATAGACCCAAAACACAACATATAAATATATAATGTCCAGAAGCTACTTATCCTCAAAGATGTTCTGGTTTCTTGTCCAATCCGCATGTGTTTTCCCCCATAATGGTAGGGGTTCATCAGGGGATCCATACAGGTCCGTCACACCATCATCTCCATAAGGTCAGTCTCACACGTCCAGATATTTCCAGTACCGGAAAAATCGGTACCGGAGAGATCCGTGTGCGTGTGTCCGTGTAAAAACGCCTTATATCCGTGTGGCACACGTGTGCCGCATGTGTGCCGCATCAGGAACACACGGCCAGCATGGACAGCTACAGTAAGTGCTGTCCCACTGCCTGTGGTGCTGAAGCTCCCTGACACAATTCTCCCTGCTCTGTCGGCAACAGCGAGCAGGGAGAATCAATGAAAAACCCAAAGTGGAGTCCCCCCTAGGTTTTCAACCAACCCGGCAAAACTATGCAGCTGGGGGATGCTATTCTCAGGATGGAAAGGGGCCATGATTATGGGCCCCCAGCCTAAAAACAGCAGCCCCCAGCTGCCCAAAAAAGGCGCATCTATTAGATGCACCTATTCTGGAGCTTTGTCGGGTTCTTCCCATTTGCCCTGTAGCGGTGACAAGTTGGGTTCATAAAGGTTAATGCTAAGCCAGGCTTAGTAATGCAAAGGTGTCAGTAAGACTAATCCTATAGTAAAGAAAGGATTAAATAAACACACACACAGTAACAATAAAGTCTTTTAATGAAAGAATACAATACACAGGTTTTATTTCTTTATTACACTGCCATTCCTTAATCGATGCCATCGATCTCCTGTAAAAAATATAAAATAAAAAAACAACAATATCCCATACCTGTCCGGCGATCAGTCAGGTCCCACGGCGTAAATCCATCTCAGGGGTTAATCACTTTACAGCAGAAGCGACTGCTAATGCAGCCACTCTGGCTGTAAAGCACTGCGGAATGAATGTGAGCAGCGAGCAGAGAGTCAGTGACGTCACCCCCAGTCACTGACTCTCTGCTCGCTGCTCACATTCATTCCCCAGTGCTTTACAGCCAGAGCGGTCGCATTAGCAGCGGCTCCTGCTGTAAAGTGATTAACCCCTGACATGGATTTACGCCATGGGACCTGACTGATCGCTGGACAGGTATGGGATATTGTTGTTTTTTTATTTTAGATTTTTTACAGGAAATCGATGGCATCGATTAAGGAATGATAGTGTAATAAAGAATTAAAACCTGTGTATTGTATTCTTTCATTAAAAGACTTTATTGTTACTGTGTGTGTGTGTGTGTGTTTATTTAACCCTTTCTTTACTATAGGATTAGTAATGCATAGGTGTCTTATTGACACCTATGCATTGCTAAGCCTGGCTTAACGCCACCTTACAAAAGCAAGGTGGTATTAACCCTTTAAGAATCCCACTTGTCACCACTACAGGACAAGTGGGAAGTGGGGCTGCTGTTTTTAGGCTGGGGGGGCCCATAATCATGGCCCCTTTCCAGCCTGAGAATAGCAGCACCCAGCAGCCATCCATATACCCGCATGAAACCTAACAGGCACTGTGTCTCACAAATAAGGACAAGGATATAACCCAGATGTATAATTAAGGTGTCCAAATGCCTGGTCCTGTTTACCCATAGTGATCCTTATTAAGGAACCGATACCAAGCAGCTCAAATAGACCATAAGAGACCAAGCCTACAACATTATACCTGATAAGGGTGTGTTCATGGCGTGCTCAGGATGCCCAGTGCTGAGTGCGTCTGCCCCGACGCACGTTTCGGATAAACTCCTTTGTCAGGGGGCGCCCTGTGAGACACAGTGCCTGTTAGGTTTCTTGCGGGTATACAGGTTAGGTAATTGTCCTGTCCTGTTACTTTTCTATTTGTATTGAGATCTTTTCTGCATATGTCAGTATAATCTTTTTTGATATTCACATTCATATTTGTGACTATGCATATAACTACTACTACCTTTACCTACAGGTTTTCTGTCTCACTCTATTTTAGCTCTTATGCTTTGTACCATAATTGATCTTACGCTCAGGTGCTTTGAGTGTTGTAGTGCTTCTTTCCATGGTTGCACTTTTTTCTACATTTTGCCTGCTTTGTTGTCATTTGCAATTACCTGTGTCTATAATTGTTAATAAAGTTTTGTAATTTTCTATATAGTGGATCTGTGGTCGTGTTTTTCATGGTTCTACCACCCCTTGCTCAGTTTTTTTGCGATGTATCCATTCTTATTGGTCCTATATGGCAAAACCTACTACGGTTAAATAATACAGGATGTTTTTGCTCTTTCTCATTAGGCTATTATATGATTTTAGTTAAAAATAGGCATATAAAATTGTCTAATCTAAAGTCGCCAGTCTGAGTGGCAGGTTTCCTTTTAACACCTTCCCTTCCAGCTGAGTCATGTAACAGCTTTTTACTAACACTATCAAGATACTTTACTGTGGTTTAATCAACACCTTATTTCATGCATTTCATTCTCTCTATTAGAGGAATTACATCACTTCTCTACTCTGCCAATCATTCCATATTAAATACTGGAATTTATATAGAATTAATATCTGATTATTCACTATGTTTATAATGTCATAGACACTCAAACTGTTTAGTTTGTTGGGTACATGGTTACACAGACCCATTAGCATGTTTTGATTTATGTAATTCATTCCTTTTTTTGGTATAATGTACTTCCACCTCTTCCCCTTTTTTGTTCCTCACTCATCACTTTTTTACACGTGGTCAAAATTATTGGTACCCCTCGTTTAATGACAGAAACATCCACAATGGTGACAGAAATAACTTGAATCTGACAAAAGTAATGATAAATCAAAAATCTATGAAAATTAACAAACGAAAGTCAGACATTGCTTTTCAACCATGCTTCCACAGAATTTTAAAAAAATAAAACTCATGAAATAGGTCAGGACAGAAATGATGGTACCCTTAACTTAATATTTTGTTGCACAACCTTTTGAGGCAATCACTGCAATCAAATGATTCCTGTAACTGTCAATGAGACTTCTGCACCTCTGGACAGGTATTTTGGTCCACTCCTCAAGAGCAAACTGCTCCAGTTGTCTCGTGTTTGAAGGTTGCCTTTTCCAGACGGCATGTTTAAGCTCTTTCCAAAGATGCTCAATAGGATTTAGGTCAGGGCTCATAGAAGGCCAATTCAGAATAGTCCAATGTTTTCCTCTTAGCCATTCTTGGGTGCTTTTAGCTGTGTGTTTTGGGTCATTATCCTGTTGCAAGACCCATGACCTGTGACTGATACCAAGCTTTCTGACACTGGGCAGAACATTTCTCTCTAGAATCCCTTGATAGTCTTGAGATTTTATTGTACCCTGCACAGATTCTAGACACCCTGTGCCAGATGCAGCAAAGCAGCCCCAGAACATAACAGAGCCTCCTCCATGTTTCACAGTTGGGATAGTGTTCTTTCCTTGATATGCTTCATTTTTCCATCTGTGAACATAAAGCTGATGTGCCTTGCCAAAAAGTTCCATTTTTGTCTCATCTGTCCATAGGACATTCTCCCAGAAGCTTTGTGGCTTGTCAACATGTAGTTTGGCCAATTCCAGTCAGGCTTTTTTAAGATTTTTTTTCAGCATTGGTATCCTCCTTGGTCATCTCCCATGATGTCCACTTTGGCTCATACAACGACGGATGGTGCAATCTGACACTTATGTTCCTTGAGCTTAAAGGCCACCTTTAATCTGTTTAAAAGTTTTTCTGGGCTCTTTTGTTACCATTCATATTATCCATCTCTTTGATTTGTCATCTATTTTCCTCCTGCGGCCACGTCCAGGGAGGTTGGCTACAGTACCATGGAGCTTAAATTTCTGAATAATATGTGCAACTATAGTCACAGGAACATCAAGCTGCTTGGAGATGGTCTTATAACTTTTACCTTTAACACGTTTGTCTAGAATTTTCTTTCTAATCTCCTGAGATAACTCTTTCCTTCGCTTCCTCTGGTCTATGTTGAATGTGATACACACCATGTCACCAAACAGCACAGTGAGTATCTGTAGCTCTCTATACAGGCCCACTTACTGATTCCAAGATTGTAGACACCTGTGATGCTAATTAGTGGACACACCTTGATTTAACATGTCCCTTTTGTCACATTATTTTCAGGGGTACCATCATTTCTGTCTAGGCCTTTTTCATGAGTTTTATTTTTTTTTAAATTCTGTGGAAGCATGGTTGAAAATCAATGTCTGACTTTCATTTGTTCATTTTCATAGATTTCTGATTTATTATTACTTTTTTCAGATTCAAGTTATTTCTGTGATCATTGTGGGTTTTTTTTGTCATTAAACGAGGGGTACCAACAATTTTGACCACGTATGTATTTTATTTCCCCGTAATGGTACTTACCACATTATAGGTAATCTTCAGATCAGCTGTAATCCGCCACATTAAAGTTTGGGAAGATTATGTCTGGTTTGAGTGGCAATAGTAATTTTATGGATCTCAGTGATGAGAAGATTTGGGGTTTAAAAGGCCTGGCTTCAGATGAGTCTAATAATGAGCATCATGGCCTATTTAGTTTTGTCTTGTTTCCTTGTTTCTTTATTCATTAGTGTTTATTCATTATACTTTACATATATAGCACCATCATATTTCACAGTACCTGGGGATTATAATGTAAATTACCTATCAGATGTCTTTGGAGTGTGGGAGGAATGTGGAGAATCCGAGAAAACCCACACAAAAACGGGGAGAACATACAGACGACTCCTTGCAGATGTTGTCCTTGAACAGATTTGAACCCAGGACCTCAGTGCTGCAAAACAACAGGATTAACCACTGATCCACCGTGCTTAAAGAGAACCTGTCACAAGTAAAAATGCTATTAACCTGCTGATATGGACTGAGGCTACTTTCACACTTGCGTTTTTTTGCGCAGCGCATCGTGCGCTATCGGACGCATGCGCAATGTTCCCCTATCTTTAACATGACGGGCGCAGGGTCTAGCACTTGCACGCGTTCATCTGCGTTTGGCGTGCGCTGCGCATTTTCCAGGTGTGTGCCCATACGCGCTAGACGCTACATGTTGCATTTTTTTTCCGCCCAACCGCTTTCAAAAAATGCGTGCGCACGTGTGCGCATGCTATGCACAAAAAATAACATTGCAGTCTATGGGTGCGCTGGTGTGCGCATGGCTTGCGCTTGTCAGCGCTTTTGCGCGCACGCGATTTTGGACTAAATAATGTCTAACTTGTTTAAACAACCCCCTACACAAGCAACATTGTGAGGAGTGTAGATAAAAAGGTGATAGAGACAGATGATAGAGACAGATGATAGAGACAGAGATGATAGAGACAGATGATAGAGACAGATGATAGAGACAGAGATGATAGAGACAGATGATAGAGACAGAGATGATAGAGACAGAGCTGATAGAGACAGATGATAGAGACAGTGATGATAGAGACAGATGATAGAGACAGAGATGATAGAGACAGATGATAGAGACAGATGATAGAGACAGAGATGATAGAGACAGAGATGATAGAGACAGATGATAGAGACAGAGATGATAGAGACAGATGATAGAGACAGAGATGATAGAGACAGAGATGATAGAGACAGATGATAGAGACAGAGATGATAGAGACAGATGATAGAGACAGAGATGATAGAGACAGATGATAGAGACAGATGATAGAGACAGAGATGATAGAGACAGATGATAAAGACAGATGATAGAGACATGATAGAGACAGATGATAGAGACAGATGATAGAGACAGATGATAGAGACAGAGATGATAGAGACAGATGATAGAGACAGATGATAGAGACAGAGATGATAGAGACAGATGATAGAGACAGAGATGATAGAGACAGAGATGATAGAGACAGATGATAGAGACAGATGATAGAGACAGAGATGATAGAGACAGATGATAGAGACAGATGATAGAGACAGAGTTGATAGAGATGATTGAGACAGAGATGATAGAGACAGAGATGATAGAGATGATAGAGACAGATGATAGAGACAGAGTTGATAGAAATGTGACATGTAGACAACCCATGCGCCGAAAAAACGCAAACGCATGCAAAAACGCTTGAAATCGCATACAAACGCTGCGTTTTTTGGTAGTAATGCGCATGCTGATGCGACTAAATATCGCAGCGTTTATAAGCGTTTGCATGCGTTTTTTTAATGCGTTTCATGTGCGCACGATGCGCTGCGCAAAAAAACGCAAGTGTGAAAGTAGCCTTAATCTGCTGGTTAATAGCGTTACCAACCTTTGGGGAGAAAATTAACTTTATTCTCCCCCACAGCATTCCAGTTTCAGTCACGGGAAGAAGCAGGTTCAGTCACCATTCTGAGTATAGAAAGCGGCGGCTGTAGCAGCACCCCCTTTCCTGACTGACACTTGTTCTGTATTATGGCCTGCTGTCAGTCACGGCCGGGGGCGCAGTTACAGCCTTACCTCTGTATTCTCAGATCGATGACTGAACCAGCGCCTGCACTGTCCTTGTGACAGAGAATAAGTGCTGCCGAGGACAATAAAGATCATTTTCTCCCTGCAACATTCAACTACGTGAAGGCACCAGGCAGGTTAGTATCGCTATTAACCTGCAGATTAACCCCATATCTGCAGGCTAATAGCATTTTTGATGGTAACAGGTTCACTTTAAGTATGGTCATTATTGTAGTTGGACCTTGTGCTACCATGGAATGGCCATTGTTTGTTTTGAAAAAAAAAATCAAAAAGTTAAACAAAGGTGAAGGCATGTAACCTCTTGATGACATCAATATGAACCTTCTTTTTGACCATGTTATCAAATACCTGCCTCTTCTGAGAAATCCATTTTTATCCCCTATAATACCAGGGTATAGCTTAGAGGAGAGTGGTTAGAAACTAAAATCTTTCAAGAGACTCAACAAAGTTCAGAAAGAAAATCTATTTAAGTGTAAGAGGGCTGTTGATAGTGGAGGTCAAGAAGAGTTTAAAGAGAGAAGTCACTCACGCTTTAAAAGCATGAACTTCAGGCATTGTTGTGATGCTACTACTAAGAAGTAGAGTACCCATTCTGTTCTACCTGTTTCAACTGTTAAGATTATTTGGTATTCAAATTTATTTTGATTTACTAATCTCCTAAGAACACATTTAATGAAGACAACGAATAATTGTTTTATTTTGTTGCCCCCCCCCCCACATTAAAAGATAGAATCATAGAATGATAGAGTTGGAAGGGACCTCCTGGGCCATCTGGTCCAACCCCCTGCTTTAAGCAGGATTCACTATTCATCCCAAACAGATGTCTGTCCAGTCTCTGTTTGATGACTTCCATTAAAGGAGAACTCACCACCTCTCATGGCAGCCTGTTCCATTCATTGATCATCCTAACTGTCAAAAAGTTTTTTTTTCTGGTGACTACCTCTTGAAGCTCATCAAGAGAATGCCAAGAGTGTGCAAAGCAATCATCAAAGCAAAAGGTGGCTACTTTGAAGAACCTAGAATATAAGAAATATTTTCAGTAATTTCACATTTTTTGTTAAGTATATACAGTACTTCCACATGTGTAAATTCATAGTTTTGATGCCTTCAGTGTGAATTTACAATTTTCATAATCATGAAAATGCAGAAACATCTTTAAATGAGAAGGTGTGTCCAAACTTTTGGTCTGTACTGTATATAATTTGTGCCTCCTCCCATTCAGTTGCATCCAATTGCTTCTAGTCTTTCCTTGTACAAATGAGATTAAAGATGATCCTTCTACAGTGTGACAGCCCTTGAGATATTTGTAGACAGCTATTAAGTCTCCTCTCAGTCTTCTTTTTTGCAAGCTATACAATCCCACATCCTATAACCGTTCCTCATAGGACATGGTTTGCAGACCGTTCACCATTCTGGTCGCTCTTCTCTGCACTTGCTCCAGTTTGTTGATGTCTTTTTTAAAATGTGGTGCACAAAACTGGACACAGTATTTCAGATGAGGTCTGACCAAAAAGGAGTAGAGGGCAATAATGTCTTCACGTGATCTAGACTGTATGCTTCTGTTAATACATCCCAGAATTGTATTTGCCTTTTTTTGCTGCTGCATTACACTGTTGACTCATGTTCAGTCTGTGATCTATTAGTATACCCAAGACTTTTCACATTTGCTGTTGCTTGGCCCCATTCCTCCCATTCTGTATATGCTTTTTTCACTTTTATTGCCCAGATGTAGTACTTGCATTTTTCCCTGTTAAAAACCATTCTGTTACTTGCTGCCCACTGCTCCAGTTTATTTATATCTTTTTGAATCCTCTCTCTCTCTTCTCTAGTATTAGCTATCCCTCCTAGCTTTGTGTCATCAGCAAATTTAATCAGTTTATCCTCAATTCCTTCATCTAAATCATTGATAAAGATGTTGAACAATACAGAGGACCAGGACAGAGCCCTGTGGCACCCCACTTGAGACATTCTTCCAACTGGATGTGCAGCCATTTATGACCACTCTTTGGGTCCGATCACTAAGCCAGTTATGAATCCACCTAACATTTCCATTGTCCATTCCATACTTAGTTAATTTTTTTAATAAGGATTGTGTGAGATACTTTGTCAAATGCTTTGCTGAACTCAAGATAAACTATATCTACATTTCCCTGATGCACCCAGTCAGTGATTCTGTCATAGAAGAAAATTAAGTTAGTCTGACATGACTTATTAGTTAGAAACACATGCTGACTCTGGTTAATCACTTCATTCTTATCCAGGTACTTACATACATGTTGTTTAATAATTTGCTCAAAGATCTTTCCTGGTGTAGAACTCAGACTCACCAGCCTATAGTTTCCGGGTTCCACCTTCTTCCCCTTTTTGAAGATAGAAACAACATTTGCTCTTCTCCAGTCTTCTGGGACTTCTGTTCTCCAAGAATTTTCAAACATTATGGAGAGTGGTTCAAAAATTTCTTCTGATATCTCCTTCAGTACTCTGGGGAGTAATTCATCTGGACCTGGAGACTTGAATTTATTTATTTTAGCTAAGTGTTTCCTCGCTGTCTTTCTGTTTATAGATATCCTGGATTCTTCTATTCCTTTAATAGGACAGTGAAGATCAGTTGATGTTACATTTCTTTTCTGAGAGAAAACAGATGCAAAACAGGAATTTAAAAGTTCAGCCTTCTCAACATCCTTTCTTACCATTTCATCATTTTCATCCTGTAAAATCCTAAAGCATCTTTGACTTTTCTTTTACATTTGACATCTCCCCAAAATCCTTTTTTATTGCTTTTGATGTCTCTTGCAAGCCTTAATTCATTGTCAGCTTTAGCTAATCTGATTCGTGCCCTGCAGGTTCTGCAGACCGCATTATATTCTTCTGAAATGTAACCTTGAAGTCTGAGTCTTCACTGGTCTTCCTCTTCTAGTTATCCAAAATTGTAAAATGGCATGGTCACTACCTCCAAGGATCCCAGCCACTCTTACCTCCTCAACCATTTCCTCACTGTTTGTAAAGATTAGATCCAATGTAGTAGATCCTCTTGTTTTCTCCCCTACCTTTTGGAAGATAAAGTCAGCAAGAGAGGATAAGAATTTGCTTGACCTGTTAGTTTTGCCTGAGTGCGATTCCCAACAAATGTCTGGATAGGTCAAATCTCCAATGACCACTGTGTCATATTTTTTTGGAGAACTTGGCCATTTGATGCATAAAGAGTTCATCTTCAGCTTGCTCAGGCGGCCTGTAGTAAATGCCTACAATGGTGTCCTTTCTGTTGTTCTCTCCTTATATTCTTACCCAAACAGTTTCCACAGAACTCCCAGTCTCTGAAGCTTCAATCTCTTTGCAGATATTCGCTTTTCTAACTTACAATGCAACACCTCCTCCTCGTTTATCAAGTCTATTTCTTGCAAATAAGTTTTATCCTTCTAGCCTTGCATTCCAATCATGTGTATCGTCCCACCAAGTTTCAGGGATTGCAATAACATCATATTTATTTTCCTGCATTAGTAGTTCCAATTCTCCTTGTTTGTTGCCCATGCTTTGTGCATTTGTATAGAAACATTTTAGTTTGTGAGTGGTTTCTCTTTCACCAATATTTTATTATTTAGATTGTTTTGTTATTGTTCTTCCTTTCTACTTCTAATAGCAGAGTTCTCAATGGTATTTGAAACAAAACAGCCATAGGACAATTTTCATGTCAATGTAGTTTATCTATGCTAAAAAAAACATCCTTTTTTCTGGACCATAATGTTCTGGTATTTTCTATATATAATCAACAAGGTAATGATGGGTGGCTAAAAGTATACAAAAAGATGAGAAAGTAGAGAGAAATTCTTCATTCTTAATGACCTGTACAAATTGTAGAGTTGTATGCATGGCGTTTTTACAGCGGTTTACAGAAAATGTAGGCCCCCTAGGAGGGTGCCACATTATATAATATGCTTAGTTTCCACTATTACAGTTTTTTGTTTGATTCCTGTTTTTTAGTCTGTCTATGAAATCTAATCATGCTATAGGTTAGTTGTTAGAAAATATGCGATAATACACTCTTGTAGTATATTGAACTATCAAGCATCAGAAATACTGCAAATCATGTTTTGAGTCTAAACTGCAATCAAGATCATCTTTGACCCGATCTGTTTTAGGCAAGGGGAGCAAGATAGCACTGTTTGTACTTGCAGGCTCAGCTCCTGTGCCCACTCATTGCCTTGCTATATGGATATCGAGAAGGGGTTAGACACGTTCTTTTTTTGTGCCAAAAATAGTGAAGAACTTGAATAAATTTGGTGTATTTTGATTGCTCTTAGGCACATCTCTTTTTTCTAAACTGTTACGTTTTGAATTGTCTTCTCAGTAGACATACAAATTAGGTGCACTTGATGTACTATTCTGTGTGCACAATTATTAGGCAATTTGTATTTTTGATCACTCATTTTATTATAGAACAACTATAAAGCTGTTGGTCAATCCAAAAGGTTAATATATCTGAATATTTAAGATAGTAAAAGTGACGTTTGCATTCTTTTGGAGAATATATATGTTTATAATTATTGGGCAACTGTTAGTGTGCGGTATTATTATGCAACTAAATGAAAAATGCAAATTGTTTATTTTCATCTGTTAAAGTTAGAATAATAACCAAACAACTCAAAATGTACCAGTGCCAATTTCTTCTTTTAGCTATTATTAGAGATTGGAACCTTACTCGGGCACCAACTCATCAAAACGGAGTGATATTATCACTTAAAGGGAATCTGTCACCCTAAATTGGCGGGATATTTAAATGATGGCAGTCAGGTCAGATGGGCGGTGTTTTGGGTACTTGCCTTAACATGTTGTTCGCCGCTGTCTCCATTATTTCTGGGAATTGTAGTCGTTGCCCTCCATATAACGAACCTGCGCATTGCAATCTTGAATTGCGCACGCACAGTATGCTTTGCCCGCAGATTGCAATGCGCAGGCGTGTTATATGGAGTGCAACGACTACAATTCCCAGAAATAATGGAGACAGCGGCGAACAACATGTTAAGGCAAGTACCCAAAACACCGCCCATCTGACCTGACTGCCATCATTTAAATATCCCGCCAATTTAGGGTGACAGATTCCCTTTAAGGCACTTCTGAAATATGACAGCACTGGAAGATAATGAGTTATCCTTAGACCACACACACCATTATTACACAAATACATATCACCTGGTCTGCTTCATCAAATTTGCATTCAAGTTTATACATCTTGGAGTTAGAAAATATGCATAAAAATTAAAATATAGCCAAAATACCCACTTGCCTAATAATTGTGTACACAATGTATACTTCTAACGGGGCCAGTGGGGTAGTCGTGCCTGACGGTGGTTGCTGTCACACCGTGGTCCCCCGCCACATACACACAATGTCCCTTCCGCAGCGTACCTTCTTGTCTGCTTTTTGTCCATCAGTAGCCTCTCTGGTCTGCTGGGGATTTCTTCCCTGAAGTCCCATATAAAGACAGGCAGAGTCAAGTTCCAATTTAAAACAAACAATTTTACTCAGTTTTTTTCTCAGCTCGTCCAGTCCACACTTAGGCACAGCACAAGATTCTTCACAAAGCATATAATTTTCTTTCCCTGTACTGTCCCTCACTTCTTTAGGAATATCGCAGAGTTGTACCGTTGCCTCCGGTACCGCAGCGTTCTGTATGACCAGTCTGACTATCTTTAGGAGTTCCCTGTCCGTTTTGCCCCAGACATTCAGGCGTCTTCCTACGTAGCTGACTGCCACCATGATAAAGCTGCCCTGTATTCCTTCACCTTACCAGTGACCGTTGCTCTTAGGCCCTGGACGAGCTGGGCTCTTTTTCTTAAATGTTGTGTGACCCAACTGTCCTGTCTGGGCTCCCAGGCCCTACTGACTAAATGAAGGAAATACTTCCAGCTTACCCCAGTTGGCCTGTCCTAACACAACTAGTTCCTATCCTATTTTTATTGCTATCCTACAATGCCTCCCTCTAGTGGGCTAATCCAATTACTACACTTTACCTATTTATAGCAGCATTACACATTAAGTCTACCAGCTTGCCAGGGATGTACAAACATGGGCAATGAGGGAGAGAGGGCTCAGCTAGTCCTTGTGCACCCCTTACATCCTCATCTTTTTTTCTGCAATTTGTGAGAAAATTCTGTTTGGTAGATCTCAATCAGTGTGTTCAAAATTAAAAACTGCTAATATTTCAATTTTCACCATTTTGATGAGCGAACGTGCGCATTTAATACTGAAGTCATTACAGTTCTTGTTATACATGTTGCGATGCCACTCTCACCGCATTCCTCTGGTGCCGGGGCTCGGCGCCCGACGTCGTCACTTTGAGTGCGCACGCGCACCTCCCATGCTTGACCCTGTGGCTGTTCACTCGATTCCAGATCCTTGTCCAGCTCATGCATTTCAGAGCCTGACTACTGCTGCTCCATCTCTGACGTCTCTATGGTCCTGGAGGACCTGACCCGGAAGTTCCAGCACACTTACCCTATATCTGGCCGCCTCTTCCTGTAGGCAGCGTCTGATTATTGTTGTGCTTCCTAGCTAGACCTGCTTGGTCCCCACTTGACTGCTCTCTGTACTCTGGTCCCCTGCCTTGTGCTCTAACGTGCTTTCAGCATGTGCTCTGCTCTGCCTTGTTCCTCTGCGTGCTTCCCAACATGCGCTCTGCCTTGCATTGTACCTCGGTGTGCTTTCCAGCACGTGCTGTGCCTTGCTTTGTACTCAGGCCTGCTTCCTCGCACACGCCCTGCTTTGCCTCTTGCTTTAGCGTGCTTCTCTGCATTTGCTATACGTACCTCTGCCGGCATGCCCTCGTGCACATGCCTTGCACTGTCCTGTACTCTGCATGCCCTCGTGCACATGCCTTGCACTGTCCTGTACTCTGCGAGCCCTCGTGCATACACCTTGCACTGTTCGGTACTCTGCATATTCCTGTGTCCACGCTTTGTTCACTTTCACACCCTGCGTAGTCCTGTCTTCTGTGAGCTGGCCACCTGGTTCCAGCAGTCATGGTACTTTATCCCCCTGGGTCTGCCCCAGACACTCCCTGTATAGGGGGTGGTTCTCACTTTTTTCAGCTCGCCCAGGGTGGGTTGGTATCGCGACCCAGAAGGTCCACTCAAGAAGTCATCACACATGTACACACCTTTTGTCATCACACTTACCACTGTTTGATGGGTTTGAATTTAAAACTAGCGATGAGTGAACATGCTTGGAAAAGGTGTTATCTGAGCAAGCTCGTGTGCTAATAGAGTATTGTCGTTGTGCTTGAATAGTACGTTCGAGTCACCATGGCTGCATGTTTGACATCTGTTCGACAGCTACAACACATACAGGAATTGTCTAACAAACAGGCAATCCCTGCTTGTGTTGCGGCTGTCGAACAACTGTGAGACATGCAGCCACGGGGACTCAAGCATAGTATTCGAGCATGCCGAAGATACTCTATTAGCACACGATCTTGCTCGGATAACACCTTTTCTGAGCACATTTGTTCATCATCACTAGTTCTAAGTTCCCATTTCAGAAAACTTCAGCCAATATTTTGTAGTGTGTTAGTGGCCATTTATCTGAATGTCCATCATGGAATACTACATGCCCTCTGAAGCAGCTGCTGTAGAGGAAATGACTGTCTGCCATGGCTTCCTCTGACAAGATCAGATGATCCTTGTGCCTTCATTTGGGAAGGAGATGTCTCTTAAGAGAGAACATATTTATATGGGACAATGCATAATGGTGACAGATCTGCTTTAACAGAAAACATCTGAAATCCCCATGACACCCATTCTGCTCATATTAAGCTACGAGATACTTGTTGTCCATTTGAGTTTCCTCATCACTTGTGTTGCCTTCTTTAAACCTTCAGTTGTATGCTGCAGTCGGCAATATTCATGAACGCTAGATGACACACGGAGAACAAGACATTCTTGATGCTCTTCTCGTACTATTCTTTACACTCATCTCCTTTATCCAATTTCTTTCTCATTGCTCAACAAATACTGTCATCAGAATCCTGTCACCATTTATACCTTCATTCCTAGCAACAGACACAAGATACAAAACATTTTCACTGCTTTCACACTGTGAAAACTGTACTGTATTTCATTTCCTCAGCGCCATTAAACTATATTCATAGAACAGCATTTCTATGCTTTTGCTTGAGAGATCTTATATACTAAATCATAATATGTACAATACACATGACCATTTCAATAGGAAAAGGGCCCTCGGAAAAAAAAAGCAATATAAGGTCCTCACTCATCATTTTTAAGGACAGTTATTCAAAAGATCTGAACAATGAAATAGTTAATAGTTGTGTATGGTAAATAAGTTAATTTTACATTCCATGGTGTGTACTAGGGCAGTGTCGACAAGAAGCCCCTTCTGGAAGCTCGAGTCCCCAGACAATTGCCCAGTTTGCCATCCTCTAAATGGATCCTGCTTATTCCTAGTGCAATGGACACTTGTTCTCCCTCTGCCTCCTCCACTTGTTATAATGTATATGAAGCTAATGAGAGTTGGCATTCCCTCATTTGTATTCAGCACATTGAGTTTACTATGCCCTCTGCATTTAGCTTTCACTGTTATTTTGTATCACCTCTTTCCATATGCTATTTATTGTATGTGCTAAGTTAAATGTATTCTTAACCCCTTTAAAACTAATAAGCTTCTAACACTAGGTATGTTGAAAACCAGATCCAGCCAGTAAGGCTATGTGCCTACGATCAGGATATAGCAGCATTTTGGAAGCACTGTATTTTCCCTGCATCCAAAACACTGTGTTCTAATCATGCAGGTAAATCTGCATGTGCTCATTGAACCATGTGGATTTACCGAATCTAATGAATGGCTATGGTGAGACTACACAGAGAAGACTAGCGTCTCCACTGCCGATAATTAACATGCTGCGGCCCGTAAACCCGCATCGTGTGTGAGTGTATGCAGCGTCAAATAGAAGCACAGTTGGCATAGAATTTCTATAAATCCCATCCACTCTGCTTGCAACCTAGAAATATATCCCAAAGAAAAGGCCAGATATGAACATACTCATCCATATATTGAACAAAAACCCAAAAGAATCATGGACTAAGAGTCATAATAAAAAATTATAAATTTATTTAAACACAGATCAAATAAATAAAACCAATAAGGTCAAGTAAAAATCAGAATAACCAGTACAAGGGAGAGAACAACATCCAAATCTTAATCAGCAAGTCGAGTATTATGATGATTTAAACAAATTTATACAGCAATATAGACAGTCCATACAATCAAAATTGATCTCTGATTCTTATATATATATATATATACACATCTATGTACACCACTAAAGATTTATTAAAGATAATAGATATTTATCAAA
Source organism: Oophaga sylvatica (assembly GCA_033576555.1). Classification (NCBI taxonomy): domain Eukaryota; kingdom Metazoa; phylum Chordata; class Amphibia; order Anura; family Dendrobatidae; genus Oophaga; species Oophaga sylvatica. The sequence goes on along the minus strand of JARQOD010000002.1, from coordinate 221,629,188 downwards.
TATATATACGCATATAGACAAAATGGTCAGTATAGAGAAATAGGTGTATAGATAACTAGTGCATAAAGCATCCAAAAAATCTCATACAGAAGGACAAAATGTGTCTCAATGGTGATAATCAAGTGAATCGGAGGTAGGTGTCTAATACATAAAACATCCGATCAGTCTCATGAAAAGACCAAATATGTCTAATAACAAAGAAAATTGATGGTAATACTAATTCTTATGATGCCTAAAATAGTTATGATAAATAGTTATATATTATGCACTATTAAACAAAAAGAAAGAGGACAGCATAATGTCGGCACACATAGTATGGAGGCAGAGTCACCTTCCTGCTATAATAACCACATGTGCTGTCACTAGTGGTGCATATGCATAGGCAAAGAGATCAGAAAGACAGGGGAAAATCATCAATATGGAGGCAAAACTGCCTTCCTGCTATAGTAAACAAATATCCTGTCACTGATAGTGCTAATGCATAAACGGAGATCAAAGGGACAGAAAGATGCAGATATTCAATATGGAGGTAAAATTACCTTCCTACTATAATAAACAACCATACTGTCACTGGTGATGCATATGCATAGGCAGAAGTCAAAAAAGGACAGAAAGAGGTAATCAGCATAGGGGTAAAACTACCTTCCTGCTACAATGAGCAAAAAGTGCTGTCAATAATAATGCATATGCATAAGCATGAATGAAGAGGACAAGAAAAGCATCAAGACTTACTGAACAAGAACTGGGAGACCCCAACGCGCGTTTCGTTATGTAGCTTCCTCGGGGGCCCCAGTTCTTGTTCAGTAAGTCTTGATGCTTTTCTTGTCCTCTTCATTCATGCTTATGCATATGCATTATTATTGACAGCACTTTTTGCTCATTGTAGCAGGAAGGTAGTTTTACCCCTATGCTGATTACCTCTTTCTGTCCTTTTTTGACTTCTGCCTATGCATATGCATCACCAGTGACAGTATGGTTGTTTATTATAGTAGGAAGGTAATTTTACCTCCATATTGAATATCTGCATCTTTCTGTCCCTTTGATCTCCGTTTATGCATTAGCACTATCAGTGACAGGATATTTGTTTACTATAGCAGGAAGGCAGTTTTGCCTCCATATTGATGATTTTCCCCTGTCTTTCTGATCTCTTTGCCTATGCATATGCACCACTAGTGACAGCACATGTGGTTATTATAGCAGGAAGGTGACTCTGCCTCCATACTATGTGTGCCGACATTATGCTGTCCCTCTTTCTTTTTGTTTAATAGTGCATAATATATAACTATTTATCATAACTATTTTAGGCATCATAAGAATTAGTATTACCATCAATTTTCTTTGTTATTAGACATATTTGGTCTTTTCATGAGACTGATCGGATGTTTTATGTATTAGACACCTACCTCCGATTCACTTGATTATCACCATTGAGACACATTTTGTCCTTCTGTATGAGATTTTTTGGATGCTTTATGCACTAGTTATCTATACACCTATTTCTATATACTGACCATTTTGTCTATATGCGTATATATATTTGATAAATATCTATTATCTTTAATAAATCTTTAGTGGTGTACATAGATGTGTATATATATATATATAAGAATCAGAGATCAATTTTGATTGTATGGACTGTCTATATTGCTGTATAAATTTGTTTAAATCATCATAATACTCGACTTGCTGATTAAGATTTGGATGTTGTTCTCTCCCTTGTACTGGTTATTCTGATTTTTACTTGACCTTATTGGTTTTATTTATTTGATCTGTGTTTAAATAAAGTTTATAATTTTTTATTATGACTATTAGTCCATGATTCTTTTGGGGTTTTTTTTTTTTTTTGCTTTTTTTTTGCAACCTAGAAAGTATCATTTTGGACGCACTGCAGGTGAGCTGCATCCAAAACGCTGTTAATCCGGATCGTGGGCAAGTACCCTAAGGTGTTGCTAGATTGAAAATGTTACAAAATGCAGAAATATAGGTCTTGTGCAGAAAAAATCTGTAATTTATATTTAGTAGCAAATTTCACATTATCCTAAGTAGAGATGAGTGAATTTGTTCGGATTCAGTTCCAATTACGATCGGAATCTAATATTGTTCTTGCAATATTCGTCAAACACAGCCGAACGTCATTAGAGTCAATGGGAGCAGAAATTACCGAATATGTTCGGAACCGATCATCAAACATACATTCAGCACGAATAGTGTGCGAATATGGCACGAATATGTCAATCAGATTCGGGGACAAAAAAAGAATAAATTCGCTCATCTCTAATCCTAAGCACAAAATTGGAGCAATGTCATCTGTAATACATCTGAAAATCACTGCCTAAAATGGTTTTAATGACAGAAACTAACAGCAACAAAAATTAAAGAATGTGACTCTATCACATTCTTGTAAAACCAAACCAACTTGTCACTTGCTCAAAAGAGTGTAGTTAAATGCCATGATCTCTCTTTTCTGTTTTGTGCTACATCACTCCATTGCAGAGATATTTACATTTGATGCTTTTGGTGGACAGCATGTGCAATCTCTACTTGCAGTTCAACTGGGCATTTCTTCAGAGTTTTCTCTGGGGGGAATGCTTTTTTACCTCTTCCAGTCACTGCCAATAACAGTATGGCAGCATCTGAGACTAATAGGCTGCTAGATCAACTGCTGAGCTGTGATTGGCAGTGTCTAGGAGAGAGGAGTAAAACACACAACCCAGGGAAGTCTGAAGAAAGGTCCAGTTGAACTACATGCATAGTTTTCACATACTGCCTCCTAAATTCAACAAATGTAAATATCTCTGCTATGAAGCAATGCACTACAAAACAGAAATGAGCAGAAGAGTAAGGGGAGTTCAGTAATATTTTACATGGTGTTTAACTTTTTGAGCAACTGACAGATTTTCTTTAAAAAGCAAACAAGACATTACAGAATGAAAACTTTCTACAATGAGTTAATTTATTTAAAGTGTCTCATGATACTCACTGCACCTGCAGCCCTTTGTTTGCTTCCTGATTTCTCTTTAGATAAGATTGGCTTTCTGGTTCTTCTGCTTTCAAGATGGTTACCATGATGGCATGGGGAGGTTACCAATAAGTATAATCCACAGCACACTCATGCCACCTCAGCAGCCATCTTGGCAGTAGTAGAAAGGAAATGCTTATAGGAGCAAGAGGAAAATGGAAGGCATCAGGTAGGGTGACTATACTACACATGTAAAGCATAAATTCATATTTCAGTGTCAGTGTGGAGGGATGCTTTAACTTACAAGTCACATTGCATTAGAAATTTTAAAAAATGAAATATTAACTATTATATTTTTCAATCACTCCAAAACATACCCTTAACACTAAAAGCTTTAATACTCATATTAAATGTGTATTCCTAGATTATATAGTGATGGCATTGCAAGTACATGCCATTGCATCATGATGGGACTCCCAGTAAACCTGACAATGAAGGGGCAGCTGTGATGGTGTCACCTTGTAAGGTTTCTCCGAACAGCAGCACTCCTGGCTGTGCAGGGAACTGTAGTACAGAATTATTTGCTTCACCATGCTGCAGTTCCCTGTAGAAATGAGAGAATCTTTTTAAATTCAAAGTTGCCGACTTCACAGAATTTTCCTCAAAAATTTGATTTACGGCTAATAAATTTTTGTGAATCTCAATACTGTAAAGCTTGTCATGGCTCGGAAAATACACATAGGGAAGAAGAGAGAGCTGACAATAAGAGCTTCCATTTTACAGGCGAGAAAGAGAGAGAGAGGACATTGTTGACCATGAGAGTTTACACTCTGCAGGAAAGAGAGAGAGGACTCCACTGACCATAAGAACTTACAATCTACAGAAGAGAGAGAGGACCACAATGACCATATGAACTTACCCTCTACAGTAGAGAGAGAAAGGATACTGCAGACAATGGGAACCTTCACTGTACAGGAGAGTGAGAACTCTGCTGACCAAAAGACCCTAGACTCTACAGGAGAGAGTAAGAGAGGACCCTGTTAACAATAACGCTCTACATGAAAGAGACTTACCCAATGACTCTGGAGATGGAAAACGATTCTGCTGTATAAACTGTGCTGAACAGGGAACCACTGATCTGTGATGGCCCAGTTACTGACCACAACTGTACAAGGCATAACAATTTGTAAGATGTCATAGCTGCAGGTCATTATGAAGAGGGCTGCTGGGAACGAAAAATGATGATATCCTGCTCTATGATGCTTCAGCAGTGCGGGAAATAGTGCTGGGCAAGATTTATTTTTCCTTTCAAATCGTGAACCAAACCTAAAAATGTTTGCATTTCCATAAAACTGCAAATGTCAGGAAATTTAACTAAAATGCGATCCTCCACTGATCAACTCACTCATCTGTATTCCCCTGCATAATGGATGACCAATGCACTTCTACGCAGGTAAAATAAAATAGGGGACGCAGTGTTAAGGTACTGTCACACTAATCGAGATCGCTAACGAGATAGCTAAAGAGTCACCGATTTTATGACGCAGTAGCGATCTCGTTAGCAACGCACCTGTGTGTGACATGTAGCAGCAATATGGCCCCTGCTGAGATGTCGTTGATCGCTTATGAACGTTCTGAGCCGTTTTTTGGTTGTTGGTGTCCCGCTGGTGAGCCTGAATCGCTGAGTGTGACACCCTTTATGAACGACTTTACCAGCGTCGCAGGTGGGACTAGGTTTTCCCAACGACCGCAGAGGTCGTTATACAGATCGCTGATGAGTTGTGTTTGGAATCTAACTAGCGACCACATAGCAATCGCACTAGCGATCTCGCCAGGTTGTGTCGTTGTCGTGATCGCTAGTGTGATCGTTAAGTGTGACAGTGCCTTTAAGATACAGGATGTAAATTGTTCCAATATACAATGGCATTTTAAGATTAGAATATGTTATTCATTCCAGTGCAGCCAAACTTCAAGCGGCACCATGTAATTGTTGTAGACTAATGTAATACATAGCACTGAATATTAAAAGGATATATTTTTCACTCTCATCAGGCTATGTCAACTCCCATTATAATGTGTGGAAGCCTAATGGGTAATTTTTGTCCAAATAAACACATCATAAGGTCACCACTTATAAGACTAGAAAAAAAAGCTAAAAGAGAATAAGTATGAAAGGAAAACCTCAGGGATTTTAGAAATTAGTATAATAATTTGATTCTGCAAACTCTCCATTGATTTCTATTGCTAGTTCACTAGGACACAGATGTTTTGCAATATCACTTTACACAAAGATGTATGTGTGCTGAGAGTAAATTAAATATCGAATCTCATTCGTATGTGTCTGGCAGAACTGTGAATTAGTCTATTGTCATTACTCATGTCAAGCCCTAACCTAAGCCAAATGCCTATATTTCAGAGCCATCCAAATTAGTACAGTCTCCTATGAAAAGTGAGCCTAGTAGGATGTTTCATTCGTTTGGGAGACCTGCTTATTTGAAGCACAACTGGAGCTTTGGAGCAAAATTAGAGTGCTTGTTTAGGGACATATTGAACTGTTTAATCACAGCAGTTTGACAGACAGACAGCCCTATGTAATAAGCCACAAACTGTTTTTACCAACACTTAGGAAGTCTCAGGAAGGAGGTGGTTTTATAGTTACATATAATGAGATTTATGTAAAAGAAAATGCAACATTTTTCTATTCAGAAAAAGTTGGACAAAAGTGTAATAGGAAAAGCTCTGTAAAAGTACAAGGAACCTGTCACAGCTTAGTAGCAGAGGTAAATCTAGGTTTTCCTGCATCCAGGGAAAAAAAATCAGTTTGGCACCACCTCCTATACACAGCTTAATTGGCTTGAGTAGCCATCATGTGACTTATCATATGTGATTTGCTTACTTATAGTCAGGTGCCGACAAACTGCTTTTCCTTATTTTCTCAATGTTCAATGAAAAACTATAGCCCCTGCCTAATTGAGAGAAGCAGGAACAGAATGGTCATGGGATGAATGCTGGAACCAGTAAACTGAATCCTGACAGTAAGTATATTTCAGGCTGTTAGGATTTGGCATGATACAGTGCTTAATTTTATAATTAATGTTCCCAACATTAATACAGATGTAGTAACCCTTAACTTGTCTAACTACACAGTACTTTAGTAACTTAACCATGTATCATGTATCATATTATTTGACAAGTTTTGGATTGTTGCATGTGTGCAGGATCAAAACCACCATCATTACAGAACTATATCACCAGAACCACCAGCAGTACAAAAATACAGTACCATAACCACCAATAATACAGAAATGCTGCACCAGAACCACCAACAGTACCGAAATACAATGTGTATGGAAAGTATTCAGACCTCTTTAAATTGTTCACTCTTTGTTTCATTGCAGCCATTTGGTAAATTCAAAAATGTCATTTTTTCTTCATTAATGTACACTCTGCACCCCATCTTGACTGAAAAAACAGAAATGTAGAAATTTTTGCAAATTTATTAAAAAAGGAAAACTGAAATATCACATGGTATACGTATTCAGACCCTTTGCTCAGACACTCATATTTAAGTCACATGCTGTCCATTTCCTTGTGATCCTCCTTAGGATGGTTCTACTTCTTCATTGGAGTCCAGCTGTATTTAATTAAAATGATAGGACTTGATTTGTAAAGGCACACACCTGTCTAAATAAGAATCATGAGGTCAAAGGAACTGTCAAAGGAGCTCAGAGACAGAATTGTGGCTAGGCACAGATCTGGCCAAGGTTACAAAAGAATTTCTGCAGTACTCAAGGTTCCTAAGAGCAGAGTGGCCTCCATAATCCTTAAATGGAAGAAGTTTAGGACCACCAAAAGTCTTCCTAGACCTGGCCGTCTAGCCAAACTGAGCAATCATGGGAGAAGAGCCTTGGTGAGAGAGGTAAAGAAGAACCCAAGATCACTGTGGCTGAGCTCTACAGATGCAGTAGGGAGATGAAAGAAAGTTCCACAAAGTCAACTATCACTACAGCCCTCCACTAGTCTGGTCTTTATGGCAGAGAGGCCTGACGGAAGCCTCTCCTCAGTGCCAGACGTATGAAAGGCCAAATAGAGTTTGCTAACAAACACATGAAGGATTCCCAGACTATGAAAAATAAGATTCTCTGGTCTGACGAGACGAAGAAAGAACTTTTTGGTGATAATTCTAAGCGGTTTGTGTGGAGAAAACCAGGCACTGCTCATCACCTGCCCAATACAATCCCAACAGTGAAACATGGTGGTGGCAGCGCATGCTATGGGGGAGTTTTTCAGCTGCAGGGACAGGACGACTGGTTGCAATTGAACGAAACATGAATGCGGCCAAGTACAGAGATATCCTGGATGAAAACCTCTTCCAGAATGCTCTGGAACTCAGACTTGGAAGAAGGTTCACCTTTCAACAAGACAATGACCCTAAGCACACAGCTAAAATGACAAAGGAGTCTCTTCAGAACAACTCTGTGACCATTCTTGACTGGCCCAGCCAGAGTCCTGACCTAAACCCAATTAAGCATCTCTGGAGAGACCTGAAAATGGTTGTCCACCAACATTCACCATTCAACCTGATGGAACTGGAGAGGATCTGCAAGGAAGAATGGCAGTGGATCCCCAAATCCTGGTGTAAAAAACTTGTATCATTCCCAAGAAGACTTGTGGCTGTACTAGTTCAAAAAGGGTGCTTCTACTCAATACTGAGCAAAGGGTCTGAATACTTATGACAATGTGATATTTGAGTTTTTCTTTTTTAATAAATTTGGAAAAATTTCTACATTTCTGTTTTTTTTCAGTCAAGATGGGGTGCAGAGTGTACATTAATGAGAAAAAAATGAACTTTTTTGAATTTACCAAATGGCTGCAATGAAAGAGTGAAAAATTTTAAGGGGTCTGAATACTGTCCGTACCCACTGTAAGTGACCAGAACTGAGAACAGTACACAAATACATTGACATAATCCCTCTCAGTACAGAAACACATAACTAGAACCACATCAATATAAGAATATCTTACCAGAAAAACCAACAATACCGAAATACAGCATCACAACCACCATCAGTACAGGAATACATCACCAGAACCACCATTAGTACAGGAATACATCATCAAATCACCATTAGTACAGGGAGACATTGGCAGTACCGCGATCAGTACAGAAATACATCACTAGAACCACCATCGGCACAGGAATACATTACCAAAACCACCATCAGTAGATGAATACAGAAACAAACTTAGTATAGTGATCAATAGCAATGTCAGGTCAGCCCAGTATACAATTATATCAAATGAACTTACAACTCCCAGCATGTCCTTAAGAATAGTAAGGATGTACTGTGAGTTGCTGTTAACTGCCATCATCATACTGTGGACCAAACAGGAACCACAGCATTGATGAAAATTAGTATGACAATTAAACATTTACATCCAGGTATCTTAAATGTGACATAATCTCTGATTTGAGATGTTCTCTTCTTTTCTTCATTTTATGCAATGAGCAAAGACTCAATTTTGAAACATGTTTGCATCTACTCTTAACTTTTTATGGTGTTTGGGTTGTGACATTTTTCATGTTTTTTTGTATGACTAAATATATGGCTTTTAACAGTAGAACCTAATGCTGGATACCAATTGTTTTCCCTACTTATTTTTGTGGCACTGCAAGCCTTCCATGTGTTGCATCAGCCTATTGGTGAGATAGGTCCTCTTTCTTTTTTTCCTTGTCATTATAATGATCCTGCAGAAAAAATATCTGCCCTACGCTGTGCTCCCTTAACAAACTTTTTCCCGTACACTATCCCTTTTATGATACATAGACTCCATACTGGACCCCTTCTTCACTCTGTCCCCTCATATTATGTCCCCATATGCTTCCCAGTCTCTATACTGTGTCCCCTCCTCACAATCCCTCCTCTGCATACTATCTCTTCCATACTGTGCCTTCACACCTCCTCATGCTGTTCCCTCTCTATACTAATCCCACACTACCCAGTCTCGATATTGTGCTCCAGTACACTTTTCTCTACCAAACTGTCCCTCACATATTTCTCCCCAATACTGTTCCCACATTCCCCCTACTGTAGTCTCACACACTTCCTCCTTTTCATTCTGTTTCCCCTTGCCCACATATTGTCAACTCACACATTCTCCCAAACTGTTCATATTGTCTTTTCACACATTCCCCCATTCCCTCTGCACATAGTCTCCTTACACATTTCCTACCCTCTGCCCATCCTTAATATTCACACATTTCCTCCTCTCTTGCACATACTTTCTTCTCATATATTACCCCCCTCCTCATACTGTCTCCTCACACAATCCCACCTATACTGTCTCCTCACACATATCTTCCACTGCTGCCCATGCTGACTCCTCACACATTTTCTCCAGCTGCCCATACTTTCTCTACACATATTCCTCCCTCTGTCCATACAGTCTCATCACACATTTCCTCCCCCTGCAAATACTGTTTCTTCACCCATTACCTACCTCCCAATACTATCCTCTTACATATTCCTCTCCTTCCCTCCCTATACTGTCTACTCAAACATTTTCTCTCTTAAAACTTTTCCTCCCCTCTGTTCATACTATTTGTTGACACATTCCAACCTTCCCATAATGTCTCTTCACATATTCCCCCACCCATAATGTCTCTTCACTCTCCCCCCTCTTGACATAGAATCATAGAATGGTAGAGTTGGAAGGGACCTCCTGGGCAATCTGGTCCAACCCCCTGCTCAAAGCAGGATTCTCTAAATCATCCCAGACAGATGTCTGTCCAGACTCTGTTTGAAGACTTCCATTGAAGGAGAACTCACCACCTCTCCTGGCAGCCTGTTCCACTCATTGATCACCCTAACTGTCAAAAAGTTTTTTCTAATATCTAATCTGTGTCTCCTCCCATTCAGTTTCATCCCATTGCTTCTAGTTTTTCCTTGTGTAAATGAGAATAAAGATTATCCTTCTACAATGTGACAGCCCTTGAGATATTTGTAGACAGCTATTAAGTCTCCTCTCAGTCTTCTTTTTTGCAAGCTAAACAGTCCCAAATCCTGCAACCGCTCCTCATAGGACATGGTTTGCAGACCGGTCACCATTCTGGTGGCTCTTCTCTGAACTTCCTCCAGTTTGTTGATGTCTTTTTTAAAATGTGGTGCCCAAAACTGGACACAGTATTCCAGATGAGGTCTGACCAAAGAGGAGTAGAGGGCAATAATGATCTCACGTGATCTAGACTGTATGCTTCTGTTGATACATCCTAGAATTGCATTTGCCTTTTTTGCTGCTGCATCACACTGTTGACTCATAATCAGTCTGTGATCAATTAGTATACCCAAGTCTTTTTCACATGTGCTGTTACTTAGCCCTATTCCTCCCATTTTGTATATGTTTTTTTCATTTTTATTGCCCAGATGTAGTACTTTGCATTTTTCCCTGTTAAAATCCATTCTGTTAGTAGCTGCTTACTGCTCCAGTTTATTTGTATCTTTTTGAATCCTCTCTCTCTCTTCTCTAGTATTAGCTACCCCTCCTAGCTTTGTGTCATCAGCAAATTTAATCAGTTTACCCTCAATTCCTTCATCTAAATCATTGATAAAGATGTTGAACAATACAGGGCCCAAAACAGCCTTGTGGTACCCCACTTGAGACATTCTTCCAACTGGATGTGCAGCCATTTACGACCACTCTTTGGGTCCGATCACTAAGCCAGTTATGAATCCACCTAACAGTTGCCTTGTCCATTCCATACTTAGTCATTTTTTCAATAAGGATTGTGTGAGATACTTTGTCAAATGCTTGCTGAAGGCAAGATATACTATATCTACAGCATTTCCCTGATCCACCCAGTCAGTGATTCTGTCATAGAAGGAAATTAAGTTAGTCTGACATGACTTATTAGTTACAAACCCATGCTGACTCTGTTTAATCACTTCATTCTTATCCAGGTACTTGCATACATGTTCTTTAATAATTTGTTCAAAGATCTTTCCTGGTATAGAAGTCAGACTCACCAGCCTGTAGTTCCCTGGGTCCACCTTCTTCCCCTTTTTGAAGATAGGAACAACATTTGCTCTTCTTCAGTCTTCTGGGACTTCTCCTGTTCTCCAAGAATTTTTAAAGATTATGGACAGTGGTTCAAGAATTTCTTCTGCTATCTCCTTCAGTACTCTGGGGTGTAATTCATCTGGACCTGGAGACTTGAATTCATTTAGGTTAGCTAAGTGTTTCCTCACTGTCTTTCTGTTTATAGATATCCTGGATTCTTCTATTCCTTTAATAGAACAGTGAAGATCAGCTGATGTTACATTTCCTTTCTGAGAGAAAACAGATGCAAAATAGGAATTTAAAAGTTCAGCCTTCTCAACATCCTGTCTTACCACTTTATCATTTTCATCCTGTAAAAATCCTATAGCATCTTCGACTTTTCTTTTACTTTTGACATATCCCCAAAATTCTTTTTTGTTGCTTTTGACGTCACTTGCAAGCCTTAATTCATTGTCAGCTTTAGATAATCTGATTTGTGCCCTGCAGGTTCTGCAGATGGCATTATATTCTTCTTTAGATATGCCTCCCTCTTTCCATTTGATAAACATTTCTTTCTTCCTTTTTAGCATGTGTTTAAGTTCTGTGTTCATCCATCCTGGTTTCCTTAAATGCTTCCCATTCTTCCCTCTTTTCGGAATTGTTAACGATTGTGCTTTGAGAATCTCATTTTTCAAGATTTTCCATCCTTCCTGTACATTTTTGTCCTTAAGGATATCCAGCCATTGGATCCCTCCAATTCTCTTTCTGAGTCCCTGAAAATCTGCCTTTCTGAAATCTAACCTTGACGTCTGAGTCTTCACAGGTCTTCCTCCTCTTGTTATCCAAAATTCTAAAATAGCATGGTCACTACCTCCTAGGGTCCCAGCCACTCTTACCTCCTCAACCATTTCCTCCCTGTTTATAAGGATTAGATCCAAGGTAGCAGATCCCCTTGTTTTCTCCCCTACCTTTTGGAAGATAAAGTTGTCAGCAAGAGAGGATAAGAATTTCCTTGACCTGTTAGCTTTGCCTGAGATTCCCAACAAATGTCTGGATAGTTGAAATCTCCCATGACCACTAAGTCATATTTTTTGGAGAACTTGGCCATTTGATGCATAAAGAGTTCATCCATATCTTCAGCTTGCATAGGTGGCCTGTAGTAAATGCCTACAATGGTGTCCTTTCCATTGTTCTGTCCTTGTATTCTTACCCAAACAGACATATTTCCTCTCTGTCCATACAGTCGCTTATCATATCTGCCTTATACTCAGCTTCTCCTCCTGTGCAGCGCAGGACCATACCTGATGACGTGCAGGAGCTGACCTGATAAGCTGACATGATCTTGCTGCTGACGTCACCCTAACAAGAATTTTGCGGCAGTCAGGGTTTCAATTGTACTCGCACCTGAAAGACGCAAGAACAATTGAATGCTGGGGAGCCAGTATTTTACACCTTCTCTGAGTTGGCAGACAGCTTGACAGCTAGCTAAAATAACAGTTAAATCCCACTTTGGCAAGCATTTAAATGCCACTGCCTTAGAGACACCTCGAATTACTGCATCAGATCGCCTGACAGCACCTGTTTTCATTTTCAATGGAACCCTGTTTCAGCTAAAAAGTGATTGCCAAGTCCTTGCCTCGACAGCCATTTTCGTTTTTATGTTTGCATTTTTTCTTCCTCTTCTTCCAAGACTTATAACTTTTGGATTTTTCCATGGACATGGCCATATGACTGCTTCTTTTTTTGAGGGACGAGTCATAGTTTTGAATGACAATAGTTATTTTACTATGCAATTTACTGAAAAATAGGAAGAAAAATCATAGTGTGATGAAATGCTGAAAAAAATGCAATTCCAACATTCTTTTTGGGGTTTTTACAGCATTTACTATATCGTAAAAATAACTTGGAAACATGGTTCTCCAAGCCAGTACTATTATGGCAATATTAAACTTTCAAGGATTTTTTTCTATTAAAGAGGTAAAAAGAAATCAGAAGTTTGCAAAAAAGATTGGGATTGTGTTGCCATTTTCTGAAACCCGAAACGTTTTTACTTTTCCTTCAACAGAGCTGTTTTTTTGCACCCTGACCCGACAATATTATTGATCTCAATTTGGAGTGTATATTGTTTTGATCATTTATATTTAATTTTTTTTAGGGAGGTGTGGTGAACGAACAAACACAACTCTGGCCTTTTGATTTTTTTTACTCTTTATGGCATTTACTGTATAGGTAAATTATTTAAATATTTTGCAGACTAGACTTGTACAAATGCAGCAACACGAAATACGTTTAAAAATAAGTAACTTTCCTATATGAGTTGTTTTACTATATCAGCAGCCATTTTTTGAGATTTTTCTTAATATAAGTTAATTAGTGTCAAAACTGTTCCTGAATGTCCGTAATTAACCCTGAAAGAGCCCTACTTTATAATCAAGTCGGGCCCCAACTTCTGAGTTATTAGATCCCAGCATAAAGAGCGGCCCTTCTCGCATTGAAAGACTGAGATCAATCGAGATCTCGCTCTTTCCACTAACCTAGTGCTACCGCATACTTTACTAAGCTGTTACATCATTACATCAGTTAGCATTCGATTACAGCTTAGTAAAGTATGTGGCACCACTGGATTAGTAGAAAGAGGAAAAACTAGCTCTTTTCACTGTGAGAGGTGCCATAGAGGGTTGTAGGATCGCACTCTGCATGCTAATCTCCAGTCTGAGGCTACCAGTTGTTTTATTAAATAAAAAAGGGAAGCTCTAGATTGGTGGTAGTCAAAATTCTTAATGTGTATCTATGTATAAAAATATAAAAGTTTTGAAACAATGAAGTTGAACTGTTGAAGCAATAGTGATATATACAGTTGAAACCAGAAGTTTACATATACTATATAAAAAGACACATATGCATGTTTTTCTCAATATCTGACATGAAATCAGAATAAACCTTTCCAGTTTAAGGTCATTTAGGGTTACCATAATTATTAATATTTGCCAAATGCCGTAATAATGAGAGAGAGCGAGAAAGAGAGAGAATGTTTTAAGGCATTTTTATTACTTACTGCAAAGTCAAAAGTTTGCACACACTAAGATTACTATGCCTTTAAACAATTCTGGACTGCCCATATGACGTCATGTGTTTGGAAGCTTTTGATTTTTTTTCGTAACATCTGAGTTCATTAGAGACACACCTGTGGATGTATTTTAATACACACCTGAAACACACTGCTTCTTTGTGTAGCATCATGGGAAAGTCTAAATAAATCAGAAAAGATATCAGGAAGAGAATTGTGGACTTGCACAAATCTGGCTCATTCTTGGGTACAATTTTAAGATACCTGAAAGTGCCTCTTTCATCTGTACAAACAATTATATGCAAGTACAAACAAGATGGGAATGTCCAGCCATCACACTGCTTAGGAAGGAGACGGGTTCTGTGTCCCAGAGATGAATGTGTTTTTGTTACGACATTTGCATATCAACCCATGGACAAAAGCAAAAGACCTTGTGAAAGCTAGTATGATTGTGTCAATGTACACAGAGTACTGTATCAACATAGGCTGAAAGACCATTCTGCCAGGAAGAAGCCATTACTGCAAAAGAAACATAAAAAAGCCAGATTAATGTTTGCAAATGCACACACAAACAAAGACCTCAATTTTTAGAGACATGTCCTGTGCTCTGATGAAACTAAAATTTAACTTTTTGGGTATAATGACCATTGATACGTTTGGAGGAAAAAGGGAGAAGCTTGGAAGCCTGAGAACACCATCCCAACTGTGGAACACGGGAGTGACAGCATCATGTGGTGGGGTTGTTTTGCTGCAGGAGTGACTGGTGCACTTCACAAAATAGATGGCATCACGAGAAAGGGAAGAGTATGTGGCAATACTGAAGCAAGATCTCAAGATGTCAGCCAGGAAGTTAAAGCTTGGGAGGAAATGGGTCTTCCATATGGACAATGACCAGAAGAATACTGCCAAAATGGTAACAAAGTGGCTTAAGGATAACAAAGTCAGCGTTTTGGAGTGGCCATTACAAAGTCCTGATCTCAATCCTATTAAAAATTTATGGGCAAAGCTGAAAAGGCAGGTGTGAGCAAGGCGAACTATAAGCCTAGATCAGTTACACCAGTTTTGTTAGGAGAAATGGGCCCAAATTCAGACCAACTTGTCATGGGTGTATCGCCACGAGGATCGTCGCGATTACACACTCTGACTTCTCACAGCTGAGTTGCTGTTTCTTTGTGTTTGGTAATGAGGGAGTTAATTTTACCTAGCTCTTTGCTAAGACTAGGTCCAGCCTCGCCCGGCTGCTTTTGATTATGTTCTAATTAGATTCCTTCATATACCTGCCAGTCTGCTTGTTAGATGCCGGTGAAAGCATTCATGTAGTCTAGCAGACTGGATCGGTTCTGAGAATATTTAAGCTAAGAGCTCCTTAGTTGTTTTTACTCTTATAGCTTATAGTTTATCTCTGAGACCTTAGGTGTTCCTACTGTGTGTGAGTGTTGTATGTAAGACTTTATTTACTTTATTCCTTGTCTTTCTTGTATGTCTTTCTGTTCATTAACCGTTACCTGTTCATTCCCTTTGGTGGTAATCAGGGTCCTTCTTAGGACTAGATTACAGTTGGCAGGGATTGATAGGAGACAGGGTTTACGCTGGTGGCCTGGACCTCTGTACCTTTAACAGTACCTCCAGGTAGAGGGATTAGTTAGGACCCCAGTTTAGGGTCAGCATAGACCCCGGTCACCCTCTAGCCGGAGACAGCGTATAACGGATTCCGTATTGACCCACTGGACTTTCTGTCAGGTAATTCTATGTTATCATATATCTATGCGCATGTTATATAGTATGTTGCCCTTTTGATATAGATTACTGACATCACATATATATATATCTGCTATACAGCGTGACATTTTCACCGGCCCATACTAAAGATTCTCCCCAGCTGTCATGGATCCAGAAGCCCAGCTGGCCCGGCAGTTGCAGGGGTTGTCCATGGAGTTTGCAGACATTAAGTCCAAGGTTTTGTCCCCCCCGGAGCAAACCAGATCTGAACCTAAGGTTGCTCTCCCGGACAGGTTCACTGGTGGGCGGGACAAATTTTTTACTTTCCGGGAGGCATGTAAATTGTACTTTCGGCTGCGGCCTCGGTCATCTGGGAGTGAAGAGCAGAGGGTGGGAATTGTTATCTCGCTCTTACAAGGGGACCCTCAATCTTGGGCGTTCTCTATTCCTCCAGGCTCCCCAGATCTCCAGTCAGTGGATCGATTTTTTACTGCCCTGGGTCTGGTATATGATGATCCGGATCGTGTTTCCCTTGCTGAAACAAAGTTACGTAAAATACGGCAAGGAAATCGTCCAGCGGAGGAATATTCTTCTGAGTTCCGTAGATGGGCAACAGATACTCAGTGGAATGACCCAGCTCTTAGGAGCCAGTTTTGTCAAGGGTTGTCTGACAAATTAAAGGATGTGTTGGC
Organism: Oophaga sylvatica; assembly: GCA_033576555.1. NCBI lineage: Eukaryota > Metazoa > Chordata > Amphibia > Anura > Dendrobatidae > Oophaga > Oophaga sylvatica. Next base: position 221,612,714 of record JARQOD010000002.1, on the reverse strand, counting down.
TCAGTATGATTCTCCTCCATCACTGGAGGCTGCTATGGCCTTCGCTATTCGCATTGATAGACGAATTCGGGGAAGACGCGAGGTAACTCCGCCTCCCGTGATGACTCCACCTACTACTAAAGTCCCTTATACTGAGGTTCCCCTGGTCTGTTCTGAGGAACCCATGCAGTTGGGAGGGACATCTTTTTGTAGGAGGGAATCGGCGGTGCACCGCAAGACTAGAAGGTGTTTCTTTTGCGGGAGAGAGGGACATTTTGTTGGGGGGTGTCCATCCCGGGCCTCTTTGAGCAAAGGAGTTAACCTGGGAGTGTGTATTTCGTCCCCAAATCCCTCTCAGTTTCTCGTGCCTGCGGAGGTGGTGATTGGTACTAGAACTGAGAGGATTTCTGTTTTTCTTGATAGTGGGTCGGGGCTAATCTGGTGGACGCTCGGTTTGCCCAGGTGCATGGTATGCAACTGAGTGTATTGGCCAAACCGGTCCCTATAGTCTCTATTGATTCTAGACCTCTCGGTCAAGGTAGCTTGGTACAAGCTGTTCATAACATAGATCTTCGAGTAGGGGCAATACATAAAGAGCAATTGTCTTGTTATGTGTTGGAGGGTCTACCTACTCCTATTGTGTTGGGACTTCCTTGGTTGGCTAAACATAACCCAGTGATTGATTGGCAATCCAGAAAGATAAGCAAGTGGGGTGAATTTTGCAGGAATAACTGCATGAGCACGGTCATCGGTGCGGTTGTGCCTAGGACTTTGTCTCCTTTTCTGGAGGACTTTGGGGAGATGTTCTCAGAGGAGGGGTGTAAAGAGTTACCTCCTCATCGCGCATATGACTGCTCAATAAAGTTGCTTCCTGATGCCTTATCTCGTACTTTCCCAGGGGCCGGGAAGACGGATGATCCGGTTCCTATTCCTCAGGAGGGAAGTTGTAGTGTCAGCTGTATGCTCTGAGCTTGAGGGGGAGGTATTGGGGGCTCAGGGGGACGCCCCTGTGGGACTTCCAGGGAGACTGATAGTTCCAGATCGGTTAAGACTGAAGGTTACGGGGAACCGTTACAAACGGATGGCTGATAGGGGGAGAGTTTCTGGTCTAGATCTGAAGGTGAACGATCTAGTTTGGTTGTCTACCAGGAATATAAAACTTAAAGTTTCCTCCTGGAGGTTGGGTCCCAGATTCATCGGGCCGTACAGGATCAGTTCCATAATTAATCCTGTGGCATTTCGTCTGGACCTCCCTCCTACGTTTAAAATTCATAATGTGTTTCACAAGTCATTACTTAAAAAGTATGTGGCACCAGTCATACCGTCACCTCTACCTCCTCCTTCAGTGGCTGTCAATGATAACGTGGAATTTCATGGGTCGAAAATCATTGACTCACGTCTCAGTCGCCGATCCCTTCAGTACTTGGTTCATTGGAAGGGGTATGGTCCTGAGGAGAGGACGTGGGTCCCTGCGTCTGATGTTAACGCAGATCGATTGGTTCGGACCTTTCACACAACTCACCCGGGCAGACCTGGCCCTGAGGGTCCGGAGTCCCCTCGTAGAGGGGGGGGTACTGTCATGGGTGTATCGCCACGAGGATCGTCGCGATTACACACTCTGACTTCTCACAGCTGAGTTGCTGTTTCTTTGTGTTTGGTAATGAGGGAGTTAATTTTACCTAGCTCTTTGCTAAGACTAGGTCCAGCCTCGCCCGGCTGCTTTTGATTATGTTCTAATTAGATTCCTTCATATACCTGCCAGTCTGCTTGTTAGATGCCGGTGAAAGCATTCATGTAGTCTAGCAGACTGGATCGGTTCTGAGAATATTTAAGCTAAGAGCTCCTTAGTTGTTTTTACTCTTATAGCTTATAGTTTATCTCTGAGACCTTAGGTGTTCCTACTGTGTGTGAGTGTTGTATGTAAGACTTTATTTACTTTATTCCTTGTCTTTCTTGTATGTCTTTCTGTTCATTAACCGTTACCTGTTCATTCCCTTTGGTGGTAATCAGGGTCCTTCTTAGGACTAGATTACAGTTGGCAGGGATTGATAGGAGACAGGGTTTACGCTGGTGGCCTGAACCTCTGTACCTTTAACAGTACCTCCAGGTAGAGGGATTAGTTAGGACCCCAGTTTAGGGTCAGCATAGACCCCGGTCACCCTCTAGCCGGAGACAGCGTATAACGGATTCCGTATTGACCCACTGGACTTTCTGTCAGGTAATTCTATGTTATCATATATCTATGCGCATGTTATATAGTATGTTGCCCTTTTGATATAGATTACTGAATCACATATATATATATCTGCTATACAGCGTGACACAACTATTGTGAGAAGCTTGTGGACGGATATCCCAAACTTTTCACCCAAGTTATTCAGGTTAAGGCAATGGTACCAAATACTAATGAAATGTGTGTAAACTATTGACTTTGCAGTAATAAAAATGCCTTAAAACATTCTCTCATTATTCTGGAATGTGGCAAATATTAATAATTATGGTAATCCTAACTGACCTAAAACGGGAAAGGTTTATTCTGATTTCATATGAGATATTGAGGAAAAACATGCATATTCGTCTTTTTATATAGTGTATCTAAACTTCTGGTTTCAACTGTACTTATTTTTGTTGGGCAATTCCTATAGAATTAACAACATATGTTGCAATTATACAGCAGTATACTTTACTACAACTCACTTGTTATGTCACAGCAGCTCAAATGACAGAAACATAGTTGTGAAATTACAGTAGCTTATCAGATCCAAAGAGAGAGAGAGAGAGAGAGACTGGGCATGCTCAGAGCTGATAAATGGAATGTGGTGGCCGGATCAGGCTACAGACTGATCCGGTGGCCGGATTCTCCCATTGACTTGCATTGTACCGAAGAGCCGGTTGCGCCGCATCCGCTGCTGTCCGGTTTTTTCGCCGGACACAAAAAATATTACAACATGCGTTGTGTCCGGCCGCTGGAAACTAAATTTTTGACGGATCCGGCAAAAAACGGACGAAACGCAAGTACATGCGGCGCGATCCGGAGCTAATGCAACTCAATCAGAAAAAACAGATCCGGCGGAATAAAAAAACAGATCCGTTTTTTACAAAACAAGCCGGATCCTGACGGACGGTAAAAAACGGATGTATGAAAGAGGCCTTAGGTTATGGTCACACGTTCAGTATTTGGTCAGTATTTCACATCAGTATTTGGAAGCCAAAACCAGGAGTGGATGATAAATACAGAAGTGGTGACGTGTTACTAATATACTTTCTCTCTGACTGTTCCTCACCTGGCTTCCAAATACTGATGTGAAATTCTGACCAAATACTGATAGTGAGACCATAGCGTAACTCGTGATATGGCAGATGGGTTGCGACCACAGAATCTTAGCTTTAAAATGAGTCCTGAATCACTTCTTTAGATGCGATACATATTGAAATATTTTTTCGTCACTTTGTCTAAGAAAAAATAAATTTAAAGCAATCAAAAAGTCATGAGATAAAAAATTGTTCCAACAAATGTTATAGTTCTGAAAATATAATTCCTCATATACCCTGGATGCCGAAAAAATAAAAATGTTATGGCTGTTAGTGTATAGATACACAAACAACTTTTTTTAAATTTGATTTTATTGTGACAAAGTTAAGATTTTTTTTCTAAAATCATAATGTGGTCTTATAATAATGGACACATATGCAGTATTTGTTCATTTGTTACAATATAACTCATTTTTAAATCTGCCCTATTTTGCACTTATCACCCCAAAAAGGATGCCCTTTCTAGACTCTGATTACCCTCTGTGTACCATTGGAATGTCCTGGTGTACTTCCAGTGTTCCTCATTGATCACCAGCAGTGGTTTCTTTCAGATGACTTCCTGCCAGCAAAGATATGCTATACCTCCAGCTCTGACCTAGAATGTAATGTACCTTTAGCATACAATCTTTGCTCCTATATACTCTATGCTGCCTGGCTGATTTTATCTTCTTTCATCTACAACTTTTTAACTGAGTGGTTTTACTTAATTGACAGCTGGTGATAGACTCACTTACTGAGGTGGATCTACAAAGCCTCAGGTCTGGGTGGGCACACAGACCCAGGGAGTTGGTGCAGCTGGATATTGGGCACATGTAGGTGTGAGGACTTTGGTAATCAGGAATCACAGGAGCAGTAATGCAGGTGAAGTGGAACACAGCAAAGATTAATGCAACATTAACAGAGTCCAGTGGTAGTTTACTGCAATCGGTGGGTTAAACCAAATGAAGGCAGAGTGAGGGTTAACTCGCTGGGCTGAAGGTATGCAGGATTAACAAGGATTCTGCCAGTAGAACTACAATAAAAACAGGTGGTGGACCACACCATACAGAGGATTTTTGTGTTTCCTGGTGGGCCTTAAGAGGCCAAAGGAGATGCTGTCATAAAGCCACACCATCAACTTTCAAAAGCCAGTGTGGAAAGCAACAAAGCAGTGGCCTTGTGGGGAAGGAAAAGGAGCTTGGTTACACAGTGCTGAGGTCACAGGAGTTAAGCTGTAGCAAGCAGAGACTCAGTGACGTCACCCCCAGTTACTGAGCCTCTGCATGCTGCTTCCCAGTCATTCCCCAGTAGTTTACAGTTGGAGCGGCTGCATTAGCAGCGCTCCGGCTGTAAACTGATTAACCCCCCGAGATGGATTTACGCTGTGGGACTTGACTATATGGCGGACAGGTATGGGATATTGTAGCTTTTTTATTTTATATTTTTTTCAGGAGATCAAGGGCTTCAATAAAGGAATGGCAGTATAATAAAGATTTAAAAACTGATGTATTCTTTCATTAAAAGACTTTATTCTTATTGTGTGTGTGCTTATTTAACCCTTTATTTACTATAGATTAGTAATGAATAGGTGTCTTATTGACATCTATCCATTACTAAGCCTGGCTTAATGTCACCTTACAATAGAAAGGTGACATTAACCCTTTTTAGACCCAACAAAGCTCCTGAATAGGCACATCTAATAGATGCACCTTTTCTGGGCAGCTGCAGGCTGCTGTGTTTAGGCTGGGGGTGCCCATAATCATGGCCCCTTACCAGCCTGAGAACAGCAGCCCGTAGCTGTATAGTTTTGCCGGGTTGGTTCAAAAACTAAGGGGGACCCCACGTCGGGTTTTTCATTTATTCTCCCTGCTCGCTGTTGCCAGGAGAGCAGGGAGAATAATTACAGGCAGCTTCAGCACCACAGGCAGGGGACAGCGCTTACTGTAGCAGTCCGTGCCGTCCGTGTGGTCCTGATGCGGCACACGCGGATATACAACATATATACACGGACACGGATATCTCCGGGGAAACTGGCCTACAGCAGAGAAAACTCTTATTCCTGCATTCAGAAAAGTAAATGCCACATCGCTGGAATCAGGGTCTCTTTCCTTACATTATGCTGCTCTCAGATTAGGTAGCAAAAACCGGATGAGAGATTCCCTTTCAGGGTCACCTCTCATTACGTTGTGCAGATATTCTAGTTACTGTACGTGCAGGTTTTTACTTAAGATCACAAATTAGTCCTGACTTATTGCTTATATCAATTCTATAATGAATTTTCAAATGCTGAAGACAAAACTATGATCAAAACGTTTACATTATATGGAAATACCAATAAACTCTAGAATAGTATCAATCCGATTGTTAGGTAACAGACAATAAATAGGAAGTCCGGTGGATAAATCCGCACCCTAGCGGACATCAAATCCAACAATGAATGTTCAAGAACCACAAGTATGGAGAAATGGGTTAACATCTAAAACCTGTACAATGGGTTAACATCGAAAGCCTATGTCGAATGGAGTATGCATTATAGATAATAAAATCATATGAACGAGAAAAGTCAAACATCATAGTAAATAAAAAGCACATTTACACAAAAGTAAAATGGATTTTTGTGATCATGGGGAAATATGCAAAATGGTGATAACATTAATAATTAGAAAAGATGTTCCCTACCAGAAATTGCATCCTGCAAAAATAATCACTTCCACATACATATTCCTGTGTACAACTGAATCAATTTCACACTTACTCACCTCACTCATTCCTTATGTGATTCCTTCATTGGTTTTATTATCACTATGGCAACTGAGGTAACGTGGCGCAATGCTGCTTACATCCTAATGTATGGTGAACAGATGTCGTTTTTTTCACACCACATCAAAGGCAATGTTTCCCTTTGTGTGAATACCCTTAATTTGGACTCATCTCAAGAAATGTAGACTTGGAAAAAGACATCAGGACTCTCTGAGAAATTATTCTAAACGCAAATGTTATATTAGATAGTTTAAATGTGTTATGGAAAATCCCCAGAAGCGTCCGACACACAGAGGAAGGAAACAGGACTGCTATTTCAATTTCTCTTTATTTTCAAACAGTAGAATAGAATCAATTAAAGGGGTTCTCTACTATGGGAAATCCTACAATCACAGGGTTCACTAGACAATAAGTGTCATCCTGCTGGGACCACCAGAGATCAGCGGTTATCTGGGGGAAAACCTATCAGTGACAGGAGCTTTTTTTGGTTTTGCGTTTTCGTTTTTTGCTCCTTCTTCTCTGAGCCATAAAACTTTTTTTATTTTTCCATCAATATGGCCGTGTGAGGGCTTGTAAAGTAAAGCGGGACAAGTTGTACTTTTGAATGACACCATTGGTTTTACAATGTCGTGCACTAGAAAACTGGAAAAAAGTGCAATCCCACACTTCTTTTTTGTTTAGCCCTTTTACTAGGTTCACTAAATGCTAAAACTGACCTGCCATTATGATTCTTCAGGTCATTATGAGTTCATAGACACCAAACATGTCTAGGTTCTTTTTTATCTAAGTGGTGAAAAAAAATCCAAACTTTGTTAAAAAAAATTTGCGCCATTTTCCGATACCCGTAGTGTCTCCATTTTTCGTGATCTGGGGCTAGGTGAGGGCTTATTTTTTGCCCACCAAGCTGACATTTTTAATGATACCATTTTGGTGCAGATACGATCTTTTGATCGCCCATTATTGCATTTTAATGCAGTGTAGCGACGACCAAAAAAATGTAATTTTGGCATTTTGACTTTTATTCTCGTTACGCCGTTTAGCGATCAGGTTAATCCATTTTGTTATTGATAGATTGGGCGATTCTGAACGCGGCTATACCAAATATGTGTTTGATTTTTTTTTATGTTTTATTTTGAATGGGGGCGAAAGGGGGGTGATTTGAACTTTTATATTTTTTTTATTTTTTTATATTTTTAAAAGCTTTTTTTTACTTTTGGTATGCTTCAAAAGTTTCCATGGGAGACAAGAAGCTGCCACAATCCAGTTGGCTCTGTTACACAAAGGCGATGATCAGATCACCTCTATATAGCAGAATTACTCACTTGCTATGAGCGCCGACCACTGGGTGGTCCAATGAACCGGTGACCTGCGATCGGTGATGGGGGTCACCGGAGGCTGGATTTCTGGCCCGATGGCTGGAAGTGCGAGTTAAATGCCGCTATCAGCATTTGACAGCAGCATTTAACGGGTTAATAGCCGCAGGTGGATCGCGATTCTACCCGCGGCTATTCCGGGCACATGTCAGCTGTTCAAACAGCTGACATGCCCCGGGAAAGATGTGGGCTCAGCGCCGGAGCACACATCAAAGGGAGGGAGTCCGACATCGGCGTACTATTACGCCTGACATCGGAAAGGGATTACAGATCACTGTTTTCATCTTTATTTCATAAATCAATAGTATATATAAACATAATCAACTTTGCAATATATATTATCAGAGAAATCTGCTTCTTTCTCCTCCTGGACTGATCATTCGTTCTCAAAATTCTGACTTCAAAGGTAAAATCTGTCTTCAGTGACTGAAGATTTTCTAATTGTTGAGAAAGGAGACAATAATGTGGTGCTCATAACATTCTATGGAGAACTGCAACTGTGATTTAAGGAGAACTTTGCAGTAGAATGTGTGTGTCTGCCTCTGGCTTCTTCCATACTCCTGCGCTCCCCTCTCCATGGAATTTTAAAAGCACCAACTGTCATCACTAAAATCAGATTTTCCAGATTTTCACATGAAATAAGGTCACTACTGACCTTATTTTCCCTTATTTCACTATTGGCCCTTTATCGAGCCTTGAAATGTGGCTTAGAACAAAAGCCAAATAAGAAACTCAATTTGCAGCCACGGTGTTTAGGGTATTGCCCGTCTTCAGTGCAAAGTATGAGAACTGATTTGTCTAGGTGAGAGGCTCTGGACTGGGGTCTAAGGGGTAAAATTTCTCCTTGTGGAGAGTGACATATCAACTCTGGCATGCCAAGGTAAGGAGGCTTATTCACCGTGCAATGCTCCTCTGGGAAATTTAATATGCAAATTGCCTCTATGGAGTTCAAGTCCTCTTCCTCTCTGAAGAGGCAATTTACATATTAAATTTCCCAGAGGAGCATTGCATGGCAAATAGGTCTCCTTACCTTGGCATGGCAGAGCCGGTATGTCACTCTCCACAAGGAGAAGTGTGACATTTAGTGGTATAGCAATTATAGTGTAAAGCTGTATTTCGAGTGGTTGTCAAATTCTTAACACAGCTTCATAGAAAATTTTGCTAACTTTGGTATGGAAAAAATTGGACAGTATAGAACACTATATTAGAATGAACGGCAACATACAATAACAGTGTTATCATCTGTAATGCTGCTGTGAAGGTTAGATATAAATAGCTAGAACCTTGTTACAAAATCTAATAGGTTCACTAGAAGAATATGTTAAATAGTGCCATATTGTAAGTAATGCTCATTAGAGCCATACTACATTTTGATGGAGAAAAAAGAAGGTGAAGAGAATGCCCGGGATACTTACCGGGAGGGTATGAACTGCATTCATAAAAACATTCAATTCAATTGCACAAGTCATCTTAGAGTCATGAAACATGAGTAATGTCTGGCACCACTGACATAGTTACATGCTTGATGAGTCAGGGCTTTTCTTTTTAGCTTCATCAAGTCCAACTTTTATTAATCCACAGAAAGGCAAAAATATTTGTTGCAAGAAAGAGGTCTAGACCCCTCTTGAGCTTGCTCAATGTATTGACCCTCTCTCACTGCTAGAACGGTAATGAATTGCCATCTGTGATGATGGTGACACCTTCCTTACTCCAGGTGTAGAGGCTGTGAACATACTGTTCTGTCCATTCATATATGTGAATCTGTTGGTCATCTGTTTTCCACAATGAATAAAGGCCCCTTCAAACATGCGAATAATTGCGAGAGCACGACACTGATCATTCGTTGGCTGTCTGGATCATTTTTTTGGGTCCATTTATCATTGTTGTTGACAGCACATCTCTCATGGGGAATGATGTCAACAATCTGCAAGCTGTATGGGGACAGAATAATAGTATTAACGATTGCTCTGTACAGTTTCACCCTGAGCACTGATTGACTTGTTATATTGTCAATCAGTACTTATTGGGATGAAATTTGCCATGCAAATGAATAATGTGTCTTGTTACTACAATCCACTAATTTTCTAAAAAAATCCAAGTGCTTATTTTAGGGTAGACAATATAATCAGACAGATAAAAAGAAACTAATCTAGGGGGTCTCAAACACACAACCATTGAGGCTTTTTTCACATGTGGCCCATCCTCAGGACAGCAGAGGGAAGGCTGAAGGAGGAGCACACCAGCGTCACACCGGAGCACAGTGTGTCAAAGTGGTAGGGTCTCTTTCCCACTCTGCTGGATCACTAGTGGTAGTTGGATATGGAGAAGAGGATTTTTTAACCCCTTCCTGTCAATCACAGTAGGAGATGACTTCCCACAAACTGTCGTAAGGGAAAATATTTTGCCACAAACATTTCTGCTTTATGTTCAAACAAAAATAAATTTAAAAAAGTACTCGTTTGGTATTGCCACACCTTGAACGACCAAGCAATAAAACTGCATGCAATGGCCACAGTAAAAATTAAAAAAATATATATATGGCTTTTTCATGACACTGACACATACAAAATGGAATAAAAAGTGATCATATTGTAAAATAGAAAAAAGGTGTCACTGAAAACAACATAAAGGAATTCCGCCCTTCCAATTTTTTTCCATTTACGCGGCTAGGTTTAGGTCCCTTGCTACAGACAGTTGTGGATCCTAATCTACACTTACCATATACAACACTGCCCAGCACTACTTATGATGATAAAATGGCTGTTAGAAACTGTATTTCATGTATTATCCTTGCCAAAGGAAAAACAAGATTTTATTTTTGCTCTAGAAAATACTGCAAATCCACTACAGTTGAAAATGTAATAGTTGTACATATAATGTTTGATTCAAAGTTGCCTTGGATTAAAACATTTTAAAGAAAATTGCAATCAAATGCAGGAGTAGAATTCAATACGCATGGCCCTGTGACAGTGAGCACTGATCAAGGTGAATTTTCCACATGACATGGCATTCAATTTTCGCTAAATACATTTTCCAGTTACGGCAATTTATATTCATGGCACAGTGATGTGAAAATACCGTTCCGTCATTTTAAAATTCTATCTAAATTACAGATACATTTATTCTATAGATATCTGTCTTTCACTAACACCATGCGCTTTTTGGTAGATAAAAACAAACAATAAGAAAATTGTGCTCCATTTGCTGTCTTATTTTTGCTCGCACAGTGGCTGGGTTTGATTTCATAGAATCATAGAATGGTAGAGTTGGAAGGGACCTCCCGGGTCATCTGGTGCAACCCCCTGCTCAAAGCAGGATTTACTAAATTATCCTAGACAGATGTATATCCAGCCTCTGTTTCAAGACTTTCATTGAAGGAGAACTCGCCACTAGTGATGAGCGAGCGTGCTGGATAAGGTGTATCCTAATCGAGTATTTTTGGTGTGCTTGAAAAAACTGCTCAAGTCGTCGTGGCTGCATGTTTCGCGGCTGTTCAACAGCCGCAACAAAAGGAATGATTTCCTGGCAATTTGGCAATGGACGCCGAAAATATTCGATTAGGACACAAGTGTGCACAGATAATAACTTATCCGAGCATGCTCGCTCATCAATACTCATAATCTCTCCTGGCAGCCTGTTCCACTAATTGATCACCCTTAAGGGCCCATCTCACATAGCGAGATCGCTACCGAGATCGCTGCTAAACAGCGATCTCAGCAGCGATCTCGATATGTCTGACACGTACCAGAGATCAGGCCCCTGCTGTGAATCGCTGGTTGTGTCAGAAAATGTCAGGACAGTTTTTTTTATCGCTGGTCTCCCGCTGGCAGGCACGCACCGCTGCGTGTGACAGGCAGGAGACCAGCGATCTCCTGGTAACCAAGGTAAACATCGGGTTTCCAGGCACGGGGCTGTGCCTGGAAACCCAACGCCAGCGCGCTGCTGCAGGGGAGCTGGTAACCAAGGTACACGTCGGGTTTCCAGGCACCGCGCAGCGCCTGGAAACCCGACATGTACCTTGGTTACCAGCTCCCTGCATCAGTGCACTGGTATCCAACGTACACAGCGGGTAACTAGGCGACGTGCGTCGCTTGTTACCCGCAGTGTCGCTGTCCTGATGGCTGCCTGTTTGGCAGCTCAGCAGCGATCATGTAGCGACACACCAGCGATCCTGATCGTTGTCGGGATCGCTGGTGTGTCATTATGTGAGACGGGGGCCTTACTGTCAAAAAGTTTTCTAAAATCTAATCTGTGTCTTCTCCCATTTAGTTTCGTCCCATTGCTTCTAGTGTTTCCTTGTGAAAATGAAAATAAAGCTGATCCCTCTACAGTGTGACAGCCCTTGAGATATTTTGATGTTTCGCAAATCCTCCATGAGCTAAATCCAACTGCAGCACACATTTCTCTTGCCCTGGACCCTAGTTTATAGTTTTCACGTATGCAGATACATTTTACAAATTACATCTGTCTAAGCTGTACTACATCAGAACAAATTTTTGCTTCCAAACATGGCCAAGAATTTTTAAAATCACTGAAAGCAAGCAGGGATAAAACTATATCTGATGTCCTGTTCTTTGTTACCCTGTTCAGCAGCCTTTCGCCTGTGGTAGCACTATGACACCTAAAGAAGCTCCTACAGTTTAATTTGCTCCCCTGTTTCATGGTCCATTCTCTTGATAATGAGCTAATAACAAAGGAGTTTCCAGCTCTATGATGGACCTTAGTTTTAATGATGCTAGGGCTTGTATGTGTGGGATTACCAATGTAAAAGATTACAGTTGCCAACAGTTATCTGCCCTTCCACAGACATTACCTTTATTTATAGTTGCCTAGTTTCAACTCTATTACAATTTGTAAGATGTTACTGTAATTACTTTATGTCTGCTCTTCTTTGTTTACTGCTTCTGCATTATCGGCTGCTGAGAATGTGAAACACAATCCCTATAGAGACAAAAAGAGAGGATGTAGCCAATATACAATGGGGAAAGTAGGCATATGATTTGTTTTCTTAAATCTAGAACTACAGGGAAAGGGGGCATAACATGTTCACAGTACAGGATGTCATACAAGCGGAATACAAACAACAGTTGCATGGTCATATGACTAAATGTGATACTGGCTTACAGAGGTATTTAGCTACATACATTGGTAACATGTGACTTACTGCAATTTACCCATTTGTACACAATTTTTAAAGACTGAATAACCTATTTAACATTGTAAAAGGGTTGTCCAGACTTATACAAAAATATACAGTAACTACAGTCGTGCTCAAAAGTTTACATACCCCGGCAGAATTTTTGCTTTCTTGGCCTTTTTCCAGAGAATATGAATGATAACACCAAAACTTTTTCTCCACTCATGGTTAGTGGTTGGGTGAAGGTATTTATTGTCAAACTACTGTGTTTTCTCTTTTTAAATCATAATGACAACCCAAAACATCCAAATTATCCTGATCGAAAGTTCAAATACCCCATTTCTTAATACCATGTATTGCCCCCTCTAACATCAATGACAGCTTGAAGTCTTTTGTGGTAGTTGTGGATGAGGTTCTTTATTTTCTCACATGGTAAAGCTGCCCACTCTTCTTGGCAAAAAGCCTACAGTTCCTGTAAATTCCTGGGCTGTCTAGCATGAACTACTACATGCTAGAGATCTCCCCAGAGTGGCTCAATGATATTGAGGTCAGGAGACTGAGATGGCCACTCCAGAACTTTCACTTTATTCTGCTGTATCCAAAGACAGGTCATTTTGGCCTTGTGTTTTGGATCGTGGTCATGTTGAAATGTCCAAGTACATCCAATGCGCATCTTCAAGGCTGATGATTGCAAATTTGCCTCCAGTATTTGCTGATAATGTGCTGTGTTCATCTTTCCTTCAACTTTGACCAAGTTTCCTGTGCCTTTGTATCTCACACATCCCCAAAACATCAGCGATCCACATCCGTGCTTTACAGTAATAATGGTGTTTCTTTCATCATAGGCCTTGTTGACCTCTCTCCAAATGTAACATTTATGGTTGTAGCCAAAAAGTTAAATTTTGGTCTCATCACTCCAAATTACCTTGTTCCAGAAGTTTTGAGGCTTGTCTCTGTGCTGTTTTGCGTATTGTAGGTGAAATACTTTGTGGCATTTGCGCAGTAATGGCTTTCTTCTGGCGACTCGACCATGCATCCCATTTTTCTTCAAGTGCCTCCTTATTGTGCATCTTGAAACAGCCACCCCTCTAGTTTTCAGAGAGTCCAGTATTTCAGCTAATGTTATTTGTGTTTTTTTCTCTGCATCCCAAACAATTTTCCTGGCAGTTGTGGACAAAATTTTTAGTTGGTCTACCTGACCGTGGTTTTGTTTTTACAGAGCCCCTGATTTTCCATTTGTTAATCACAGTTTGAACGTTGCTGACTGGCATTATCAATTCCTTGGATATCTTTTTGCATTCCTTTCCTGTTTTATACAGTTCAACTACCTTTTCCCATAGATCCGTTGACAATTCTTTTGTTTTCTCCTTCCATGCCTGTTTGCACTGTCATAACCATATCAAATTTTACAATTTTGACCAGTGTCACTTTATGTGATAATAACTCTAGAACACTTCATCAGATTCTATGATACTGAGACCATTTTCTCGTGACATATTGAACTTCATGACAGTGCTAAAAATTATTTGATATGACTTGCAATTATTTGTGAAAAAAAACTAAATTTGCTGAAAATTTTAAAAATTTTTCAATTTTCAAACTTTACATTTTTATGCCTTTAAATCAGAGTTATGTCACACAAAATAGTCAATAAATAACATTTCCCATATGTCTGTTTTTTTCATTAGCACAATTTTTGAAACATAATTTTTTTTTAGGAAGTTATATGGGTTAAATGTTGAACAGAAATTTCTCATTTTTACAAAATTTATAAAACAATTTTTTTTAAGGAAAGCATTACATTTTAAGTGGCTTTGATGGCCTATATGACAGAAAATACACAAGAGTGACACCATTCTAGAAACTGAACCCATCAGTAGTGTTGAGCGATACTGCCTGAAATCCCAAAATATCGGATCGGATTGGATCGGCCCGATACTCAAAAAGTATCGGGTATCGCCGATCCGATACCGGAAACACAATGCAAGTCAATGGGACAGAAATATCTGAACTAAAAAAACCTCTTTATTTCCTTGTAAACACTAAATATACACACATAGAATACATATATATATATATTTATATATACATGTCATTGTGACATGTTATAATATATATATATATATATATATATATATATATATATATATATATATACATATATTTATAGTTCATACACTTCTACATAGTAAAATAGCCTCTGATTCAATTGCCGGGCAATGCCGGCTTTTGTGTAATTACAGAAGCACCCGACATGAAATGACACATGGTTTACATAGAGTTAACCATGTCTTTTCATGTAGTTTGATATATGGTTTTCACTAACAATTACATGAGTGTATGTGTGCAAAATTTGACACATGCTAACACACAACCTAGTTGCATATTCGACCAGAGGGTGATTACACACCCATGATAGTCAGCATGAGAAAAGCAAAGAGCAAATACCTGCTCCGAACAAGCATATAAACCAGGAGAAAAAAGGAGCGTATAGGTTACCGAAAATACAAAATCTTTTATTCAATAACAATGTGTATCTGTACATAAAAGTCATAAAGGACATATAACACAGGTGGCAGCAGAAATTACATCAAATACATTGCAAATCACAGTATATAGGACCCCACATATATATCCAGACCCGAGCCAAACCATCCCACAATGAGATTAGTGGGCACAGAAAAAATTGTTTATGAGAATAATAGTTTTATAAGACAAATTACCCATGTAACCAATATTAAGTAACATGGATGGCTCATCCAAATGGAGGGAAAAGATGAAAAAGCAAGAAAAACAACGAGGGGAGCTACAGGAAAATCAATAGGTATATATGCCTAAATATCTAAGCACAATGCATGCCCAGTTAACACCTCTCCCTTTGCTATGCGCAAATGTTTTAATAAAGTGCTAGTAGTGCCAATAAACAACAAAGGGAGCTACAAAAAGATTTAGTTAGGTGATGCCTGAGTATATAGGCACAATGCATGCCAAGTAAATACCTCTCCCTTTGCTGTGAGCCAATGTTATAGAAAAATGCTAGTAATACCAATAAACATCGCCACCCCTCACTGGATATAATGAGGTCAGAGATCATAAAACATGACATAGATGCAAAAAGGCAAGAAAAGCAACAAAGGGAGCTACAGAAAAATCAATATGGTATATATGCCTAAATATATAAGCACAATGCATGCCAAGAAAACACCTCTCCCTTTGCTGTGCACAAAAGTTTTAATAAAGTGCTAGTAGTGCCAATAAACAGCGAGGGGAGCTACAAACAAATCAGTTAGGAGATGCCTGAATATATAGGCCCAATGCATGCCAAGTAAATACCTCTCCCTTTGCTGTAAGCCACTGTTTTAGGAAAGTACTAGTAATACCAGTAAACATAGCCACCCCCCACTGGATATAATGAGGTCAGAGATCGTAAAACATGACATAGATGCAAAAGCAGATGAATAACCGCATAAATAGCCACATGGATCTTACCCAGGTATATGGGACAAGGTACCCCCAGCACAAGTGCAGCTGTCCGGTCCCAGTATCCTTGTGTGAACGGCACCCTATGTGGGCTTCTATTGTGCAATTGTATACTGGGCAGTCACCCCCTCCTTGGATGGGTATGTGGAGAGTGGCTGTTTAATCTGGTATTTTGCACCTGTGCTGCTAACATCTTGCTTTAATGGGCTGGCTGCATCCTGTAGTGCATTTGTTCTGAGATCTGGGCAGGTGAGTGTTGCTGCCTTTTTTTTGCTGTTTATATTGAATTTTTGGAGACCTTGAGTCTCCTTTAGTGACTTTGCTGGATAGTGTAGAGTAGGACTTGTAAGCGTGGGGACCTTTGGCGCAGGTTACAAGCTTACATATTTCGGCCAAAATATTAACTAATACCCCACTATTTTTGTATTTTTGCACTTTATTTTTCGGGGTGCAGCCAGGCCCAGGCACGTCTGGTCTCGCATGAGGGGTGTTCACACTGGTGCGATTTGAGAGTGTACTGGCCAGCCCGCCTAGTCGAATAGTAGGGGCGTGATTAATAGGCTGTGAACCAGACACTGTGCAGTATCCTTGTGTGAACGGCACCCTATGTGGGCTTCTATTGTGCAATTGTATACTGGGCAGTCACCCCCTCCTTGGATGGGTATGTGGAGAGTGGCTGTTTAATCTGGTATTTTGCACCTGTGCTGCTAACATCTTGCTTTAATGGGCTGGCTGCATCCTGTAGTACATTTGTTCTGAGATCTGGGCAGGTGAGTGTTGCTGCCTTTTTTTTGCTGTTTATATTGAATTTTTGGAGACCTTGAGTCTCCTTTAGTGACTTTGCTGGATAGTGTAGAGTAGGACTTGTAAGCGTGGGGACCTTTGGCGCAGGTTACAAGCTTACGTATTTTGGCCAAAATATTAACTAATACCCCACTATTTTTGTATTTTTTGCACTTTATTTTTCGGGGTGCAGCCAGGCCCAGCCACATCTGGTCTCGCATGAGGGGTGTTCACACTGGTGCGATTTGAGAGTGTACTGGCCAGCCCACCTAGTCGAATAGTAGGGGCATGATTAATAGGCTGTGAACCAGACACTGTGCAGTATCCTTGTGTGAACGGCACCCTATGCGGGCTTCTATTGTGCAATTGTATACTGGGCAGTCACCCCCTCCTTGGATGGGTATGTGGAAAGTGGCTGTTTAATCTGGTATTTTGCACCTGTGCTCCTAACATCTTGCTTTAATGGGCTGGCTGCATCCTGTAGTGCATTTGTTCTGAGATCTGGGCAGGTGAGTGTTGCTGCCTTTTTTTTGCTGTTTATATTGCAGATAATAATAGCCCAGAGAAGGACCATTATTTTTGCCCCCCCTGGCTACTAACATCTGCCCCCAGACACCCCAGAAAAGGCAAATCTATAATTAGATTCGCCCTTTCTGGCACTTTGCCCGTCTATTCCCAGTGCCCTGTAGCAGTGGCGAATGGGTTAATAAGGTGTTAAAGCCACCTTGCTATTGAAAGGTGAGTTTAAGCCAGGTTAATAATTGAGAGCTGTCAATTAGACAACTATCAATTATTAATCCTATTGTATGAAATAAAAATAAAACACACACACTGTAATTAAAAATCATTTTAATGAAATAAAAACACAGTTTTTGACCATATTTTATTTTACTGCCATTCCTTGTGAAGCCCTTGTTCACCTGTAATAAAAATAAAATAATAAAGCAACATTATACTTACCTATCCGATGTTCAGTCAGGTCCCCGATGTAATCCTATTGAAAGGGTTAATGTTTACTGCAGAGACCGCAGCTAATGCTGACAGTCTCACAGTAAACCCCCGACTGAATCATCTCCTCTCCTGGCTGACAGGAGAGGAAGTGGTTAGCATAATTGGTTGCTTCCCACTTTCACTTCAGGTCAGTCAGGGACACCCACAGCATCAGTGACGTCAGAGGGAATCCTGGCTGACCTGAAGTGATCTGATTAATAAAAATAGGGGATCCCCTCGAAAAAAAAAATGGCGTGGGGTCCCCCCTATTTTTGTTAACCAGCCTGATAAAGCAGACTACTGAGGCCTGGTTTTTCAGGCTGTTAAGGAGCCAATATCCATGGACCTTGCAAGCCTGATAATACCAGGCCACAGCAGTCTGCTTATCTTGGCTGGTTAACAAAAATAGGGGATCCCCTAGAAAAAAAATGGCGTGGGGTCCCCCCCTATTTTTGTTAACCAGCCTGATAATGCAGACTACTGAGGCCTGGTTTTTCAGGCTGTTAAGGAGCCAATATCCATGGACCTTGCAAGCCTGATAATACCAGGCCACAGCAGTCTGCTTATCTTGGCTGGTTAACAAAAATAGGGGATCCCCTAGAAAAAAAATGGCGTGGGGTCCCCCTATTTTTGTTAACCAGCCAGATGAAGCAGACTGCTGAGGCCTGGTTTTTCAGGCTGGTAAGGATCCAATATCCATGGACCTTGCAAGCCTGATAATACCAGGCCACAGCAGTCTGCTTAGCTTGGCTGGTTAACAAAAATAGGGATCCCCTCGAAAAAAAATGGTGTGGGGGTCTCCCTATTTTTGTTAACCAGCCAAGTAAAAAGCAGACTGCTGCGGCCTGGTATTAAAAGACTGTCAAGGCCCATGGATTTTGGCCCTCAACAGCCTAAAAATACCAGGCTGCAGCAGCCCCACAAATGGCACATGCAAAGATGCGCCAATTGTGGCACTTTACCCGGCTCTTCCCACTTGCCCTGTAGCGGTGGCAAGCGGGGTAATTCCTGCGACGCCATCGTTCTCCTGTAAAAAAACAAAAATAATAAACCAACACAAATACTCCCTGTCCGACGCAGTCCAAAATACCGAGTGTCCCACGACGAGTCCAGCTCTGCTACATCTGGATGACAGGCTGAGACTGACATCCACATAGAGCAGAGCTGCTTACCATTGCGGCTTCCCTGGCGGTGACGTCATCCGGACTGGTTTACGGCCAGCTGTCGCGAGAGTACAGCTGGCCGAGATTACCCAGTACCCGGCAGTCACTGCAGTTATCGCGAGATTCTGCATGTGACCGCCAGGGAGAGGGTAATCGCCGGCCTGGATAAACGGTTGGACGTGACCGCCGGGGATCTTCTGCCAGGTAAGTGTTGCTGACACCTGACAGACCCGACCGACACTGACAGTGACAGCTTCGGGAAGTTCCTGTGTCACGTACTTCTTTCTGTGACACAGGAACTCCCATACACTTGGTCGGAAAACTCAGATTCCGGTATCCGATATGACAAAAATATCGGAACTCAGAATCGGAATTCTGATACAGCAAATATCGGCCGATACCCGATATTTGCAGTATCGGAATGCTCAACACTACCCATCAGGTGTTCAAAACCACATTCAAGAAGTTTATTAACCTTTGAGGTGCTTCACAGTGATTTTGGGAATGTGGAAGGAAAGAATGAACATTTAACTTTATTTCACAAAAATATTACTTCAGACCCAATTTTTTTTATTTTTGCAAGGGTAACAAAAAAAATGTACCTCAAAATTTGTTGCACAATTTCTCATGAGCATGCTGATATGCCATATATGGGGAAAAAACACTTTTTGGGTGCACGGCAGGTCTCGCAAAGGAAGGAGCGCCATTTCACTTTTTGAATGTAACATTTGCTGGAATAATTAGCAGATGCCGTGCTGCGTTTGGAGAGCCCCTAATGTGCATAAAAAAGTGGAAACCACCCACATATGACACCATTTTGGAAACTAAACCTCTCAGGGAACTTATCTACATGTGTGGTGAGCACCTTGAACTCGCAGGTGCTTCACAGAAGTTTATATCATTGAGCCATGAAAATAAAAAAAATCACATTTTTCCAATAAAAATATTTTTAGCCACAAATTTTGCATTTTCATAAAGGTAACAGGAGACATTGCACCATACAATTTGTAGTGTAGTGTAATTTTTCTGCACTCACCAATATCCAATATGTGGAGGAAAACCATTGTTTGGGCGCGCAGCAGGGCTCGGAAGGGAAAAAGCGCCATTTGACTTCTTGAATGCAAAATTTGCTGGAATAATTAGCAGATGCCATGTTGCATTTGGAGAGCCCCTGATGTACCTAAACAGTAAAAACTACCCACATATGATACCATTTTGGAAACTAGATGCCTCAGGGAACTTATCTGTATGTGTTGGTGAGCACCTTGAACCCTCAGGTGCTTCACAGAAGTTTATAACAAAAAATGTTTTTAGCTCCAAATTTTGCATTTTCACAACGGTAATATGAGAAAATGGACCCCAAAATGTATTGTACAATTTATTATGAGTATGATGATACCGGCTATCATGAGAAAAACCACATTAAAGACTGATAAAAGGTTATACCTTTATTAATTTATCAAAAAAGGGACAAACAATAAATAGTAACACACACACTATACAAAAAGTGCACACTTCGTCCACCCTATAGATGGTCCCTGACCTGTAACCTACCTGCCTGCAGAGGTTGGCACCCTATGAAGAAAGATACGAGAATGGCGCCCCCGCTCAACGATGGCTGACCTTGCTGTCCTAGATAAACCTCATCACAAGTGACAGATACACAACTCATGTCCTAAGGGGACCCAGACACAGTCTTGATTCAAGGGACAGTAAGAAACAGGAAAAAATAGGTGCATTTTATAAAAAGTTAATGTTGCATAACCTCTCTGTACTATACATGCGCTGTGCCCTGCCTACACAGCCCTGATAACCTCAAAATCCAGGGGCATAACCTCTCTGTACTATACCTGCGCTGTGCCCTGCCTACACAGCCCTGATAACCTCAAAATCCAGGGGTTTAGCAATAGTGGTATGTGGAAGCAGAAGGTAAATAGGTGCTATTAAATGGCTATAAGTTCACATTAATGTAACATAGACCAAACCTAAATCCATCAATAGGATATCAGATACAGCATGATAACAAAAAGATAACCAGAAATATAAACCAACACTAGATCCTCCAGAAGGATATCAGATAAAACATGATAGTAATACAATAGCCAGAGGGGGGTACTTATCATTCAGATGTCATGTGACCTCTACGTGTTTCACCACACGGCTCATCAGGAGGTTGGATGGAGGGATATTGCATGGTGCCCAAACATGCTTCAACAGACTTAGATACCCCATCAGCCTCACCCTTAGTTGTGTGTATTATAAGGTTGATTCCCAAGTGAAAGGTCATTGGTTCGAATCAAGGAGCAGCCATGAAGTCAATTTCCCAAGAAAAGGGAAACAGCATCATCCAGCTCATCGATAGCAGTTTCTTGGCCAAGAAAATTGACAAGCTGCATCATGTGAGTGCCGTGACAGTTGGAAGAATGCAAAATCAACATCCATTCAGAAACCAAAGGGTAGACATCCAGGCAAAATAACGGAGTCAACAAGTCGACTTATCCCAAGGTCTATCAGTTCTGGCGCGACAAACACGAAAGTGAAGATGTCTCGTATGCTTCATAATCGTGAGACCACAGATGTCGATGCAAGCACCCTTCAAATTCACATTACACAAATCTGGAATGGTGGCCCAAAAAAAGAAGAAGCCTCAATTTCAATATTGTCATAAGAAGCGTCAGTTTGAGTTTGCAAACAAGTACAAAAAGTGGACATTTAACCCCTTTCCCACCTTAAACGTACAGTTATGTCTAAGGTGGGCTCCCCCTGTTTGCTGCAGGCTCCGGCTATGAGTCACAACTTTTCCGGCACCCATGTCACATGACCGCGGGTCGCTGATGGGTTGGCATGACAACCTGGGGTCTGCAGCAGACCCCTGTTGTTGTCATTGCCAGATAGCTATGAGCACTGCCCAGTGGTCGGCGCTCATAGCAAGTGAGCATTTTGGCTACATAGAGTAGGGTTGAAGCAGCTTCTAGTCTCCCATGGAGACTATTGAAGCAAAGTAAAAAGTAAAAAAAAGTTTTTAAAAATATTTAAAAAAAAATATATAAAAGTTCAAATCACTCCCATTTGCTCCATTGAAATTAAAATAAAGTAAAAAATACACATATTTGGTATCACCGTGTTCAGAATCGCCCGATCTATCAATATATAAAAATAACCTGATCAGCAATTGTGCCCCTAACAGTCGCGGGTGGGATCACGATCCACCCTCAGCTGTTAACCAATTAAATGCTGCAGTCAATCTCTGACAGTGGCATTTAATGTGATCAGGCCGGAAGCGAGTCACTAATCTCATGACAACCAGAGGTCTCCAGCAGACCTCTATGGTTGTCATAGCCAGATTGCTATAAGCACCGCCTGGTGGTCGGCGCTCATAGCAAGTGAGCATTTCTGCTATACACAGGGGATCCGATCATTGCCTGTGTGTAGCAGAGGCGATCAGGTTATCGTAGCTTCTGGTCTCCCATGGAGACTATTGAAGCAAGTGAAAAGTAAAAAAAATGTTTTTAAAAATAAAAAGAATCTAAAAGTTAAAATTACCCCCCATTCGCCCCATTCAAAATAAAACAATTAAAAAAAAATAAAATATGCACATATTTGGTATTGCCGCATCCAGAATCACCCAATCTCTCAAACTATAAAATTAATTAATCCGATTGCCTTACTTAATTAACTCTGTGTCACAGATCCACCCCTCAGTGTGTCTAGGATGCAGTTACTGAAAGCTCGGCCATCCAATCTGGTACAGGGACATGCTGAGCTGTCAGTGTGATGATTGACAGCTCGGCTATCCAATCTGTGACTGGGAGGCATCAGCTGTCTCCAAGTGTTCACTATCTGGGGTGATTGCCATGCTACTTAACTGAGCTGCTTCTCCCAGACCTCTGACAGATGTACATTCATCTATTAGGTTTGTGCTCCCTGTGCCTTGAGTTCTGTATACTTGATCATTTGCTGCCTGAGCTTGGACTTTGTTCTGGCATCCGACTGTTTAACCCCTTCTGCTGCGATTTGTTATCCTCCTGGTATTCTGACCTTGGAACATTACCTGACCAAGCTTTTGTCTTTTCCTTCTGTTTATGACGTAACTGTAATGATCCAGTCTGGGTTTTGAGTCCTGTCTGCCCTTTTCCCAGGCTGATCATATCAAGGGTTAACTTTGCCTGGCCTCATTTTGGATTCAGGTTTGCTATTTCTTGCCGCTGCGTCCTGCAGGCCATGTCAGTTATATTTTCTGCCTATAACGTGAGTATCTGACGCTGGTAGTACCCTTTGTCCTCCTGCTGTTTCTGACTTTGCCCTGTGTCTGTTTTGTTCCCCATTCCCCGTCCCGACTCAGTGTTTCCCTTTCATGTTTAGGACTCTTTGGTATTTGGACTCTGACCTGCTGTTTGTCTCTTGTCTTTGGCATATCTGCTCCTGACCAGTACTGACTCATTTGGTTTGCATCTGACTCTGTGTTTTGTTTATTCCTTTGGTACTGTGCTATAGGCTAGGATTTGACCTGGCTTGTTTAACTATTATGCTGCCATGTGGTGGCAGCCTCGCTGCTGCACTGCAGGTCTGTTCTTGCTGTGTGCAGTCTTCCTTCCTCTATTGCCATCTAGTGGAGCTTGCATCTACCTGCATAGCAGCAGCGTTACAGTACCCTCCTGGCTTCTGACCTTGGACTCCTTGACCATTCTGACTAACGGCCTTGCTGTTAGAAGTGACTAGCGTCATACTCCCTTTATATTGTGTACAACCTGTTCCCTGAAACTATTCTGTATCAAATTTGCCTGCCTCATATGAGGACTTTTCAAATATCTTCTCTAATCAGAGTGCCAAGATGCTACCTCTTATGTGCTCTATAACTGTGCCTTTCCCCTTCTTCTAGGTATGGAGGAGCCCAAAGGGGGATTTTATCCTTTGTCTTTTCCAGAAATTGAGGTCATATCCGTCTATATTGATGAGAACCTGAAATGGGGCTTCATGCAAAAAAAGTTATCTGTGGCTGAAGCAAGCATCTAATTCGTAAAACTGATAACGCTCTATCCAGATCCTTTGATCACTCTGGTACCTCTGGAGATGCAACCACATGTAATTTTACCTTAAAGTATCCTTGCTGCCATACCTTCTTCCAAAGAACAACCTAAAGGACGCTATCTGGTTTCAAATGGACTCAGTAGAAAAGTCATATCTTTGGCCCATTTTTTCCTCCTCATAGGTCGCCCAGAAGTTAAACCAACTGCTCAACTCTTTTTGTTTCTACTAAAGGCCCAAGTGGAGGCAAAATGTAATGGAGTTCATGTATCTTGGCCTCAGTGTACGCAGCTCAAGCCCTAATGTCAAGCATCTCTCAGTCCCATTCAACCTTTTCTATTCCACGAAGCCTTAAGGTACTGCCACACTACACAATCCCGCTAGCGATCTCGTTAGCGTCGCATACTAATGAGATCGCTAGCGGGATTGTTTCTATATCGCTAGTAGCTACCTAACTTAGCGATGTCGTTAAGGACGCTATCGCGGTTAGCGATCTCCTTAACGACTTTAGCGGTACAAAAGTACCGCTAAATCGCTAAGAAAAGGTGCTACACTTAGCGATTATACTTACCCAGCGGGAGCGCCGGCGATAAAATAGGGTCCGGAACGATTCCAGCGACGAGCGAGATCACAGCAGGAAGCTCGTCGCTGGCAGCTGCCGCACACAACAACATCGCTAACGGGATCGCTAAATAGTGACGTTTTTTAGCGATCCCGTTAGCGATGTTGTTTAGTGTGGCATACCCTTTATGCTATCATTTGTACAGACTTTATTACTGATTTTCCTAATGTTCATGGGTTTGCAAGTATCTTGGTTGTAGTGGACTGCTTCTCGAAGATGTCTACCGTTGTTCCCTTATCAGGACTTCTATCAGCTGCGCAGCTGACTCAAATGTTTTTTTTTATGAAATTGTACACTTACACTTGTCTCCCAGCTGACATAGTCTCTTACTGTGATGTGTCATTTGTTTCCAGGCTCTGGAGGATGCTCTGTAAGAACTTGAAAATCTCCTTGGACTTTTCCTCAGTTTATCATCCCCAAAGTATTAAGCAGAGAGGCGAGCAGTGAGGTGAGTATGAGGATTTTTATTATTTTCTACATATATTGACTTTGTTATGCTCTGGGTCTATAGTGACCCCAAATCATAACGAGGGATATTAAGTTAAATTTGCCAGTTCATGCTTTTTTTCCTGAAAATTTTGGTTCCTGGCGAATAACGTCAAATTTTCCAGGAAAAAACACACAAAAAGGCAAATTCTAAGTTTGCCTCATCCACTCAAATCTATGGATGATTGTCCATCAAGTTATAGGTCAGGCTGAACACAATGACCCAGAGAATTGGCACAGCAAACTGGAGAGCACATGGAAGAGTGAGGACTTGGACACATTGGAAGCCACAGATCGAGAAAGGCTGACAAAGACGGAAATTTCAACCCTGAAGCAACAAAAAGAGAAAGGTAGAGGAGACCATAGGAGTTTTGCAAGGATGAATGCAAAATATGAACAATAACAGTTTGTAATGCTTACTGCACTTGATAGGTTAACAAAAAATACCAGTGTACTACTAGCTTATAACCTAGCAATCATAGCATGGAGTAATACAGTGACTGCAGTAAGAGAGTTTGATGTCACACATATTTTACATTAAGCTGCTGCTTCAAAATATAATAGTTGGCTTATTGAGCTTTTGTAAAAGAAACACATTTAGAAACAGTTGATATGATTACAAACCAACATAAACACTACTTCCCTTTCTTTCCCCTGCCCATTGAGCATAGATGCTCTGGTGGTCCTCCTTTTTGTTGATAAGGGGCTGGCACATGACTTCTACAGCTAATCAGGGGACTCTCCACTGTAATGGTGTACTACTGGCATCATGGCTTGCTTTGCTGAGCAGCGATGCCAGTATTTTAGTGTGTGATCATTAAGACCACTGAAGCTTGCAGCAGTCACATTCTGGCTATTTGGAAATAAAGACAGATCTACTGTGATGGATTATCATTAAAAAAAAGTAAATACGGATAATTTTGTACATTTTATTTAAAAAATTTCCCATCATTCCAATCACAATACAAATCTATACAATTCATTCCAGTATACTACAGTAAAATATTCAAAGATGGCTTATTCCAAAATTGAAAAAATGTAAATAAACATTGATCAGTTCTGAAGCTGCTATCAAAAGCTAAACGCTATCGATTTTCCAGATAAAGAGAGACAAATTAATTAGCAGTGAATCTGAATTGTTGAAGGTTGTCTTCTTAATTAAATACTGACACTGAATCTTAAAATAGGATGGCTTCATTTCTCATCTGCTAAAGAAAAAAATATTTTAATCTAAGAAATGGTGAGGCTTCTACTGCAAATGTGTTTTACCTAGCTAAATATCAGTCTCACTCCTAATTATTAATATTTATGTATATGCAATAGTGTGCAAAAGTTTTAGGCAGGTGTGGAAAGAATGCTGTGAAGTAAGAAATATTTTTAAAACAGAACTGTTCATAGTTTATTTTTACCAATTAAAATGAAAAGTGAATGAAGGAGAAATCTAAATCAAATCAATATTTGGTGTGACCTCCCTTTGACATTCAAAACAACATCAATTCTTCAAGGAACACATGAACACAGTCAGGAAGCTTGTAGGATTATAGTCAGGTATATAAGTAACCAATTACATAAAAAAGTTGACAATCATTATCCTTTTTTTCATAGAGATTTAGACTGAAACTTAGTCATTAAAGAAGTTATCCAGTACTTTGCTTATTTTTCCCTATGACTTTGTGGCTTTCAGTGGCATCATGTCGACATAAAAGCATCTTCTCTTCCATTCTACGCTGTCAATGGCTCATCACTGATGATGTCATACTGACTGACACAAGACTTCCCGCTGCCTACCTGCTGTCAATCAGTGTGAAGTCAGCAGTAAAGCCCCGTTGACAAAATAGACCAGAAGAGGAAAAGCTGTTATGTTGATATGAGATCAAAAGAAGCAGGTAAATGGCCTCTCTGACCTGGCAGAGATCAGCATCAGGAAGAACAGACAGGTAGTTGGCAACTTACTGCCCTTCCTGCCAGGAAGTTCTTAAGGTACTGCCACACTAAACAATCCCGCTAGCGATCACAATAACGACGCATACTAATGCGATCGCTAGCGGGATTGTTTCTATATTGCTAAATGCTGCCGCATTTAGCGATATAGTTAACGACGCTATCGCCGTTAGCGATCTTCTTAACGACTTTAGCGGTACAAAAGTACCGCTAAATCGCTAAGAAAAGGTGCCACACAGCGATTAGATACTTACCCAGCGGGTGCGCCGACGAGAAAATAGGGTCCGGAACGATTCCAGCGACGAGCGAGATCACAGCAGGAAGCTCGTCGCTGGAAGCTGCCGCACTGAACAACATCGCTAACAGGATCGCAAATTAGTGACGTTTTTTAGCGATCCCGTTAGCGATATTGTTTAGTGTGGCATACCCTTTAGCCCCATAGGGAAAAATAAACAACTGAAGAAGAAATAACTGTGTAGGAGGCTTAAAACTTGGTGAGGAACAAACAATCTCTGCTACAAAGGTGAGGCAGTTGAAAACATATAGCATGTCATATACTTTACAAGACTGAGCACAGACTTAGCAAGACCAAGCACAGCAAGAAGACAAAAGGTAGATGCACTGCATAAGCCAAAGCACTCCCAAGCAAAGATGTTTAAGCAGACTGGCGTTTCAAGATGTGCTGTCCTAGCTCTTTTGAAGATGCACAAAGAAGTGGGCAACATTGAGAACCATAGACACAGTGGTCAGCCAAGGAAACAGATGGAGCAGATGAAAAGAAACATGTTTGCTTCCATTCAAAATTGGGAGATCATCTCAACATCATCTCAGAATTCGCAGCAACCAGTTGGACTCACACCTGGCCAGAAGTGGTCTTTGTAGAAAAATTGTAAAAAAAAACACATACTTTTGACATGGAAACAAGGCCAAGCAACTCAACTGTGAATGAAAAAAAAGGAATGTGGGTGCATATAAATGGATACAGTTGCAATGAAGAATCAAAATGTGAAATATTGGGCTATAAAAAAAGCAGTCTGTTTAAGGACTACACAGTGATACAATAATGAGTGTCTGTCAGCAACAGTAAAGTATGGTTGAGGTTCCATACAAGTTTGGGGCGGAAAATAGAGTCGGGGATTAGATCAGGATTATTGGTTACCACAATGCTGAGGAATACCAGCAGATTCTTATCCATTATGCAGTACCAACAGAGCCGTGTCTCACTGGCTCCAAATTTATTCTGAAGCAGTATAGCAGCCCCAAACATACAGCCAATGTCATTAGAAACTATATTCAATATTAACAAGAATCAGGAGTCCTGGAAGTGATAACATAGCCCACATAGGGTCCTAAGCTCAACATCATCTGGTCTATCTAAGACTACATAATGAAAACAAAGGATTTGTGCAAGCCTACATCCACAGAAGAGCTGTGGTTAGTTCTCCTGCATTTTTGGAACAACCTTACTGCAGAGTTCCTACAAAAACTGTGCGTAAGTGTACCTAGAATAATTCATACTATTTTGATGGCAAAGGGTCGTTACACCAAAGGGTCGTTATGGTAATCCTAATTGACCTAAAACTGGAAAGGTTTATTCTGATTTCATGTCAGATATTGAGAAAATTGTGCATATGTGTCTTTTTAGTGTCTTTTTATATAGTGTATGTAAACTTCTAGTTTCAACTATATATATATATATATATGTATATTATTACTGTGCAAATATTTTAAACAGGTTTGGAGCAAGATAAAAATCTGATCTAAATCAATATTTGGTGTAAGCTCATCAAGAGAATGCCAAGAGTGTGCAAAGCAGTCATCAAAGCAAAAGGTGGCTACTTTGAAGAACCTAGAATATAAGACATAATTTCAGTTGTTTCACACTTTTTTGTTAAGTATATAATTCCACATGTGTTAATTCATAGTTTTGATGCCTTCAGTGTGATTCTACAATTTTCATAGTCATGAAAATACAGAAAAATCTTTGAATGAGAAGGTGTGTCCAAACTTTTGGTCTGTATTGTGTGTGTAATATATATAATATATATATATATATATATACATTTTATTATCACTTTATTACATGCAATATTATAATATGTGCATAACATTTTATTGCACAGCAATATATACATATATATATATATATATACACACAGGGTGTTCCAAAAGTAGGTGGACAGAAAACATTTATTTTGATTTATATATTATTATTATTGCTATTATTATTATTTTTTTATATAGCACCATTAATTCCATGGTGCTGTACATGAGAAGGGGTTACATACAAAGTTATAGATATCGTTTACAGTAACCAAATTTACAATGACAGACTGGTACAGAGGGGAGAGGACCCTGTCCTTGCGGACTTACATTCTACGGGATATATATATATATAATTATATTTACTAACACAAGCATAACATTGACAATTAAATTTTATTCTGAACAAAAATACAAAAGCCCTTTAAATTTTAGAAGCGCAGGTGCTCAAACTGTTTTCCATCACAATTTGCACAGCTTTGAAGTCTGCCTCTTAAGCTTCGACAAACATTTTTGCACAAGTCTCTTTGGGTATTAATTTCTTGAAATGCATCTCTTATGTAATTTTTTAAATCACTGACACTTTTTGGTTTTCGACTATAAACTTTGTCCTTGAGTACTCCCCAAAAGAAAAAATCCATTGGGGTCAAGTCTGGTGAACGTGCCAGCCAATTAAGTGGGCCTCTTCGGCCAATCATTTATTAGGAAATGTTTCATCAAGATACTTGCGGGCTACTCTTGAATAATGTGGAGCGGCCCCATCTTGTTGGAAATAAAAGTCATTTGAATTAAGGCTGTTGCTGTAACTGGAGAACAACTTGATTCATTAGAATTTCGAGATACTTATCTCCTGTGACTGTTCCATAAAAAAAAATGGTCCAAAAACACTAAAACTTGAAATACCACCCCAAACGTTGACACCAGGCTCATTTAGTTGTTGCTCTAATGTTAAATGCATGTTGTCATTATACCAGTAAATACAATTATGTCTGTTAATATGGCCAGATAATTTGAAAGAAGCTTCATCACTCCACATAATGTTATCTAAAATTACTGGATTTTCTTCAATTTTGTTAAGCATAATCTCACTAAATTGCAGCCGCCTGTCTGGATAAACCATGAATTAGACGTGGACAATAAGCTTTCCCCCCAATAGATTTCAGGACTCGCATGATGGAAGCTCGTGAAATTCCCAATTCTAAAGAGACTCTTCTGGTGGACTTTTTGGACTCTGAACAAATGTTTAGGCAACAAGTTGTTTATTATTTTCTGTACAGGCTGTTTTGGGTCGACCAGTTTTTGGAGAATTAAGGATTGAGCCAGTGGCATCAAATTTCTCATGAATGCGGTAAATAGTTTGTCTCTTTGGGGCTTCAGTACCAAATTTTTCAACCAAATTTGCTCTAACTGTTTCAGCATTTTGAAATTTCCAATACTCTTTTAAAATCCATTTTCTTTTATCTGTATTTAAATTATTTGCCATTTTGGGGGTGATTTATCTGTGAAAACTGGATCTGTGAAACTGACTCAGTTGCCCTTAGCAACCAATCAGATTCCACCTTTCATTTTCCAAAGAGTCTGTGAAGAATGAAAAGTTGAATCTGATTGGTTGCTAAGGGCAACTGAGTCAGTTTCACTTTACACCATGTTTGATAAATCTCCCCCTTCATAACCCTATTACACATACTGTCCACCTACTTTTGGACCACCCTGTATATACACAGTGGGGAAAAAAGTATTTAGTCAGCCACCAATTGTGCAAGTTCTCCCACTTAAAAAGATGAGAGGCCTGTAATTGACATCATAGGTAGACCATAACTATAAGAGTCAAAATGAGAAAACAAATCCAGAAAATCACCTTGTCTGATTTGGCAAGATTTATTTTGCAAATTATGGTGGAAAATAAGTATTTGGTCATTAACAAAAGTTCATCTCAATATTTTGTTATATATCCTTTGTTGGCAATGACAGAGGTCAAATGTTTTCTATAAGTCTTCACAAGGTTGGCACACACTATTGGTGGTATGTTGGCCCATTCCTCCATGCAGATGTCCTCTAGAGCAGTGATGTTTTGAGCCTGTTGCTGGGCAACACAAACTTTCAAATCTCTTCAAAGGTTTTCTATGAGGTTGAGATCTGGGGACTTGCTAGGCCACTCCAGGACCTTCATATGCTTCTTACGAAGCCACTCCTTCGTTGCCCTGGCAGTGTGCTTCGGATCTATTATCATGCTGAAAGACCCATCCATGTTTCATCTTCATTGCCCTTGCTGATGAAAGAAGGTTTACACTCAAAATCTCTCAATACTTGGCCCCATTCATTCTTTCATTTACATGGATCAGTCGTCCTGGTCCCTTTGCAGAGAAACAGCCCAAAGCATGATGTAGCCATCCCCATGCTTCACAGTAGGTATAGTGTTCTTTGGATGAAGCTCAGCATTCTGTCTCCTCTAAACATGATGAGTTTTGTTTCTACCAAACAGTTCTACTTTGCTTTCATCAGACCATATGACATTCTCCCAATACTCTTCTAATCCAAATGCTCTCTAGCAAACTTTAGACGGGCCCGGACATGTACTGGTTTAAGCAAGGGGACACATCTGGCACTGCAGTATCTGAGTCCCTGTCCCGTAGTGTGTTACTGATGGTAGCCTTTGTTACAGTGGCCCTAGCTGTATGCAGGTCATTCACTAGGTCCCGCCATGTAGTTCTGGGATTTTTTCTCTCCGTGCTTGTGATCATTTTGACTCCACGGGGTGAGATCTTGCATGGAACCCCAGATCGAGGGAGATTATCAGTGGTCTTGTATGTCTTCCATTTTCTTATTATTGCTCCCACAGTTGATTTCATCACAATAAGCTGTTTGCCTATTGCAGATTAAGTATTCCCTCTTCCTAGCCTGGTGCAGAGCTACAATTTTGTTTCTGGTGTCCTTCAACAGTTCTTTGGTCTTCACCATAGTGGAGTTTGGAGTGTGACTGTTTGAGGTTGTGGACAGGTGTCTTTTATACTGATAACAAGTTCAAACAGGTGCCATTACTACAGGTAATGAGTGGAGGACAGAGGAGCCTCTTAAAGAAGAATTTACAGGTCTGTGAGAGCCAGAAATCTTGCATGTTTTTAGCCCATTTTTCTTTAAGTGCCTCCTTATTGTGCATCTTGAAATAGCCACACCGCTAGTTTTCAGAGAGTCCAGTATTTCAGCTGATGTTATTTGTGGGTTTTTCTTTGCATCCCAAACAATTTTCCTGGCATTTGTCACAGGTCACAGGTGAGGATGTTATCTTTAGTAGCCATTCAAAACCTTCAAACCTATCTGTGTCAACTTCTGTGCATATTATCAGGCCAAAATTACCAGGGTATATAAACTTTTGATCAGGGTCATTTGGATGTTTTGGATTGTCATTATGATTTAAAAAGAGAAAGCACAGTAGTTTGACAATAAATGGCTTCACCCGACCACTAACCATGAGTGGAGAAAAAGTTTTGGTGTTATCATTCATATTCTCTGAAAAAAGGCCAAGAAAGCAAAAATTATTCTGGGGTATGTAAACGTCGGGGGACAAGGAAGACTCATCTTTAAATCATTACTCATAGAGACATTGTCTCACTTGACGGTATAACTGGCATTAGATCACTATTAGCATGGGGAATGGTGCCTACAGTTTCTCCTTATACTCAAATCACATCCTTTTGAGAAAATTCAGCTCAAATCATGACTGGCACATAGAAATTGGGCAAGCTAATCCTTGTTGAAGAAAAAGGACATGGCTTCTGTAAAGGATGTATCAATCTATAATGTTGACCACAATCAGGGACAATTAAAATAAATAACAATTATCTTTATTAATTAGAAGTTCAAAATTAAAATTAATAAAACATTGAAGATATCATCAAAATGTTAGAAAAGATGTGGAGAATGGCCATAATGTATAAATTATAACAATGATTATTAGTACATTATGTAACTCAGCTTCCACTTTAAATAAACAAATGAAGAAACTGATAAATATGTCAAACTAAAATGATTTCTGGATATGGGTATAAAAAAACAGTAAATAATCATAAATATGCTAAGTGCATGAGTAAGTGATGTATGGCTCTGAAAGCATAGATCAAAGAAAAATACCTAGTGAAAGGAAATTACTATGGTACACCAAAAGATGGAAAGAATATTAAATGGTAGCCAAATGTATGTGACTGTAGACAATAAGCAAAATAATTGCAAAAAAATTAGAATGGTCTCCTACTTCTACAGCCATTGAAAGTGCCTAGCATCAATCAACATTATGTGCATGATGACTGCTGTTAAAAAGGTGATCAAGGAAAACCCATAGATCAGGGGTGCACAATATTTTTGGTCCAAGGTCGACATTGCCATACTGAACCAATCCTAAGGGCCACCACAAAAAATTTAATGAATACTTGCATGAATCACCATAACCAAAATCACTACATTCATACATCACCAAAACCAAGTTTTGAGTATTTGTGGAGGATCTGGAGAGATTCTGCTCAATTTCTGCTCCCAAAAAATAAGTGCGTACATACGCTAGCTTACACTGAATTTTTGGATCAGAAAATCCTCCTTATAATCTCAAAATTCTAAGCTTTGAAGATTTTTAAGTTTTAACATAGTCAAGCAGTATGTTTTTGATTGTTAAATGTGTACAAGATCAGAACCATTTTCAATACATTAATGCAGAACTAGAACCACCGCCAGCGCATGAATGCAGCGCCAGAACGACCGTAAGCACACCAATTCGGTGACAAAACCACAATCAGCACATGAATAAATCACCAAGCTTACTGCATCAATCAATTGCAATGTCACGTTAGCCCCATATACAATTGTATTGCATGAACCTACAACTCCCAGTGTGTCTTTACCAATGGTAAAGCGATACTGGGTGTTGTTTTTACAAATAATCAAAAAACTGTGGATCATACAGGAACCATATCACTGATAAGATGGATGCAGTATCAAAAATAAATATTTACACCAAGGTACCTTAAAAGGGACATCCTTCCTGATTGAAGTCAATCTCCAGAATATCCCACCACATCACGCCTCTCCAAAATATTCCCCCACACTACCCCTCTCAAAAATATTTTTCACACTGCCCATCTCTAAAATATCCCCCCCCACACTGCCCCCTCCACACTGGATCCAGCCCTGGCATGCAGCAATTTTTTCATTGGGCATAAAGTGGCATGTAAAAGTTTGGGCATTATTGTGAACAGTTAAGCAAGTTGAAGATGAAATGATCTCTGAAAGGCCTACAGTTAAAGATGACACATTTGCTTTGTATTGTACTGTAGGCAAAAAAATACATATATTTAAATGTTTTACATTTTAAAAATTACAAAAACGAAAATGGGCAGATGCAAAAGTCTGGAGATTTGCGCACTTAGATAACTTTGATCAAGATTGCAGACCTTAATTAGCCTGTTCAGATTATGGCTTGTTCACTATCACCGTTAGAAAAGGCCAGGTGATGCATATTTTCCAGCTTTATAAAAACCCAGCCACCTCTGACCTAGTGCCAAAAAACAGCAATCATGGAATCTTCTAAGCAGCTGCCTAGCACTCTGAAAATGAAAATAGTGGAGGCCCACAAAGAAGGATAAGGCTATAAAAAGATAGAAAATAGTTTTCAAGTTGCCCTTTCCTCAGTTCCAACTGTAATTAAGAAATGATAGTTAACAGGAACACTGGAGGTCAAGATAAGTTCTTGTAGGATTGCTAGAGAGGCAAATCAGAACCCCTGCTTGAATGGAAAAAAAACTTCAAAAAGATTTAGCAGACTCTGAAGTGGTGGTACATTGTTCTACTGTTCAGAGACACCTGCAAGAAAATGGTCTTCATGGAAAAGTCATCAGAAGAAAACCTCGTCTGTATCCTCACTATAACAGTCAGACCCAGAAGTATGCAAAAGAACATCTAAACAAGGTGATGCATTTTTTAAACAAGTCCTGTGGACCGATGAGGTTAAAATAAAACTCTTTAGTCACAATGTGTAATGTATATAGTACAGTTCATATAGCGTCTTGTGCTTGGGTGCGATGAAAACACAGGAGTCACAGGTTTGATATAGAAAAGTCCTGTATTACTTCATACAAGTTGGCAGAAATAGTCACACAGTTTGCAGACACAGAAACAGGAGACACAGCAGGCCAGAGTAATCCAAGCTCAGCAATCACTCTCCAATACAGATTCAGGATCTTCTTCTCTGTTACCGTAAGTCCATGCAAACGTGGGTCTTTCAAAGAGCAGGGTTCAGAGTCCACAAGTGCTTCAGAGTTCCTCAGTAGGAATAGCTGGAGTACAAGGTCCAAGGCTTACAGGAGTCAAGTCACAGGTTCACTGCAGGCTAGATTCTGAAGCACTGATTGCTCAGCTGTGGCTGCTTAAGAAGCAAAGGAGAGAATCAGGGCGGGAACATGCAAGCTGGAAACTCCATTTTGACTGAGGGCAAGATAGCTGCAGCAAGACAGAAAGTAAAATGGCTGACGAACAAACTGAGTTTCAGGAATATATACATAGAACCTTACATTACTCCCCCCTTAAGGACAACCTCCGGATGACCTCAGACCAGGCTTGTGTGGGTACCTCTGATGAAACTGACGGAGCAAGCGAGGAGCATTAACGTTATTGACCGGTTCCCATGAGTTGTCCTCCACTGGGTAGCCCTGCCATTTAATCAGATATTGTAACTGATTTCTATACAACCTGGAATCTAAAATCCTTTCCACCACAAATTCTTCCTGACCATCGACTAGCACTGGGTCAGGGCAAGGAGAGGAACGTCCAGGAAACGTATTGGGTGTCGCAGCCTTTAGTAGGGATACATGAAAGACAGGGTGGATTCTCATAGTTCTGGGCAGTTGAAGACGACAAGCAACGGCACTTATAATTTTACTGATTTTATAGGGTCCAATGTACTTATGTCCCAACTTAGACGATGGAATCCTTAACTTAATATTTCTGGTTGACAGCCAGACCAAGTCTCCTACCTTGAAAGCTGGTGCAGGTTTACGAAATTTATCTGCTGCTTTCTTGTACCTTTCTTGAGCCGATTCCAGATTTTCCTTTAGAAGATCCATATTCTTCTGTAAAGACGTGATTCTTTCAGCCACTGCTGGTAAAGGCGTTTCTATGGGAAATCGTGGTAGAATGTTAGGATGATAACCTAGATTAGAGTAAAAAGGAGACTGTTTAGTGGAGGCACTCTGAGAGTTGTTATACGAGAACTCAGCTAATGGAAGTAGATCCACCCAATCATCCTGTAGGTGGCAGATAAAGCAGCGGAGATACTGCTCCAGGGTTTGATTGGTTCGTTCGGTGTGTCCATTAGTCTGGGGATGAAAAGCAGAAGAAAGGTTTACTTTAATGTCCAATGCTGCACAGAAATTTTGCCAAAACCTAGAAGTGAATTGCACCCCTCGATCCGAAATAACCTCATCCGGTACTCCATGTAAGCGAAACACATCTTTAATCATCAAATCTGATGTCTGTTTTGCAGTGGGTAAGCCGACACAAGGGATAAAATGAGCTGCCTTTGTTAGACGGTCAACCACCACTAGAATGGTGTTCTTCCCCTGAGAGGTTGGTAACTCCACAATGAAGTCCATAGAAATGGATCCCCACAGGCGGGACGGGGTGGGAAGAGGCTGTAACAGACCAGTTGGTGAGGAGCGAGGTGTTTTGCATCTTGCACAGACCTCACATGAAGTGACATAATTCAAAACATCCTTCCTGCAAGTGGGCCACCAAAAGAAACGAGAAAGAAATTCCTGTGTCTTTAGAATTCCTCTATGCCCAGCTATCTTGGAATCGTGAATGAGTTGCAATACTCTTAATCTGACTGTTTCAGGAATATAAAGACGTTGTCCCTGAATCCACACACCATTCTTAAAGACAAGACTTACGTCCCTTGGGGGTTGTGCCAAAAAGGAATCCGCATGGTATGCTTCCTTGATGTCCTTAAGTAGGTCTTGATTATGAATTACTCCTAGGAATCTAGAGTCAGGAAGAATAGTCTTAGGAGGAGTAATTGGACGTGTCTCTGCTGAGTAAATCCTAGAGAGTGCATCAGCCTTTCCATTGCGCGATCCTGGTCTATAAGAGATGATAAAATTAAATTGGTTTAAGAAAAGATTCCAGCGAGCCTGGCGAGGAGTCAGGCACTTAGCCGACCTGATAAACTCAAGGTTACGATGGTCTGTCAGGACGACTATTTGCTGTGCAGCTCCTGAAGAAGGTGTCTCCATTCTTTGAAGGCGGCAATAATGGCCAACAACTCTCTATTGCCCACATCGTAGTTCCTCTCAGCTGAAGACAACTGCTGGGAAAAGAAGGCACAGGGATGCAAGACATTCTTCTCACCTGTTCTCTGAGAGAGTATAGCTCCAACGGCACAGTCTGAAGCATCCACCTCTATTATGAAGGCAAGCTCGGGGTTGGGATGTACTAGGATAGGTGCAGTGGTAAATTTATCTTTTAGACGGGAAAATGCTTCCTGGGCTTGGGGAGTCCAGGAAAACCTAGACTCTTTCCGGGTAAGTTGAGTGATAGGTGACACTACCTCAGAGAAATTTCTAATGAAACGTCTATAGAAGTTGGCAAACCCGATGAAGCGCTGTACCTCCTTCACATTTCTAGGACTTGGCCAATCCTTGATGGCTTGGGTTTTGCTTCCATCCATACTAATTCCTTGTGTAGACAGTACATACCCCAGAAATTGAATTTCGGTCCTATGGAATTCACACTTTTCAAGTTTGATGTAAAGATGATTTTGTCTTAGACGTTCCAAGACCATTCTCACA
Organism: Oophaga sylvatica; assembly: GCA_033576555.1. Lineage (NCBI taxonomy): Eukaryota > Metazoa > Chordata > Amphibia > Anura > Dendrobatidae > Oophaga > Oophaga sylvatica. The sequence continues at coordinate 221,574,813 of JARQOD010000002.1, read as the reverse complement.
TGTCCATGATGTTCCTCTGTGGAGTTAGAAAAAATTAGAATATCATCCAAATAAATTACCACGAATGTATCTAGGAGATCCCTGAAGATGTCATTCACCAAGTGTTGGAAAGTGGCTGGGGCGGTACTCAGACCAAAAGGCATAACTAGATATTCAAAGTGTCCATAGCGTGACCTGAATGCAGTCTTCCATTCATCCCCAGGTCTAATACGGACTAAGTTATAGGCCCCACGAAGATCTAGTTTAGAAAAAATTTTGGCATGTCGCACTCTCTCCAATAACTCAGGGATTAAAGGCAATGGATAACGGTTTCTAATAGTAACCTTATTGAGTTCCCTATAGTCTACGCATGGTCTCAGAGATCCATCTTTCTTCTTTACAAAGAAGATGGGTGCACCTGCAGGAGATGAAGAGGGGCGTATGAAGCCCTTGGCTAGATTTTCATCTATGTAATCCTTTAAAGCCTTTAGCTCGGGCCCCACCAGGGGGTAGATCTTACCAAAAGGTATCTCTGCTCCAGGCAATAATTCAATTGGACAATCATATGGACGGTGAGGAGGAAGCTGGTCAGCGTTCTTCTTGTCACATAAATCCACATAGTCCTGGTATACAGCTGGTAGTTCAGGGACTGACATGGTTCCTTTAGGAACAGAGCAAGCTGAAACTTTTGGACTCATCTGTTTCTCTAGAAAGTGTAATTCCTTGGTCTCCCAGTTAATGGTAGGATTCTGAGCCTGCAGCCATGGTAGCCCTAGAATAATGGGAAAGTGGGGAGAAGAGATAAGCATAAAGGGCAGTTTCTCTTGATGATCTTTACCCATAAGAACCCTCAAAGGCTCTGTTTCCTGATCCACTGGTCCAGAGGTCAGCAGGGAGCCATCCACAGTTTCCATCTGTACTGGAGTAGCCTTCTTCACTGAACGTATCCCCTGTTTCAGAGCAAAGGAGACATCCATAAAATTTCCACTTGCCCCTGAGTCGATCATAGCAGAGCTAGACACCCAAGCTGAGTCAACCCAGAGTTTGATGGAAAGAAAGCAATGAGAATTGTTTTTCTTACAACTCAGCTGGGACACCGCTGAGGAAACTTGAAAAATGGCAGCGTTTACACAGTCAACGTCCTCAGAGGTAACGGAGTTTAAGTCCGAGAAATCAAGATCTGTTGCTGCAGATCTCTCTGGAGCCTGAGGCTCGGACCTGACAGATCCCCTCTTGCAACACTCACAATGAATGAGTGCTGCAGTAGTCTTACGAGAACGGCTGGGGCAGTTTATAATGAAGTGCCCTGACTTACCACAATAGAAACATAGATTCTCCTTAAAACGATGTTCCTTGCGTGCATCACTAACCCGTCGTTGTAAAGAGTCTACCTGCATGGGTTCAGGTTCCCGTGTAATCCTACTCAAAGGTTCCTTAGCTGGAGAGGAAGGTAGGAAAAGGTTAGTACGATTGCTTTCGAACCATCTCTCTTGCCTGCGTTCAGTCAGACGAGTATCAATACGGATGCAGTAGTTAATAAAGTCACCTAACGCAGTGGGAGGGTCGGCATGAGCAAGTTCATCCTTAATCAGTGGAGATAACCCCTTTCGAAAAATAGATTTTTTGACGGAACTGTCCCAGGTGGTATCAAGGGCCCATCTCCTGAAATCCAAGGCATATTCAGCTACCGAGTGCTTACCTTGGCGCAAAGCTAACATGGCTGCTTCAGCTGTTGCACCTCGATTGGGGTCATCAAACACCTGCCCCATGGCTGAAATAAAATCATCAAGGTGATTCAAACAATCATCCTCAGTCTCAATCAGAGGGTTTGCCCACATTAAAGCCTTGTTGGTAAGCAACATAATTATAGTAAGCACCTTAGATCGCTCAGTGGGAAATTGTGAAGCATGTGCAGAAAAAAAAAGATTGCATTGATTAATAAATCCCTGAATTTCTCACGTTCACCGCCAAAACGAAAAGGGGGCAACTTGGGAATCCCAGCACTCGGGGCTACGGCAGGAGCCTGGACTCGCCCCTCTAGAACCTCAATCCTGGCTCGCAAATCCTGGGTAGTCTGTCCAACCACTTGCAAATTGTGATTATTGAGGTCCTGTAGATTTGTAAAACGGGTCTTTATATTCTGCAAATCTGCAAGGATATTATCAGTCACTCCGCAAAGTTCCTTTATGCGGGCCTCCATTTTCCAGATCTTTTAAGACAGGATTACTGAAAGAAGAGAGAGAAAAAAAAACAATAGTGTTCACCTGTGGCAACACTGCAGAGAGAAAAAAAAATTAAGGGAACTGCTCACCTGGAATGGTTGTGAGAAGTCACAACCACTATCATCACAGAAAGTTTCAACCAGACATCTGATATCCACAGTACAGCAGACACAGCCTTCCAGACCCAGCAGACACTAACGTTTTGGCTTCAGAATCTTGTAATGTATGTAGTACAGTTCATATAGCGTCTTGTGCTTGGGTGCGATGAAAACACAGGAGTCACAGGTTTGATATAGAAAAGTCCTGTATTACTTCATACAAGTTGGTAGAAATAGTCACACAGTTTGCAGACACAGAAACAGGAGACACAGCAGGCCAGAGTAATCCAAGCTCAGCAATCACTCTCCAATACAGATTCAGGATCTTCTTCTCTGTTACCGTAAGTCCATGCAAACGTGGGTCTTTCAAAGAGCAGGGTTCAGAGTCCACAAGTGCTTCAGAGTTCCTCAGTAGAAATAGCTGGAGTACAAGGTCCAAGGCTTACAGGAGTCAAGTCACAGGTTCACTGCAGTCTAGATTCTGAAGCACTGATTGCTCAGCTGTGGCTGCTTAAGAAGCAAAGGAGAGAATCAGGGCGGGAACATGCAAGCTGGAAACTCCATTTTGACTGAGGGCAAGATAGCTGCAGCAAGACAGAAAGTAAAATGGCTGACGAACAAATTGAGTTTCAGGAATATATACATAGAACCTTACACAATGATGAAAGGTATGTGTGAAGAAAAATAAGGCACAGAATTTCAGGAAAAGAACACTCTCGCCAACCATTAAGCAATGAGGTGGAATAATTATGCTTTGGGTTGTATTGCAGCCAATGGCACGGGGAACATTTCACGGTAGAGTGAAGAACGCATTCAATGAAATTTCAACAAGTTCTTGTTGCAAACATAACATTATCTGTAAAAAAGCTGAAATTGAAAATAGGATGGCTTCTACAAATGGATAATGATCCTAAACACATGTCAAAATCCACAATAGACTACCTCAAAAGGTGCAAGCGGAAGGTTTTACCATGGTCCTCACAGTCTCCGGATCTGAGCATCATTGAAAATCTGTGGTTAGATCTCAAAATAGCAGTGTATATGTAACAAGGGGGCACGGGGTGGTAATCATAGCAGAGTCCACTAGGTCACAGTCGGTGAGCACCCCGGCCCCTTGCACATAAAACAGACAGTTCTAGACCCAGCCCCAGGTCAACGTGGATTACCTCAGGATCACGGCTGCCCTCCAGGTTGGAAGGCATCCTCTGAATGTACAATACATCACACTTTTAGGCCAATAGTGGCAACTTGTTTAATAAAGATGAAAAATGCAAGAAGGTAACAATTCCAGATCTGTCCCTATTCCCAGCAAGGGCTTCAGCAACAGAAGCAATGGCTCCCAATCGGCTCCTGGGAGCTAACAGTCTCTTAGGGGGCACTCTCACAGTCCTTGTGCCCGTTCCTGCTGCCCGCAAGTCCTGGCAACCTGAATTCCCCAGCCGAGGGATCCTTGTATACTCCAGACGGGGGTCCTCACTGTTCCAGATGGGAACACACTTATGCCACAGTCAGGGGCTCCTTCTTTGTCCCAAGTGGGGATGCACATATGCCCCAGATGGGGGCTCCTTCTTTGTCCCAAGTGGGGACGCACCTGTGCCCCAGACAGAGCGCCTTCCATGTGTGTGCCTGAGGCAGGGTGTTTGTCCCCATCTGGGGACACACACCCTGCCTCAGGCCATCCTACCTGGGCTCTGCTCCAGAGACATGAACTTACTGTCTCTTTGAGGCTGCTAACTCAGCCCTTTAGTTAACCTTTACTATCCTTAACCTGTGTACATAGAAATAACGTGGGATGTACACATGACACATGACAATAGACATAGTACAATACATATTAAGGCAGAACGGTGTAAAACAAGGCAACCACTGAGGTGCTGCTCAAGCTACACGTACCTGGTATACAGGAAGGCACGTGAGGCTCCTTGCCACCTCCTTACACATGCAAGACGACCTAGGAATCTAACAGAACTGGAAGAATTTTTATAGGAAGAATGGATGAAAATCCCTCAAATAACAATTGTAAGACTCTTGGCTGGCTACAAAAAGCATTCACTGTTATACTTTCAAAAAGGGGTGCTACTAGTTATTAACCCTACAGGGTGTCCAAACTTTTGCATTGGACCTTTTTCTTTTGGTAATTTTTAAAATGTAAAATGTGAAGATATATATATATATATTATATATATATATATATATATATATATATATATATATATATATATATATACAGGTCATTCTCAAAAAATTAGCATATAGTGCTAAATTTCATTATTTTCCATAATGTAATGATTACAATTAAACTTTCATATATTTTAGAATCATTACACACCAACTGAAATTTGTCAGGTCTTTTATTGTTTTAATACTGATGATTTTGGCATACAACTACAGATAACACAAAAAACCTGTCTCAAAAAATTAACATATTTCAACCGTCCAATAAAATAAAAGTGTTTTTTAAAAACAAACAAAAAAAAACATGAAATAATAAAGTTCAGTTATGCACTCAATACTTGGTCTGGAATCCTTTTGCAGAAATGACTGCTTCAATGCGGCGTGGCATGGAGGCAATCAGCCTGTGACACTGCTGAGGTGTTATGGAGGCCCAGGATGCTTCGATAGCGGCCTTAAGCTCATCCAGAGTGTTGGGTCTTGCGTCTCTCAACTTTCTCTTCACAATATCCCACAGATTCTCTATGGGGTTCAGGTCAGGAGAGTTGGCAGGCCAATTGAGCACAGTAATACCATGGTCAGTAAACCATTTACCAGTGGTTTTGGCACTGTGAGCAGGTGCCAGGTCGTGCTGAAAAATGAAATCTTCATCTCCATAAAGCATTTCAGCCGATGGAAGCATGAAGTGCTCCAAAATCTCCTGATAGATAGCTGCATTGACCCTGCCCTTGATGAAACACAGTGGACCAACACCAGCAGCTGATATGGCACCCCACACCATCACTGACTGTGGGTACTTGACACTGAACTTCAGGCATTTTGGCATTTCCTTCTCCCCAGTCTTCCTCCAGACTCTGGCACCTTGATTTCCGAATAACATGCAAAATTTGCTTTCATCAGAAAAAAGTACTTGGGACCACTTAGCAACAGTCCAGTGCTGCTTCTCTATAGCCCAGGTCAGGCGCTTCTGCCGCTGTTTATGGTTCAAAAGTGGCTTTACCTGGGGAATGCGGCACCTGTAGCCCATTTCCTGCACACGCCTGTGCACGGTGGCTCTGGATGTTTCTACACCAGACTCAGTCCACTGCTTCCTCAGGTCCCCCAAGGTCTGGAATCGGTCCTTCTCCACAATCTTCCTCAGGGTCCGGTCACCTCTTCTCGTTGTACAGCGTTTTCTGCCACATTGTTTCCTTCCAACAGACTTCCCATTGAGGTGCCTTGATACAGCACTCTGGGAACAGCCTATTTGTTGAGAAATTTCTTTCTGGGTCTTACCCTCTTGCTTGAGGGTGTCAATGATGGCCTTCTTGACATCAGTCAGGTCGCTAGTCTTACCCATGATGGGGGTTTTGAGTAATGAACCAGGCAGGGAGTTTTTAAAAGCCTCAGGAATCTTTTGCATGTGTTTAGAGTTAATTAGTTGATTCAGAAGATTAGGGTAATAGGTCGTTTAGAGAACCTTTTCTTGATATGCTAATTTTTTGAGACAGGTTTTTTGTGTTATCAGGAGTTGTATGCCAAAATCATCAGTATTAAAACAATAAAAGACCTGACAAATTTCAGTTGGTGTGTAATGAATCTAAAATATATGAAAGTTTAATTGTAATCATTACATTATGGAAAATAATGAAATTTAGCACTATATGCTAATTTTTTGAGAAGGACCTGTATATATATGTTGCTGAAAATACTAAGGAAATGTGTCATCTTTAACTTTAGTTCTTTTAGAGATCATTTCATCTTCAACTTGCTTAATTGTTCACTAAAATAGTAATTTTAACCGGGGTACCCAAACTTTGACATGCTACTGTACAGCAAAGAAAAATTTGAACATGTGCATGGACCCATTGCACAACATTGGTCTGGGTGCGATCTAATGTTTCATCGGATTGCACTTGGGCCAAAAATATGCTTCACGAGCACTAAAGGACATAAAAAATTATATTAATTCTTAAAAATTATCTCTTTGTGCCTCAGTCAGATGACAGCTAAGTAACTCAAGATATGACATTTATAGCAATTCCCTAGTAATCACCCTGATACCCCACAAGCATTTATGTATTTTTAATGTGGTGAAATCTCCAAGTACTAGACATCAGTGACATATGTGTAAGTCAAGACTGAGAAATAAACCTGAAACAGCACCAGAAGGCAGGACCACAGTCCTGTAATACCAGAGGGCATGCAAAAGAGTAAAGCAGAAAACCTACTGTAAACTAGGCAAAGCAGAAAGGCTGAAGGTTGCTATCAACAAAGTAACATGAATAAGTGAACAGACTATAATGTTCAGGCTTTAGTGTGGCATACTTAGCATATATAGAAGAAGGCCACTGACCTTTCTATCAATATTTCCTGAACACTGTCAGTTTAAATCAGCAAACAGAACATGTATTAAGAGGATCAGACAGCAGTCTAGAGTAGTCCAGGATAAAGTCGTGTAACTGTCAAACAGCGGTAAGGAGCAGATGTCAGCACCAGGACAATTGTCAACAATTAACAATGTGGCAGCGAAGACTAAATTCTGTACATTTTATTGATCAAAGGAGATGCAATCGACATTTTGAGCTTTCGCAAGCACTAAGCACAACAGAAAGAACATACTCTAGAACCTGTAAACTCTTGTTGAAATAGCAAAAAAGCAACAGCAAGATGAAAATATGCCTATGTGTGTCATTCTGTACATTATAGACATTATTTCAGTAATATAATGGTGGCTGTTGTAAAAGAGGCATGTTGGACCAAATATATCTTTAATTTATATATAAAGTCATGGCCAAAAGTATTGCCAGCCTTGAAATTGTTCCAGAAAATAAAGTATTTCTCCCTAAAAATGATTGCAGTTATACATGTTTTGTTACACATGTTTAATTCCTTTGTGTGTATTGGAACAGTACAAAATATGGAGAAAAAAAGGCTAATTGGACTTAATTTCACACAAAACACCCAAAATGCACAGGACAAAATTGTTGGCACCCTCAACTTAATATTTGGTTGCACACCCTTTGAAAAAAATAATTTCAATCAATCCTATAACAATCAACAAGCTTCTTATAACTCTTAACTGGAAATTTGGACTATTCTTCATTTGCAAATTGCTTCAGGTCTCTCATATTTGGAGGGTGCCTTCTCCGACAGCAATTTTAAGATCCCTCCACAAGTGTTCAATGAGATTTAAATAATTCCTGGCCACTTCAGAACTGTCTAGACTTTCTTTCCATCCATTTCTGGGTGTTCCTTGAATTTTTGTTGGGTTATTTTCCTGCTGGAAGACCCATGATCTTGGTCATATACCCAACTTTCTGACACTGGACGCTACATTGCGACCCCAGTGCCAGAGGATTTTGGCTTACTCACATACATTTTGGCAAACTGCAGTCTAGCTTTTTTAAGTCTCTGTGTCAGCAGTGGGGTCCTCCTGGGTCTCCTGCCATAGCATTTTATTTCATTCAAGTGTCCATGGATAGTTCGAGCTGACATTGATACACCCTGAGCCTGCAGAGCAGCTTGGATTTCTTTACAACTTGATTGGGGCTGCTCAACCACCATCTGGACTATCCTGCATTGCAACATTTCATTATTTTTTTCTCTGCCTTCAACTTCCAAGCAGATTAGTTGCAGTACCATGGAATGTAAACTTCTTGGTTATGTTGTGCCCTGTGGACAAAGGAACACTCTGGATATGGACTTGTAACCAAGATTGTTGATATTTTTCAACAATTTTGGTTCTCAACGCCTCAGAAAGTTCTCTTCTTTCTGTTCTGAATACTTAGTGCGGCACACACAACTACACGATGCAAAGATGGAGTCAACTTTTCCCCTTTTTTTCTGGTTTTGAGTGTGATTTTCATATTGCCCACACCTGTTACTTGCCACAGGTGAGTTTGAATAAGCATCAAATGCTTGAAACAAAATTGTTTACCCACAAGTTTGTAAAGTTGCCCTCAATTTTGTCAGGCCCATTTGGGGGTTTTGTGTGAAATTTATTGAAATTTGTTGAAATTATGTTGAAATTTGCCTGTTGTTCTAATACACACAAAGGAAATAAACATGTGTATAACAAAACATATTTAATTACAATAATTTTCTGGGAGAAATGCTTCATTTTCTGGAATAATGTCAAGGGTACCAACACTTTCAACCATGATTGTATGTATACTTTGTAGTGTTGCATTAGCTGCACTGAATGCATGTCCTATGCTCTAAGCTGAAAATCTGGATAACAATTTTATAATACTCTGTTTTTAGTTAGTGTCTATTTATCACAAAACTCATAAAGTGTATGGTTTATTCTAAATGTTATTTTTGTGCTTTTCAGATAGGCTTGTTATGTATTTCATATTCAGGTGGCTCACATTTCTTTTAAGGTCAAAAGTTCTTTGAGCATCTGCGGCACAGCACATTGGACATGGCATTTGTGCTTAACCTTTCCAACCTACCATTGACATACAATAAGTTCTTCTCTCTAGATCATTACATCTATGCCTTGAATATTTAATGTTGCTATGTAGGTATTTTACACTGTGACTTATACATTACTCTGGAATTTTGGCAGCAATTGTTATGTTTCTAATTGGCAATTTGTTTCGATTGTAGCAGCAGAAATTGATTTTATGCCAACAACCCGATATGAAAAACCTATAGTTTAAATCAATCTTTTGAAAATCACCTCTATTGGAATGATTTTTTGCAGAGCAATCCATAGCCATCAGTATTCCATATTAGTTATTTTGTTGTTTGTATTATGAGACAATATATTGTTGGAAATTTAAATTGAACACCCATTTTTGATTATGATTAACTAGGCTCAACATTCTGCTAATTAATTTGTTCAAATATTTTTATACTGCTTGGAGTAATGTCATGCAGTAAACACAGAAGCTCTCTTCTTTTAAAGGAACTGTGGAATCATAAAATGACCAACTGATTAAATCAGTATTTTTATATTAAATGTATTGTTTAAAAGGTTTTGAGAATGTTTTCTTTTTATTTTTCATATCCCCATCTGTATTAAAAAATAAATTAGAAATTTTGCAAATTTCTCATTGGCCACTGGGGCTCTTTTAGGCTCATACTGCCATAAACATACACTAAAAATGCACTAAAAGCAGGCACAGGTGCAATGATAAATGCTGGCCATTGGAAGTGATGTATGTTGTGATGGATATGTCAAAGAAGGGAACATGCAGTTATAAATCAGAACATATGTTACTTCAGTAGTCTATATTGGAAGTGGTGTAAAATTAAGCCATGTTTGACAAATGTTGGTCTTAGTGTTTTATTAACTTCCACTAGCTGAAGAGCCCGGCGCTGCCCGGGCATAGTACCTAACTACGGTTAGTTATAACAAATTGTAATGATTATATCTATATACAAGTATTCAGCTTTCTCCCCATTATGTAGATAGGGCCAAAATAGTTTGGCAATTTGGAACGTGCGGGGGTTAAAATTTCCATTCAACACATAGCCTATGATGCTCCTGGGGTTGAGATGTGCGGGCATGCAAAATTTCATGCCCGTAAGTACAACGGTGCAGATTCCTATCCCGAGCCAAAATTATTTGCCAATTTGGAATGCGCGGGTTAAAATTTCGACTAAAAACCTAGCCTATGACGCTCCCGGGCTCGAGACGTGCGGGTGTGCAAAATTTCATGCCCGTAAATGCAGATTCCTATGCCGGACATACACACAAGCATTCAGCTTTCTCCCCATTATGTAGATAGGGCCAAAATAGTTTGGCGATTTGGAACGTGCGGGGGTTAAAATTTCCATTCAACACATAGCCTATGATGCTCCTGGGGTTGAGATGTGCGGGCATGCAAAATTTCATGCCGTAAGTACAACGGTGCAGATTCCTATCCCGGGCCAAAATTATTTGCCGATTTGGAATGCGCGGGGTTAAAATTTTGACTAAAAACCTAGCCTATGACGCTCCCGGGCTCGAGACGTGCGGGTGTGCAAAATTTCATGCCCGTAAATGCAGATTCCTATGCCGGACATACACACAAGCATTCAGCTTTCTCCCCATTATGTAGATAGGGCCAAAATTGTTTGGCGATTTGGAACGTGCGGGGGTTAAAATTTCCATTCAACACATAGCCTATAATGCTCCTGGGGTTGAGATGTGCGGGCATGCAAAATTTCATGCCCGTAAGTACAACGGTGCAGATTCCTATCCCGAGCCAAAATTATTTGCCGATTTGGAATGCGCGGGGTTAAAATTTCTACTCAAAACCTAGCCTATGACGCTCCCGGGGTCGAGACGTGCGGGTGTGCAAAATTTCATGCCCGTAAATGCAGATTCCTATGCCGGACATACACACAAGCATTCAGCTTTCTCCCCATTATGTAGATAGGGCCAAAATTGTTTGGCGATTTGGAACGCGCGGGGTTAAAATTTCGATTCAAAACATAGCCTAGGACTCTTTCGGGGTCGAGACGTGCGGGCGTGCAAAATTTCATGCCCGTAAGTGCGACGGTGCGGATTCCAATCCCGGACAAACACACCCACATACATACACACATACATACATTCAGCTTTATATATTAGATGGATAGATGTCTGTGGATTCATTTCAGAAATATACAGGCAATAAATTGTACATAAATTAGCAGAAGCAAAACCTTCAAGCGACAATTAATATTTTTTAGAAATATTCAAAATATATTGGCAGATTTAGCATGGTTCATAGCTTGTGAAGTTCAATTACATTCACTGCAGAATAATTCATAAATTATTTATGTTTATAACACTTTCATTATGATTGTTCATCATTTACCATTCTTGGCAAATACATATGAATAATAACATTGCCAAACATGTACTGACTTGAAAACTAAATTTATGACTAACTTAATTAACCCCTTCACCCCCAAGGGTGGTTTGCACGTTAATGACCGGGCCAATTTTTACAATTCTGACCACTGTCTCTTTATGAGGTTATAACTCTGGAACGCTTCAACGGATCTTCGCGATTCTGAGATTGTTTTCTCGTGACATATTGTACTTCACGTTAGAAGTAAAATTTCTTCGATATAACTTGCGTTTATTTTTGAAAAAAATGCAAATATGGCGAAAATTTTTAAAATTTTGCAATTTTCAAACTTTGAATTTTTATTCCCTTAAAACAGAGAAATATGTCACATAAAATAGTTAAGAAATAACATTTCCCACATGTCTACTTTACATCAGCACAATTTTGGAACCAAAATTTTTTTTTGTTAGGAAGTTATAAGGGTTAAAAGTTGACCAGCGATTTCTCATTTTTACAACAAAATTTACAAAGCCATTTTTTTTAGGGACCACCTCTCATTTGAAGTCACTTTGAGGGGTCTATATGGCAGAAAATACCCAAAAGTGACACCATTCTAAAAACTGCACCCCTCAAGGTACTCAAAACCACATTCAAGAAGATTATTAACCCTTCAGGTGCTTCACAGGAACTAAAGCAACGTGGAAGGAAAAAATGAATATTTAACTTTTTAGCCACAAAAATGATCTTTTACAAACTTTTTTTTTATTTTCACAAGGGTAAAAGGAGAAAATGGACAAATAAGGTTGTTATGCAATTTCTCCTGAGTACGCCAATACCCAATATGTGGGGGAAAACCACTGTTTGGGCACACGGCAGAGCTCGTAAGGGAAGGAGCGCCGTTTGACTTTTTCAAACTAAAATTGGCTGGAATTGAGATTGGACGCCATGTCGTGTTTGGAGAGCCCCTGATGCGCCTAAACAGTGGAAACCCCACAAGTGACACCATTTTGGAAAACTAGACCCCCTAAGGTACTTATCTAGATCTGTTGTGAGCACTTTGAACTCCCAAGTGTTTCACAAAAGCTTATAATGCCTGGGTGTGAAAAACAAAAAAAAACAATTTTCCACAAAAATGATTTTTTAGTCCCAAATTTTTGAATTTTCCCAAGGAAATTGGACCCCAAAAGTGTTGTCCAATTTGTCCTGAGTACGCTGATACCCCATATGTGGGGGGGGGAACTGTTTGGGTGCACGGCAGGGCTTGGAAAGGAAGTAGTAACGTTTTGGAATGCAGACGTTGATGGGGGTCATGTTCCGTTTGCAGTGCCCCAGATGAGCCTAAACAGTGGAAACCCCCCACAAGTGACCCCATTTTGGAAACTATACCCCTAAGGAACTTATCTAGATCTTTGGTGAGCACTTTGAACCCCCAAGTGCTTCACACAAGTTTATAATGCCCGGGCATGAAAATAAAAAATCCTATTTTTTTCCCACAAAAATTATCTTTTAGTCACTAATTTTTTATTTTCTCAAGGGTAACAGGAGAAATTGGACCACATAAGTTGTTGTACAATTTGTCCTGAGTACGCTGATACCCCATATGTGGGTGGGAACCACTGTTTGGGCGCACGGCAGAGCTCGGAATGGAAGGAGCACCATTTGACTTTTTCCAACCAAAACTGGCTGGAATTGAGATTGGATGCCATGTTGCATTTGGAGAGCCCCTGATGTGCCTAAACAGTGGAAACCCCCAACAAATGACCCCATTTTGGAAACTAGACCCCCTAAGGAACTTTTCTAGATCTTTGGTGAGCAATTTGAACCCCCAAGTGCTTCACACAAGTTTATAACGTAGAGCCGTAAAATTTAAAAATCATATTTTTTCCACAAAAATGATCTTTTCACCCCAATTTTTATTTTTCCAAGGGTAACAAGACTCCAAAAGTTATTGTGCAATTTGTCCTGAGTGCGCTGATACCCCATATGTGGGGGTAAACCACTGTTTGGGTGCATGGCAGAGTTTGGAAGGGAAGGAGCGCCGTCTGACTTTTTCAACGCAGAATTGGCTGGACGCCATGTCGTGTTTGGAGAGCTCCTGATCTGCCTAAACAGTGGAAACCCCCATAAATGACGCCATTTTGGAAACTAGACCCCTCAAGGAACTTATCTAGATGTGTGGTGAGAACTTTTAACCCCCAGGTGTTTCACTAAAGTTTATAACGTACAGCCGTAAAATAAAAAATCTTTTTTTTTTACAAAAATGATTTTTTCGTCCCCAATATTTTATTTTCACAAGGGTAACAGAAGAAATTGGAACCCAAAAGTTGTTGTCCAATTTGTCCTGAGTACGCTGATACCCAATATGTGGGAGAAAACTACTGTATGTGCGCACGTCAGGGCTCGGAAGGGAAGTAGTGACGTTTTGGATTGCAGACTTTGATGGAATGGTCTGGGGGCGTCATGTCACATTTGGAGAGCCCCTGATGCACCTATACAGTGGAAACCCCCACAAGTGACCCCATTTTGGCAAATAGACCCCACAAGGAACTTATCTAGATGTGTGGTGAGCACTTTGAACCCCGAAGTGCTTCACAGAAGTTTCTAAGGTACAGCCGTAAAAATAAAAAATCTTTTTTTTTTACAAAAATGATTTTTTTTGCCCCCAATATTTTATTTTCACAAGGGTAACAGGAGAAATTGGACCCCAAAAGTTGTCCAATTTGTCCTGAGTACGCTGATACCCAATATGTGGGAGAAAACTACTGTATGGGCGCACGTCAGGGCTCGGAAGGGAAGTAGTGACGTTTTGGATTGCAGACTTTGATGGAATGGTCTGGGGGCGTCATGTCGCATTTGGAGAGCCCCTGATGCGCCTAAACAGTGGAAACCCCCCACAAGTGACCCCATTTTGGAAAATAGACCCCACAAGGAACTTGTCTAGATGTGTGGTGAGCACTTTGAACCCCGAAGTGCTTCACAGAAGTTTATAACGCACAGCCGTAAAAATAAAAAATCCTTTTTTTTTTTGCAAAAATGATTTTTTTGCCCCAATATTTTATTTTTACAAGGGTAACAGGAGAAATTGGACCCCAAAAGATGTTGTCCAATTTGTCCTGAGTACGCTGATATCCAATATGTGGGAGAAAACTACTGTATGGGTACACGTTGGGGCTCGGAAGGGAAGTAGTGACGTTTTGGATTGCATACTTTGATGGAATGGTCTGGGGGCGTCATGTCGCATTTGGAGAGCCCCTGATGCGCCTAAACAGTGGAAATCCCCAACAAGTGACCCCATTTTGGAAAATAGACCCCACAAGGAACTTATCTAGATGTGTGGTGAGCGCTATGAAGCCCCAAGTGCTTCACAGAAGTTTATAATGTACAGCCATAAAAACAAAAAAATATTTTTTTTTGTACAAAAATGATATTTTCGCCCCCAGTTTTTTATTTTCCCAAGGGTAGCAGAAGAAATAGGACAAATTGCACAATAACTCTTGGGGTCCAGAGTACGCTGATACCCCATATGTGGGGATAAACTACTGTTTGGACGCATGGCAGAGCTGAGAAGTGAAGGAGCACCGTTTGACTTTTTCAACGCAGAATTGGCTGGAATTGAGATCAGACGCCATGTCACATTTGGAGAGCCCTGATGTGCCTAAACAGCGGAAACCCCCCAATTCTAACTCCAACTCTAACCCCAACACACCCCTAACCCTAGTCCCAACCCTAACCACAAACCTAACCCTAACACACCCCTAATCCCAACCCTAACCCTAATCCTAACTTTAGAGCCAACCCTAACCCTAACTTTAGCCGCAACCCTAACCCTAACCCTAATGGGAAAATGGAAATAAATACTTTTTTTAAATTTTATTATTTTTCCCTTACTAAGGGGGTGATAAAGGTGGGTTTGATTTACTATTTATAGCGGGTTTTTATGATTGGCAGCTGTCACGCTAAAAGACGCTTTTTATTGCAAAAATAGTTTTTGCATCATCACATTTTGAGAGCTATAATTTTTGCATATTTTGGCCCACAGAGTCATGTGAGGTCTTATTTTTTGCGGGACGAGTTGACGTTTTTATTGGTACTATTTTCGAGCACGTGACGTTTTTTGATCGCTTTTTATTTCGATTTTTGGGAGGTTAGAATGAACAAAAATCAGCAATTCATGAATTTCTTTTGGGGGAGGCGTTTATACCGTTCCGCGTGTGGTAAAATTGATAAAGCAGTTTTATTCTTCGGGTCAGTACGATTATGGCGATACCTCATTTATATCATTTTTTCATGTTTTGGCGCTTTTATAGAATAAAAACAATTTTATATAAAAAATAATTATTTTTGCATCGCTTTATTCTGCGAGCTATAACTTTTTTATTTTTTCACTGATGATGCTGTATGACAGCTCGTTTTTTGTGGGACAAGATGACGTTTTCAGCGGTACCATGTATTTTTATATCGGTCTTTTTGATCGCGTGTTATTCCACTTTTTGTTCGGCGGTATGATGATAAAGCATTGATTTTTTGCTTCGTTTTTTTTTTTTTTTTTTTAAGGGGTTCACTAAAGGGGTTAACTAGTGGGACAATTTTATAGGGGGGGTCGTTACGGACGCGGCGATACCAAATATGTGTACTTTTATTGTTTTTTTTTTTTTATTTACAGGAAGAAGTGAATTTATTGGGGAATATTTTTTTTTTTTTTTATTTATTTTGGATTTTTTTTTTACACATGTTTATTTTTACTTTTTTAACTTTTTTACTTTGTCCAGGGTGGGACATCACAGTATTTTATCAGATCGCTGGTGTGGCAGTGTGCACAGCACTCTGTCACACCAGCGATCGCACAGGCATAGATCCAGGCTTCTCAGTGCCTGCTCTCGGCAGGCACTGAGGTAGCCGCCTCCCTCCAGGACCCCGGCGCCATCTTGGATCCGGGTCCTGGGAGGGAGGAAGCCCTCAGAACAGCGCGATCACATCGCGCTGCTCTGAGGGTCTCAGGGGGGCGCGCAGGGAGCCCCCACCCTGCGCGATCCTCCCCTGTGCCCCCAGTACACCGCGATCATGTTTGATCGCGGTGTGTGCTAGGGGTTAATGTGCCGGGAGCGGTCCGTGACCGCTCCTGACACACAGTCATGGGTGTCAGCTGTGATAATCAGCTGACACCCGGCGGCGATTAGCTGCGCTCCCCTCAGGAGCGCAGCTGATCGCCTATGACGTACTATCCCGTCCCCGGTCATACGGGCCCAGGTACCATGGACGAGATAGTACGTCCGATGGCAGTAAGGGGTTAAAAACCTGACTTTAAACAATTTTCTTACTTTACACGTGTATCTTGTGGAAATACTACAAATGTCTGGCAAGTGGGGTTGCCAATTTTGATATCGCCACCAATCTAGACACGATGTTATTCAATGTCAATGTGGGATGGTTCAGAAATTTAGTACTTAAAAACCCAGTAAACCAAGAAATAGTTGTTAACAAGGAAAGATACTAACTCCTGATGTTTGGAAGACATGGTGAGGGCCAAAGGTATGGTCTAATGGGAAATAGGAGTTGGTAAAATGGACCCATTGGCTACCCGAACAGACAACAGGTGGGAAATTAGCTCCGCTCGGCAAACGTCTATGGGCTCTACAGGGTCGTTAACCTGAGTTGGGTGACACATGGGATTGGCAAGTTTGGAGCCAACTGAACCCTGGGTTTTGTATGGGCTCACTCCAAACCACTCCAAACCACGCTCAACATGTCACAAATAGTGTTGAGCGATACGATACTGCAAATATCGGGTATCGGCCGATATTAGCTGTATCGGGCTTTCGATTCCGAGTACCGATATTTTCGTCATATCGGATACCGGAATCGGATTTGTCACTGTCACTGTGAGTGTCCGTCGGTCGGGTCTGTCAGGAGTCAGCGGCACTTACCTGGCAGAAGATCTCCGGCGGTCACGTCCTGGACTGCTTGATGTCCGCCATTATCTTCTCCCTGGCGGTCACATGCAGTTTTTCGCGATAACTGCAGTGACTGCAGGGTAATCCCGGCCGTAAACCAGTCCGATGACGTCACCGCCGGGGAAGCAGGTAATCAGCTGTGCTGCGCCGGGATGACAGGCTCTGCCTGTCATTCTGATGTAGCAGAGCTGGATCGTCGTGGGACACTCGTTACTATGGACTGCGTCGGACAGGTGGTATACTGCTGGTTTTTTTTTTCATTTTTTTACAGGAGATCGATGGCGTCGCAGGGTGAGACTGTAATAAAAGTAATGAAAACTGTGTTGTGTTTTTTATTAAATTAAAAAATTTTTTATGAACATTCACCCGTCCGGGTACATCAGCAATTTAACTATTTACATACAGGGACCCTGTCCGGGTTATTTATAATTCTTTGGCAGGGGTGTTCCAGGTACCACCTGGTACTCTTCTGATGCTTGCCAAACATCCGAGACACCAAGGACCACCAGGACCTGATGACGTCGTGTGGCCTGTACAGTCAAGTCGTGACCCGCTATCTGTGTCTGTGTGGCCACCTCTTCATCTCCCTCCGGGTCTGGAGCCCTATGTCCCGGACTGAACGAACCCCAGAGGGCCTAACAGGCGCCGGGTACGGGCCAGCTATAGTTATCATGTCCATAGCTGGGGCTGCTGGGGAGATTTACGGCGTGGGGTGGGCACTTGTGCAGAGGCCTGGATGTGGGAGGCTGAAGGCTCCGAGGGTCTCACAGGTTCCTGACACTCTGGGGAGTAGGGGTCGCACCTGGTAACATTTAGGGCGTACCATCCATTGTAACCCCAGTGTCGGGTGTAAGTCACCAAGTCTCCTGGCAACAGGTCCCTCCCCGGGTGTCCTTCTGGGAGGTGAGTCTCCACGTCCCGCCGGGTCACAAACACTTCTAAATAAAGTCCAGGCTCCTGGATGAAGCCCCAACCAGCTTTCAATTTAAAGCTCCAGACTGCACCCTTACGCCGCGGCTCCCTCAGGGTTCCTTTATCTTTTCTCATCCGGTCCTTATCTGCCCAGTCCTTGTCGATGTGACGTTGGCGAAGCTTCTGGGATTCGCGCTGCTCCCTTTGTCGCTCGGCTTCTCTCTCCCAACGTCTCCACTCTTCCTCCTGACGCTGGTTGTAATTCTCCTCCACCAGCATCTCCATGTCTCCACCATCAAACTGCAGCTTACGATGTCCGGTTTGCGGCAGCTCTCCTGGCGCCCGACAGTCCTGGCGGCGCTCACCTGCGGAGGAAGCAGCCGGCTCTGGAACAGATGACATTCGGGGCTCCGGTACAGACAGGTAGACCTCTGGTGCCTGCGCGGCCTCCTCCTTGAGGACGGGTGTCGCTTCTTCTGTCTCAGCGACGGGGGCAGACAGCGGGATCTGGGGTGCTGCCGGTGCAGCGTTTTTTGCAGGAACGGGTGCCTCCACTGCGACAACGTCAACCGCATCACATTGCAAGGGCTGGGATGCCCGCACGGACTCCTCTACTAGAACGGGTGCCTCCACTGCGACAACGTCAACCGGATCACATTGCAAGAGCTGGGATGCCCGCACAGACTCCTCTACTAGAACGGGTGCCTCACCTTCCGGTACAGAGACTTCAGGTAAGAGGGATTGGCGCCGCTCCAAGTTTAGTTTTAGGGCACGCCAGCTGGCTTCCATCCTGGCGACCTCCTCCCGGTGCTGGGCCAGGCCTCTTAGGGTATCCTCCGCTTCTTGCAGCGTAGGAGGGTTTCCAGGCCGGGTGCCCAACGGTGGTTCCGTGGCGATCGGGTCGCTTCCGTGGGGGGAGAGCTCTGACTGCTCCATCCCTTCACACTTCTGCTCGTGTCCATTAGCCATCTCTGCCAAGTCACATGTGTCATTACCATCTGGAAAGGGCCCCTCTTTTGTAGTGAGGCGGGACCTTCGTGTTAGTTTCCGCACACTGAGGAGGATGAGGAGGCGGAACTCAAGAGCTGTGGGGCACGATCTTACATTGCAGTACCATTTAGAGTGGTCGGCCATCATTTTCGCGCCACTGAGTGAGTGTACACCCACGAAGAGCACGCCCTTCTTCTTCACCAGTGCCTCGTCGTGACGCAGATATGGCTGAAAAATGGCAAATACATTCTCTGATGATTTTAGCAATTCTCAAGCACAAAACCAGTTCAATTCAGGCACACAGGACTCGCTTATAGCGAGCTACAGAATCCTGTTCGTGACGCCCAAATTGAGTCGCACAGAGCCAGAGGTTTTGGGGGTACTCGGCACCGAGCCCGTCGACTTCTATGGGGTATGTCACGGCTTTACCCGGCAATTGAATCAGAGTCTATTTTACTATGTAGAAGTGTATAAACTATAAATATATGTATATATATATGTCACAATGACATGTATATATATATATATATATGTATTCTATGTGTGTATATTTTGTGTTTACAACGAAAGAAAGTGTTTTTTTAGTTGCGATATTTTGTTCCCATAGACTTACATGGGACTTCCGGTATCGGAATCGGATATCGACGATATTTAGTGATATCGGCGATACCATTCCGATCCGATATTTTTAGATATCGAGCAGTATCGCTCAACACTAGTCACAAATCAATACGGGTGGCCACTGATATTAATTCCTCTAGGGTAGTTGGAATATCCCTAGTGGCTAAAGCATCCCTGACATGATCTGCTAATCTCTTCCAGAAGATAGGTATTAAGACCTTATCAGGCCACTCCAACTCGGTAGCCAGGATACAGACCTGAATAGCAAACTGGATAACCAAAAACGAACCCTGAGTTAAGGACAGGAGTTGGCGTGCGGAATCATGAGTAACTTGTGGCCCCAAAAAAACCTCTTTCAGGGTACCTAGAAAATGAGAGGCGCTAAGGATCAAGTGATCATCTCACTCCCATAATGGCATAGCCCACTCCAACACCCTGCCTGACAAAAGGGAAATTATACATCCCACCTTGGTCCACTCAGTTGTGAATCGTGAAGCCAGTTACTCCAGGTGGATTGAGCACTGATTCAAAAACCCTCTGCAAACCTTGCTGTCCCCAGAAAATTTTTGGGCAGCGAAAAACGCGGCACAGAGGAAACTGGAGCCATAGCAGAAACCTTAGGAGCGGCTTCAGCGGCTGCTTGTGCTACCATTGCGGCGAGATCCACAGCTGAAGAAGACTGCTCAAGAGTAGTCAACCTGCTCTCAAGCTGCTGGATATACCGCTGAAGACGCTAAACATCCACCATTGCTAGCCAGACCCTAGCGCTAGTATACTGTTAGGCGGAACGCACTAAATAAAAATAATAAAGTGCGTTTGCAACCTGGGTCCACCGTGCAGAGATGTTAAACTGCTGCTAATGTGGACAATGGTGGAGCAGTGTTGCGAGAAAACAATAAACACACTGAGTTGAACGTCACTTAGGGAAAAGAAAACAAAGTAGCAAGCTCTGTTACTCCACAGAGTGGAAAAATAGCTGCATAAGCAATACCCTGTTAGACTTCACAGGCGTACAGCAAGCATGACACTAGTGGGGGTCCCTGAGCTTGAACCCCCCTGGAAAGTCTAGGCTGGTGTTTGTGCTTGTTCTGTGACACTGCTGTGCTAACCGTGCACAGGATGGGAAACAGATACCAAGTCAAGCGGGAGTTCCGACCTTACACTGCCTGACAAGAAACTAAGTCACACACGTTCACAGAGTGACAGCGTATCCACTCACACACGCAACACAAATGATACTAGCGCACCGTCGTGTGCTCCTGAGGACCTTTTATACACAAGGCTTATGTCCAGCCAGACAGGACCTTGCCTGTGGACCAACCTGAAGCTGCCACATCACTAGAGCAGCTGACGTCCAAGCACCAATGAGAAGGCGCCACATCACGGACATGCTTAGTAGGGTGAAATTTGGCCTTAGGCTCCAGAGCAGAACGCTGCACGTGTAAACCAGTAGTCACCATAGGCTTAGCTGGAGATCCATCAGTAACTACACATACAGCACGAGCCTGGGCAAGGCGCTGGGAGCGGAGTCTGGGCTAAGCAGTCATCCCAGCAGCTGAGTCAGAATGGGACACCACTGAATCAGACAAGGCTTGGGATCTATCCCATGCAGCGGGAGAATCCCGACACCTAACATATCTACAGTCAAATATGGTGGAGGTTGAAAGATGTTTTGGAGTTATTTTGCTGCCTCTGGCACTGGTTGCCTTGACAAGGCATCAGGACATCTGAAGATTACCAAAGGATTTTGGGTCACAATGTAGTGTCCAGTGTCAGAAAGCTGGGTTTGTGTCCTAGGACATGGTTCTTCCAGCTGGACAATGACCCCAAACATACTTCGAGAAGCACCCATAAATGAATGGAAACAAAGGACTGGAGTGTTCTGAAGTGGCCAGCAATGACTCCCTGATCTAAATTCCTTTGAACACCTGTGGAGAGATCTTAAAATTGCTGTTGGTAGCAAGCACCCTTCAAAAATGAGACCTGGAGCAGTTTGCAAAAGAAAAGTGGCTCAAAATTCCATTTGAGAAGTGTAAGAAGCTTGTTGGTTATAGGAAGCGATTGATTACAGTTATTTACTCCCAAAGAGTGTGCAAGCAAATATTAAGTTGAGGGTGCCAACAGTTTTATCCGGCCCAATGTTGTGGATTTTGTGTCCAATTTGCTCTGTATTTTTTGTAATACTTATGGAAAACCAACCAGTGATGAAGAATGGTTCCAAACAGTGGTATAACCAATACAAAATATCTTTATTTGACAATATTAAAATCGTACATACAGATAATGCAAGATCACAATAAAAAAGGAACGTGTTTCCTCCATAGGAACAAAATCACTTCAGCCTACGTAATTATTAACGTATTTTGTAACTCTCCATGTGTTATAAACAACTATACCATGGGGGATAATGACGGTACAAAAAACCATTTGCCACTAGATGGCATAACGCATGGTGTAACTAATCGTCCACAATAAACCCCTCAATGCAGTGTAAAAGGAGAAACATATCATAAAACATAGTGCATACCTAACAGGCTGGTGTTTGTCCTCGGACGTCCCTCTGCCCTGACGCGCGTTTCGCTCTGCTTCCTCGGGAGGCGTCTACAGATAATGCAAGATCACAATAAAAAAGGAACGTGTTTCCTCCATAGGAACAAAATCACTTCAGCCTACGTAATTATTAACGTATTTTGTAACTCTCCATGTGTTATAAACAACTATACCATGGGGGATAATGACGGTACAAAAAACCATTTGCCACTAGATGGCATAACGCATGGTGTAGCTAATCGTCCACAATAAACCCCTCAATGCAGTGTAAAAGGAGAAACATATCATAAAACATAGTGCATACCTAACAGGCTGGTGTTTGTCCTCGGACGTCCCTCTGCCCCGACGCGCGTTTCGCTCTGCTTCCTCGGGAGGCGTGTACGATTTTAATATTGTCAAATAAAGATATTTTGTATTGGTTATACCACTGTTTGGAACCATTCTTCATCACTGGTTGGTTTTCCATAAGTATTACAATATTAGTCTGTGGTATATATTTTTCCCTAAAGGGAGTCATATAGTTGGGCATTTTTTTGTGATTCTGTATTTTTTGTGTAGTTCCAATACAACCAAATAAAATAAACATTTGTATAGCAAACCATGTATAATTGCAATAATTTTCTGGGAGAAATACTTCATTTTCTGAAACAATTTGAAGGGTTCCCACACTTTCCGCAATGACTGTAATTTGGAATAGATATTTTCATGGGATTGATATGTACCATTTTTATTTCTTATGTTTTGCAGACCATTTGTGTCTTTGTATGTGTTTTTCAACTTCTAGACCGACCACAGACAATAAATATCCACAGTGCATTACATTCTGCAGTGACGTCCGTGCAGCTGCCAGAGCAGGGAGACAGCTGTCAGACAACTCAGGACTTCCTGTAGAGAAGGCAGAGATTCTTTGTGACAGTCTCTGCCATTCTAATCGCTGGATACACAGCACTGAGCAAGTGCTGCGTATGCAGAATAGAAAGTGATAATGGAGCTTCATGCTCTGGACCAAGCAGTCATGTGATAACTGGGTGTATGGAGGAAGCAGGAGCTGCTGCATCCTACAAAACCCAGTCAGCTTTGCTATGCAAGAAGAAGAATCCACTGCACACTCTGTAGGTAACTTACAAGTAAATATTTACTATGTCGCTCTTCCATCCTTAAGATCAATTTTCATACTCTTTTGTGACTGCACGGTAAAAAAAATGGGTTAACGGCCCACTCCCCTAGCACCTCCCATAGTTGAGTGCAGACCAATTTTCTATATTTTGGAGTTCTCCTATGTAGGTGGGAAGCCAAATTTCTCCTTTAACTGGGGCTAGTATATCAGTCCTAGTTACAGAGAAAATCAGATTAAAAAAAAGTATAAAATGTTGAAATGCCTTCTAAAAGGTATTTTATGATCTTATTGGAGGCACAATAAGTGAAATAAATACATAAATAAAAAAAAAGCAGGAAAGAAATGAAATAAAAGTCACTGCCAATCCAAGTCGCTGTCAGTAGTCTCTCCTCCGTAAAACAAAAAATGTGTCCGATATTCACTGCTCAAAAATATAAAGGCAACCCTTTATAACGCGTGATGTCTGAAATATACAATTTCACATAACTTGATCCTTTTAGGCCCTTGTGTACTGTAAATCATATGGAGGAACTCAAACAAATAAACTTTTGCAAGTTTATTTCAAAATTGCAAAGTTAGATATGAAAAATGCACAACATTGTAATTATAATTGTTTGCAAAAAGTAAGCTACGCATTCATGGCATGGAACATGAAACATTATTTGAACATAGAAAAATTTGACAGCACTTTAAACCACAGATGCAAAAAAAGACATGTGCTTGATTAGGAAGAGAGGTAGATGGCCTTGTCTTGAAGTGGTTAATGTCCAAAAATATTTGTAATGTTTTTTTTAATAAAATACCGTATATACTCGTGTATAAGCTGAGATTTTCAGCACCTTTTTTCGTGCTGAAAATGCCCCCTCGGCTTATACACGAGTCATAGGGCAGAAACCAGTGGGGGAGGGGATGCCGCGGCAGGAGCCGGTGGCTGGGACATCATACTCACCCCTCCCCGTGCCATCGCTGAATGTCCCTGCAATCCTGCGTTCTCCCTGGCTTCCTGCAGCTCTCCAGCTCTGAGCGGTGACGTAATACCCGCTCATTAAGGTCATGTAATATGGACGCGACGCCACTCCCATGGGCGTCGCCTCCATATTCATGGCCTTAATGAGCGGCATTACATCACCGCTCAGTGCTGGAGAGCTGCAGGAAGCCGGGGAGAGCTGCAGGAAACCAGGGAGAACGCAGGATTGCAGGGACGTTCAGCGATGGCACGGGGAGGGGTGAGTATGATGGAGGAGAGGACAAGGAGCACGGAGCAGGACGAGGGGGGGGAAGAGAACGGTGGACGGGGGGGAGAACGGTGGACGGGGAAGCATGGAGCAGGATGGGAGAACGGTGGACGGGGAAGCATGGAGGACGGGGGAGAACGGAGGACGGGGGAAGCATGGAGGAGGACAATGAGCACGGAGCAGGACGGGGGGAGAGGATGGAGGGCACAGAGGAGCACGGAGCAGGACGGGGGAGAGGATGGAGGGCACAGAGGAGCAGGACGGGGGGGCACAGGAGGACGGTGAAGGAATGGGGGAGCACAGCGGAGGACGGAGCAGGAGGGGGGAGTACAGAGGAGAATTGGGGAGCACAGAGCTGGATGGGGGAGCAAGGAGCAGGACGGGGCAGCACAGAGCAGGACGGCAGTTTATACACCCGGCTTATACACGAGTCAATAAGTTTTCCCAGTTTTTTGTGGCAAAATTAGGGGGTCGGCTTATACACGGGTCGGCTTATACACGAGTATATACGGTACATATTTATTTCTGCTCTGCACACAGTATACACAGCAAAGTTTTGTTGTAGGTATTAACTAGGGTTGAGCATTCCGATACTGCAAATATTGGGTATCGGCCGATATTGGCTGTATCGGAATTCCGATTCCGAGTTCCGATATTTTCGTCTTATCGGATACCGGAATCGGGATTGTCACTGTCACTGTCAGTGTCCGTCGGTCGGGTCTGTCAGGAGTCAGCGGCACTTACCTGGCAGAAGATCTCCGGCGGTCACGGCCTGGACTGCTTCATGGCCGCCATCTTCTTTCCCCGGCGGTCACATGCAGTTTCTCGCGATAACTGCAGTGACTGCTGGGTAATCCCGGCCGTAAAGCAGTCAGTCCGATGACGTCACCGCCGGGGAAGCAGGTAATCAGCTGTGCTGCGTCGCGATGACAGGCTCTGCCTGTCATTGCGATGTAGCAGAGTTGGATCGTCGTGGGACTGTCGTTACTATGGACTGCGTCGGACAGGTGGTATACTGTTGGTTTTTTTTTTTTTCTTTTTTTACAGGAGATCGATGGCGTCGCAGGAATGAGTGTATAATAAAATTAATGAAAACTGTGTTGTCTCTTTTATTTCATTAAAATACTTTTTTCTTGCTTTGTCTTTTTTTTAAACATTTAATAACTTTGGGATTAATAATGGATCGGTGTCTTATTGACGCCTCTCCATTATTAACCGGGCTTATTGTCACCGTGCAATCAACGGTGACATTAACCCCTTATTACCCCGCTTGCCACCGCTACAGGGCAAGTGGGAAGAGCCGGGTAAAGTGCCACAATTGGCACATCTTTTGATGCGCCAAATGTGGGGCTGCTGTAGCCTGGTATTATCAGGCTGTTGAGGGCCAAAATCCATGGGCCTTGACAGTCTTTTAATACCAGGCCGCAGCAGTCTGCATTTTACTTGGCTGGTTAACAAAAATAGGGGGGATCCCCACGCCGTTTTTTTTTCGAGGGGATCCCTATTTTTGTTAACCAGCCAAGCTAAGCAGACTGCTGTGGCCTGGTATTATCAGGCTGGCAAGGTCCATGGATATTGGATCCTTACCAGCCTGAAAAACCAGGCCTCAGCGGTCTGCTTCATCTGGCTGGTTAACAAAAATAGGGGGGACCCCACGCCAATTTTTTTTCGAGGGGATCCCCTATTTTTGTTAATCAGCCAAGATATGCAGACTGCTGTGGCCTGGTATTATCAGGCTGGCAAGGTCCATGAATCTTGGCTCCTTAACAGCCTGAAAATCCAGGCCTCAGCGGTCTGCTTCATCTGGCTGGTTAACAAAAATAGGGGGGACCCCACGCCAATTTTTTTCGAGGGGATCCCCTATTTTTGTTAATCAGCCAAGATATGCAGACTGCTGTGGCCTGGTATTATCAGGCTGGCAAGGTCCATGGATCTTGGCTCCTTAACAGCCTGAAAATCCAGGCCTCAGCGGTCTGCTTCATCTGGCTGGTTAACAAAAATAGGGGGGACCCCACGCCAATTTTTTTCGAGGGGATCCCCTATTTTTGTTAATCAGCCAAGATATGCAGACTGCTGTGGCCTGGTATTATCAGGCTGGCAAGGTCCATGGATCTTGGCTCCTTAACAGCCTGAAAATCCAGGCCTCAGCGGTCTGCTTCATCTGGCTGGTTAACAAAAATAGGGGGGACCCCACGCCATTTTTTTTTTCGAAGGGAACCCCTATTTTTGTTAATCAGTTCCCTCTGACGTCACTGATGGTGTCCCTGGCTGACCTGAAGTGAAAGTGGAAAGCAATCAATTAAGCTTTCCACTTAAGGGCCCGTCTCACATAGCGATATCGCTACCGAGATCGCTGCTGAGTCACTAGTTTTGTGACGCAGCAGCGAGCTCACCAGCGATATTGCTGTGTGTGACATTCAGCGACGATCAGCCCCCCTGCCGGGTATCGCTGATCGTCGCTGAAATGTCAGGACCTTTTTTTGATCGCTGGTTTCCCGCTGACAGGCACACATCGCTGCGTGTGACAGGCGGGAGACCAGCGATCCGCTGGTAACCAAGGTACACAGCGGGTTTCCAGGCGCGGGGCTGTGCCTAGAAACCCGCTGTGTACCTTGGATACCAGCGCCCTGATGCAGGGAGCTGGTATCCAAGGTACACAGCGGGTTTCCAAGCGCTGCGCGGTGCCTGGAAACCCGCTGTGTACCTTGGTTACCAGCGGATCGCTGGTCTCCCGCCTGTCACACGCAGCGATGCGTGCCTGTCAGAGGGAAACCAGCGATCAAAAAAAGGTCCTGACATTTCTGCGACGATCAGCGATACCCGGCAGGGGGGCTGATCGTCGCTGAATGTCACACACAGCGATATCGCTGGTGAGCTCGCTGCTGCGTCACAAAACTAGTGACTCAGCAGCGATCTCGGTAGCGATATCGCTATGTGAGACGGGCCCTTAAGCGATGTTACCCGCAGTGTCGCTGTCCCAGATCGCTGCCTGAGCTGCCTGTTTGGAAGCTCAGCAGCGATCATGTAGCGATACACCAGCGATCCTGACAAGTGCATATCGTTGTCGGGATCGCTGGTGTATCGTTATGTGACACCCAGCCTTTACTCTCCTGTCAGGCAGGAGAGGAACTCATTCATTTGGGGTTTACTGTGAGGCTGCAGCATTAGCTGCGGTCCCTGCAGTAAACATTAACCCTTTCTGAAGGATTACACCGTGGGACCTGACTGTGCATGGGATAGGTAAGAATAATTTTGCTTTTTTATTTTATTTTTATTACAGGAAATGGTTTTTGCAGTAAAATAAAAGATGGTCAAAAACATGTGTCTTTATTTCATTAAAATGATTTTTAATTAAAGTGTGTGTGTTTTATTTTTATTTCATGCAATAGGATTAATAATTGATAGTTGTCTAATTGACAGCTATCAATTATTAACCTGGCTTAAGGTCACCTTTCAATAGCAAGGTGGCTATAACCCCATATTAACCCATTCGCCACCGCTACAGGGCAATGGGAATAGACGGGCAAAGTGCCAGAAAGGGCGAATCTAATTATAGATTTGTCTTTCCTGGGGTGTCTGGGGGCAGATGTTAGTAGCCGGGGGGGGCAAAAATAATGGTCCCTCTCTGGGCTATTATTATCTGCCCCCACTCACTGGCTTTGTCTGTCTGGTTGCGAAAATAGGGCGGGAGCCCACGCATTTTTTTTCAGCAATTTTACACCTCATATATATATATACATGTCATTGAATTTGTGACACATATATATATATATTTATATTTGTAGTTCATACACTTCTACATAGTATAATAGCCGCTAATTCAATTGCCGGCTTTTGTGAAAATGCAGAACCCGACATGAAATGACACTTGGTGTACATAGGGTTAACCATGTCTTTTCATGTCCTTTGCTATCTAATTTGCACAAACAATTAAATCAGACTATGTGTGCAAAATTTCACACCTGTAGGGATTAATTAAAGGTGTAAATTCGTAGCAAAAAAGTCCGTTTTTTTTACAACGAATTTACACCTTTAATTAACCCCTACAGGTGTGGAAATTTTGCACACATAGTCTGATTTAATTGTTTGTGCAAATCAGATAGCAAACGACATGAAAAGACATGGTTAACCCTATGTACACCAAGTGTCATTTCATGTCGGGTGCTTCTGTCTTTTCACTGAAGCCGGCTTTACCCGGCAATTAAATCAGAGGATATTTTACTATGTAGAAGTGTATAAACTATACATATATGTATATATATATGTCACAATGACATGTATATATATATATATATATATATGTATTCTATGTGTGTATATTTACTGTTTACAAGGAAAGAATGGGGTTTTTCTAGTTGCGATATTTTGTTCCCATAGACTTACATGGGACTTCCGGTATCGGTATCGGGTATCGCCGATATTTTAGTGATATCGGCGGTACCATTCCGATTCCGATACTTTAGGATATCGGAAAGTATCGCTCAACTCTAGTATTAACCCCTTTAAGACATTGGACGTAATAGTACACCCATGCCGGACTCCCCCATTTGGTGCGGGCTCCGGAGTAGAACACGCACCATGACGCTGATCTATACAGCTGACATGTGCCCTTAACAGCTGAGGGTGGAATCGAGATCCACCCTCGGCTGTTAACTAGTTAAATGCCGCTGTCAATCTCTGACAGCGGCATTTAACTTGCTCTTACTGAGAGCGCCTTGCTAATCCCGCCCATCGGTGATCCCATCACAAGATTGCGGGTCACTAATTGGTCGGCATGACAACCAGAGGTCTGCAGCAGACCTCCATGGTTGTCATTGCCAGATTGCTATGAGCATCGCCCCGTGGTTGGAGTATTTCTGCTACACACAGGCAATCTGATCATCTAGTCTCCCATGGACACTGTTGAAGCATGCAAAAAGTAAAAAAAACTTTTTAAAAATGTTAAAAAATAAAAATATATAAAAGTTCAAATCACCCCTTTTGCCCTATTCAAAATAAAACAATAATAAAATATACATTACAATATTTGGTATCACCGATTTCAGAATTTCACGATCCATGAATATAAAAAAAGAATTAACCCGATTGCTAAACGGCAAAAAGAGAAAAAAAGTCAAAACACCAGAATTACGTTTTTTCGGTCGCCGCTACTTCGCAATAAAATGCAGTAACAGGCGATCAAAAGATGGTGTCTACACCAAAATGGTATCCATAAAAACTTCAGCTCGGTGCCCTAGATCACGAAAAATGGAGACTCTACAGGTCTTGGAAAATGGAGACTCTACAGGTCTTGGAAAATGGAGCTTTTTTTTTACCACATTTACCATATTTTTTTTTCACCGCCTAAATAAAAAAGAACCCAGACATGTTTGGTGTCTATGAACTAATAATGACCTGGAGAGCCATAATGACAGGTCATTTTGCATACACATCAACTTACTTTTTCAGTTCAGACCCAGTTTTTCATTTAGTTCTCAGTGCATTTTGTGCATATAAGGGTGTGACCGCCCTGCTTTTGAGCTGAAAAATCCATCCTGTCTGGCCTATGCTTCAACTGGTGGGTTCAGTCCCTCTGCCTTGTTCACATTTACGTCACTTGACAAGTGGAAAGGTTTTTAATATTAGAGTAGGCTGTCCCACAAAGGGTTGCCTTGACGTGGCGGGATGGCTTGTACATTCTTTTGATCAAAATTATGTTTACCAAATACCCTTTTTATTATTATTACAACTTCATGCATGTTTTGCAATAATTTTTTTATTTTGTTTTATTTTAGGATATTTGTTTCTTGTTTTTTGTTTTCTCTGTTTAATGGTCATGTGTTTGATATGCATTTACATTTTGCATACACATCAACTTACTTTTTCAGTTCAGACCCAGTTTTTCATTTAGTTCTCAGTGCATTTTGTGCATATAAGGGTGTGACCGCCCTGCTTTTGAGCTGAAAAATCCATCCTGTCTGGCCTATGCTTCAACTGGTGGGTTCAGTCCCTCTGCCTTGTTCACATTTACGTCACTTGACAAGTGGAAAGGTTTTTAATATTAGAGTAGGCTGTCCCACAAAGGGTTGCCTTGACGTGGCAGGATGGCTTGTACATTCTTTTGATCAAAATTATGTTTACCAAATACCCTTTTTATTATTATTACAACTTCATGCATGTTTTGCAATATATTTTTTATTTTGTTTTATTTTAGGATATTTGTTTCTTGTTTTTTGTTTTCTCTGTTTAATGGTCATGTGTTTGATATGCATTTACATTTTGCATACACATCAACTTACTTTTTCAGTTCAGACCCAGTTTTTCATTTAGTTCTTAGTGCATCTTGTGCATATAAGGGTGTGACCGCCCTGCTTTTGAGCTGAAAAATCCATCCTTTCTGGCCTATGCTTCAACTGGTGGGTTCAGTCCCTCTGCCTTGTTCACATTTACGTCACTTGACAAGTGGAAAGGTTTTTAATATTAGAGTAGGCTGTCCCACAAAGGGTTGCCTTGACGTGGCGGGATGGCTTGTACATTCTTTTGATCAAAATTATGTTTACCAAATACCCTTTTTATTATTATTACAACTTCATGCATGTTTTGCAATATATTTTTTATTTTGTTTTATTTTAGGATATTTGTTTCTTGTTTTTTGTAATGACAGGTCAGTTGTAGCATTTAGTGAGCATGGTAAAAAAAAAACAACTGTGAGATTGCACTTTTTTTGCAATTTCACCGCACTTGGAATTTTTCTCCCATTTTCCAGTACATGATATATTAAAACCAATGGTTTTGTTCAAAAGTACAACTTGTCCTGCAAAAATCAAGCCCTCACATGGCCATTTTAACAGAAAAACAAAAAAGTTATGGCTCTGGGAAGAAAGAAGGCAAAAAACGAAAACGCAAAAACTGAAATACCCATTGTTCTTAAGGAGTTAATACTTAATTACGTCCTATGTGCCATTTTCTTTGACTCTTCTTATGAAGTTGTTGTCTGCACACAAATCAGAGTTTTTTTATGTAGTATGTAGCAGAGCTCAGAAAGCTAACACAGCCCACAACACAGCTTTCTGTGTACATTGTGTACATGTGATTAAACCATGGCTCACAGAAACTGTAGTCTAGCAGTGATAATCTCATTGTATTGAAACAACAGCACACAGCCTAATAAGTGATACATTCTTGAAATCTGTGTCTGAGACCTTATCTCATGCTGCCCTCAGATTACATAGTAAAAAATTGCTGAAAATTCCCTCTAAGGACATGGAGAAGCCAGAGGGAGCTGGGTAGCAAACTCCTCTCCTGGTACCAAACCCATTCTTCAAAGTATGCTGTAGCATTACAGAATAAAACAGTTTTTTGGAAAAAGGGGGCCGGTATATATTTCCCTGTGGATCAGTCTGCATGAATCTTTGCACGTCTCTTTAATCTATGACAAATCTAAGTTCCAGGGCCACTCATTTACTCAATGCTGTCAATGCATTATGGAAGAGGAATACAAGATATACATTTATATAAATAGTCTTTAACCCATGATGACACATCCAATTATCTCATGAGAGGTGCCGATTGTGATTGCATGCCGAGACGTGTACTTTCATAAGATATGATGAGCTCTATAAACGCCAACCTATAAACGTTAAATACCAATAAAGCAGATAACGCATGTACAGAGTGAATGGCCATGGGACAATGTATGAACAGTTTATGATGACAGTTCTCCAGTGATCTTGCAGGAAAGGGGAACATTGGTTAATGTAGTTCACTATTAATACAACTGAGGGAGGACGTTTCCACCTGCAGGATTTCTGGATTCCTATTAGAGATGTCAGTGCAAGTCACAGTTTAGTAAGAGAGAACAGAAGCCATTTACAAAGCTGCTTCATGGTAGATCTCATACATGTACATTGAATCATTTTGCCCAGATCAGTAAGAGTTTGAGAAATGGGCCACAATATGTTCATATCTACGTTCTGATTAAAATGGTTACAAAAGAAACTAAACCAAAAGTTAACTATCTTACTATTAGAGCGATTCCTAAATGATAAAATAGCTCTTTAAATTATACTTTTGGCAACTTTCATTAGAAGTCTAGAAATACAACATGCAGACTACAATGATACAATAAGACGACCTAGAAGCTTTACTTTTAGAACAGGTTTCGCTGCCACGATTTATTGAGGCGACTTTCTCCAGACAACCCCTTAACCTCCAGGTAAATATTGAAAGTCCATAAACCTTATATATTTACAATTCTCACTGTGCAATATATTCCCAGCACATGAGCTCAGGCTCTGTCTACATGTGACATTGTGATCTCGGAGCAGACCCCGTCCATGGCAACAAGGAAATCTACCTCCCTTGAGGTTGCATCACACAGCGCTCCCAGATATGTCACCATTCCCGGCTTTCCAGAATTCAGTCTTCACCTCCTAAACGAATATTGTTAGAGATAAGGCAACACCTTGTGTTATTTGCTCTATCATATTAACTTTAGAAAACAAACATGTAATAGCTAGAGATATTAAATGCAAATATTTTAGATGATCTGATCCCAAAAAACAGACATATGGCACAGAAGCGTAACGATTCAGCGCAACCCAATATAGAAGCAATTGTCACTGATTTAATTAACACTTAAAGTTCCCTTACCTACTTTGTACTGTACAATGATCCACTGATGATAAAAAAAGGGAAAAAAAAACAGTGTTGTGAAATCTCTCCCCAGGACCAGTCAATTATATTCCTGTACCACAAAGCTTCCCATCTTCAAAGAGCCATGATCCTGCCGGACTCACATTAATCCGTGGTGGCAGCGGATCCGAGCACCCGATACAGTCACACAAAGATGAGCCTCTAATTGCAGCCGCTTATTGGAAATCCAAGAGTGGTTTCTACTATCAGCATCATCCAGAGCAGACACTTCACACTGAAGGGGGTTTGGCTCACAGACAATCTTTGGCTTTTTCTGGTCAGGACTCAGTCTTCCTTTCCCTCTTTTGTTTAAATGTGTGTAGGAGCCGAGCATCTCACCCGCTTCCAACTTGCCTAATATTTATTTTAAAGGTTTACGGAAGGACGAGAGAAAAAAAAAGGATAGAAGGAAGGAAGGAGTGGAAGAAAAGAAAGATCATCTTATGTTAGGCTGTTTCTAATCACCATGAGAAAAGGCTCCTATTGATTTCTGGCTGTCACACACAAGCAAACAAAAGAAGCAGTGGGAATGTGGCAATTGTGAGTATGTTTCCAGGCTGGGGAGAATCTCAGCTTCTTAAAGATGTAGATCCCTTTACACCTCTTACCTGCTGTTCAGTATCATAGGAAACATCAAGCCACACACATTCTCCGTGCTAATTATATTTATGTTATTATAAATCTAGACTGAAATAGATTTAATGAAAAAATATATATATATACATATGTGGAGAGAGATCGATAGATATGGGATAGATAGATAGATATGAGATAGATAGATATAGATCGATATGGGATAGATCGATAGATAGATAGATAGATAGAATAGATAGATAGATAGATAGATAGATAGATAGATAGATAGATAGATAGATAGATAGATAGATAGAAAGATATGGGATAGATCGATAGATAGATATGAGATAGATAGATAGATAGATAGATAGATAGATAGATAGATAGATAGATAGATAGATAGATAGGATTTGTTTTAAAGCACAAACAGTATTTGTGCGTGTGTTTGTAAATACACTGATTTTCCATGCCAATTACCCCGGTGACACAGGCAATCCAAGGAGTTAGTAGCTCAATACAAAAGTAGCTCATGACCCTTGAGAGCAAGGTCACACTAAAATCAAAAAGGTCTTAGGCACAAATAATGACCGGCTGGCCCTTAGTGACAGCTGGTTAAACAATAATTGGAGAAAACTGTGAGATATAAGGTGAAAGAGTTGGACAAAAAAAAAAAAAGAATTCTTTTCAAAGCCAGTAAGATATGACACCATATGATTTTCAGCATGTTCATAATATAAAAATGAGATGCTGAAACGTAGAAAATATTAAATACTGATTAGTGTCTTTATAAACAAAAAAATTCTATGTAAGCAGGAAAATTAAATCACTACCTTTACATACCTACTTAAGGTATCTGATTACATTTCAAGGGTCGAATATTGTACAGCGAAAAATATCCAAAGACCACCCGCTCCTGTTCTACAAAGTACTGTACAAGACAGACCAGCCCCAATTAGAGGGCTCCTTAGAATGAAATCTTTGGTGGTTGTATCAAAGACTTATTACTGCATATATTTTTCTGCTTCTCACCAAACGATCCTAATTCCAAAACGAAGAGAAATGATTCATTAGCCACGTAGTGATGGTAGGCTACTGTGAAAATGAAATCAACAGAAAGGGAGCAGATAAAGAGATGCCTTGATAAGTTCTACAGGGGTGGTCTGAAGGCCAAATAAATTTTCATCTAAATCTATTTGGTGTCGTAATGTAAACTCATTTTTAATATTCTTGCATTAAAAATTAACTACCGATCCCTAACTACACTAACTGCTAATGTATTTTTTCCCCTACATCCTGTGTGATGACGCTTCGTTTGAGAATCCCAGTGCATGCAATGCCAAAGCCCCTGCATCCTCTCTAAAGCCAAGCGTCATTAGTGACACTCGCTTCAGGGGCGGGGCCAGGGCAGGCGTCAGCACCCGGCGTACCCGGGCAAGTGCCGGGGCCCTGAGCAGGCGGGGGGCCCACTCACAGTCGGGGAGACCAGCATGCTATGGGGGCCCAGTGCCTGTGCCAGTACTGGGGGTCAGTGCCTCAAGAAGAGCAGCGGCCAATAAGGAGAGGTGAGTATTTCATTTTTTATTTTTTTTTATGTTTGGCGCAATATATGGAGACCATCATATGGTGCCCCTCATACACTGGAGCATCATATATGGGGCCCATCATACACTGGAGCATCATATATGGAGCATTACATGGGGCCTATCATACACTGGAGTATCATATATGGGGCCCATTATATATGGAGCATTATATGGGGCCAATCATACACTGGAGCATCATATATGGGGCCCATTATATATGGAGCATTATATGGGGCCCACAATATACTGGAGTATCATATATAGGTCCATTATATATGAAGCATTATATGGGGCCCATCTTGCACTGAAGCATCATATATGGGGCCCGTCATATACTGGAGCATCATATGGGGCCCAATATATATGGAACATCATATGGGGCCCATTATATATGGAGCATCTTAGTCTTTTGAGCTATTGTAAATTTACAATAGATATCATTCATGTAATGTAAGAAGTAAGTGAAATGTTTGGCATTGTACTACAACTACATGTCTCTGCCGTATCTGTGCATCATGAATTGTGGTATGTGTTAAAGGGGCCCATTGAGACTCTTTCGCCCGGGGCCCATGAAAACCTGGAGCCGACCCTGGGCGGGGCTAATTCATGCACTGTCAGAGTGCGGTGTCAGGGTGCCTGGCAGCATGCAGACAACAGCGCCGCCCCTGCAAGTGACGTCACTTGCAGGGGCGGCGCTGTTGTCAGCATGCTGCCAGGTATTCTCCTCTCTGTGTTACCAGCTCATCACAGCTGATAAGAGTCGGAAACAGAGTGCACGCTGTCAATGTGCACATTGCACAGTGAATGGTGTGCTGCGACAGTGCAGGGATTAGCTCCAACCCTGGAACCAGCATCACTGATGACACTTTGTTTCAGGGAGGGGACAGGGGCTGCAGCAGTGACATTTCATTTGAGTAGCTCAGCATGCACTGGGACCTCCAAATGAAGTGTCATCCCACATGAAGTATGGGGAAAAATACCATAACTGTTAGTGTAGTTTGGGAAAGGTAGGGAATTTTTAATACAAGCAAATTATGAATTAGATTATGGCACTAAAGAGATAGCAATTTAGATGAAAATGTATTTGTCCTTTGGACCACCCCTTTAAGTAAACTCAATTCACAATGAAGGGCATAGATCACGATTCAAAAAGCTAAGAAGAAAAATAAGAAATAAAATGTACACTAGTTACCTATCGTAAAATACAAGAGTTGGCATGGCTACCCAAAAATTCTAAGGGTTCATTTATTGTTTTCCACAATGCTATTGTTCTTAGACATAAGAGCAGAACACTTAAATTGACAATAGTGACAAATTCATAATGACAAACATTAACAACAGCTGGAGGCTCCATGGCAGATGAACACTATGACTTCGAAATGAAGGACCCTATGAACCCCTTAGGAGCCTATGCAATAATGACCTTAATGACAGAGGCTAATCTTCAAATCTGATGTGTCACTTTATAAGTCAAAGACTCCGGCAGCTTAACCCTTTAAGCTGTACATAGCACGTCATGAGCGGGAGTCAGTTCCTGCATCGTGACGTGCTGTGTACGTCATGGATTAAAACTGACACTGTATAAGCACACAGTGACAGTTCCATGCTCACAGCTGTTATTGAAAGCAGTCCCTGCACTCAGAGCTCAGTAATCTGAATGACTAACCCTCCAGATGCCGCGATCGAGAGCGATTGCAACATTTGGAAAGTCATGAAATGGAGGGGGCATTTGCTAAGTACGGTGGCCTGTTACACCCATCTATTGGCAGGGCCCAGCCAGGCAATCAGCCGATGTAATATCACAGGTCTTATGCATTGCACTGTTGGTGCATTGCAATGCATGAGACCAGTGATCAGACTAATAAAAGTTAATGTCCCATAGAGTAACAGCTAAGTAACAGCACATGTGAAAAAGACTTGGGTATACTAATTGATCACAGACTTAACATGAGTCAACAGTGTGATGCAGCAGCAAAAAAGGCAAATGCAATTCTAGGATGTATCAACAGAAGCATACAGTCTAGATCACGTGAGGTCATTATTGCCCTCTACTCCTCTTTGGTCAGACCTCATCTGGAATACTGTGTCCAGTTTTGGGCACCACATTTTAAAAAAAACATCAACAAACTGGAGCAAGTTCAGAAAGAGACACCAGAATGGTGACCGGTCTGCAAACCATGTCCTATGAGGAACGGTTGCAGGATTTGGGAATGTTTAGCTTGCAAAAAAGAAGACTGAGAGGAGACTTAATAGCTGTCTACAAATATCTCAAGGGCTGTCACATTGTAGAAAGATCATCTTTATTCTCATTTGCACAAGGAAAGACTAGAAGTAATGGGATGAAACTGAATGGGAGGAGACACAGATTAGATATTAGAAAAAACTTTTTGACAGTTAGGGTGATCAATGAGTGGAACAGGCTGCCACGAGAGGTGGTGAGTTCTCCTTCAATGGAAGTCTTCAACAGAGGCTGGACAGACATCTGTCTGGGATGACTTAGAGAATCCTGCTTTGAGCAGGGGGTTGGACCAGAAGGCCCAGGAGGTCCCTTCCAACTCTACCATTCTATGAGAGGGACTAAGTAAAAAATAAAAAAAAGTTAAGAAATAGATTGAAAGAGTTATTAAAAACAAAACACAAAATAAAGAACAAAAACTATTACACCAATAAATATACATATTTATATAAAAACAAAAATAAAAAAATACACATTTAGGCCGGTTTCAAACGTCCAAATATTTCCGGTAAGGCTGGGGTCACACACACCATCTAAAAAATCTGACCGTTTTAGTGGGACGATTATCGCAGAAAAGTTTCATGAACATTGATGCGTCTGGCATCCGATTTTCCCCTACCCATAGACTTGCATTGGCGATTGTCGACCCACAATTGCACTCGCACGTTTAAAACGGACCACAAAAAATCTGATACTGGGAGCTGCTCCATAGATTACCATTGGTCCAACTGCAATGCGATATTTCATCGCTTTTCAGTGGTCCGATTTTTTTGCCAGTGTGACCCCAGCCTCAAGGATAAAACGGTATCGGAGATGACAGTGTCCGTGTGTATTTGTGTCTATGTGTGTAATACTTGTGGCACACGTGTGGCAAGCGTGTGCTGCCCATGCCGCATCAGTACCACACGGATGGGCGCCATGGAAGAAGCACTACAGTAAGGTGCCGGGTACTGAAGATGCTCTCATCATTCTCAGCTGCTCTGCCGGCGATCAGCACGAGCAGAGGAGAATGATGAGTTATATTCAAGTGATAACAATGACAGCAGGCGGCTGCTGATGGGACTATTACTCCCATCAGCCTACACCTGCTGCCACTATTAACAGTGACAGCAGGAACGGCTCATGAGAGTATTCCTCACCTGCCACCTGCGCTGTAAATAAATAAATGAAAAAGTAACATAATTATTATAATTAATTATAAATAAAAAAAAGTGTGGGGACCACTTTATTCTTGATAACCAGCCTTGCTAAAGTTGACAGCTGAGGGTTGCAGCACCCAGCTGTGAGTTTTGCCTAGCTGGTTATAGAAAATAGAGGGGAACCCATGCTGGGTTTTTTCCTTTATTTTTTACAGCGTAGGTGGCAGGTGAGGAATACTCTCATCAGCTGCTCCTGCTGTCACTGTTATTAGCGGCAGCAAGTGTAGACTGATGGGAGTAATATTCCTGCTGTCATTGTCTCCCCTGCTGTCTCAAGGGAGAATGATTAGAGCGTCTTCAGCACCCAGAGATGGGAACAGCGCTTACTGTAGCTCTTCTTCCCTGGCGCCGGTGCATGTCACATGGATTACATCCATGTGTGTTCTCAGTGTGTGGGACATTTTTCAGCCCGTGCTTACGGTAAACGGACGTCAGGGTGTTTTGCACATGGACACACAGTCCATGGAAACACACTGACATGTCCTCAGACCCATTCAATTGAATGGGTCTACGTGTGTCAGTGTCTCCAGTACGTGTAAAAACTGTCACCACACGTACCGGATACACAGACGTGTGAAAGAGCCCTTAATATCACCAAGTCCAGAATGACCTGCTCTATAAAACTGTCACACTAGTTAACCCCTACAGCGAGATCCATGAAGAATAAAAATAATTAAATAATAAACGTGGTAAAAAATATACTTTTTTATCATAATGCTGGAAAAGCAGTAGAAAAAAAGCGAACAAAAAGATGAATATAAATAAAACTTATATTGCTTAGAACGTCATCTTGTCCCACAAAAAACAAACTGCCATACAGCTTTGTCAGCAGAGAAATAAAAAAGCTGTAGCTCTCAGAATACAGTGATGCAAAAACAATATTTTTTTCTATAAAAAAATTATTGTATAGAAGCAAAACATAAAAAATTATATAAATGGGGTATCACTGTAATCGTACTGACCCAAAGAATAAAGCTGCCTTATCATTTTTACCACATGGTAAGCGTCATGAAAAGAAACCTCAAAAACAATTCCTGAATTGCTGGTTTTTGTTCATTCTGCCTCCCAAAAATCGAAATAGAAAACCATCAGAAAATGTTATGTGACCGAAAATGGTACCAATAAAAATGTCAACTCGTCGCACAAATATAGAAAAATTATAGCTCTCAAATTTGGCAATGCAAAAACCTTAAGTAATGCTCATACGTTGCAATTTTGCAGTTTTTTTATGCAAAGGCTAATCAGTTCAGGTCAGCCGGGGACTCCCTCTGACGTCATTGATGCTGTGCGGTGTCTCCGGCTGACCTGAACTGATTAGCCTGGGAAACAATCAATTAAGCTTCCCAGCTAATCACTTCCTCTCCTGTCAGCTAGGAGAGGAACTCATTCATTCGGGGGTTTACTGCAAGGCTGGCAGTATTAGCTCCGGTCCACGCAGTAAACATGTTAACCCTTTGTGAAGGATTACAGTGTTGGACCTGACTGAGCGCCGAATAGCTAAGAATAATGTTGTTTTATTTTTTTTTTTTATTACAGGAGAACAAGGGAATCAATGGATTACCAGTACAATAAGAGATGGTCAAAAACTGTGTTTATTTCATTAAAATGATTTTTAATTAATGTGTGCGTGTTTTTTTTTTTATTTCATACAATAGGATTAATAATTGAGAGTTGTCTAATTGACAACTCTCAATTATTAACCTGGCTTAAAGTCACCTTCCAATAGCAAAGTGGCTTTAACCCATTATTAACCCATTAGTCACTGCTGCAGGGCAATGGGAATAAACGGGCTAAGTGCCAGAAAGGGCGCATCTAATTATAGATTTGCCTTTTCTGCGGTGGCTGGGGGTAGATGTTAGTAGCCGGGGGGGGCACAAAATAAATGCACCCTCCCTAAGCTATTATTATCTGTCCCCACTCGCTGGCTTTCCTTTCTGGTGGAGAAAATACAGCGGGAGCCCACGCATTTTTTTTCAACGAATTTACACCTTTAATTAACCCCTACATGTAAGAATTTTTGCACACATACACTCATGTAATTGTTAGTTAAAACCATATATCAAACTACATGAAATGACATGTGTTGTGAATACCTTGGAGGTGACTTCTGAGCTGGGGCTCCCTCCGGTGGTTGCTGAGGGTAATGTACTAATTACTGAATGGCCTTCAGCTGGCACTGAATGGTATGATATAAGTGACCAGCAGCCTTGCCGGTAATCAATCGTTCCTCCTGCTCTTGCTTGGAGCACATCTTGCTTTCCTGCTCTCATTCAGATAAGTGTTTTGCTTTTTTTCCTCTGTTGGATTTTCTCTGCTGGTTTGCTGCTTGCAGTGGACTGCAGCCTG
The DNA here is from genome assembly GCA_033576555.1 of Oophaga sylvatica. Lineage (NCBI taxonomy): Eukaryota > Metazoa > Chordata > Amphibia > Anura > Dendrobatidae > Oophaga > Oophaga sylvatica. Next base: position 221,533,601 of record JARQOD010000002.1, on the reverse strand, counting down.
GTCCACTTTTGGGGTCTTGCGCTGCAATTGTGCTCATTGTGTATTTGCATTTTTGCTTTGTTCCTTTGTCACTTTTTATTTGCTGTGTTGCTGTGTGTTACACTAGAGATCTGATTTAGGTGGTAGAGATAGTGTGATCTCAGGTTTTTTGTTAATCAGAAGTGTTAGTATTTTTGTCAGGATTTTTTTTGGTTTGCAGTCAGAATTATTTCCTATACTTTTCTATCTAGACAGATTGGGCCCCAGCGTTTGCTCATTCTATTTTCTGTCTGTGTCCGTGTTTTCTTCTTGTCTAACCACCATTACATGTTCGGGGGCTTCCTATTTCTTTGGAGATTCTGCTCCGGGGCAGATAGCACTCATCTTTCTGCCTTTAGGAGTAGCTATCTCTCCGGCTGTGACGAGGCGTCTAGGATCACCGTAGGTACGCTCCACGGCTACTTCTAGTGTGGCGGTTAGTTTAGGTTACTGCAATCCAATAGTTTCCAGCCTCTCTGGTGTATTGCTACTTTGGCTATTTTTTGCAGTTTCTCCTCAGCTACCGAAACATAACAGTATTACGGGCCCGACTGAAAATTATATGGTACTCACAGAAGGGAAAAATAGTAAAGAGGAAAAAGTTTGTTACATTTTTTTTCCCCTCTATTTCTCTGGGTGCTGAGCAGGAATTTTTTTTTTCTCTCAATGGAGTTTGCACAGTTGTCTGGCCGTGTGGAGCAGCTTGCCACTGACGTTCAGAGTATTGCTACCTATCTTGCTAGGTTGCCAGTTGTGGAACTTAGGATCCCCATGCCAGATTTATTTTGGGGGGATCGGTCTAAATTTCTGAATTTCAAAAATAACTGTAAGTTGTTTTTTGCCTTAAGGCCTAAGTCCTCAGGGAACGCAGCACAGCAGGTTCAAATTGTCATCTCTCTGCTGCACAGCGACCCTCAGGATTGGGCTTTTTCCTGACACCTGGGGATCCTGTTTTGAATGATGTTGATGTATATTTTCAGGCTCTGGGGTTATTGTATGATGAACCTAATGTCACTGATCAAGCTGAAAAGACCTTGTTGGCATTAAATCAGGGTCGTGAAGACGCTGAGCTGTACTGTCAGAAATTTAAAAAATGGGCAGTCCTGACCAAATGGCATGATGATGCTTTGGCAGCCCTTTTTCGGAAGGGTCTGTCAGAAAATGTAAAGGATGTTATGGTGGGATTCCCTGTTCCTTCTGGTCTCAATGATTCTATGTCTTTGGCTATTCAAATTGACAGACGTTTGCGGGAGTGCAGAGGTATGCGTGAGATAGTGTTGCCTTGTGAGCCAGCTCCTGAGCCCATGCAGTGTGATGGAGTGACTTCTGGGGCTCAGCGTCATGAGTTTTGTAAGCGCAATGGGTTATGTTTCTACTGTGGTGACGCTTCCCATGCTATTTCCGTCTGCCCTAAGCGGGGAAGACGTTTTGCGCGCTCAGTTGTCTTGGTTAGTGTTCAGACTAAATTTCTGTTGACTGTTACTCTGATTTGCTCCCTGTCCACATTTTCGGCTCAGGATTTTGTTGATTCAGGAGCAGCTATTAACCTGATGGATTTTGACTTTGCCAAACGTTGTGGGTTTCCTATGATACCCCTGCGGAAGTCTATTCCTTTACTGGGCATTGATTCTACCCCTTTGGCAGAGAATAAACCCCAGTTTTCAACTCAGGTGATAATGAGGGTTGAACCAGATCATCAGGAGAGTTGCAAATTTCTGGTATTGCATAATCTGCATGACATTATTGTACTGGGTTTCCCTTGGTTACAGACTCCTAAATTTGTTTTGGATTGGAAATCTGTGTCTGTGACCAGTTGGGGTTGCCAATGTGTTAATACTGACACTCCTGTTTTTTCTGCCTCTCCCCAGTCTCAGGATGTCCCTGACTTTTTGACTGATTTTTCTGATGTGTTTAGTGAAAGTAAATCTGCATCCTTACCTCCTCACAGGAGCCATGATTGAGCTACTGAGTTAGTGCCTGGTGGAAAAATTTCCTAAAGGTTGCCTTTTTAATTTATCTGTACCTGAACACGATGCTATGCGATCTTATACAAGAGAAAAAGGTAGCACACTGTAGCGCTATAGCTTGCAAACATGAAATATGAAAATATGAAAAATGAATTGCATCATTACCTTAGAAATATGAAAAATTGAGAAGTCTTAGAGCATAAGATGGCCAAATTATGTGAGCCTGATAGCCACGTCAAGGCTCTTCTCGTATATCAGGTCCTAACTAATGCCTATCCTCGCTTAGAAAAGTTTGTCTGCATGGGAACGTATGAATCCTCTCTTCAGACTAAAATCTACATCTCTGTGGAGGGATGATGAACCTGTTGTAATTAAACAGCCTGTGACCACCAGGTGGAGTGCTCAGGTAGAAGGTAAATGAATACATATAAAAAAACTGACCGGCACATCCAAACATAGATTCAGTGTGAACAGGTGCTAAACCTAGAGTCACCAACTCATATACATACAAGAGAAAAAGGTAGCACACTGTAGCGCTATAGCTTGCAAACATGAAATATGAAAAATATGAAAAATGAATTGCATCATTACCTTAGAAATATGAAAAATTGAGAAGTCTTAGCGCATAAGATGGCCAAATTATGTGAGCCTGATAGCCACGTCAAGGCTCTTCTCGTATATCAGGTCCTAACTAATGCCTATCCTCGCTTAGAAAAGTCTGTCTGCATGGGAACGTATGAATCCTCTCTTCAGACTAAAATCTACATCTCTGTGGAGGGGTGATGAACCTGTTGTAATTAAAAAGCCTGTGACCACCAGGTGGAGTGCTCAGGTAGAAGGTAAATGAATACATATCAAAAAACTGACCGGCACATCCAAACATAGATTCAGTGTGAACAGGTGCTAAACCTAGAGTCACCAACTCATATACATACAAGAGAAAAAGGTAGCACACTGTAGCGCTATAGCTTGCAAACATGAAATATGAAAAATATGAAAAATGAATTGCATCATTACCTTAGAAATATGAAAAATTGAGAAGTCTTAGCGCATAAGATGGCCAAATTATGTGAGCCTGATAGCCACGTCAAGGCTCTTCTCGTATATCAGGTCCTAACTAATGCCTATCCTCGCTTAGAAAAGTCTGTCTGCATGGGAACGTATGAATCCTCTCTTCAGACTAAAATCTACATCTCTGTGGAGGGGTGATGAACCTGTTGTAATTAAAAAGCCTGTGACCACCAGGTGGAGTGCTCAGGTAGAAGGTAAATGAATACATATCAAAAAACTGGCCGGCACATCCAAACATAGATTCAGTGTGAACAGGTGCTAAACCTAGAGTCACCAACTCATATACATACAAGAAAAAAGGTAGCACACTGTAGCGCTATAGCTTGCAAACATGAAATATGAAAAATATGAAAAATGAATTGCATCATTACCTTAGAAATATGAAAAATTGAGAAGTCTTAGCGCATAAGATGGCCAAATTATGTGAGCCTGATAGCCACGTCAAGGCTCTTCTCGTATATCAGGTCCTAACTAATGCCTATCCTCGCTTAGAAAAGTCTGTCTGCATGGGAACGTATGAATCCTCTCTTCAGACTAAAATCTACATCTCTGTGGAGGGGTGATGAACCTGTTGTAATTAAAAAGCCTGTGACCACCAGGTGGAGTGCTCAGGTAGAAGGTAAATGAATACATATCAAAAAACTGACCGGCACATCCAAACATAGATTCAGTGTGAACAGGTGCTAAACCTAGAGTCACCAACTCATATACATACAAGAGAAAAAGGTAGCACACTATAGCGCTATAGCTTGCAAACATGAAATATGAAAAATATGAAAAATGAATTGCATCATTACCTTAGAAATATGAAAAATTGAGAAGTCTTAGCGCATAAGATGGCCAAATTATGTGAGCCTGATAGCCACGTCAAGGCTCTTCTCGTATATCAGGTCCTAACTAATGCCTATCCTCGCTTAGAAAAGTCTGTCTGCAAGGGAACGTATGAATCCTCTCTTCAGACTAAAATCTACATCTCTGTGGAGGGGTGATGAA
>JARQOD010000002.1:221489923-221529452 GCA_033576555.1 Oophaga sylvatica | reverse complement strand
TTCCCTCTTGTCAAACCGCCATTACTGTTTGGGGGTTTCTATTATTTTTGGGGTTCTGTCCGGGGCAAAAAGTTTTCCCTATTTTTCTTTAGGTGTAGTTAGTTTTAGGCTGTGACGAGGCGTTAGGCCATCGTGGGAACGCCCCCGGCTGCCTCTTTGCGGGTGGTTTGTCAGGGTACTGCAATTTTGTTTCCCAATGCTTGGTGTTTTTCCCTTTTTTTTGCATCCTCAGCTCCCGAACATAACATTCACGGAAAAAAATTTGTTGGTATCACGAGGGAAAAATATTTTGAAGGAAGAAAAGTTGTAGAATATTTTTTGTTTGTTGTTTTTTTTTTTTTTCCCCTCTGTTCTCTGGGTGCTGGGGAGGTCTTTTCCCCCAATGGGTTGCACGTTGTCGGGGCCGTGTGGATCAGCTTCCCATGAGGTTCGGAGTATTGCTGTACTTGTGGTTGCCTGTTGGGGAAACCTAGGATCCCCATGCCAGATTTTTTTTAGGGGACGAGCTAAGTTCAGAATTTCAAAAAAAATTGTAAATTGTTTTTTGCCTTAAAATCTAAGTCCTCAGGAAACCCCAGGCGAGGTTCAATTGTCATCTCTCTCCTGGGGGCGATCCTCGGATTGGGTTTTTTTCCCCAACCGGGGGACCCGTTTTGAGTGTTTTTTTTTGGCTTTTTTTCAGGTTTTGGGGGGTTATTGTACGATGACCCTAAGTCATGATCAGCTGAAAAAAGCCTTTTTTGGGCATTAAATCAGGGGTTGTTGACGCTGAGTTTTTATGTCAGAGTTTCCCGTAGGTGGGGCATCCTGCCAAATGGAATGACGCGCTTGGCGGCCCCTTTTTGGGAAAGGGTCTGTCGGATAATGTAAAGGATGTTATGGGGGATTCCTGGCCCTCTGGTTTTGATCTTTTCGCGATTCAAATTGCAGACGTTTGGTGGCGGAGAAGTATGCGGGAGTGGTGTTGCCTTGTGAGCCAGGCTGGCACTGCAGGTTTTATGGAGTGGTGTTGGGGGGACAGCGTCATGAGTTTCGAAAGCGCAAGGGGTTTTGTTTTTTACTGTGGGGGATGCCTCTCTGCTATTTTAGTCTGCCCTAAGCGGGGAAGCGTTTTGCACGCCCGTTGTTTGGGTAGTGTTGATAAATTTTTATTAACTGTTCACTTGATTGTCTCTGTCCTCATTTTTTGTCGGTTTTGTTGATTCGGAGCAGTTTAAAACCCGAGGGGTTTGATTTTTCTAAAGTTGTGGATTTCCTTTATTTCCCCCACAGAAGTCTTTTCCCCCCTGGGGATCGATTCTACCCCTTTGGTGAGAATAACCCCTTTTCTACTCAGGTGTAATGAGGGGTTTAACCTGTCACCCGGAGTGCTGCAAATTTTGGTTCTATATAAACTGCGACATTATCGTGCGGGTTTCCTTGGTTACGTTCCTAATCCTGTTTTGGATGGGAAATTGTGTCTGTAAAAAAGTTGGGGCTGCCAATGTGTTAACACCCCAAAACTCCTGTTTTTTCTGCTCCCCCCGGCTGGGATGTTCCGACTTTTTTTTGTTTTTGGGTAGCTGATTTTTTTTTTTCGGGTTTGGGGGCCCTTTCCAAATGGGAGCTTGGGGGCCCTTTTTGGGGGGGTTGGGGGTAATTGGTTTTTTTGGGGGACCCCCTGTCCCTTTTTCCTTTGATCTTGTCAAGGATTAAAATTGAAGAGTTTTTGGGGGAAATTCTGGGGGTTTCCGTGGCCAGGTGGAAAAGCGGTTTGATATGGTTTGGGGGCAACGTATTTTTCAAAGCGCAAGGGGTTATGTTTCAGGGGGACCTTCGTTTTCACCCCCCAACAAACTTTTTGCCCCCCCCCAAGGGGAAAAAAAACCCCCCTTTTTTTCCCCCCCCCCACCCCCCCCCCCCCCCCCCCCCAAAAACAAAACCCCCCCCCCCCCCCCAACCCCCCCTCCCCCCCCCCCCCCCAAAAACCCCCCCCCCCCAAAACCCCCCCCCCCCCCAAAACCAAAAACCCCCCCCCCCCCCCCCCCCAAATTTTTTTTCCCACTCCCCCCCCCCCCCCCCCCATTTCCCTTTTTTTTTTTTAAAAAAAAACCCCCCCCCCACCCCAAAAAAACCCCCCCCCCAAAAAAAATTTTTCCCCCCCCCCCCCCCCCCAACCCCCAAACCAAAACCCCCCCCCCCCCCCCCCCCCCCCCCCCCCCCCGGGCAAACCAACCCCCCAAAAAAACAAAAAAAAAACCCCTTCCCCCCTTTTTCCCCCCTTTTTCCAATAAAAACCCCCAAACCCGGGGGGAAAATTTTTCCAAAAGAAAAGGGGGGTGAAGGAACGGTTTTTTTCCCCCCCCCAAAAAATTTTTTTTTGGGTTTCCCTTTCCTTTTTCCTTCCTCTTCCCTTCATGAATGAATTTTCAGGGGTTTTGTGGACAAGTTTTTGTTGTTTTTTGGATGATTTTGATTTTTTCTAATGACTGGGATCTCATGTGAAACAGTTCGAACTGATTTTAGATTTTGAGAGGGAATGCTTGTATGTGAAGGGATCAAAGTGTTTTTTGGCGTACAGAAGATTCATTTCGGGGTTCATTTTGTCCCCCTCTGTTATTGAAATGGGCCCGGTCAAGGTTAGGCCATTGTGATTTTGGGTCCAACCTCTTCATTAAAAGGTCTTTAGAGATTTTTGGGTTTTGCCAATTTTTTCGTAAATTTATTGGTAATTTCTCTGTTTTGTTAAACATAATGATTTGACAGAAAGGGGGCTGTGTGGTGAATGGCCCCTGAGGCATTCTGCGTTTCAGGAAATTAACAGGATTCACTTTGCTCCCGTTTTCGCAGCCTATGTTTCTCTGCCATTTCAGGTGGAGGTTGATGCCTCTGAAATTGGGGCAGGTGCCGTTTTGTCCCAAAAAGATCCAGAGACCTCTAAAAGTAAACCCTTGTGCCTTTTTCTCTCGAAAATTTTCTCCTACTGAACGTAATTATGACGTGGGTAATCGGGAGTTATTGGCCATGAAGTGGGCTTTTGAAGAGTGGAGACATTGGCTGGAGGGAGCCAAACATCAGGTGGTGGTCCTTACGGACCATAAGAATCTGGTCTATCTGGAATCTGCCAAGCGACTCAATCCTAGACAGGCCAGGTGGGCCTTGTTTTTCACACGTTTTAATTTTGTGGTTTCCTTTCTTCCTGGCACTAAGAATGTTAAGGCGGATGCCCTCTCGAGGAGTTTCCTTGCGGACTCTCCTGAGCTATCTGATCCCTCTGTTATTTTGAAGGAGGGTGTAGTTCTTTCCGCCATCTCGCCTAATTTGAGACTTGCTCTGGAGGGGTGTCAGGATAGGCCCGAGCGCTGCCCTGTTGGAAAATTGTTTGTCCCGGACCAATGGAAAAAGAGTGTGATGTCTGAGATTCATTGTTCCGCATTGGCTGGGCATCCCGGAATTTTTGGTACCAGAGACTTGGTTAGTCGGTCCTTTTGGTGGCCTACCTTGTCTCGCGATGTCAGGGAATTTGTGCAGTCCTGCGGGACTTGCTCTCGCTCCAAGCCTTGCTCTCGCTCTAGTGGTTTGTTGATGCCATTGCCTGTGCCCAAGAGACCATGGACCCATATCTCTATGGATTTCATTTCCGATCTTCCTGTTTCTCAGAGAATGACCACCATCTGGGTAATTTGTGATAGGTTTTCCAAACTGATACATCTTGTGCCATTACCTAAGTTGCCTTCCTCCTCTGAATTGGTGCCGTTGTTCCTTCAGCACGTGGTTCGTTTACACGGCATTCCTGAGAACATTGTGTCTGACAGAGGAGTCCAGTTTGTTTCCAGATTTTGGAGGACTTTTTGTTCTAAACTGGGTGTTCAATTGTCTTTCTCCTCGGCATTTCATCCTCAGACCAATGGTCAAACTGAGAGAACAAACCAGACATTGGAGACTTATCTGAGATGCTTTGTGTCTGCTGATCAGGATGACTGGGTCTCTTTTTTGCCTTTGGCTGAGTTTGCTCTTAATAATAGGGCTAGCTCTGCCACTTTGATGTCTCCGTTTTTCTGTAATTCTGGGTTTCACCCTCGATTTTCTTCAGGACAGACGGAGGCTTCTGTCTGTCCAGGTGTTGACTCTGTTGTTGAGCGTATGCAGCAGATTTGGGACCAGGTAGTGGAGAGGTTGTCCCTCTCTCAGGAGAAGGCCAGCGGTTTGCTAACCGGCATAGGACTGATGGTCCTCGGTTTAAAGTGGGGGACTTGGTCTGGTTGTCCTCAAAGAATATTCCTATGAGAGTAGCATCTCCTAAATTTAAGCCTAGGTTCATTGGACCTTATAAGATCATGGAGATTATTAATCCTGTTTCTTTTCGTTTGCTTCTTCCAGGGACATTTAAGATCCATAACGTGTTCCACAAGTCCTTGTTGAAGAGGTTTATTGAGCCAGTGGTTCCTGCTGCTGTGCCTCCTGACCCTGTTTTGGTTGAGGGCAATCTGGAGTATTGTGGTTGAGAAAATATTGGATTCTCGTTTTTCTAGACGAAGACTCCAGTATTTGGTTAAATGGAGAGGTTATGGTCAGGAAGATAATTCTTGGGTGTTTGCTTCGGACATCCATGCTAGGAGACTTATCCGTGCGTATCATAGAACTCATCCTGACCGACCTGGTTGCTCAAATGAGGGTTCGGTGACCCCTCCTCAAGGGGGGGGTACTGTTGTGAATGGGTTTGAGATGAGTTCTGAGCAGAGGCTCCCTCTGGTGGTTACAAGCGGTACTTGTGAGGATTGGGAATCAGGTGTTACTGATTGGTCTTATTTAAGGGAATCATTTTCCCATCAGGGTTGCCGGTGATCAATTGTTCTGGTCTGAATCCTTCTTTCCAGTTTCTCTTGTAGCCTGCTGTGTCGTGTCTGCATCTCCTGCTATCAGATAAGACAATTTCTTATTTTGTGTTTTTGCTATATTTTTGCATTTTGTCCTGCACTTCTGTGGGGGCCTTCTGGGTCCCCTCCGGGGGCTTTTGCCTCTCAGTTTAGTCCAGCCACTGTGTTTTGTACTTTTGCTTTTTGCAGTTTTTTCAGTGGCTGCTGTTTTTGTTACACCAGAGAACTAATTTAGGTGGTAGAGGTCGTGTGATCTCAGGTGATTTTGAAATTAGTAGAGTTGGTGTTTTTCAGGGTTTTCTGGGATTGCAGTAAGTACCCTTCCTGTCCTTTTCTATTTAGATAGTTTGGGCCCCAGCGTTTGCTCATACTATTTTCTTTCTGTGTCAGTATTTCCTCTTGTCTAACCGCCATTACATGTTTGGGGGCTTTCTATTATCTTTGGGGTTCTGCTCCGGGCAGATAGCTTTCCTATTTCTATCTTTAGGTGTAGTTAGTTTCTCAGGCTGTGACGAGGCGTCTAGGACCATCGTAGGAACGCTCCACGGCTGCCTCTAGTTGCGGTGGTTAGTCAGGGTACTGCAATCTCATAGATTCCAACTGCTCTGGTGTATTTCCTTTTTTATCTGCACTCCTCAGCTACCGTAACATAACACCTTCATCCAATTTTAATGTGGATACCCTCAAATGAAAGCTGAAAGTCTGAACTTCAACTGCATCTGATTTGTTTTGTTTCAAATTCATTGTGGTAATGTCTAGAACCAAAATTAGATAAATGTTGTCTCTGTCCAAATATTTATGGACCTAACTGTACATGCGCATGCGCTAAGTCCATTACCAACCTCCGATATGACTGCGGTACCAGCAATTGCTCGACAATTTCCCCATGTATTTTTTCAACCCGATACAGCAAATCTTGGTTCAGCTCGAATCAGGGAAATACTGTAGCTGCCCCGGGGTGTTGGGGTTCCCCATTGACAACCAGTACGAGTCAACGTAGGGTCCCGGAGTTGCGCCGTACCAAAATTGTCACCTGCCACATTTAAGTCTGACAATTCTGGTCCCGGTGGCAAATCTTCCATCTCCCCAGCTAACACTTCTATAGGAGAGGGGTTTTCCTCCTCCACCGAAGGCAAAGGTACTCCTACCGCCAGCACATCTTCCTCTGGGCCACCAGGTTCATGCCCGATTTCTGGAGAATGCAACCTGGTTGCCACGGGTGCCGATGACTGTTCTGTGGGAGGGGTAATTACAGGCCAAAGCACAGAAAATAACGGAAAATTTCTCCCCATTATTACATCATAATGCAAATTCACCACCACCCCCACCTCGTGGCACCTCCTCCCCGCTGGCGTGTTTATCATCACCAGTGCGGTAGGATAATGTTTTAAGTCCCCATGTATAGACAACACACCCATTTTCCGACCAGTATACTCGCTGATCTGGACGTGGCTGGCTCGTATTAGGGTCACGAGACTCCCTGAGTCCAGTAGAGCCACAGTAGGGTTACCCTCCACCTCCACTTTACACAAATGATTCATATTGGGTCCCTCTGGTTTACCCACTGCACACATGTGTTCAGCATAGTGAGACTGATAGTACCCATAGTTTGTGTCCATGGGCTCAGTCAGGTGGGGCAATCAGCTCTCACATGTCCTGGTTCTTGGCACCGCCAACAGATTATGGGGCCCCTTTCGTCCCCAAACGTGTCCTGGGCGGCCTTCCGAGTCTCTGCTCGCCGAACGGCGGGTGAAGGTTTGGGGAATTTACTCATTACCTTCCGGGTAGTCTCTCCCTGTACCTCCTTGGTAGCCCCATATCTTTCAATGAGGTCTACCATCTGGAGACCATCAGTAGGGGTTACCTGTCCAACCCAGGTTTGCAGGGTGTGGGGCAAAGTTCTCCAGAATTTATCAGTCACTATACGATCCAGCATAGCGCGGGGTGACAACACCTCCCGCTGCAACCATTTTTCCATCAGGTGCATCAAGTCATAATACTGGGACCTAGCTGGCTCGGAAGGGGAAAACTTCCACTGGTGTACCCGCTGAGCCCGGACTAACACATTTACCCCAAGACGTGCGAGTATCTCACCCTTGACGATCTCGTAGTCCGTCTGATGCTCGGGGGGGTAGGTCTCTATAGGCTTTCGCGGGTCCTGGAGCCAAAAACGGAGCCACGATCTCGGCCCACTGGTCCTGGGGCAGTCTCTCCCTCTTAGCCACGCCTTCAAACATCTCCAGGTACACCTCAACGTCATCTGATTGCTCCATCTTTGGGATCGCTGTACGCACCGCTTTCCGGACATCCTGGCGTCCCGGGGCAGTTCCTGCTGTCTGCGACGCTGTGATGTGCTGCATCAGAAGATTGTTGGTTTGCTGTTGCTGCTCCATAGCCTGCCGCTGTATAGCCTGCTGCTGCTCCATAGCCTGCTGCTGTATAGCCTGCTGCTGCTGCATAGCCTGTTGTTGCTGCTGTGTAGCCTGCTGCTGCTGTCGCATGGCCTCCGCCAGCATTTTTACCATGTTCTCCATCTCCGGACAGTTATCCACCGGGTTTTGCGTCACTTTCTTCACCCAGGACATTTACTGTCATGCAGAGAAAAAAAAACATCCACAAAAAAACAGCCTGACCTCACTGCGTATGCCCGCATTAACGCCACCAATTGTAGGGATCCGCTCTGGTAGGCAGGGGCCGGGCCGCAGTAATGAGGTAAACACACAGGCGTTCAGTTCAAAGTTCAGTGGTTTTAATGATAAGTTCAACAAAAGTCCAGATAACAAAATCAAAAACAGAACATAAATCACTCCAGTTTGGAGAACCACTGGTCCCAGACTCACCCTTGCTTGGGACAGGCTTAACTAAGCGGTGGAATGTCAGCAGAGACCGCCAGGTGCCATTCCCGGGTGGTCTGGTGCTCGCTTCCTGGTGTGTACTGACACACTGTCACGAAAACAATCTTCCAGGCTGACTCCAGCCAAACTCCTTCCTTCCACCTCATACTCCCACAGCTTCCTGTTAAATAGGCCTAGTCCACACCCTCAGGTGAGGTACACATCAGCTGACCTGATCACGTGACAATGACCTCATCACAGGTCCTGTGATCATGGAAAATCCTGAGCAAACTTCAGTCTGCCAGAAGAAATATATCTCCCATCTAGCAAGGTCCCCTTTGGTGTACCACAGGGGGGAAACTGTTTGGGCGCACGGCAGGGCTTGGAAAGGAAGCAGTAACGTTTGGAATGCAAACATTGATGGGGGTCATGTTCCGTTTGTAGTACCCCAGATGAGCCTAAACAGTGGAAACCGCCCACAAGTGACCCCATTTTGGAAGCTAGACCCCCTAAGGAACTTATCTAGATCTTTGGTGAGCACTTTGAACCCCAAGTGCTTCACACAAGTTTATAATGCCCGGGCATGAAAATAAAAAATCCTATTTTTTTCCCACAAAAATTATCTCTTAGTCACTAATTTTTTATTTTCCCATAGGTAACAGGAGAAATTGGATCTCAAAAGTTGTTGTCCAATTTGTCCTGAGTACGCTGATACCCCATATGTGGGGGGGAACCACTGTTTGGGCGCATGGCAGAGCTCGGAATGGAAGGAGCACCATTTGACTTTTTCCAACCAAAATTGGCTGGAATTGAGATTGGACGCCATGTTGCATTTGGAGAGTCCCTGATGTGCCTAAACAGTGGAAACCCCCACAAGTGACCCCATTTGGGAAACTAGACCCCCTAAGGAACTTATCTAGATCTTTGGTGAGCAATTTGAACCCCCAAGTGCTTCACACAAGTTTATAACGTAGAGCCGTAAAATTAAAAAATCATATTTTTTCCACAAAATTGATCTTTTCACCCCAATTTTTATTTTCCCACGGGTAACAAGACTCCAAATGTTATTGTGCAATTTGTCCTGAGTACGCTGATACCCCATATGTGGAGGTAAACCACTGTTTGGGTGCATGGCAGAGTTTGGAAGGGAAGGAGCGCCGTTTGACTTTTTCAACGCAGAATTGGCTGGATGCCATGTCGTGTTTGGAGAGCTCCTGATCTACCTAAACAGTGGAAACCCCCCACAAATGACACCATTTTGGAAACTAGACCCCTCAAGGAACTTATCTAGATGTGTAGTGAGCACTTTGAGCCCCCAAGTGCTTCACAGAAGTTTATAACGTACAGCCGTAAAATAAAAAATCTTTTTTTTTTTTTACAAAAATGATTTTTTCGCCCCCAATATTTTATTTTCACAAGGGTAACAGGAGAAATTGGACCCCAAAAGTTGTTGTCCAATTTGTCCTGAGTACGCTGATACCCAATATGTGGGAGTAAACTACTGTATGGGCGCACGTCGGGGCTCGGAAGGGAAGTAGTGACGTTTTGGATTGCACACTTTGATGGAATGGTCTGGGGGCGTCATGTCGCATTTGGAGAGCCCCTGATGTGCCTAAACAGTGGAAACCCCCCACAAGTGACCCCATTTTGGAAAATAGACCCCACAAGGAATTTATCTAGATGTGTGGTGAGCACTTTGAACCCGAAGTGCTTCCCAGAAGTTTATAACGTACAGCTGTAAAAATAAAAAATCCTTTTTTTTTTTTACAAAAATGATTATTTCGCCCCCAATATTTTATTTTCACAAGGGTAACAGGAGAAATTGGACCCAAAATTTGTTGTCCAATTTGTCCTGAGTACGCTGATACCCAATATGTGGGAGAAAACTACTGTATGGGTGCACGTCTGGGCTCGGAAGGGAAGTAGTGACGTTTTGGATTGCAGACTTTGATGGAATGGTCTAGGGGCGTCATGTCGCATTTGGAGAGCCCCTGATGCGCCTAAACAGTGGAAACCCCCCACAAGTGACCCCATTTTGGAAAATATACCCCACAAGGAACTTATCTAGAAGTATGTTGAGCACTTTGAACCCCGAAGTGCTTCACAGAAGTTTATAACGTACAGCTGTAAAAATAAAAAAATCTTTTTTTTTTACAAAAATGATTTCTTCGCCCCCAATATTTTATTTTCACAAGGGTAACAGGAGAAATTGGACCCCAAAAGTTGTTGTCCAATTTGTCCTGAGTACGCTGATACCCAACATGTGTGAGAAAACGACTGTATGGGTGCACGTCTGGGCTCGGAAGGGAAGTAGTGACGTTTTGGATTGCAGACCTTGATGGAATGGTCTGGGGGCGTCATGTCGCATTTGGAGAGCCCCTGATGCGCCTAAACAGTGGAAACCCCCACAAGTGACCCCATTTTGGAAAATAGACCCCACAAGGAACTTATCTAGAAGTGTGGTGAGCGCTATGAAGCCCCAAGTGCTTCACAGAAATTTATAACATACAGCCGTAAAAACAAAAAAATCATTTTTTTCTTACAAAAATGATTTTGTCGCCCCCAGTTTTTTATTTTCCCAAGGGTAACAGAAGAAATAGGACAAATTGCACAATAATTCTTGTGGTCCAGAGTACGCTGATACCCCATATGCGGGGGTAAACTACTGTTTGGGCGCATGGCAGAGCTCAGAAGTGAAGGAGCACCGTTTGATTTTTTCAACGCAGAATTGGCTGGAATTGAGATCAGACGCCATGTCACATTTGGAGAGCCCCTGATGTGCCTAAACAGCAGAAACCCCCCAATTCTAACTCCAACCCTAACCCCAACACACCCCTATCCCTAGTCCCAACCCTAACCACAAACCTAACCCTAACACACCCCTAACCCTAATCCCAACCCTAATCCTAACGTTAGCGCCAACTCTAACCCTAACTTTAGCCGCAACCCTAACCCTAATGGGAAAATGGAAATAAATACATTTTTTTTAATTTTATTATTTTTCCCTAACTAAGGGGGTGATAAAGGGGGGTTTGATTTACTATTTATAGCGGGTTTTTGTGATTGGCAGCTGTCACGCTAAAAGACGCTTTTTATTGCAAAAAGTATTTTTTCGCATCACCACATTTTGAGAGCTATAATTTTTGCATATTTTGGCCCACAGAGTCATGTGAGGTCTTATTTTTTGCAGGACGAGGTGACGTTTTTATTGGTACCATTTTTGAGCACGTGACATTTTTTGATCGCTTTTTATTTCGATTTTTGGGAGGTTAGAATGAACAAAAATCAGCAATTCATGAATTTCTTTTGGGGGAGGTGTTTATACCGTTCTGCGTGTGGTAAAATTGATAAAGCAGTTTTATTCTTCGGGTCAGTACGATTATGGCGATACCTCATTTATATCATTTTTTTATGTTTTGGCGCTTTTATAGAATAAAAACAATTTTATATAAAAAATCATTATTTTTGCATCGCTTTATTCTGCGAGCTATAACTTTTTTATTTTTTCGCGGATGATGCTGTATGATGGCTCGTTTTTTGCGGGACAAGATGACGTTTTCAGCGGTACCATGCTTATTTATATCGGTCTTTTTGATCGCGTGTTATTCCACTTTTTGTTCGGCGGTATGATGATAAAGCATTGATTTTTTGCTTAGTTTTTTTTTTTTTTTTTTTTAAGGGGTTCACTAAAGGGGTTAACTAGTGGGACAGTTTTATAGGGGGGGTCGTTACGGACGCGGCGATACCAAATATGTGTACTTTTATTGTTTTGTTTTTTTTATTTACAGGAAGAAATGAATTTATTGGGGAATATTTTTTTTTTTTTTTTATGATTTTTTTTACCACTTTTTATTTTTACTTTTTTTACTTTTTTACTTTGTCCCAGGGTGGGACATCACAGTATTTTATCAGATCGCTGGTGTGACAGTGTGCACAGCACTCTGTCACACCAGCGATTGCTCTGGCATCGCTGCAGGCTTCCTCAGCGCCTGCTCTCAGTAGGCACTGAGGAAGCCGCCTCCCTGCAGGACCCCGGCGCCATCTTGGATCCGGGGACCTGGAGGGAGGACGGACCCTCGGAACAGCGCGACACATCGCGCTGCTCTGAGGGTCTCAGGGGAGCGCGCAGGGAGCCCCCACCCTGCGCGATCCTCCCCTGTGCCCCGGGTAAACCGCGATCATGTTTGATCGCGGTGTGCCAGGGGTTAATGTGCCGGGAGCGGTCCGTGACCGCTCCTGACACATAGTGCTGGGTGTCAGCTGTGATATACAGCTGACACCCGGCCGCGATCAGCTACGCTCCCCCCGGGAGCGCAGCTGATCGCCCATGACGTACTATTCCGTCCATGGGAATTAGGTCCAGGGTCACATGGACGGAATAGTACGTCTGATGGCAGAGAGGGGTTAAATAAAATAAGCATAAAAAATAACAAAACACATGTCCAATAAAAATGTGTTTTTTACATATAGGGGAACAAAATATAAAATGTATTGAAAAAGAATATAAATAAAAAAAATATATATAGGCCCAATGTATCACATAAAAATAAATATTAGCATTATTTCAATATCTGAACAAGAATATTTTTTAAAACTTTTAAAAGTTCAGGAATGGGGAAAGTGAATTGGTCTTGAACTGGTTAAAGACAAGATTTAAGAAAAAAAAATGGCAAAAACAGATCTAAAAATTATAAAATGTATTTAATGTGATAACAACAGATGTACATAATGTTAAAAGAATAGAGGAAAAACAGTAACGGGGCACAAGATACAATATATACAGTACATATAAGCCTTGATGCAGCACCACATGAGCAAACAATTCCTGACAATATAGGCTTCTTTCCCAAATTACAGATATGATAAAAAGTTTGTGTAAGAATTTTTTATGCCAAATGATCATTGCATTGACCATTAGATCCAGATGAGTGGCTGTACAGAGAAGATAAGAGTTAAGAAAAAAGTTACAGTAATAAATCTGGCAATAACGGTGACGTGTAACAAGGTAACAAGCTATTAAATGACCACCGATCGACTTCTATGTAGCCAATCGGCAGTTGTTACAGTCAGGTGATCGGCAAATGTACATACACCTTAAGTTTGCACTGTCTAAAAATTATGGATAAATATTCACCTTTTGTTGAAATATAAGACATATGTGTAAAAGTAAATGTAATTTCTGCTCTTGCAATGATAACCCCGCAAAAAAGTTTGCCAAATCAATACTCAGAAAAAAAACAGAAACTTGTAATCAATTTTTGAGCTCGAAATTTGAAGTCAGCAGGTAACAGTAAAGTTAACTTAGTATAAAAATGCAGTATTCATTTTAAAGGCCTTGACTTTATAACAAATGGACATTGAAAATCAGCATGACATCAATCAAATGCAAAAACAAATAAATGTGCGTGCTCCAGAAATATTGAGGCGGCTGAAGAATTAGTGATCAATGCATTAAACAGGAAAAACATTAAAGATGAAAATTTTATTTTGCAAACTATTTTTCTTTTTAATTATCAATTACTTTATTTATTACACTTTAAAGGGAGTTTCCCAAAACAAAATGACTGCCCAAACCAAGCAAAGGTGCTTAGTGCCCCCTTATTATGGCCAAACAGTTCAGTACTCTTTTTCCACCTATTTCTGCCCTTCTCTTCCTTAATTGACAGCTCTTACTTTAAAGTAACGAGATGAGGGTGGAAACAGATGGATAGCAAGTAGGTGGATAGAAGCACTATTTAGAACAGTCACTTAGAAAATGATGGCAGCAACATATCTAAATAAAAATGGGACAGGGTTAACAAAAGTGTGGAAAGTAAGTGATACTTAAGAAAAACAGCTGGAGAGGCAATTTTCAACTAAGTCACATGACTATGCAAAAAAGAGCATGTTAGAGAGGCAGAGTCTCTCAGAAGCAAAGAAGGTCAGCGGTTCATCAATCTGTGAACTGCGTCTAAAAATAGTGGAATTTCAGAAAAATGTTTCTCAATGTAAAATTGCAAAGACTTTGAATACCCCACATCTACAGTTTACAATATCAACAGATTCAGAGATTTGGGAGAAATTCAGGGGTACCAGGGACAGCACTGCATTAAAACACGGAATGATTTGGTTTTGCAAATCATTGCATGGGCTGAGGAATACTTCCAGAAATCACTGTCTGTAAACACAGTTTGCCATGCAATCCACAAATGCAAGTTAAAGCCCTATCATGCAAAGAAGACATAAATCAACATACTCCAGAAACGCCGCTGTCTTCTCCGGGCTAAAGCTCATTAAAATAGATTGAGGCAAAATGGAAAACTGTTCTGTGGTAAGATGAATCAAAAATTTATTTTTTATGGAAACCACGGACGCTGTATCATGTGGTCTCAAGAGAAGAAGGACCATCCAGCATGTTATTTGAACACAGTTTCTTATAACCCAGTGTTTAGAAATCTCTTATTTTTACAGAAAATGCAAAGATCACGTTTGTTTTAATCGTTTTCTTATTGGTGATTGATTACACATGAGTATAACAAATTTTTGTTACCAGCAAATGGATGGAAGCTAGTGAGATACGTATCCTCATACCAGCATTTTTCAATGAATGGCAGCCGTACAAAAATTCCCTGGGGTGTGGCAAACCCCACCTCACCAGCTGAGGGTTAAAACAGCATAAGCTCTCATCTAGACAAAGGGACATCTTTCATATTTTAACAAGACAATGCTAAACCACATACTGCATCCATCACGACAGCATGGCACTGCATAAAAGTTAGCCTGCAGTCCAAAACTTTCACCAATAGAATGCATTTGGAGCATTATTAAACTAAAAATAGGAAAAGAAGACCCAGGACTATTCAGCAGCTGGAAGCCGACATCAGACACGAATGGGACAATATTCCTCTCCCAAAACTCCTGCAACTTGTCTCCTGGGTTCCCATACATTTACAGACAGTTGTAAAAAGAAGGGACGCTACACAATGGTGGACACTAACTTTTCACAACTTTTTTAAATTTGCTGCTCCATCAATTCTTAAATTATTTCAAATGAAATGTAAAAATGTCGTAACTTTCAATTGATACAATACTCTGCATGAATGAGTACACCAACTTTTAAAAAGTAAAGTCGCATCAAGATTTTAATCAATTTCCAAAATTTTGACGAGACTGCGCTTAAGAGCACATTTTTTAACTCATAATGTGAAATTAAAATTAATATGTTACAGTATAAAATCTTCAGTTTTACTCAAATTTTTTCTAAATGCATGGTTCCTGCAGTGAAACATGGTGGTGGCAGTGTCCTTATGTGGGACTGCATGAGTACAGTTGGTGTCGGGAAACTACATTTCATTGATGGTATGAGTTCACAGATGTACTGCTCTATATTGAAAGAAAAGATGCTACCATCCCTTCGTGCCCTTGGTAGACGTGCACTTTTTCAACATGATGATGTCCAAAACACACATCTATTCCTGAAGAACAGCGCAAATTGATTCAGTGGCCAAATATGTGTCCTAATCTGAACACAACTGAAACATCTATGGGGGATTCTGAAGAAACAAGTTGATCATCATTCTCCATCCAGCATCCAAGCTCTAAAAGAGGTCGCTTTGTAGAATGGAAGAAAAATAAATGTGGCAATATGTCGCCAACTTGTTCACTCCATGCCTACAGGACTTGGTGCTGTACTTAAAAAGAATGAAGGTTATATGAGCTGGCACAAAATACTAGCTGTAATAGTTTTCAATCTATTGTGTCTTCATTTTTGCATCAACTAATTTGAGTAGAACTGAAGATTTTGTAATGAAAGTTGAACTTCCTTTCACATTATGCATTAAAATTATGCTTCATAAAACTCAATCTTGTCGAAATTTTGGAAAATGTTCCTGTATTCGGTGAAATAATGTTTATAATGTACTTTTTCTAAGGAGATGTACTCATTTATGCTAAGTACTCTGTGTTCTATGTTCTGTTGTGAACTAAATGTGGGTAAAAGAAATTTCAAAATCATTGCATTTTTTTCTCTACATTTTACAGTGTACTTACTTTTATGAAATTGTACGAGTCTAGGATGCAGTATTAGTGTAATATGGTTATCCTGTGAGTAGTGATCCAGCTGCTTCCTTTCAAATCTCTCATCTTAGTACCAGAATACCTCTTTCATACTGTATCTCCGGATCGATCCTGCCACATTCAGTCAACAAATGTAATGCTTATGGGGGCATTTCAGTTGCTGTAAAGCCAAATGTGCAGTGTGAAAGCTAGCCCTTGTGTATGCCATCTTAAGGAACATTCCACAGCAGAATATTTATTCCGTAATCCCCCTGATTACCGGTATGCATGTAATGATGTGTACGTATAAGAAAATAGCGATCGCAGTCTTCTCTGGTTCAATGTGCCACTAGGGTCCACATAACTCCTCTGCAGCTCTTACGGCTCACAAAGTATCGACTGTGTAGTGTGATGCGCTTTCCTAGTGTAAGTATATGAGACTCTGAATATAAACTTAATTCAGAAATCGACTTCCAGTCCACACATATTTCTCTGTGTGAGCCTGCTAGTCCATTTTCAGGACATATGGGTCAGAAATGAACCAAAGCAGTGCTGGAAACCATGGGTGAAGGCAATCGGTAAGTATTTAAATACACTGTTTTAATACTCTTACACCATTTCATATATAATTTGGAAGGATTAACTTAAATACTATGGGTCTGATTTATTAAAACTTTCAACCCAGAATTCTGGGGTAAAATCTTTGAAAAGCTGGAATATTTAGGTGCAACTAGGAGTTGTGGGAAACTGTTAATGACTTTCGGCGTCATCACGCTAGTTTGTTCCAGCTCCACCAATTTTTTCTGAGCTGGGGCAGGTCAGGAGCTTCTCTAATTCATGACAAACTGTGGTGTTCCATATGCCGTAAAACTCATTCCATCACGTAACTGGAGTGAGATTTCTGGCGTAGCGCACAGAGGCTCACGCCACGTGTCAGAAACTCCAGATTCATGAAGAGGTGTTCACCTCATCATAAATCAGGACCATCTGATTACAGCATGCTCCCTCATCAAGAATGTTGAAAACAATGCCGGACTTTATCAATCCTCATATCTAACAAATATTTTCCAGACTATTAAAAGTACTTAAAAGGGTTTTCCAGTGCTGGAGGGAGTAAATAGTAAGTGGCGCTGACGACACTGCACTAGCAGTTGACAATTAGCATGTACTAGTCAACCATTCTAATCTAATTTATAGGACACCTGCCAATCATGCACATATCTTCCAAGGCATCTGAGGATACAGGTTGATGAGTGCTGCTCACCTCTCAATTATCTCCTGATAATCTTCAGGAGTACTTTAATTTAGGTACCTGCTCAATCCCTTTCAGTACCATTTTTCTAAACAGAGCAGTTTCTTAAGGGTGAGTTTCCACGATCAGGAAACGCTGCGTGTTTGGCGCTGTGCGCTGGCGCAGCGCCAAACACGCAGCGTCCAGATGTTACAGCATAGTGGAGGGGATTTCAAGAAATCCCGTCTCCAGTATGCGCAAAATTACGCAGGTGGAACACCTGCGTTTACGGACATGCGGCACGTCTTTTCAGACCGCAGCATGTCCTAGCGTCTTGCGGCGACGGTGCGTCGCCGCAACAGAATTTAACACAGGGCTATGTAGCCCTGCGTTATTTCCGGAGGTGTCCTGAACACCTCCGGAAAAAACGCGCGTCAGAAAGGGGGCGGGGCTTAGACGGAGCGGAGTTTCCGCTCCGTCATATACGCTGTGTTTCCTAATAGTGGAAACACAGCCTAACTATCAATTGGCAGAAAATTATAGAACAAATAGTTAAAAAGATATATCTCTACAGGGTGAAAGCTAGTAAAATATCGAATGAATGGATTGTTTTTGAAAGACCTGTCTTCCAGCATTTATATCACCCGATTTTATCGTAATGCCTCCATCAAGAGAAATTTCAATTTATCTCTGTCACATTTGGTCATAACACAGACCTTGTGTTTTCTCTGTAGCTTGCCTAATATATCCAACACCATCATTCCTCGAGTCAATGTACCACTAAGTTCAACCCCTACTACACAATTAATAGCATCAGTGACAAATGTGTCATCTATGGCTGCAGCCATGGCATAGGAGTCGCAGGTTAGGAATCCTTTAGACCAATCCTCTTCCTCAGCAGCGCTTTTACTACATTTTTCAGAATGAGCCATTATCTTTCTCATAAATTCTGCCTTTTCCGTTTTCTGAGAGATCCACTCATGGTAAAATTCCTACAAAATTTAAATAGTGATGTAGCTTAATAATTCATGTCTTACAATAAAGAGCAAACAAACTTTAACAATGCTTAAGTCCAACACTAGTCTTGTTAATGCAGGACTAAAACAAAACAGTTTTTGATCAGCTGTTACCGGTTCCAGCAGTGCAGATCCCAAACCCCAATTGTATAGAGGGTGGATCTGCAGTATCAGCCTACATCCACTATAGAAATGATGGCGCTGTTGTGCTTACGCAGCATTCGAAAACTGCCGGCAACAGCTGATTGTGTGTGTGCGACTCCCGGCACCACCACCAGATAAGATATTGATGATCATCAATAAAAATGTACTGTCCAACTTCTTTAAACAAAAAAAATGCACAACTTACCCAAGGAAGGTTGTTCTTATAAGTGAATTCCCACGTTGCAATATGAGTTGGACAATCATAGCTGTTTAATACAATATAAGCTGCCTCTGGATCACATGCAAAATTAAATTCGCCACAAACGGTCAGATTACCTCTTGCTAAAATAGGAAAAACGAACAAGAAAACAGATACTTTTGTTCTACATTTATGAATATCTTTAATAGTTCTCCAGTGGATAATTCATAAATAACATCTCCCATCAAAACAGGACTTTTCTATATGGAAAAAAAAAAGAGTATGATGGATCCTTAGATTGAAGTTACGAAGGTAAATGCAATTTTGTGTGCATATTAATAAAGAGGTTCTTTACTTAACCCCTGATATTAGACATACTATCATGTCCATGTGCCCTGGGCCTTAATGCCCATGGACGGGATAGTATGTCATGGGCAATCAGCAGCGCTCAGGTGGGGGGGGTTGGGGTTCGCGGCTGATCGCCGCTGGGTGTCATGTCAATATGATTTTTTATTTTTACAGCTCTACGTTATAAACTTCTGTGAAGCACTTCTGGGGGTTCAAAGTGTTCACCACACATCTAGATAAGTTCCTCAGGGGTCTAGTTTCAAGATGGTGTCACTTGTGGGGGGTTTCCACTGTTTAGGCACATCAGGGGCTCTCCAAACGCGACATGGCGTCCGATCTCAATTCCAGCCAATTTTGCATTGAAAAGTTAAACGGCTCTCCTTCCCTTCTGAGCTCTGCCGTGCGCCCAAACAGTGGTTCACCCCCACATATGGGGTATCAGCGTACTCAGGACAACTTTTGGGGTTCAATTTCTCCTGTTACCATTGGTAAAATAAAACAAATTGGATCTGAAATAAATTTTTTGTGAAAAAAAGTTAAATGTTCATTTTTTTTAAACATTCCAAAAATTCCTGTGAAGCACTTGAAGGGTTAGTAAACTTCTTGAATGTGGTTTTGAGCACCTTGAGGGGGTGCAGATTTTAGAATGGTGTCACTTTTTGGTATTTTTCATCATATAGACCCCTCAAAGTGACTTCAAATGTGGTGTGGTCCCTAAAAAAAAATGGTGTTGTAAAAATGAGAAATCGCTGGTCAGCTTTTAACCCTTATAACTTCCTAACAAAAAAAATGTTGGTTCCCAAATTGTGCTGATGTAAAATAGACATGTGGGAAATGTTACTTATTAAGTATTTTGTGTGACATATCTCTGTGATATAAGGCCATGAAAATTCAAAGTTGGAAAATTGCAAAATTTTCAAAATTTTCGCCAATTTCCGTTTATTTTCACAAATAAACGCAAGTCATATCAAAGAAATTTTACCACTAGCATGAAGTACAATATGTCACGAGAAAACTATGTCAGAATCACCAGAATCCATGGAAGCATTCCAGAGTTATTACCTCATAAAGGGGCAGTGGTCAGAATTGTAAAAATTGACCTGGTCATTAACGTTCAAACGACCCTTGGGGGTTAAGGGGTAAAATATAAAAAGCATGGAAAACACGGATTTTGGTAAGAACTTACCGGTAAAATCCTTTTCAGCGAAGGAAGGGAGGGAGACACAGGAATTCATTACTGATGGGTAGGCGGAGCCCCAGATCAGGATGTTACCTCAGATCAAAAGAGTGATGACTGGCTGGCCCTCCAGCTCGGGCTCCTCCTACTCAGCTCCAGTCGTACCAAAGCTTTTAGGAAAAAGAGCCAAGATCACCAGCGGAGCAACATAACCCCTTCTGAAGGAACTTCAGAGAAAAAACACAAGGATACAGGTTATGCATGCAAAGAAAGCCAAAAACCACAGAGTTCCAGGTACTACTCACGGAACCTGACTACTGCGATGAGCTGGCGATGCTGGAACAGAGCCTTAGCGCGCTGACCTCAGCCCAGATAATCGCTATCAGATAAGGGTCGCGCTGCATCTGAAAACATCAACACACTTCTGCCTTGGGAGGGTGCTGTGTCTCCCTCCCTTCCTTCGCTGAAAAGGATTTTACCGGTAAGTTCTTACCAAAATCCGTGTTTCAGCTGCAGAATGGAAGGGAGGGAGACACAGGAATTCATTACTGATGGGACGTCCCAAAGCAGTTCAAAAATAAGGGTGGGAAAAACCAACAAGAGGCAGAAACCCAACAACCTTAACAACAAAGCGCAACCAGCGCTAAACACAAGTTCATCCAGAACTTTAAACTACAGCTGCCTGCAGGACCCTACGTCCGAGGGCTGCATCAGCGGAAGCACTGACGTCCACTTTATAAAACTTTGTAAACGTGTGGACAGAGCGCCAAGTTGCCGCTCGGCAGAGCTGCACTGCCGAGGCACCTTGATGAAAAGCCCACGATGAGGCCACAGCTCTCGTAGAATGGGCTCGAATCTTAATCGGGCAAGATTCACCCGAAGACGGTAAGCTTCCAAAATAGCTGACCGGATCCAACGAGCTATAGAATCCTTGGAAGCTCGTTGACCACGCCGACGACCTGCTGGAACCACAAACAGGGAGTCCGTCTTACGAAAACCTTGAGTAATAGGTAGATAAAACTTCAAGGCCCGCACTAAATCTAATGTGTGTAAAGCTCGCTCTTTCACATTCTTCGGATCCGGGCAGAATGAAGGCAACACAATATCCTGGTTGACATGAAATTGTGACACCACTTTAGGCAAAAAATCACCCCGAGTGCGAAGCACTACACGATCCGGAAAAAACTCCAGAAAAGGAGGCGAACAAGAAAGAGCTGCCAACTCAGAAACTCTCCTCAAGGAAGTGACTGCAACAAGGAAAGCCACCTTCCAAGAAAGTAAAGAAAGGCTAGCAGAAACCATAGGCTCAAAAGGTTTATGCTGAAGAGCCTCCAAAACAAGGTTGAGCCGCCAAGGAGACACGGGTGCCTTCCGCGGCGGAAACTTACGAGATATACCTCGGAAAAAGGAAAGCACGTCTCTATTTGAAGCAATGGTTCTCCGAAACAATAAGGACAGAGCAGAAATCTGACCTTTCAGAGTGCTTACTGCCAAACCCTTGTCTAGCCCATGCTGTAGAAAAGCCAACAGGTTGGGAATGGAAAATTTTCTCGGGTTCCGAGAGGACCCCAAACACCACGAAAAGAAGGTTTCCCAAATCTTGTGGTAAATCCTAGTAGTAGCCGGACATCTTGCAGCACGAAGGGTAGCAATGACCTCGGCTGAGAAACCTCTACGGGTCAAGATTTCGGTCTCAAGAGCCACGCCGTCAAACGCAGGGACATCAAGTCCGGATGACAAACGGGCCCCTGAGTCAACAAGTCCGGTTGAAGAGGGAGTGGAAAAGGAGGTGCCGCCAACAGCGACATTATTGTCGAGAACCACACCCTTCTTGGCCAGTCTGGAGCTATCAAAATAGCTGGAATTCTCTCTAGTCTGATCCGACGCAGTACTAGAGGAAGTAAGGATATCGGCGGGAATACATAGATCAGCTCGAACTGATCCCACTGAGCCACTAGAGCATCCACCGCCACCGCCTTCGGATCCTTGTACCTGGACATGAATGTCGGTAACTTGGCATTAAACCTGGATGCCATCAAATCCACTTGGGGGGTTCCCCAGCGAGAGCACAGTAGTGCAAACACATCCGGATGGAGGCTCCATTCCCCGGAATCCATCCTTCTGCGACTGAGAAAGTCCGCTGTAACATTCTGAACCCCTGGAATGTGAATCGCCGAAATGGCTGGTACATTGGCCTCTGCCCAAATCAGAATTCGGGACACCTCTACCATGAGTCTGGAACTCCTTGTCCCACCTTGGTGATTGATATACGCGACAGCCGTCGCATTGTCTGTCTGCACACGGACTGGCAGACCGCTCAAAGGGACCGTCCAATGTTGGAGGCAAAGGAAAATCGCCCTCAATTCCAGGATGTTGATCGGAAGCACAGACTCTTCCGATGACCATACCCCCTGAATCCAGAGATTGTTCCAAACACCCCCCCAGCCCGTCAGGCTGGCATCGGTGGTTATGACTGACCACTTCAGAGGGAGGAAAGACTTCCCCAGGGAGAATGCCCTGGACGTAACCACCATTCTAGAGAATCCGCACCGCGCGAGAAATGGTGACACTGCAATCCAGCGATTGCGACTGATTCCATCGACTCAAGATGAACCTTTGAAGAGTCCTGGAGTGGAACTGGGCAAAAGGAATTGCCTCCATGGACGCCACCATCAGTCCTAGAAGACGCATACACTTCCGTAGAGACATTGCCGTTGAGGATCTCATAATCTGTACATGTCGAAGAAGACATGACTGTTTGTCTGGTGGTAGGGAAACTACCGACCGAAACGTGTCGAGATGCATTCCCAAAAAGAGGATTGTCCTCGATGGTTCCAGGGACGACTTCTCCCAATTGACCAGCCAACCGAAGTCCTTCAGAAACTGAAGAGACAAATCCCGAGCCGTCAACGCCTCCTCCTCCGAGGAAGCCATGATCAAAAGATCGTCCAGATAAGGGAGAATCGTAATCCCCTGTTTTCGAAGGATTGCCATGAGAGGCGCCAGAATTTTTGTAAAGACCCTTGGCGCTGAGGCTAAGCCGAACGGCAGAGCCACGAACTGGTAATGATTCTGACCTATGGCAAATCGAAGAAAGCGCTGATGAGCCTTTCCGATGGGAATATGCAAATAGGCGTCGCGAATGTCGATTGACATCAGAAAATCGTTCTGTGACAGAGCTGCCACAACGGAACGAAGCGACTCCATGCGAAATTTCCGGGCATGGACATGCCGGTTTAATCGCTTGAGATCCAGAATCGGGCGAAATTTGTTCTCCTTTTTGGGAACTATAAAAAGGTTGGAATAAAAACCTTTCCCTCGGTCCTCTGACGGAACCGGTATCACTACACCCTTTTGTAGTAGCGATTCGACCTCTCGCTGTAGAGCGACAACAAGCTCGGGTTCCGACGGAACGCGAGATTGACAAAAAACATTTGGGGGTTGAGAAGCAAACTCTATGAAATAGCCTGCCGACACTATCCGCGTTACCCAGGAATCTGGAACGCGAGCCATCCAAGTCTCCTTGAAAAGAAGCAGGCGACCCCCACTCGAGAATCCTCGAGTGGACTCCTGGCGTCAATCCGACTTTGCGGGTTTCTTGTCAAGTTCCCGCTTGTTCTGGCGGAAACTCTGCTTCCAGGGAGTACGAGTTTTCTGAGAAGATTTCTTTCCTGAGAAAGAAGGACGACCCGATCCCCACGAGGAGTGACTAGATCGTCCTCGGCCCCGAAAGGACCGCCGACCACTATAAACACCAGGCTTACTGGACACCGAGGCCATGGCCCTTCGCTGTGGTAATGCTGATTCCTTCGCCTTAGCCTTGGAAATCAGCTCTGTGAGGTCGGATCCAAAAAGATGGCCACCCTTGTAAGGTAAGGCCAACAACCCTTGTTTGGAAACTGCGTCCCCGGCCCACTGTCTGAGCCATAAAGCTCTTCTGACTGTGACCGCTGAAGCTTGCGCTTTGGCCAGCAGAGATGCCGTATCCAGACCGGCATCAAAGATATAACAGGCTGCCGTTTCTAACCATTCACAAGTTTCCCGTATCTCAGATAACGGAGATTCATTTTGCAACTCCGTCTTCAGACGTGCCAACCAGCTTAGAGAAGCTCTAGCAGCACACATGGATCCTAGCACTGCTCGAAATCCATGACCCGCAGCCTCATAGCTTGCTTTTGCCGCCAATTCTGCCTTTCTATCCAAAGGCTCCTGTAAGCTCGCTTTTCCCTTAATAGGGAGTAGAGAGGATTTACTAAGCTGAGACAAAGACACATCCACTTCAGGAGCAGAAGTCCAATTAGCCTTTAACTCCGTAGAGCAAGGATAAAGTGTATCAAAGAAATGCGTTCCATGAAAACGCTTATCTGGACACAGACGTTCCTCCTCTATTACACTATTAAGCTCATCCAGAGCTGGCAATGTTGTACGCGAAGCACGGGACTCCTGGAACATGCGTGCTGATTTACCAGGACGACTAGTTACCTCCTCCGGTAACTGTAGTATATCTCTCATGGCTTCAATTAATGCCTCCGTACGCTTCGTCATAGAGGAACGCCCCTGCGGCTCGTCCGCATCTGAATCGGATATTTCTCCATCCGAATTTAAAGGGGAACTCTGCCCAATATCAGATACATCTGACTCGCTCCGTGTAGAGGCCGGTAACGGCCTGCGTCGCTTCCTCTGAGAGGAATTAGCAGACACATATTGACCTAAAAGGTCAGACAAGTTATTAATCGATCGAGCGATATCATCCAATTTTCCACCGCTGTCGACCGCAGCGCTAGACGCTGTGGAGGTCTGCGTATCTGATTGCCGCAATGGCACTGGGACGTGATCCGCGGCATCTGAACTCTGTTCAGACATGTCTCACCTGTATGAGCAGGTCAAAGCGGTAATACCAGCAAAAAACTATGCGGTTTTTTTTTTTTTTTTTTTTTTTTTTTAAAACGCTGAAGGGTTAACGCTCCACCAAGCAGGGTTACCCCAGCGGTATTCAGTCAGCAAATTTAGCTGGTAGAAATAACCCTCAGAGGGGTTAATATTGCAAACTCACCAAAATATATATATATTTGTGAGCCCCAGCCAATTTTTATGTCTCTGATGAGACTGCAGCTGCAGGATAGCGATCGCTGCGCTGCGGGGTGAGGAATCCGCACTCACCAGCTGGCCGTGGTGTCTTATGAGGAGAGGAGCGGTCCGAGGAGCCCAGGAGCCTGAGTAATGGCCGCCACAGTGAGGGGGTCGCAGGAGAAACGCCAGAGCGCGCGTCTTCCTGCTCAAAAGACCGGGATAGATAGGCCACGCCCCCCGCCAGCTCAAATAATGAGCGCGAACTCTCCCCGCTCCTGCTCCCTCTCTGTCCTGCAGCTATCTGCCTGCTGACAAAAAATCACCACATCTACTTGTAACAGCGCTGTCACAGCAGCGCTGAAGCATACTGACATTACATGTAGTAGCGCTGTCACAGCAGCGCTGAAGCATACTGACATTACATGTAGTAGCGCTGTCACAGCAGCGCTGAAGCATACTGACATACATGTAGTAGCGCTGTCACAGCAGCGCTGAAGCATACTGACATTACATGTAGTAGCGCTGTCACAGCAGCGCTGAAGCATACTGACATTACATGTAGTAGCGCTGTCACAGCAGCGCTGAAGCATACTGACATTACATGTAGTAGCGCTGTCACAGCAGCGCTGAAGCATACTGACATACATGTAGTAACGCTGTCATCAGCAGCGCTGAAGCATACTGACATTAGTAATAGCGCTGCTCATTCAGACGCTAAAGCACTCACACATAATTATTATTAAAATTTGTGTGGAGTACTCACCAGCCAAGGCGCCACAGGGACCCTCAGGGGTTTCTGGCGCAGTGCCCATGCTTCCCCCCAGGGCGAAGAACGCAGTGACCGCACGTGTGGTTTGCGTTCCCGCCAGAGAAGCTCTCCTCATCCCCCAGGGCCGGCAAGGATTCTGCAGGGACTTTGAGTAAATACAGATCCGCCAAGGGAGAGGTTGGGGTACAGCAGCGCTGGTACCCCTGAGACCTCTAGACCAACTAGTGATCCAAGTCTCCTGTCCGAATATTAAAATAATAAAATCTTCTGAGGAGCTGCATTAGCAGCGACCATCCTCTGGACCTCAAATCTTAGACTGGAGCTGAGTAGGAGGAGCCCGAGCTGGAGGGCCAGCCAGTCATCACTCTTTTGATCTGAGGTAACATCCTGATCTGGGGCTCCGCCTACCCATCAGTAATGAATTCCTGTGTCTCCCTCCTTCCATTCTGCAGCTGAAAACATCTCTTAGAACTTGTCCGAACTACGAGCAGCATGAATCAGACACCGGCCGTGCCATTGCAGCCAGGCAAATTTTTCTCAGAAACGCTGCATAGTTTCAGAGATAGCATACTTTGAGAAGCTGGCCAGAGACTATATGTCTTGTATGACTAGCCCAATGTAGGTCCTTGGTAGGCATCTTCCCGCCCTATTCCAGTTAACAGACAGGTCTGTGCATAGAAAGAAACCTGTCAGTTATGGAATGCGGGGTGGGGAGAAGCCACTGGGTACATTTGCTTTGGACTAGTCATGCAAGACACATAGTCACTAGTCAGCTTCTCAAAGTATGTTTTTTTCTGAAACAACGTAGTGTTTCAGAGTAAAACATGCCTGGCTGCAATAACGCAGCTGATGCCAGATTCATGCTGCCAGTGGATCATGCAGCATGAATCTGATGAAACGTTCCCTTTAACCTTGATACCAGTCAACTTGTAGTGCAAATATAAGTACTTACATTCCATGTTACCACCCATGATAAAAAGACTATTAATTTTTTGTGGAAGTGTTGGATCCATGTTCACAGCTAAAGCAAGGTTAGTCAATGGTCCAGTTGCAACAAGAGACACCTGTATTAAAATGTAAAGTACAAGCAATGTAAACCGTACAGCGATAAGAACTCTATTAAGAATGAGGATTCTTTAAGTACATATGCAAATAGACAAACTCTCTAGGAATTGATCAGTTCACTTATCCATAGGGAACATGACATTATTCATATTCAGGTTTTCACATGGGATTATGCAAATCATTCTCAAAGAATAACGAAATAATCAAATAGAAACGACAAGTTCACTTCAGCATTAGGCAAGGATCACACATGCGAGAAACACGGACAAGTCTCGCATGTGAATTCCCATCACTGCCACCGGCACTCGGGAGCGGAGTGTGTGGCTGCATGTATTTCTATGCAGCCGCTCGCTCCGCTCCCAAGTGCCAGTGGCAGTGACGGGAATTCACATGCGAGACTCGTCCGTGTTTCTCTCATGTGTGATCCTCGCCTTAGTTGTATTCTTGGAGTCCGTAGAAATTTATGTCCACACCCTTGTGTTCCAATGCAAGACTCAATTTAGAGTAACACATAAGTAGGCAAATTTGCAAAAAATCCCAAACTATATGTTATTGTACACCTGAGAAGATGCATTCTGCAAGCCACTGCTCCGTCATCTGTATAAGTACTTAGTCTTCCTCCACTACCCACACTGCCCAGGAGATCTGGCATCTGCTGACCATGTACAGGGGCACATTTATAACATTATTTCAGCACAGGAAAAAAAATTTAAAACATCCAATTGTGGAACTTATTTTTATTCCAAGATCTATTAAATAAAATGTACCGTACTTTGTTTGTGAGACAACCCTGAAATCTGAAATTTACAAAAATTAGTGATTTTCAAACTTTTTATTGCTCTTCCCTTAAAGGAGTTGTCCAGGCTTATCACGAAAGTCTGTACCGCGCACTATGAGGATTCTCCGATGCCGGTAGCGGGGCCAAGCAGTGATATGCTGCACATATGTGATATGCATACTTCCGGCCTCATTATTGCACGGCACAGCTGAATAGAACTTAATTGAGAGTGGATGCACATGTCTACAGTGGCTGCAGGCTTTTGTGATAAGTCTGGCCACCCCTCTAAATGGATAGTATAGTAATCTCCGCTTTGCAATCCAGCTGGGCCTTTCTTTACTCTTCTCTGCATCATGCACTTTCACCCTGCCCTCTCAGATGTTGCCAATCACAGGTCAGCAGCTTTTGATACTGAGACAGCTGCTGAGCTGTGATTGGCTGTCTAGAAGGGAGAAAGGGATAAAAGTGTACGACCCCAGAAAAGACTCTGAAAAAGCACCCAGTTGGACTGCCAAGCAGAGATTTCACATAGTGCACTTCAGAAGGAACAAATATGAATCTCTCTGCAACGGCGTGATGCAGCGAAGAACGGAAAGGAACGGCAGAATCAGAAGAGCTCCTGGAGTTTTGAAAAGTATTCCAACTTTTTTGAGTAAGTGACAGGTCCTCTTGAGTGTTTCAATTGTATTAAATCTAGATGTGAAATTGAAACAATTATTTTTTGCAGATATTCAATTTTAATCATTGTTTTCTATAACACAAGGTCAAAACAGAAATACAAAACTCAATATTTATATTAATATTTTGATATCTACAGTGCTACTTAAATCAAATTCAGGGCTCAGAAATGAAGGAGCAGCTTTTGAGGCCTACTTTTTATTACATTTTACAAATGAAAAAATAAAGTGTGGGCGGGGTTATACATTGCATACATCTAAAGCAGAAAAAAAAAGATTTTATCAAATCTGCACCAAGCAATCCAGTAGTGGATACAGGCTCTCTGCCACTACATCATGCTGCGCTCAGATTCCAGTATATATGGCTCCATGCAAAACGGATGACACACAGAAGACATACTTCGTATGTCACTGTTCCATCCCATTTTCATCTGTTTTTAACTACCGTATTTTTTGAACTATAAAACACACCAAAAGACGTACCCTAGGTTTAGACAGCAGAAAATATTAAAAACATTTTACCTATTGATTAAAACATCCCTAGTGGTGTAAAGTGGAGGAGTCATTATCACTAATTTTAATGCACTTGTGTGGAATATAGAGGTAATAGATATCTAGAATTAAGTGTTTCTCTCATACATAGTCCTGCCCAGCACTTCTGGGACAACACATATGGCAGCTCTCTCAGGAGCTTCAGTATGGAGACCTCTTTGCCTCCACACAACACAGACCAAGGAAAAAAAACTGGCTGGACATTTATTTCCCAAGCCACATCCTTGAGGTGGGGGTAAGGTGAGTAAGTGTCCCACCCATCTCTTTACCTACTTACCTAAAAACCTACCTAAAATATGGCCGCTTAACTCCTTCAGCACATAGCATGCTGAAAAGAAACTTATGGGTTTCTAGATCACGGAGGAAAGCAATCTCCGTGACACATATCTCTCCTCACAAACAGTGCCAGTGACCCCATCATAATATGTACATATAGACACACACAGCTCTGCTACCTATGCACACATAGATGCACACAGCTCTGCTACCTATGCACATATAGATGTACATACATCAGCTACATATGCAGATATAGACACACTGTTATGGACTGACCTGCACTGGTATTGCAACCACTACGAGCAGCACCGGCAGGTGGCTTAGTAAGGAATAGCCAGAGGTTGGTACACAGGAGCAGCAGTATAGTAAAAGGATCAGCAGGTTGCGTAGTCAGGAATAGCAATAGCCAGAGATTGGTACATAGGAGCAGCACTATAAAGGATCAGCAGGTTGCGTAGTCAGGAATAGCCAGAGGTCAGTTACTTTACATTATACCTGTATACAGCATTCTTCATACACACACATTATTCACGGGTGGCCAAATTAATGTAGCTTACCATTGCAGGATCTGATTACACATTTAGTACGGAAACATACTAGAACTTGAAATAGTAATCTTTTAAACCATATTAAATGTTAATAACTGAAGACAATAAGCTGAAGCTGGAATGTATCTGTACAATAACTCACCTCGCCCGGGTAATCATTTATTATCCTAATCATTGCAAGAACGGCATGCTCCTTCTGCAGAAGGTCAAGATCAGGGGATGAAGAATCGGGTGCATCACCCAATCCATCCACACCATGGTAAAAGCTGGCATGGACAGACTTCGACAGTAGTGGTTTAGCTGCCCCTCTGTATACAGGAATCTACAAGACAGATACAAAATCATCTAAATAACATAAAAATAATACAGACCTTGTCTGCTATTTTTGAATCTTTCATAAAAATGAAAGGAAAAAGTAGGTGTGCCCACTCTTTCACTCCATGACAGCACAGACTGAAGGTCTATTTTAGATTTATAAGAATTTTTGACATAACCTATCAAAATACCATAAATATGCCAGATGATGTAACCCCTTTAACCCCTTAATAATATATGACGTACAGGATCACAGGTTCAAATCCCCTAAGGAGACTAGCACATACAGTGAAAATAAAAATGTTTGAAATATGGTAATATGAAACAAAAGAAAAATATTTGGTATCACGGCTTTCGTAAAAGTCTGATCTATAAAAATATGAAATAACTTAATCCAATCAGTGAAAAGCATGAAGAGAAAAAAAAAATCAGAACGGCAGAATTGTGGGTTTTTTGGCCGCTGTAACAACACAAAATAATGTAATAGGAGGCGATTAAAACATCGTATCTACCCCAACATGATATCAATAAAAACATCGGCTCGGGGCGCAAGAAATAAGCCCTCATACAACTCTACATCCCAAAAATTGAAAATATTACAGCTCTCAAAAAGTGGCATCACAACAATTATGCATGCTTGGCATCTCTATAATCATACTGACCTGGAAAATTATATTAAAAGGTCATTTTTACCCTAACATAAAGGCTGTAAATAAAAAAAAAAACAATTGCAAAATTGCTATTTTTTTGCTATTTCAACACACATGGATTTTTTTTTCCTGTTTTCCAGTGCATCACATAATATAAAGTGAATGGTGCCAAAAGTACAACTCATCCAGCAAAAGACAAGCCCTCACCAGCCTATGTCAATGGGAAAGTAGAAACATTATGGATTTTGGAATAAGGAGGAAAAAAAAAATGGCAAACAGAAAATGTCTAATAGATATCCACATTCCATCTGTGTGCCAGTGTCATGCATACGTGGTTTTATATCTGTGTGACATCTGTATTTATACATCAACAGTTTAAAATCCACATGATCAACTAGTTTCCTATGTTAAGAATTGCTAGGTAACCATAAATCATAAGCAATACAGATGATCCATTTTTTTTGCACAATCATTGACTGGAATAAGAGAGTCTCATATGAATTACGGGAGAGAATAGTACAAGCGGTGATTTCACACATAAACTAAGTAGGTGTAAAAAAAACTGTCATCTGAAGGGCCCTGATGCAAAACACTGGTCAGTGTTCTGTTTCTGTGATATCCAATTTTAACACAGACAGAACATGTACATACAATACGCTAAGAAAAAAGCGGATCCGCCAGAAAAGTGCAAAAACGGATGCAAACGGAGAGAGTGGTAGAGGGAGAGGGAGAGAGAGAGAGACCCCGGACAGTGTTCTCAGCATTTGCTATGTATTTTGTATGGAAACAACGGATCCGCGGGCGGATTCCGCCAAAAACGTATAAAGACGGATCCGCCACCCATAGGCGACTATTATGCGAATAGGCGGACGCGGCGGATCCGTCATGGTCCGCTTTTTCGATGCACACAAAAAAAGTTGCAGTGGACGTTTTCAGAAACAGACGGACGCCAAAATAATGACGGATCCGTCAAAAAACGGATCAAACAGAAGACCATCTGTCAAAATCCGTCACTAATGCAAATTCAATGGGAAAAAAGCGGATCCGCCAAAAAAAATGGCGGATCCGTTTTTTTCACACTTTGGCGGATTTTGACTGACGTCGCACGACTGAAGTGTGAAAGAGGCCTAAGCCCTTCACCCCTACGCTCTATTATAAGCATTCAGCATTTATAAATGGGTAGGTCATCTTCTCTTTTTTCTCAACGTTCACAGTATTTTTCCTCAACATTCACCGTATACGGTTTTGTTTAAAAACAACTCCCTTTTTCTTTTCTTCGTTCCATCCATGTGCAATCTAGTAACCCACAATATACAACGTTTACCCAAAGTGTAACCTAACCCTCATTTGAACTTATATTCATCAAGCAGTCGGGTAGGCATTCTTTCATATTAATTTTCCTTTTTTCCTTGAACATCCATTTGTGATGCTTCCAACACTTGGATATGTAAACTTTTTCTTGTTTTCTCATTTTGAAATTGTATCATATTCATGTATATCTGTTATTATTTGTGTGAATTACTGCAGTGCTTTGATGAAGGTCCGAGTTGGACCGAAACGTTGGTGTTTTGACTGCAATAAAAATTTCTTCTTTATTCACAAGTTGAGTGCCAAGTTTATTATTATACTGCCACTTGGTTGGGTTCCTACTTGAGCACCTTCTGCGGTAGTGCCACGTTATATTCACCATAGTTACTTACCCTTACGTGAGCACACTGTCACCATGACTTCAAACGTTTTCTCTTATAACCCTGACGAGAGAAGTAACATTTTGTCCAAGTTGCATCTCTCCAGTGACTTTCTGAAGACCCCCCCATGAGAAGCCAGAGGAAGGGATTTGGAGCGGGAAGTACGCCATCAAGTCAGCTATGAGCTACACTACGCCACATTATCGGAGTATCTCCGTGTCAATATGATCCCACGAGGTCTGAGAGTGTCACTTCGTCCTACTCTATTTAGTGACTCGCCCGAATTTTGCCAGAAATTTGAGCAAATATTGAATAAATGTTCTTTGGACATTATGACTTTAACAGCTGAACATTTACAAGGAGCTATTGCCCTCACTAAGGATAAGATTGCCAATATTGAATCTCAATTGGCATCTGCAGGTACAGCGGAGGAACTTAATACTATGAAGGACAGGATTAAGGGTAACATTGAGCAGCATAGACGAGATACGGAAAACAGGAAAAGGATGAAATTTCGCAAGGACACGGAGGATTATGATAACAAGCGTGTCTATCAATGGCAGAATAGACCTACTTCTAGGGTCTTTAATACAAGATCTGATTTTCACTCCTCCAATGACCCTTCTACTTCAGGTTTCGGAATCTGACAGACGTGACCACCAAACGAGATCGGGACCTTTTTTAGGCCAAAGACGACGCCCAAGAAGAAGAGGACCCGTAGAGGGCATGGACAGAAGAGATACAGATCTCGCCAGGATTACACGCTCTCAGGTAATTACCCATTAGTGGTCAATATTTCATCCCGGACTCTGAGTATAACGGAATTTAACCTCTTGAAGAAAGGACTTTCCTACTGCCCTTCTTATAAGTTTGACACTTTTGCTATGGACATGGATTTACATCGATTTTACCGCCGTTTGAGATTGTCTGTACAATTTGCATCTACATCTGAGAGTGTACCAGTTAATCCTCCTGTACAAAAACCTTTACTCACTATCTCAGACTTGGGCTTAAGAAACAAAAGCACATATAGACCCCCACAGGGCTCACATGCGGTGGAGACATTTGTGAATTTTGTTGATACGGCATTTCTTAAACTTAGACATGATATGGAATCTGGCAAACTACATTACCGATCAAATCTATCTCCATTAGACTTTCAAGCACTCCAAACCTTGTGTCTTGATGATCAAATCATCATCAAGCCAGCTGATAAAGGGGGTGCCATTGTAGTGATGGATAAATCGGTATATACCACAGAGGTCCTACGCCAATTAAACAATGACACAATCTATACTAAATTTAGCCACAATCCTACCAGTGAGCTCAAGTCATTGATTGATCAAACATTGGCACATTATGTCTCCCTTGGAGTTATTGATTCCAAAACACAAGAGTTCCTCACTAAAAAGGATCCCATAACTCCTGTGTTTTATATTCTACCTAAAATTCATAAAAGTTTGGATAACCCCCCTCCGGAAGACCAATAGTAGCTTCGACGGATTCCTTGTTATCACCTCTCTCCATCTTTCTTGAAAAGATTCTAACACCATTGACACGTCAGGCTCCATCCTACCTTTTAGACACTGGACATTTCTTACAAACGATTCATAACCTGGGACCAGTACCTGATACAGCCATCCTTGTTTCTTTTGATGTAAAGGATCTGTATACATCTATCCCTCATCAGAAAGGTATCTCATGTGCCGTCACCTACTCCTCACATCACAGAAACCGGTAGAAATTGTGGAACTTTGTATACAACTCCTCACATTAGTTCTTACTAAAAAATTTTTCATGTTTGAGGATAACTATTACTTACAAACAAAAGGGACAGCCATGGGCTCCAATGTGGCTCCACCGTATGCCAATAGCTTTATGGCTTATTTTGAACAGGAAGTGGTTTACCCAAACTCTCTATTTAAGTCCCATTGTCTGATATGGAAAAGATTCATTGATGACATTTTTTGTATCTGGACAGGCACGCAAGATTCCTTAAATCAGTTTTTTGATACACTAAACCAAGCCTGGCCTGGCTTATCTTTTACCATAACCTCGAGCCAAGATAGAGTCAGCTTTTGGACATCTCAGTAATCAAGAATGCTTTAGGGGTAATCTCAACTGACCTATATACAAAACCTACCGATCGTAATAGCCTCCTGCATTATGATAGCCTTCACCCTCCTTCCACCAAAAAATCGATTCCAAAATCACAATTTCATCGGGTCCGACAAATAGTTTCAGACCCCACAATAAGTCAATTAAGGATAGAGGAGATGCATAAAAAATTTGAAGAACGGGGCTATCCTACAG
This sequence comes from Oophaga sylvatica, assembly GCA_033576555.1. NCBI lineage: Eukaryota > Metazoa > Chordata > Amphibia > Anura > Dendrobatidae > Oophaga > Oophaga sylvatica. Next base: position 221,494,909 of record JARQOD010000002.1, on the reverse strand, counting down.
ATCTACTCAACGAGGCTAAAAGGCCTATTGAGGCCTCACGTAGGTCTATTTTGAATCGTATTCCCCTAGTGCACACGTTCCATCCTTATGTTCATATTTTGCATCATACCATAAGGAAACATTGGAATATATTAAAAACAGCACATCCTAATGTTAAAGAATTTCAGAATCCTTTCTACCGTGTTATAAACGCCCCCACAACATTCGTGATTCTTTAGTTAGAGCGGACATGGGCACACAAGAACGTAAATCACTGCAGAGATTCTTACATAAACCTAAAATGGGCACGTACCCTTGTTTGCATTGCAATCAATGCAATAATGTAATAAAAGGTGATACATTCTTTCACCCACACTCTGAAAAAAATTCCAGATCAAAGACTATTCAACATGCGACTCCTCATATGCATCTACTTGATAAAATGCCCTTGCGGGCTTTTATACGTAGGAGAAACAACGCAACCAATAAAGGATAGAATTTCGAAGCACAAATCCACCATCCGCTGTAAGAACACATTGTTACCCATTCCGTTTCATTTCATCTCCAAGGGACACTCTATCTCCCAATTAAAATTTCAGGTGATAGAGTTAATCACTCCATCTAGACGGGGGGGTGCACGTATTCAGCATTTGAAGAAAAGGGAATCTTATTGGATCCACCATCTACAGACGTTACATCCACGTGGGTTGAATAGGGAGTACGATTTGCATTCTTTTATTTAATGACTCATTCTATCTTAATGATCGTTCTATCGATGACATATTATTTTTAACTATTTGTTATTGCCTGTATAAGTTCTTTAATATTGATGCTGACGAATTATTTATATCACAATATTGATGGTATTATTTCCTTTCACAGAGTCGTCTATACTGATTACCAATCTGATCCCTCTCCTACCTAACCTCTGGATTCCTTCATATCCCTACTCGACTGCTCAACATATAATTTTTATTGTTTTATGTGTATTATTTTATTTATTTAGTTCCTTTAAATATGGCGCCTGGAACGCAAATCGCTTGTTACAGGATGCTATTAGAATTCATTCACGCCCCCCAATGTGTCATAAGTACTTGGCAACGCAAACTTTAGATCAAAAGGAACGCAAGTAGCGACGCCATTGGTGACGCACTTCCTAGCGAGCGCCATTGGTGACGCAATCAGCGATGCGTCTTATACAGAGCTTTTTAGAACGCAATTATTGGCATTAGAACGCAGGAGCGACGTCTTGTACAACGCACTTCCGATCGCCATCTCTATACTGCACATTTGAGAACGCAAAATCTGCAGTGATGCCATTAGTGACCACTTCCGGTTTACGTCCCGCACTAAGCCGCCTCTAGCACATAAATACGGCGTATGTGGGCACAATACCTCACTCCAACAAGAGGCGGAACCGCGTTGGGAGTGCACCTGAACCATCCCTTGTACCATTACTACCGGTAAGATACTTTATTCACCACTTGGGGACTGGAATACGATTTCACTTTATAGCGCCTTATATTGTATTTGAGGGTATCCACATATTTGTTTCTAGATTTGTTGCGCAGAGCCTCCATACTCCTGAGCGAGCTATTTGGAAACTGCACTCACTGTTCGAGTAAGCGTTCAATATTTATCCACATTAATTCTGTACAATATTTAATTTTATCACCTAGAAGAGTAACTACACAACATAGATGGCCTTTTTTATAATACCAATTCTCATAGTTATGACGTGTCATTTACCATTATGGGCATTTATAGTATCACTGTACCTGTTTAAAGATATATATATATTAATCTTATTCCTAAATGTTCAATATTTATTGCTCAAGTTACACTAGTGTTAATCCGGTGGATACTGGTAACTCTTTACTCTCATGCCCAGGTACTGTGTTATTATTTTTCTCACATCTCACTTAAGTGGACATCCTCACTGATAGTTCACTGAATTATCAATTTTTGCTCATAGATATATTTTGACCCTCTTCAGGGACACGGGTTCTATTATAAGCATTCAGCATTTATAAATGGGTAGGTCATCTTCTCTTTTTTCTCAACGTTCACAGTATTTTTCCTCAACATTCACCGTATACGGTTTTGTTTAAAAACAACTCCCTTTTTCTTTTCTTCGTTCCATACGTTCCATCCATGTGCAATCTAGTAACCCACAATATACGTTTACCCAAAATGTAACCTAACCCTCATTTGAACTTATATTCATCAAGCAGTCGGGTAGGCATTCTTTCATATTAATTTTCCTTTTTTCCTTGAACATCCATTTGTGATGCTTTCAACACTTGGATATGTAAACTTTCTCTTGTTTTCTCATTTTGAAATTGTATCATATTCATGTATATCTCTTATTATTTGTGTGAATTACTGCAGTGCTTTGATGAAGGTCCGAGTTGGACCGAAACGTTGGTGTTTTGACTGCAATAAAAATTTCTTCTTTATTCACAAGTTGAGTGCCAAGTTTATTATTATACTTCACCCCTACGCGACCTTGGGTTTTTACATTTTTGAGCTTCCGTTTCTTGCTCCCCTTCATCCCAGAACCATAACTTTTTTTATTTTTCCATCAATATGGGCATGTGAGGACTTGTTTTTTGCAGGATGAGATGTACTTTTGAACACCATTAGTTTTACCATATAGTGTACTGGAAAATGGGAAAAAAAATTCAAAGCACGGTGAAATTGCAGAAAAAATCCAATTACACAATTGTTTTTTGTTTTACTCGGTTACCATGTTCACTACATGCTAAAACTGACCTCCATTATGATTCTCCAGGTCCTTATGAGTTAGTAGATACCAAACATGTCTAGGTTCTTTTTTATTTAAGTGGTGAAAAAAAATCCAAAGTTTCTTAAAAAAGTTGCCATTTTCAGAGACCCATAGCATCTCCATTTTTCGTGATCTCGGATTGGGTGGGGGTTTATTTTTTGTGTGCCGAGCTGACATTTTTAATGATACCATTTTGGTGTAGGTATGATCTTTTGATCGCCCGTTATTGCACTTTAATGCAATGTTGCAGCGACAAAAAAAACTTAATTCGGGTGTTCTGACTTGTTTTCTCGTTTGCGCGGATTTTATATATTGATAGATCAGACGATTCTGAATGTGACAATACCAAATATGTGTATTTTTTTTGTTTTATTTTGAATGGGGCGAAAGGGGGTGATTTGAACTTTGTGTGTCTGTGAAAACTGATACAGACATGCCCATGTTATTCCGGAAGCACAGATGAAAAGTCCCAATAGAATTCTATGGGTCAGTGAAAAACAAGTATAGCACACAGATAGCCTCAGTGTGCGGTGCAGAACATTGATGAAAATCTGATGACACACTGACCAAACACTGATGACACACTGACCAAACACTGAAGACTCACTGATCCAAAACACTCATGGTTCTGGTAGCAATTTTTGTATGTGTGAAAAACACTGATGTCCAAATGAGGCCTAACTGATGATCTTGGCTACTGAAGCTCAGCTACTGTTCACTTCAATGGAAGCAGCACCTAATTAAGCCCCCTGGACTTGCAAATACATGATCAGTGGAGGTGCACGGTGTCAGACCCCAATGATCTGATATTGATGAGAAATCTTAAGGATTGATTATCAAAATCTAAGTCTTAGGCCGGGGTCACACTTGCGAGAAACTCGCACGAGTCTCGCACCTCACTGCTGCCAGTACTCGGACAGGAGCATTCAACTGCATAGAAATATATGCAGCCGCACACTCTGGTCCGAGTGCCGGCTGCAGTGCTGGGTATTGAGGTGCGGGTTTCTCGCAAGTGTGACCCATCCTTAGACAGACTCTTTTTAAAGTTGATTTCCTTGTCCCATTTGAAAATGAACCTCAGGTCAGAAAACGAAAAGTCACCTGGAGTCTATTGCAAATTTTTAGGACTCGTAAAACATTCTGGCAAACATTTTCTAAAGTAGTATTTCCGTGGCAGCACGTGATTCCCAGGATTTCAACATGAGGAGCAGCTAGGGCCAACATCAGAGCTTGAGCATCATCTACACCACAGTCCACATCTACTAGTAGTAATTTCTTGGCCATCTTTGGATATCTGTAAGAATAAAAGAATAAAATATACGGTAGGTCTAATAGTTGCCATGACTATAAAGCCTCATGCACACCAGCTTATTATCAAACTCTGTACAGACTCAGAATTACCAAAATAAGGATATAATACTGTGCACACAAAGGTCTTTAAAGATGTGTTTTCAAGGACGGTAACTTTTCATCATATCTCACGTACTACACCTTGGGGATATTTTTGAACGTAAACTGACCAGAGGCGCAGAATTTTAAATCTACATCATGTACAAGGCACTGGCTGTATGAACTCAGCCATGTATGGTTGACTCTGAAATGCTGTGGTGTTTCAAGAAAAACCATATTTTAAAAGCCACCAGGGACCAAGGCCATGCTGTATGCTGTAGGCTAGTCAGAACGGTGGTTCTCCATCAGATTCTCCCCATCTGCTGCTCTGGATTGATAGGTCTCTGAGATCCTACCGCCAGTGCCTGATACATGTTGCCCAATCCATCAACTGACAGCTTTACTTTAAAGAAAGTCAGTCCCCAAAAAACTCAAATTAAACGTCATATATGGGACTCAGCCCTTGTAAAACTCATACATATAGAACAGATTTAATTACTTTAGTTTTGCATAAAGAAAATTATACTACATATGTAAATGATGGGTCCTTGGTGCACTGATCCACCACTCAATTAGCATCCTCCGCTCTTCTCTATAGTTTGACTGACAGCGCAAGTGATGCCGAAACTGAATCCTCGACCCTGCATGTCCGCACTGAAACTGCAGGAGACAAGTGCATACACAGGCTCCGATACATGAAGGCCGGCGTAGACAATGCAGGTCTTGATGAAGGTGTGTGTTGGTGTCAGACGCTCCTGAATCCTTAAGAGGCACATAACTCTTAATGAGAAGCGAGATACACTGCTGCCCTCTTCTTCACCTCCTGGAAA
>JARQOD010000002.1:221464239-221489823 GCA_033576555.1 Oophaga sylvatica | reverse complement strand
TTTTGAAGCATCAAAAATCTATCAAATATGCGCATGCGGATGAGTGCTTCAAAAAACGCATTACTGTCTATGGGAAAGCATTGGTACGCAAGGACATGGGCATGCGGACTTCAGACTGCGCATGTCCAGGAGTTTGAGCTTTGGGGGTGACAGACTCCATTTCATCTGCTCTCTGTTCCTGGAGGTGCAGGACTCTCTGTCCTGGGGCAAATCTGCATTATAAACCAGGAAATGCACAAGAGCTGACAATCTAATGACTATGTATTACATAGTCTGAAGACAATGCACATCATTATACATAGATACAGATCACACAGACAACCGCAAGCATAGGAAAAGGACGAGGCTTCCAGCTGGGCACCAAAGTTCACCATGTGCTGCAGATAAGTGGCTGCAGACATTACTCAGCAGATGCATGCAGTCACAGGACACGGTCCCCAGTCAGCAGGTCGCCATTCTCCACTTACCTGCACTGCCACTTGGTGCTATCTGCACTCTGCTGACTGCGGCAGTGACAACGTCTTCCCCCTCACTCAGGCTCCCGCCCACTGCTCGGATTCGTTCTCCTGCGATCCCTGAGCTGTCAATCAGTAGCAACACGTGACATTCACCTAAGCACCAACCACCCGCTGCCATGTCTGTGGGAGGAGGGCGGGACTCTGCTGACAGGAATAATGTACAGTATTGTTCACAGGGGAACAGAGAGCCAGTCTTCTTACCACAGTGGCCTGTGTGACTGAGCAGGCACAGTATAGGGAAGATAGGACATGTCCTCTGAGGGAAGAGTGAAAGTAAAACTTATAGGAAATGTCCTCTGAGAGGAAAACCTAAACTTGTGCTTAGAAATAGAAAGATGAGACTTACCCATTCAAGTATATGGGTGTGAGAAAATAAATCAGGTAGCACAGCATAGCATCTAATATTTATGGATACGTTACAATTCTGTAACACAGGCAACTGTAAATGATGCTGCAAATGATTTAGGCTGTGTTTCCACGGTCTGGAACCACAGCGCTTTGAACAGAGCGGAAAGTCCACTCCGCCCAAAGCCCCGCCCCCTTCTGAACGCGCGTGTCATTGAACACATCCGGAATCACGGCAGCGCTACATAGGCCGGTATTATTTACCTGGCGGCGACGGAGCGTCGCCGCAAGGGAAAGGGACATGCTGCGATCTAAAAAGACGCGCCGCATGTCCGTTAGCGCAGGTCTGCCGCCTGCGTGTTTTTACGCATAGTGGAGACGGGATTTCTTGAAATCCCCTCCACTATGCTGTAACATCTGGACGCTGCGTGTTTGACGCTGCGCCAGTACACAGCGTCAAACACGCAGCATTTACTGAAGGAATCCTGATCGTGGAAACACACCCTAATAACTGCTGAGAAAAAAAACTGCACACAGATGACAAGTGAGAAGAGAATCGTCCAGCTTTTCGGGATAAAAATAACAGATTCTTATATATGATGCACAGATATGGCAGAGAAATAAAGGTATAGTATAATGACAAAGGTTTCACTTCTTACATTACATGAGTGATATCTGTTGTAAATTCTACAATAGCTCAGAAACAGGAGATTCCTCACAGCGCACAGTGCGTGCCCTGGGGGGGATTCAAAAGTCTGCAGTCACTCAGAGTGACTGCAGACTTATCAATGTGGACCGGACAGTATAGTCCTCCATACAGTATTATGGGCACCACATAGTCCTCCTTTCAGTTTTATGGGCACCACATAGTCCTCCATGCAGTACTATGGGCACCACATAGTCCTCCATACAGTATTATGGGTATCACATATCCATCCATACAGTATTATGGGCCTCACATGATGTCAACGCACCCTCTGCGCTAAGACGTCACAGAGCTCATACACAGAGGGAGAATGATCGGAGAGGGAGCATCAGCAGACGGCTTCCTCACTCATCATTGTAATGGTGCTGGTTCCGCGCCCTCATGACTCTCGAGCCCCATAGCATGCCGTGTCCCCGCCAGCTTGTGGAACCACTGGTTTGTCCAGGCCCATAGTACTTGCTCACGTGCGCTAGGTGGTGATGTTGGCACTGATATATGTGTCATAGCTGAGCACCATCAAATATTAAGCAGTGGGTGAAATGCTTTAGGACACATACTGTACCCTTAAATCAAAGGGATTTATGAAAAGAAAATAAGCAGCACACTGATTAAATAAGAAACGTAAAGAACTCTTTATTAGCCCATGTGGTAACATTTCAATTTCATAGCAGATACATGTTCTGTTATTATTATTATTATTTATATATATAGCACCATTGATTCCATGGTTGGTTACATACAAATTACAGATATCACTTATAGTAAACAAACTAACAATGACAGACTGATACAGAGGGGAGAGGACCCTGTCCTTGCAGGCTTGCATTCTACAGGATGGTGCGGAAGGAGATAGTAGGTTGGGGGATTGCAGTAGCTCCGGTGTTGGTGAGGCGGTAGCTCCGGTACTGGTGAGGAGGCAGCGGTTTCATTGCAGGCTGTAAGCTTTCTTGAAGAGGTGGGTTTTCAGATTCCATCTGAGGATTTGAATGTGGTTGATAGTCGGACGTGTTGGGGCACAGAATTCCAGAGGATGGGTTGTAGATGGCTTTGTAGGTCAGTATTAGTCATTTGAACTGGATACCCTGAGGGAATGGGAGCCAGTGAAGAGATTTGCAGAGGGGAGAAGCGGAGGAGAGAGATGAATTAGTCTGACAGCAGAGTTAAGGATGGACTGGAGAGGTGTGAGGGTGTTAGCATGGAGGCCACAGAAAAGGATGCAGTAAGTCGAGGCGGGAGATGATGAGGGCATGCACAAGCATTTTAGTAGATTGAGGGTTGAGGAAAGGACGGATTCTGGAAATATTTTTGAGTTGGAGGCGACAGGAGGTGGAAAGAGCTTGGATGTGCGGTTTGAAGGACAGGGCAGAGTCAAGGGTTACTCTGAAGCAGCGGACTTCTGGTACGGGGAAAGTGTGATGTCATTAATTTTGATCGATAGATCAGGTAAGGAAGATCTGTGAGATGGAGGAAAGAGGATGAGTTCAGATTTGTCCACACTGAGTTTGAGGAAGCAAGAGGAGAAGGAGGATATGGCTGATAGACACTTCGGGATTCTGGACAGCAGAGAGATAACGTCTGAGCCAGAGAGGTAGATCTGAGTGTCATCTGCATAAAGGTGGTACTGGAATACATGGGACTTTATGAGTTGCCCCAGGCCAAGCGTATAGATTGAGAAGAGTAGGGGTCCTAGAACAGAACCTTGGGGGACTCCAACAGAGAGAGGGTAGGATGAGGAGGTAGTGTGGGAGTGGGAGACGCTGAATGTGCGGTTGGAAAGGTATGAGGATATCCAGGATAGGGCGAGGTCTTTGATGCCAAATGAGGAGAGGATCTGTAGTAGGAGGCAGTGGTCAGCTGTGTCGAAAGCAGAGAACAGGTTTAGAAGGAGGACTGTAGAGTATTGTCCGTTAGCTTTGACTGTAAGTAGGTCGTTAGTAATTTTGGTCAGGGCAGTCTCAGTGGAATGATGGGGGCAGAAACCAGATTGTAGATTGTCAAAGAGCAAGTTAGATGAGAGGTGGGAGGAAAGTTCAGCGTGACCGTGCTGCTCCAGGAGTTTGGAAGCGAATGGGAGCAGTGATATTTGGCGATAGCTAGACATACCGGTTGGTTCAAGGGTTGGCCCTTTAACCCCTTAACCCCCAAGGCTGGTTTGCATGTTAATGACTGGGCCAATTTTTACAAAATAGTTACTAAATAACATTTCCCACATGTCTACTTTACATCAGCACAATTTTGGAAACAAAATTTTTTTGTTAGGAAGTTATAAGGGTTAAAAGTTGACCAGCGATTTCTCATTTTTACAACACCATTTTTTTTTAGGGACCACATGACATTTGAAGTCACTTTGAGGGGTCTATATGATAGAAAATGTCCAAAAGTGACACCATTCTAAAAACTGCACCCCTCAAGGTGCTCTAAACCATATTCAAGAAGTTTATTAACCCTTCAGGTGCTTCACAGGAATTTTTGGAATGTTTAAAAAGAAATTAACATTTAACTTTTTTTGCACAAAATATTTACTCCAGATCCAATTTTTTTTATTTTACCAAGGGTAACAGGAGAAATTGGACCACAAAAGTTGTTGTGCAATTTGTCCTGAGTACACTGCTATATGTGGGGGGAACCACTGCTTGGGCGCACGGCAGATCTCGGAAGGGAAGGAGCGCCGTTTGACTTTTCAATGCAAAAATGGCTGGAATTGAGATCGGACGCCATGTTGCGTTTGAAGAGCCCGTGATGCGCCTAAACAATGGAAACGCCCCACAAATGAGACCATTTTGGAAAGTAGACCCCCTAAGGAACTTATCTAGATGTGTGGTGAGCACTTTGAACCCCCAAGTGCTTCACAGAAGTTTATAACGTAGAGCCAAGAAAATAAAAAATCATAATTTTTCCTCAAAAATGATCTTCTGGCCCCAATTTTTTTATTTTCCCAAGGGAAACAGGAGAAATTGGACTCCAAAAGTTGTTGTGCAATTTGTCCTGAGTACGCTGATACCCTATATGTGGGGGTAAACCGCTATTTGGGTGCATGGCAGAGCTTGGAAGGGAAGGAGTGCCATTTGACTTTTTCAACGCAGAATTGGCAGGACGCCATGTCGCATTTGGAGAGCTCCTGATGTGCCTAAACAGTAGAAACCCCCCACAAATGACACCATTTTGGAAGCTAGACCCTTCAAGGAACTTATCTAGATGTGTGGTGAGCACTTTGAATCCCCAAGGGTTTCACAGAAGTTTATAATGTAGACCCATAAAATTCAAAAAACATAATTTTTCCACAAAAATGATCTTTTCACCCCTAATTTTTATTTTCCCAAGGGTAACAAAACCACAAAAGTTATTGTGCAATTTGTCCTGAGTACCCTGATACCCCATATATGGGCGTAAACCATTGTTTGGGCGTATGGCAGAGCACGGAGGGGAAGGAGTGCCGTTTGACTTTTTCAATGCAAAATTGGCTGGAATTGAGATTGGACGCCATGTCGCGTTTGGAGAGACCCTGATGTGCCTGAACATTGGAAACTCCCCACAAGTGACCCCATTTTGGAAACAAAGCAAAGGAACTTGTCTAGATGTGTGGTGAGAACGTTGAACCCCCAGGTGTTTCACTAAAGTTTATAACGCCCGAGCGTGAAAATAAAAAAATCATATTTTTTTCCACAAACATGATTTTTCAGTCCCAAATTTTTTATTTTCCCAAGGGTAACAGGAGAAATTGGACCCCAAAAGTTGTCCAATTTGTCCTGAGTATGCTGATACCCCATATGTGGGAGAAAACTACTGTATGGGCACGCGTTGGGACTCGGAAGGGAAGTAGTGACGTTTTGGAATGCAGACTTTGATGGAATGGTTTGCGGGCGTCATGTCGCATTTGGAGAGCCCTGATGTGCCTAAAAAGTAGAAACCCCCCAATTCTAACTCCAACCCAATACACCCCTAACCCTAATCTCAACCCTAATCATAACCCTAACCACAAACCTAACCCTAACACTCCTAACCCTATCTTTAGCCCCATCTCTAACCCTAACTTTAGCCCCAACCCTAACCCTAATGGGAAAATGGAAATAAATACATTTTTTAATTTTATTATTTTTCCCTAACTAAGGGGGTGATAAAGGGGGGGTTGATTTACTATTTATAGCAGGTTTTTATGATTGGCAGCTGTCACACGCTAAAAGACGCTTTTTATTGCAAAAAATAGTTTTTGCATCACCACATTTTGAGAGCTATAATTTTTCCATATTTTGGCCCACAGATTCATGTGAGGTCGTTTTTTTTTGCGGGACGAGTTGACATTTTTATTGGTACCATTTTTGGGCACATGACATTTTTTGATCACTTTTTATTATGATTTTTGTGAGGCAGAATGAACAAAAAACAGCAATTCATGAATTTCTTTTGGGGGGGCGTTTATATTATTCCGCGTGTGGTAAAATTGATAAAGTAGTTTTATTCTTTGGGTTATTACGATTACAGCGATATCTCATTTGTATCATTTTTTATGTTTTGGCGCTTTTATACAATAAAAACTATTTTATATAAAAAATTATTACTTTTGCATCGCTTTATTCAGCGAGCTATAACTTTTTTATTTTTTCACTGATGATGCTGTATGGCAGCTCGTTTTTTGCGGGACAAGATGTCGTTTTCAGCGGTACCATGTTTATTTAATTCTGTCTTTTTGATCGCGTGTCATTCCACTTTTTGTTTGGCTGTATGATAATAAAGCATTGTTTTTTTTCCTTGTTTTTTTTTTTTAAGGGGTTCACTACAGGGGTTAACTAGTGGGACAGTTTTATAGGGCGGGTCGTTACGCCTCGGTGATACTAAATATGTGTACTTTTATTGGTTTTTTTGTTTACATAATAATGTGTTTATTGAGGAAATATTTTTTTTATTTATTTATTTAGGGATGTTTTTGTAAATATTTTTACACGTTTATTTTATTTTTTTTATATTTTTACATTGTCTCAGGGTGGGACATCATTATATAGTGTCAGATCGCTGATCTGGCACTTTGCAGAGCACTGTGTTAGATCAGCGATCTGACAGGCAGTGCAGGAGGCTTGCCAGTTGGTGAGGCCCTCGGAACAACGTGATCACATCGTGTTGTTCTGAGGGTCTCAGGGAAGCACGCAGGGAGCCCCCTCCCTGTGCGATGCTTCCCTGTGCCACCGGAACACTGCGATCATGTTTGATCGCAGTGTGCCGGGGGTTAAAGTGCCGGGAGCGGTCCGTGACCTCTCCTGGTACTTATTGCCGGGTGTCAGTTGTGAGAATCAGCTGACACCCGGCCGTGAGCAGCCGCGCTCCCCCCGAGAGCACTGCTGATTGCGTATGAAGTACTCTTCCGTCCTTGTGAATTAAGTCTCAGGTCACATGGACAGAATAGTACGTCAGATGGAAGAAATGGGTTAAGGATAGGCGTGATTGTAGCATGTTTGAAAGCAGAAGGGAAGGTACCAGAAGTTGTGATAGGTTGAAGAGGTGAGTTAGAAATGGGATAAGAGTGGTGATGAGGTTGGGGAGGAGGTGGGATAGGATGGGGTCGAGTGCACAGGTGGTGAAGTGTGATTTGGAGAGGAAACAATTAAGCTTCACTTCACTGATGTTGGAGAGGAAGGTTATGGGGAAAGACATTGGTCTGGTATACAAAGGGTTTGTGGTGGTTGAACAATAAAGACTTACCTTGTTTGATCAATCTTATTTTTGAAGTGTGTGGCAAAGTTCTCAGAAGAGATGAGGGAGGTTAAAGGGGGCAGTGGTGGGCAGAGGAGGGAGTTAAAAGTTTTGAATAACTGTTTGGGGTTGTAGGATAGGGAAGATACGAGGGTTGTAAAAAAGGCCTCTTTAGCAGAGTTGAGGGCAGAATTGAAAGTGTGTGTTGCCTGTTTGAATGCAATGAAATCATCTTGCGAATATGTTTTCTTCCAACGTCGCTCTGCAACCCTGGATACTTGCCGGAGCTTTTTAGTGATGTTATTGTGCCAGGGATGTCTGTTGAATTGATACGTCGCACTCTGCCATGAACAAGAGGGGCGACCGCGTCAATAGCTGATGCGAGAGTGGCATTGTAGAAAGCAGTGGCACTGTCTATGTTGTGGAGTGAGGATATGGATGCCTGTGGTAGAATAGAGTCAGAGAGCATGTGGGTGTCTAGGTGTGTTATGGATCCGAAACATTGCCATATGGGCTAATAAAGAATCCTCCACTGTTTCCACAATGAAAACAAAAAAGCTACCCAAATATTAAACACGGAGGACCGTGAGAACTGCAAAAACCCACGCAAAAAAAGGTCCTCAAATAAATTAATTTTAAAATAGTTTTTATTGAACCATGTCAAAAAGTTTAAAAGGGATAATTTAAATTAATCTACAGTATTTGAGGACCTTTGTTTCCACAATGAATCGGAGTGCTGCTTATTTTCATATACACACACAATTAGAGCAGATACTTATGTTTACACCATGTATACAGGAGTCACATGACAGAAGAAGTATACACAATGTAAACAGCTCCACAGTATACTGTGTTAAGGAATATAGAGTGGAGCGGTGTATATACCATATAGTGTAGAGATATGTGCCAGTGTATATAGTGTGGATTCCACACTATATACACAGCACCATACTATGTAAACGTCTCTACACTATATGCTATAGATACACACTCTACATTATAATTAAGAAAGAATTATACTGTATACTATATTATGATGCAAACATCACATAGGAAACACACTTACAGCTCTGGCAAAAATTAAGAGAAGTACTTAATGAAGTACTTAAAGAAGGAATGTCCAGCTCCGGAATTATAATCCAAGTATACTTTATTGAAGATCCATTAAAAGTTCATAGTATGGCTGCTGTATTCATCTTATGGTAAGCCCGTACTGGGCTATCAGAGGATAGCCTCGTAAGGTCTGGACTCGTTTCGAACACTATGTGTTCTTTCTTAGACTCAGATCTGAGACCACTGCAAAATTTTTAGTTTGTCTGATTTTTCTCTTTATAGGTATAGTTTTGAGTAAAATGTATTGCTTTTTATTCTATAAACTACTGACAACATGTATCCGAATTTCCAAGCAATAAATTTTGTATTTATTTTAAGAAATGAGAAATGGTCAAAATAACAAAAAAAATGCAGTGCTTGCAGACCTCAAATAATGCTAAGAAAACAAGTTCATCATCATTTAGAAACAACAATACTAATGTTTTAACTCAGGAAGAGTTCAGAAATCAATATTTTGTGGAATAACCATGATTTTTAATCACAGCTTTCATGCGTCTTTGCATGCTTTCCACCAGTCTTTCAGACTGCATTTGGGTGAACTTATGCCTTTTCTATCTACTGGCTAACACGGTACGAAGATACACATCTTTCCTATATCACACTCGTGGTACAAAAATGTAAGCAGTTCTTCTTTGTTTGATGGCTTGTGACTATCCATCTTCCTCTTGATTACATTCCATAGATTTTCATCAGAGAAGATTAATTTACTCCAGTCCTCTATGGTCCAATCCTTATGGTCTTTGGCAAACTTCAGCCTGGCTCTCCTTTGCTTTTCATTGATGAAAGGCTTTTTTCTAGCTTTGCATGACTTGAGCCCTGCCTCTAGGAGCCTGTTACGAACTGTTCTTGCAGTGCACTTCACCCCAGCTGCCATTTCTTTTGTAGGTCACTTGATGTCATCCTGCGGTTGCTGAGTGGCATTCAAATAAGATGACGGTCATCCTGGTCAGTGAAGAGTCGTTTTCGTCCTCTGCCGGTGTGTAGCTTTGTTATCGCCAATGTCTGCTGCTTGAGCTTGTCGTAATGGACTGCCATCTTAGAAATTTTAAGGATGGAGGCAACATGACGCTCACTGTATCCCTCTGCTAGTAAAGCCAGAATTAAGCCCTTCTTTTCCTTCAACTCCTTTGTCATTGTTAAAAGTTATTTTTTCATTCCTATTACTTTTGGGATATTACCAGCACTTGTTTTGCCATCCAGCTTGTCCTATTGCAAGAGGATTGTGAACACCACAGCAGTGTTTTTTATACTTTCCTTCATTAAATAAGATCTGGTTCAGGTGATCACGTAATCAGAAGCACATGAAGTAGAATGAGGTGTACTCTGGTTGGAATTCAACTGACACTGGAATGTAATAGCTGTCAGACATGCAGAGAAGCTGATTTTTATAAAACTGTGCAGTGGTCTCTTAATTTTTGCCAGAGCTGTATACAGTTGTGCTCAAAAGTTTACATACCCCGGCAAAATTTTTGCTTTCTTGGCAAATTTTTATTGGTCTACCTGACCATGGTTTTGTTTTTACAGAGCCCCTGATGTTCCATTTTTTAATCATAGTTTGAACGATGCTCACTGGCATTATCAATTCCTTGGATATCTTTTTGTATCCCTGTCCTGTTTTATAGGAAAGATGTGTATCTTCGTACCGTGTTAGCCAGTAGATAGAAAAATATTTAGACTTGAGAGTCCTCAGTGGTTGATACCTTTTAATGGCTAACTGAAAAGATGGTAACAAATTGCAAGCTTTCGAGAATACTCAGGTCTCTTCATCAGGCAAAGACTAAAACAAAAACTGAAGAATCACATATTTATATACACAATATTTGTCTACACAAATTTATATACACAATATTTGTCTACAGCCAAGCCATCAGATACAACCGTATATGTTCCAACCCCATGGATAGAGATGAACACCTTGGTCGCCTCAGAAAGACTTTTTTGAACCAGGGCTACCATCCAAGAACAATTGAAAACCAAATTACAAGAGCCACCAGAATATCAAGGAATCACCTGCTACATTACAAAACTAAAGAAGAAAATAACCGGGTGCCTCTAGTGGTCACCTACAATCCAAATCTGGAGATGCTAAGGGGAGCTGCACGGAAACTACAACCTTTACTACAAAAAGATGCCCGATTACAATCCATATTTCCAGACCCCCCACTACTATGTTTTAGGCAGCCCCCAAATCTAAGAAGCATCATTGTCAGAAGCTCCCTGTCCTCCCCAACAGCTGCAGGAACCTTTCCTTGCAACCAGAAGAAATGTAAAACCTGTGCATCTATAATGACCACGGACAAGATAAAGATCCCCAACTCCCATCAGGACTACAAGATCCCAGGTACTTTCAGCTGCATCACATCTAATGTGGTGTACCTAATTATATGTACTAAATGTCCAACTGGGGGTCTGTATGTGGGGGAGACCGGGCAAAAACTGAGAACAAGGATGAATTCTCATCGCCACACAATAAGAGAAAAAAGAATGGATTTACCTGTGGCAAAACACTTTTGTATGCCCGGTCATAGCATGATGGATATGGAATTACTGGTATTAAAATCTAACTTCAAATCTGAGAAAGATAGAAAGGTTTGGGAATACAAACTTATGATGACCTTTGACACTCTTAGTGCTGGAATGAATATATCACACGGATTCATGTCATTCTATATCAATTAAGGAATCTGTGTCTCTGACCTTCTAGGGGCATCAAAACACAACACCAGACCCCAATCAGAGGGCAATAAAACTTTCTCTCCTTATCTATGAACTGTTCCAATATTTATGTTCATCCCTCTGCCATAATGACAGTTCTGCTTCACGTCACTTGTGTTACCTATTGCACTATTCCTGTGTCCTGTTGTGTATATAAATATGTGATTCTTCAGTTTTTGTTTTAGTCTTTGCCTGATGAAGAGACCTGAGTAGTCTCGAAAGCTTTCAATTTGTTAACATCTTTTCAGTTAGCCATTAAAAGGTATCAACCACTGAGGACTCTCAAGTCTAAATATTTTTCTGTCCTATTTTATACAGTTCAATTACCTTTTCCCGAAGATCTGTTGACAATTCTTTTGCTTTCCCCATGACTCACAATCCAGAAGCGTATGTATAATATAATAAACCTGGCACTCAACTTTGTGATGAGGAACTATTTTAATGCAGTCCAAAGAGTAGTATACAAAACGTTTCGGTCCAATTGACCTTCATCAGTTACAGACTGCTGAATGAAAAGTAGATAGAGGAAGTGGTATAACCGTACCAGGGCACGAGAGAATCCGCCTAAGGCTGGAGTCACATGGCCGTAAAACTCGTGCGATAATCGCATCGCACTGCACGGACTGGCCTGACACCTCTCCTGATCTGAGCAAGACAGCGTGATGGATTACTATGCAGAGGTCAAGCTCCGGTCAGGAGAGCCAACAGCCAGTACGAGTTTTACGATGCGATTCTCGCACGTGAAATACGGCAGTGTGTCTCTGCCCTTACGTGGGAATTGGGGACTTCAGGCTAAACCTGCATTATTGGTGCTGTGAAAAACCTTAAAACAGCATATACGCGTGCCCTTCCGTGACACAGCATCCACTGCTGTTCATCGGAGTCCAGAGTAACTCTACTGCCTCATTATATTCAATGGAATCTCTGAGGTTTCTTCTGAATCACACCATTCCGAGATTTAGATGGAAACCATATGTAAGTGTTCAGTGTAGAGCACAGGATAAATGTGATCCAAAATGTTATGTAAAATGTTCCGAACTCAATCTGTCATGGAAATATAGGAGGCTTCCATGTTACTGGTAGCACAAAGGCTTTGAACAAGCACCATGGTTCCTCGCTTCCCAAATTAAATCCAATAAATTTTGTGGTCCTAAATCCAAATGCCCCCCTTCCTTTTTAGCCCCACAGTGTACCTAAACCACATTTAGTGTCCATATGTTTGGCATTTCTGTAGCTAGCTGCCTTAATTTACAGGTACATGTCTCCAGAAGCACAAGCTGGGCTTAATGTACTGGGCACTACAATGTACAGGAACTACAATGGCAGATTTGCAATTTTCACCTTGCAGCATGCATTGCGGCTCATTTCTGGAAAATACCCATGGAGTCAAAATCATCACTACAAGTGTAGATAACGAAAAGTGAAGTTTCCAAAATGGGGTCACTTGAATGGGGATTATGCTCTTCTGTCACTTGGAGGATCTGTTTGTGGGGTCCACAACCTATTCAACGAAAATCTGTGCTCCAAATAGTGTTTTTTCCTTTAATGACACTGGGTTAATGTCACTGAAGGGAAGCCTGGGGGGCGCTAGCAGAGGGCGAAGGGCTGCACGCAGAGAGTGTTAGGACTGAGGCATGATGTGCGTGCAGGACCTGAGCCTAACAAGTCACGTGATTGCAGGGGGTGGAGGCAGAGCAGAGCCGCAGAGTTGCGTAACAAAAGCAGAAGCCAGACGGGAGCAAGGTAATCAAGGACAAGACAGTAGAGTAATCCAAGACGAACCAAGGGGTCAGAAAACTAGGAGGGAGCGCGGGATCCGAAGGGCAGGACGAGAGAGTAGTCAGGAGGTAAACCGAGTATCAGAAGCCAAAGAAGTCAGGACAGTACAGACACACGAGGCAGAAGCGAGTCCAGGGACAAACCAGGTTATACACAGAACAGAAGTATGCAGAGGAACAATGATGGTCAGAGTTATCTGAGTCAGCAGCTTGAGCCGAGTAAACAGGAGTATTACCGACCCTGAACCAGGAAATGCCAGCATTAAATAGCAGCTCCAAAACCAAAGAGAGGCCAACTAAATTAACTCTGACCTGACCAGGACAGAAACATAAAGAACCCATCCTGATTTATGACAGTACCCCCCTCTCAACTGGGGGCCATCAGACCCCCAGGTTTCCCAGGGTATCGAGCATGAGAAGACCGAACCAAACGGTCGGCATGAACCGACCAGGCAGGAACCCAAGAACAATCCTCCGGGCAATAACCTTTACAGTGCATAAGATACTGAAGAGTGCGACAGACCATCTGGGAATCCATGATGCGCTCCACCTCATACTCCATCTGACCGTCCACTAAAACGGGAGGCGAAGGAACCAATGACCCCTCCTCAACAGCCCCCAAGGGTTTCAACAAGGCCCTATGGAATACATTGGGGATCCTAAAGAACGACGGAAGACGCAACCAAAACACCACCGGGTTAACCACCTCCATAATTTTATAAGGGCCAATGAGCTTCAGCCCCAGTTTAGCCGAAGGAACCTTAAGTTTAATATTCCTCATAGACAGCCAAACTTTATCCCCAACCCGGAGCACAGGGACCACAGCCCGTCTTCTGTCAGAAAAAAGACTTAAACTTCCTCAGAGCCTCCCCAATGTTCCTCTGAACTTCCTGCCATAAGTCCCCCAACCACTGTACCACTCCATCAGCCCCAGGGCAACCAGAGTCCAAACTCCCCGAAGTGAGAGTTGAAACCCGAAATTGCAAAAGAAAGGAGACATGCCAGTAGAGTGATTCACACGGTTATTAAATGCAGACTCAGCTAACGGCAAAGCATCATACCAATCATCCTGTCTAGCAGTCAAAAGACAATGCAAAATTTGCTCCAACGACTGATTAGTCCGCTCAGTCTGTCCACTGGTTTCTGGATGGTATGCGGACGAGAAGGATAACACAACACCCAACCTCTTGCAAAATGCCCTCTAAAACATGGACACAAACTGCACTCCTCGATCAGACACAACACTCAGGGGCGTACCATGCAAGCGGACCACATGCTGCACAAACAACCTAGACAAGGTCTCAACAGAGGGTAAAGCTCCCAAGCGTACAAAGTATGCTTGTTTAGAAAACCTGTCCACCACCACCCATATGACCGTATTACCCTTGGAAGAGGAAAGATTAGTGATAAAATCCATGGACAAATGTGTCCATGGTCTATTAGGAATTGGCAAAGGCACCAATTCCCCGGCTGGCCGGTTATGGGAGCTCATTGCACGGGCACACACTTTCCACGCAGATACAAACTTCCTCACATCCGAAGTGAGCGAGGCCCACCAAAAAACCCTTGCAATGGCCCCACGAGTAGCTGAAATTCCCGGATGTCCACTCAGAGCAGAATCATGGAACTCCCGAAGCACCCCGAGACGAAACTGAATCGGAACAAACAGTTTATCCGCCGGTTTGGACGGAGGAGCTGTGACTGAGATGCCTGAATCCAACCCTGACGACACATCAGCCACCACCACCCCAGGTTCAAAAATGGAGGTTCATGGGGAGATTCTGGATCCAGACTCCGAAACAAAGCATCAGCCTTAATATTTTTGGACCCAAGACGACAAGTGATTGAGAACTGGAACCGGAGAAAAAAAGTGGCCACCTAGCCTGCCTAGGAGTCAATCTATTGGCAGACTCAATGTAAGCCTTGTGATTGATCACCACTGTAATGGGATGAGCCGCCCCCTCCAAAAAATGCCTCCATTCCTCAAAAGCCAACTTAACAGCCAGAAGTTCCCGATTGCCCACATCAGAGTTCCTTTCTGCCGGGGAGAACTTCTTGGAAAAGAAGGCACATGGTCTCAAATTAGTCAAAGTGGCGGGCCCCTGGGACAATACCGCCCTCGCCCCCACCTCCGAGGCGTCCACCTCTACCACAAAAGGTTCAGATGGATCTGGTTGAACCAAAACCAGCGCAGTCATGATGCATTTTTTCAAAGACAAAAACGGCGATACAGCTGAGACTGACCAGTTCTTAACATCAGCCCCCTTCTGCGTCAAATCAGTGAGGGGCTTAACCACCTGTGAGAACCCTTTAATAAACCTGTGGTAATAATTAGCGAATCCCAAGAAGCGTTGCGGACCTTTCAGATCCCGAGGTTGGACCCAGTCCACAATGGCCTGAACCTTCTTGAGATCCATGTGAAACCGCTCACTGTACACAACGAACCCCAAAAAAGACTGTTCCTGATTAGAGTTGAGCGATACTTTCCGATATCCTAAAGTATCGGAATCGGAATGGTATCGCCGATATCACTAAAATATCGGCGATACCCGATACCGATACCGGAAGTCCCATGTAAGTCTATGGGAACAAAATATCGAAATTAAAAAAAAACCCATTCTTGCCTTGTTGGTTAATTGTACATGAAGGAAAACAAGAAAGAGTAATGTAGAATGTATTGGGGAAGGTTGAGGAGACATTAAAGGCATAGATGTTTAACCCAATCAAATGGAATAGCATAAATTTTTTTTTTTTTAAAGATGTTCGGATTGACGAAGAAATTGACAATGTTAACGTTTTTATATTTTGGCAAATATGTATATTACACAACTTCCATGCTCTTCATCTTCACCTTTTTAACTTTTCACACACTTTCTCCTTCATAATCTTCTGCAGCATCATCTTTTTCATCAAATTATTCTTCATCTTCACCTTCTTTATCTTCTTCTTAAACTTCTTGCTATTCATCTTTGTTAACATTACTCATATTCTTCTTATTAAACTATTATTCTTATTCATATTCTGCTTCATCTTCTTCATCATATTCTTATTTGTGACAGAGAATCCTGTACTTGTAATCTGTCAAAGTATGAATTTTTCATCCTTCCGTTCTTGCTGTCACAAAAGATTTAAATTACAACAGTATTTGTCCGTGTTCAGTTTAGCCTGCAGCAGCAGGCATTTTCCAGGGGCACCACGAGGAGGAACGGACTCACCCCCATACACTGCTTAGTCTTCTTCTGCTTAGAATTTAGAGCATATATTTTGCTCTTCATTTTGGTCTTATACTTCATGTTCTTCTGCTTTTAGATCTTCTGCTTATTGTTCTTGTGTCTCTTGTTCCGTATCTTGTATTTGTAGCACAATCTTGTACCAGCTGATGTTACTGGGACACGGTTACTAAGCAGGAGGTACCTGTGCTCCAAAGCACTACCAAGGACCAGCAGACGTTGCTGGAACTCGGATACCGAGATGGAGGCACCTAGGCCAAAGGCACTGCGGAGAACCAGTTGACGGTACTGGAACCCGGACGGGTAGCAGAAGGTACAAGAGCCAATGCAAGTAACGAGGACCAGCTGACTGTGCTGGAACCCGGAGGGGCAGCAGAAGGAAAAGAGCCAATGGCACAACCGAGGACCAGCTGACGTTACTGGGACACGGTTACTAAGCAGGAGGTACCTGTGCTCCAAAGCACTACCAAGGACCAGCAGACGTTGCTGGAACTCGGATACCGAGATGGAGGCACCTAGGCCAAAGGCACTGCGGAGAACCAGTTGACGGTACTGGAACCCGGACGGGTAGCAGAAGGTACAAGAGCCAATGCAAGTAACGAGGACCAGCTGACTGTGCTGGAACCCGGAGGGGCAGCAGAAGGAAAAGAGCCAATGGCACAACCGAGGACCAGCTGACGTTACTGGGACACGGTTACTAAGCAGGAGGTACCTGTGCTCCAAAGCACTACCAAGGACCAGCAGACGTTGCTGGAACTCGGATACCGAGATGGAGGCACCTAGGCCAAAGGCACTGCGGAGAACCAGTTGACGGTACTGGAACCCGGACGGGTAGCAGAAGGTACAAGAGCCAATGCAAGTAACGAGGACCAGCTGACTGTGCTGGAACCCGGAGGGGCAGCAGAAGGAAAAGAGCCAATGGCACAACCGAGGACCAGCTGACGTTACTGAACCCCAGTAACACAGGAGCAAGTGTTGACTGTGCTAACAGCACTTCCGAGCAACAACTGGCGGTGTTGGAGCCCAGGGTCAAGGAGGATGTTTAAATACTAGATCAAGTAATTTCCTTGTTACCTGTCAATTTTAAATGTCTATACTTCAAACAAGAGAAAGATAACCTTTACTACCATAAGATGATGATTTCATTTAAACTAATATCTAGATAAATAAAGAATTGACAAACATAAACACATACATTAACATGTTGAACAGCAATGCAAACCACAAAATAAATTAGTTAAGGAATCTGCTATACGGTTGTACATAAAAGCATACAAGTACATATCTGAATCCATTAATGATGGATAAGTAACAGTATGTACACCATTTTTATTGTATAGACAATGAATGTCTGACTTCAAAACATCATCAGCATTACAAGTTATCTGTGATATTACTAAAATGTTCCATTTGCTGAATAATGTCACTAAATATTTTATACAAAATTATACAATTTCCATCATGTAATACTCATAATATGTGGCAATAATCATTTTTATTAACAAACATAACCTTTAAAAAGTGCATAGTGCATAGTGAAAATTGCTATTTATGGCTGACTGTGACTGTCGACTTGGAAGCATGACAACAGATAGATAAGGTATATATAGATGAGACTGCATAGCCACAGATGGTGAATTGCGATGTAATACTGTACCTCAATAAAGTGTGCGTCACTACTACATAATTCTTTTTATATAGCTTTATAAACAGGGTACATGGATGTATGCTTGTGCCTTTGTTTTGACGCACAGACTGCCTTCCTGCTGAGACGCATTGGGTAGTGAACAGTTGTGTGCAGTGTTCACTGCAGTCTCTGCGGAATAACCACACTTAGACCTTATAACTTTTCAGACTTTCTTTATCAATCTACCAAGATGAAGAAGGCAGGGAGTAAGGCACGTGGTCGTGGAGTTTCTTCAGGGAGAGGACGTGGGGATTCTGTGGCTGCTGCGGCCCCCAGTGACACAGCATCCACCAGTTTTCCCCGTGAGCGTTCCTTTATGCGCACTTTTGTAGGAGCTCGGAGTACCCCCCTGCTGCGGGAAGAACAAATTGAAGCCGTTGTTGTTTGGATGTCAGCCAATGCATCGACTTCAATTGCTTCCACCTCCTCTCAGGACCACAGCACTGTTGGGCAACCATCTGTCTCTTCACCGCCTGGCAAATTGCCCAGGCAGTCAGAGAGTTCTGTACAGGAGCCAGCTGAGTGTCTGCTTCTGTTCTCAGAATCTATTGGCTTGCAAACAGGGGCCCAGCCAAGCAGCATTCTGTAATGTGAAGAGGGAGTATGCAGTGATGCGCAACAGCTGTGTCTCTCTGAATCTGAAGAGGCGGGTGAGACAGTGCCGATGGTCAGCACACCGCAGAACGCATCTGATGATGATGAGACCCAGGTGCCAGTTTCTGTTGAGCATGGTGCTGGCCAGACCACCCAACAGCAGGTGTTGGAAGAGGGTAGTGGAGATGATGAGGTCCAAGACCCAACATGGCATGAGGAACAGGAAGGTGGTGGGAGCAGCTCAGAGGAATAATAATAATATTTATTTATATAGCGCCATCATATTCCGCAGCGCTTTACAGTTTAGCAGTTTCAGAACACAAGTCATAAGTAACAACGTTAACAATACAATAATTTAAGCTAAATAAGTCGCCCCTGCTCGTGACAGCTTACAATGTACAATGAGATGGGGGAGATACAAAGTATAGGTGTTTATATACAATGGTGCATTTACAATGATGTTCCAGCCATCTTAAGGGACTGAGGGATGGAGATAGTGAATGGGCTAGAGACACACACACACTTACACAGAATACATAGAATGACTTTGATTAGTGAATGTGATAGGCCGCTCTGAACAAATGTGTTTTGAGGGAGCGCCTGAAACCATGCAAATTGTGGATAGTCCTAATTTCTTGGGGTACAGCATTCCAGAGGATTGGCGTAGAGCAGGAGAAGTCTTGGAGTCGGGAGTGGGAGGTACGTATTAGTGCAGAGGTTAGTCGAAAGTCGTTTGCAGAGCGCAGCAGTCGGTTAGGCCGATAGATAGAAATGAGGGAGGAGATGTAGGAGGGGTGCTGCACTGTGGAGAGCTTTGTGGGTGAGAACCAGTACTTTGGTTGAAAGCTGGGAGAGGCCTAGAAAATGGTTAGTGATAGAAGGAAGATAGAGGAAGACATTGCCCCAACGGTACAAACAGGAGGGAGAGTTAGGCTGCAGACTCGGTTGCCTGTAGCCTCCAGTTTGGCACCTGTTCGGAGCAGTTGTCTTTCAAAAGTCAAAACGTGCGCTCCCAGGACTTGCACTGCGTGGTCCTTTTTTCACACACTTGCACATGATATTTGCTATGTGAAATGCAAGCTGTGTAATCAAAAATTAAAAATAGCTAAAAGTGTCAGTCACCTCAATACCACAAATATGTGGAAACATGTGCGGACAAAGCACGTAGTTGAGTTACAAAGACACACTAGAGATGTAGGCCAACCTACAGCAGCACCTACATCTTCAGGTTGTGTTGAAGCCTCTTCATCGAGCTCACACACAGCTGGTTATGCTTCCTCACAGGATCGCCATGGAAGAACCTCGGCCACTGTTGTCCAGAGACAAACTGTTATTCCACACACAGCAGCAAGTTCCCTGTCATCCTCACACTCCCAGGCCACAAAACAGCCATCGGTAGCACAGGCATGGGATAAAAGACGGCCATACTCCGCAAACCATGCACGAGCACAGGCTCTGAATGCTGGCATTGCAAAACTCCTGTCCCTTGAAATGCTGTGATTCAGGCTGGTGGAGACAGACAGTTTCCGTAACTGAATATCATTGTCAATCCCACAATACAATGTGCCAAGCCGATTTCATTTCAGAGGAAGCCTCCTGGTCTGCAAAAGCATGTTGAGGGAAAAATTAAACATGCGCTACTAAAAGCCCTCAGTAGCAGGTCCACCTGACCACCGATGCGTGGACCAGTACCCATTGTTATGATCTGCTACAACCAGTAAGGAAAGAAGGGAATTCTTCCCTACAATACAACTAAGCTGAATCCCTACGATGTAACGGGGACTGATCTGCGACCAGACCCGCTAAAGTCCTATCTTAGTGTGAACGAAGACCTATAGTTGCGAGGGAGTAATCCCTACAAGATCTAGGGACTGTGAGAAAAGGTGGAACCCCTAACATAAATTGTAGCTGGATAATTAAACAGAAAAATAAATACTTTGTGATCCTAACATCAAGCAAAATGACAGATTAAGGCACCTAAGCACCGGCTAGCTTAACAGTAGATAATACAATGAAGTCAAGCAAAGCCAGAAGGGCGGAGCCAGACTAAATAGGGAAAAAAGGTCATGTGCCCAGCAAACTGAAACAAAACCTAACAAGAGGGTTCTAACACCCATGGCCAGGGACAATACCTTCCTCATGCCCATTGGGTCAATGTTGTGCAGCCGGGTACTGATCTTGCGAGTGGCGCTGTACGTGTTCTGCCAATCCAAGGATTGCAGGAATCAAGTCTGTACACATTGATTCCTCCTCCTATTCCAGTTCTCCGAATCATGCTGCAGGAGCCGTCACGGTCTACCTCCACATGGACCGTGAACGTTTACCTGTTGCGACCGATATGAGCACAGCCGTGTCCAAATGTCAACAGGCCACTGAAATTAATTTCCATGGGGAATCTTAGCCACACAGCGCAGGAGCTCTGTAATGCCATAAAGCAGGAGAGCGACGTGTGGTTTTTGGAAGAGAATCTACAGGCAGCTTGGTAGTGTGTGACAATGGCCGAAATCTGGTGTGTCAGCTCTGGGCCTGGCAACCTCACTCACATTCCATGTTGTCATATGTGCTCAACTGGTCGTGCAGAGTTTTTTGGGGACTATCCGGATCTTGATGCACTGCTGCACAAGGTCCGCCTAGAGTGCCTCACTTGCGACGTTCCAGCAGGCCAGATCGCTGGATTGCAGCTCTGCAACGAGATTTCACCTTCATGAAATCGCATCATATGTGACGTACCCACCAGGTGGAATTCTCGTTAAATATGTTGGAGCGGTTGTGTGGCAGCAGCCAACAGTAATGGAGTATCAGCTGCATCAGGCGCAGTTCAACTCGCAATTTGCGCCGTTCACACTTCACCACTACTGAGTGGGGCCTCTATAATAAGAATAATAATATTATTTATTATTAGCGCCATAATATTCCGCAGTGCTTTACAGTTTAACAGTTTCAAAACACAAGTCATAAGTAACAACGTTAACAATACAATAATTAAAGCAAAATCAGCCGCCCCTGCTGGTGAAAGCTTACAATCTACAATGAGGTGGGGGAGATACAAAGTACAGGTGTTATATACAATGGTGTTTTTACAATGATGGTCCAGCCATTTTAAGGAAGTGAGGGATGCATGGAGATAGTGAATGGGCTACACACACAGAATTACCATAGAATGACTTTGATTAGTGAATGTGATAGGCCACTTGAACAAATGTGTTTTGAGGAGCGCCTGAAAACCATCCAAATTGCGGATAGTCCTAATTCTTGGGGTAGAGCATTCCAGAGGATTGGCGCAGCGCGGGTGAAGTCTTGGGTTGGGAGTGGGAGGTACGGATTAGTGCAGAGGTTAGTCGAAGGTCGTTTGCAGAGTGCAGCAGTCGGTTAGGCCGATAAATATAAATAAGGGAGGAGATGTAGGGGGGTGCTGCGCTGTGGAGAGCTTTGTTGGTGAGAACCAGTAATTAGAATTGGATCCTATAATGAATGGGCAGCCATGCCAGTGTAATGAGTGGCGAATAACTCTATGAAGGATATCTGCCACGTTTTGCGTGCGTTTTGATGAGTCAACGCGGATGGCGAGTGCAGATGAGCACTGTCAGCCTGACTGCCCCTTATCGCCTGCTTCAAAAACACTGCAAGCACTAAGGCATGAGGTTTTGGAAGAGGTGGAGGATGAGGAGTCACAAATTCCATCACCTTCTGGACAGTCAGCGCAACGTGGTTTCCTCACAAAGGGCGGAGGACTTTCAAAGTACCATGCTGTATCAACAATTGAACCTCAGAGTCGCTGTCTATATTTTCATAACCATTACAAACTTTTAATGTATTTACAAAGACATAATGTACATTTTTTGCTATCCTTTTGTAATGCTATTGTGTTTCCATAAACTGATGTTACAGAATTATGATACAAAGTTTTTAAATTTTGAGTTTTAAATTTTGTAAAATTTTATATGTATTTGAAGGACTTTGTGAGGAGGATGAGGAGGAGTCAATGGAGGAGGAAGACATCGCTCCAGAGGGAGGTAGACAATGCTCTAGTCAGTATGTAGACCAAGGGTGGGGTGATGCACAGCAGGCGGAGATGACGCCTCTTGCAGGGGACAACGTTTCTTGGCCGTTGGGAGTCTGCAGCACATGGTTGTTTCATGCTGCAGTGGCTGAGAAACGACCGCCGCATCGAACACATTCACACCACGTCTGATTTGGGTGTACACCCTCTAGACCCTCGCTACCGGACAACTTACAAAGCCTCATCACACCGTGAACCGGAGCGTAAAATGCGGAAGTACCAAGAACACTGGTGCAATCCCATAATGTTCTCCATTCCGCCGAGAGCACTGCTGCTGCTACTGATTTACAAAGCAGCTCTGTGCGTCGAGGCAGTGGAGACAGCTCTGCAACAAGAGGGAGCACAAGCAGCGCCTCTGCACAGGGCAAGAACGTATGTTCCAAATGTGTCGAAGTTTTGTGGCAGCGCCCCAATGTCTACACCATCGAGACGGCTCCAGTCAGCAGGAGGCAACATTTCCCGTAAGATGGTGACAGACTACATGTCTTGCCTCTTTAGTGTACTCTCAGATGGCTCTTCCCCATTCAAGTTTTGTGTTCTAAGCTGATACATGGCCAGAGCTTAGCCAGTATGCATTGGAGGTGCTGGCTTGATCTGCTGCCAGTGTATTATCGGAGCGCGTCTTTACTGCTGCAGGTGGTGTACTAACAGCCGTTGCATGCGACTATCCTACGATAATGTAGAACGGCTTCTTTTCTGAAAATGAACTAGGCATGGATCTCGCCTGAATTTGCCTGTCCGGTTTCAGATAACTAATGGTTGGCAACGTTTTCCATGTCTCCTGTTATGTTCATCTTTCTACCACCGAGCTATCTCCCTGGCTACAACACTGCCAGTTGCTGCTCAGAAGTGTCGTGTCACAGACCAATACACAAGCTATAGTGATAGTGGGGTTCAGTAAGCCTGCTGTTCCCCTGCTGTGTGTCGGCAAAAATTACTGCTACCTAGTACACATGTTGAAAAAAATGACATGTTAAAGTGGCTAGTGCTACACATAGATACAGGCTACACCCTTATTTCTAGCTGTAAACAAGTGAAACGTCAAATTTAAAACCTTCAATGATTAGTGTTGGTAACAAATCTGTAACTAAATAATGGACATATTATGGAGATACACAGTCAAAAACAAAAAGTAACACAAAAGATACTTAGCTATAGGGCTGATTGAACTTCTACTCCCTAAATTTGACCAATCCAACTCACCAGCCTCAAATGCTGCAATGTTGGAAGTGCAAATGTGGGTTAACTTTGACAAAAATGCATGCGAAGGTTATCCTTTTTGTTCTTGGCTTTTAAATAAAAGCAACAAGTAAATATAATAATACAGTTGATTAAGGGACATGATGACCCCGTTTTTTGCAAAACAATGGTGTAGGACATTCCTCTTCAACTTATTATTTGGTTCTTTAAAAAAAATACATATTTTAGTTAAAAATTAAAACCATGTTCAGTAGCTGTGAAAGGCCCGTTTGTGTATTCTTATTGTTTGAACCAAGTATTGTATACGGTGGAAGCCGTCACTGTAATAGATTTGAATTATTTTAAATAAATAAAGCAGCCCCATTTTAGAAAATGACAAGGATGACCAGTGACGACACTCAGCAGAGTACAGCACGGTGGTTGAAGAAGTAAATGGAGCGTGATCTGCTTTTTAAAAAAAAAAAAAAAAAAATACCTCACAGACTGCAGTGAACACTGAAACCAACTATTCACATCTGTGAAAGGCTACTCCTTTGTGTACTTCTATGTGTTTGCAACCAAGTATTGTATACGGATGGAAGCGCGTACACTAATGAAGAATTTTTTAAATGGAATGTGCAGAACCAATGGAGTAATGAAAAGGATGACCATGAGACACGCTCAGCGAGTAAAGCAGCATGCTTGAACAAGAAACTGGAGCGTGGGCACTCTAAAAACACGACGAAGTGAACACTAAAAACACAATGTCCACAATCGTGAAAGGCTACTCCTTTGTGTACTTCTATGTGTTGCAACCAATGTATTGAACGGATGGAAGCGCGTCACACTAATAGTTTGATTTTATTTTAAATGGAATGTACAGAACCAATTGGAGATAAAATGAAAAGGATGAGCCATAGACACGCTCGCAGAGTACCAGCGTGCTTGAAACAAGTAACTGGGCTTTGAGTGCACTCAAAAAAGTAAAAACACAGACGAAGTAACACTGAAACAAACGTCCACAATCGTAAAAGGGGTACCCTTTGTGTACTTCTATAGTTTTTTGAAAACCAATTATTGTTCGGAGGAAAGCGCGTCACATAATGATTGATTTTTTTCACTAAAATGGAGCAGCACCAATTAGAGAAAAATGTGAAGGATGGGGAGTGACAACGCCCGCGACTAAACCAGCGTGGTTGAAGAATAATGGAGCGTGTTGCATCAAAAAAACAAAACCTCACAGACTGCATGAACATAAACCCAATATTCACTATTGTGAAAAGCCCCTTTCTGTACTTCAAGTGTTTGCAACCAATGTATTGTTACGGAAAGGGCACGCACCCCTAATAGATTTGATTTTTTTTAATAAATGGAGCGCACCCAAATTTCCCCTAAATAAAATAAAAAAAAAAAAGAAAGTCGTGACAGTGCAGATGCCTACAACAGCGGGGATGCAGAGCAAACTTCGTAGGTTCCTCATTGGCTGACAAAATCACATTGCCTCTCAAAGAATTATGGGGAAATTCCCATCCGGTATACTATTGAAAAAGTATCGGAATAGTATCGGAAATTCGATAACCGGAATATCGGCCCATACCCGATACTTGCGGTATCGGAATGCTCAACACTATTCCTGATCAAAGAACGAGCATTTCTCTAATTTGGGAAAAGCTAAAATTCTCCCGGGCCCTTTGGGGACCGCACGCAGATGACCAACTGATGTTTATCAATGAAAAAATGTAATATCTGAATATAAAACCACAAACCCCCCCAAACAATAAAAGAACCAAATTGATGAAATTCTAAAGACCGCAGGAGTTTGTCAAAACCCAAAGGTAACAAGGGTTTTCAAAACAATCCTTGGATGTAAAATCAAAATTTCCCCCATTCTTTCCATATCCAATAATTATATGCCCCCCCGTATTTTTACAGTGATCTTACGTTTCGGAAAAACCCTCTCTGCTGAGTCTTCCAAGA
>JARQOD010000002.1:221416291-221464139 GCA_033576555.1 Oophaga sylvatica | reverse complement strand
AATCAAACCCCCGGGCATAGGGGACTCTGGGGGGTTTTGGGGGAAAAGGGGGGAAAGGGGGTTCTCCACAATTTTGGGAAAACCCCAAGGTTCGGGGAAATTAGGGGGGGGGAAAAAAACCCCAAACCCCCAAAAAAGGGGGAAAAAAAAAATATTTTAAAAAAGGATTGGTAAATAAATAAAATCCCCAAATTTGGGGTAAAAAAAACCTCTACACGGAGAACATGGTAAAAAAAATAAAAAAAAAAGGGGGTAAAAATAACAAAAAACAAAAAAAATGGATTAAAAAAACCCCCAACAAAAAAAAAATGGAAAAAAAAAACCCCCAAACCCGGCCCCAAACCCCTTTTTAAAAAAACCCTTCCTCCCCCCCCTTAGTTTTCTCCCCCCTTTTAGGACCCCCTTTTCCCTCAATTTTTTTAAAAAGAGACCCCTTTAAAAGGGGAGAATTTTCCCCCCTTTTCCCAAAAACCGGGAAAAACCCCAACGGGGGAGTTGATTAAAATATATCCCCTTTTAATTTAATAAAAAATTTAAAGTTTAAAGGGGCAGAAAAAGGCAAAAGGGGTTTTTTAAAAAGGGGTGTCTCCATAAATGGGTGGGAAAGGGGTTTTTTAACTGGGGGGAACCCAAAACCCCCCGGGAAACCCCCAATATCCCCTTTATGGCCATTCCCAACCTGGGGGGTAAAAACAATTTTAGAAAAAATTAAAACCCCGGATGCCCCATTTTCAAAAAGCAAGCTGCTGTGTGCTCTTTTTCCCCGGCCCCTCTCCCCCCCTGTGGTAACCCCTTTAAAATTGGGGGCAGAGGGTTTTCGGATAATTTAAAAAGGTTGATGTGCCCCCGCCCCCCCCCAAATTTTTTACATTGAAAAGTTGCCAAACCCCGGGGGACCCCGGTATTAAAAAGTTAAATTTTTCCTACCCCGACCCCAAAGCATATGGATGGGGTTTTAAAAACAAGCTTGGAGTGGGCACAGTTAAAGGGCCCTTTTTCACATTTTTTAAAGTTTTAAAAAGGCTACTAAAATGGTTGCATGAGGGTTTCCATCATCACATCACAATACCCCAATTTTTTTTGGGAAAAGGTCATGCACGGCAGGGGGAAAGGGGGAAAGGGGGGTTTTTAAAAGGGGGTCGAGGGGGCCAAAAGAAAACCCGACAAAAGTTAGAAAAAAATTTAAGGGAAAACCCAAAAAACCAAAAAGGGGAAACAAGGAGAAAAAATGGGGGCCCCCAAAAAACCCCACAACATTTTTTTGATGAAGGGAAAATTACCCCCCCGAGTTGTTTTTTGGGTTTTGGGATTAGCCCCTTTTTGCCAGCATGTTTTGGGGCCCCTATTGTTAAAATTAGAAAATAGGGGGTGTTTTTGGTTGCCCCCGTTAGACCCCGATCAAGAAAAATTATGCAGTTTTTTTCCCCCCCAAAAAAGGGGGGAAAAGCGCAGTTGAGTCCCCAAAAGCTTGTAAATAATTTAAGGTGTTTTTTTTACAAGACAGCGTGGGACAAGTGTTTTTTGATTTTTTAGATTTAAACCCCCGGAAAACGTTGATTTTTTAAGCAAAAAAATTAGAGCAGAATTGAGGGGGCTTGTGGTTACCAATGCTTTAAAAGAGCACGGGAAAAAGGGTTAAAAAACCCCCCCAAAGGAAAAAATTTGAAAAAGTTTGTGTTTTTCCCCCCTTTTTTTCCGGGGTTTTGGGGGTTTTCTGGTTTTCCCCACCCCCACCCCCAAAAATAAACTGAAAAAAAATTTTTTGATTCGGGCCCCTGGAGCAGTGAAAAAAGTTTGTAAAAAACCCGGGGGGGAATTAATGGTTTATTTAAGGGTTTAAAATTAAAAAAAATTTTTAAAAAAAGAAATTTTGTGAGTCTTTTCCCCAAAATTTTTTAGAACCCCTGCCCCCTAGAAAGAGTAAAAAAATTTAATTTTAAAGAATGATGGAGAATTTTGGGGCGGAAGTTTTTAGCATTCCGATACCAAAATATCGGGGTATGGGCCCCCCATACCCCCTTATGGGAAAAACCCAATTTTTTAAATTTCCCATATTTTTAAATTTTTGTTTTTACCGGAATCGGAATTTCCCCCAAAATTTCCCCTTTTAGGGGGGGAAAAAAATGTTAGTCCCCCAAAGGTTTTAATTTTTTAGTGTGGGCACACCCCAAAAAAGCGGGGGGTCATTTAACTAATGGCATGGGGTGATTGGTGTGAAATGATGTGGGGAAAGCACTAAAAAAACCCCGAAAACCATTTTAGCGAAAATGGCTGTGAACTCAGTTAGGGACAAAGCTCCCCTTTTCACTTGGGGGAAAAGTTAGTATTGCGATTTTGTTTACTACGTTGGGTTTTGGGGGGGTTTTTTAAACGGTCCGCCAACCTTCTTCCTAGTGAGGTTCAACTCATCAGCCCCGGGGGTTCCCCCTTGGGGGCCCCCCCAGGCCAGAGAAACCGGGGGGGTTTATCAAGGGTGTAAGTTTGTTGGGGCCCCCGGGGCGAAGTCGGATTTTACTGCAAGTGAATTTTGGGGGTTTTCGCAGGCCCCCGGAGGGGAAATTTTATTTTATTGCAAAAAACCCCCCGGGGTTTTTTGGTAAAACCCCCGCAAAAGGGGTATTTTTACATGCACCACTAATAACATTCCCCCCGGGGCTGTCAAAAAGGGGGGCAGGTCAAAATTTTTTTTAACCCCTTTTTTAAAAAAAAAGGTTTTTTTGGAAAATTTTTGGGGGCGGTTTTTTTTTCCCCGTTTAAAAAAGGGGGGTCTTTTACTTTTTTGGGGGGTTTTTTCCCTATTAATACCCCCCTGAATAAATCCCCTTTTTGGGTTAAAATTTTTATATTTAGTCCCTTTTGGGTTTGGGGGGTTTAAAAACATAATAAACCCCCTTTTCTCATCACCTTTTTTTTTTAGGGTCTTTGTGCAAAAATTTTTTTTTACTGTATTATTACCAAAAAGCCCTTCAAACGTTCTACGAGTGGTTGAATTTTTTTTTTTTTCCTTTTGACAAGAAATTTTCCTTTTTTTCAGACCCTTTTTTGTCTTTATTTTTTAAAGTGCGCAAACTATTTTTTTTTCAATTTAGGGGGCCCTGTTATGATTTGCATTGCGTTTTTAAAAATTTTTGTTGTCCCCGGGTTTTTGTATTCAAGGGGGTTCCCCCTTTAAGATTTTTTGTTGATTGTTCTTTGATTTCCAATGAAAATTGTCGATTTGGTGTCAAATTGACTTTGCCCCCATTTTTGTTTTCCATGGCCCCCAAGATTATAAAATTTATAGGGTTTGGATATCAAATAAAAAATTTTTTGCATCTCCCCTATTTGGTAAAAAAAGGAAAAATATTTTTTGTGGGGGGTTCCAAACCCTGAAGGTTTTTAAAAAACAAAAGGGGCGGGACGGGGAAAATCGGGGGTCCCTTTCTTTATTTTTCCAATTTGAGTGGGAAAGGGGGGGTTTAGTTTTTCCCCCTTTTTTAAAGGTTTGGGGGTGAAACCTTCGGGTTTGAAAGGGTGAGTTTCCCCGGGGAAAAAAACCGGTTTTTGGCGCTGGGGGTGGCGCGCGCCAAAACCGGGTAATGTTACGATATGGAGGGGATTTAAGAAACCCCTTCCCCCTATGCGTAAAATTACCCGGGGAGCTGATAAACCATGCGGGCGTCTTTTAGACCCAGCATTCTGCGTATTGCGGCGACGGTGGCGCCCCAACAAAATTTAACACAGGGTTTTTACCCCTGCCTTTTTTCGGGGGTTCGGGGTGTCCTAAAAACCTCCGGAAAATGCGCGTATAAAGGGGGGGGGTTAGACGGGCAAAAATTTCCCTGCCCCCAAACGTTGGTTTTCCGGCCGTGGAAAAAAACCCCTTAAATCTTTAGGTCGATTGAAGCTGTATCAGGAAACCAATCCTGCTGTAAGCGCAATGGAAACAAACACGGTGGTTTTGGCCACCCAAAAGGGGGGGGAAAGGGGAAAAAATAATTTTTTGATTTGTTTTACTTTTTGGGGGCAAGTTTGAATTTTTTTAAAATTTTGGAAACCCCCTTCGTTGGAAGGCAATCAAAAGGGCACAATGGAAAATTTTGCGTTTATCACGTAACTTAAAAACGGGTTTTTGGGCATTAGAAATTTGGGGTATTATTAATTTTTGGGGCTAATGTGTATTTTATTGGGTGCGTTATATTTAGGATGAAAAAAAAAATTTTGGGTTTTTTTTCGGGGGGGGTTTTGGTCCCCTTTTGCAAAATAGGGCGTGTGAGGAAAATGCAGCCCCTTAAAAAAAATATGGGGTATTGTGCAGGGGAGGCGTTCGGGCCCCCTTTTGATAATATGTACTAGACTTGGAAAAAACTTTTAAGGTCTGGTTTGTTTTGGTTAAAAAAGAAATATTCTAATTTGTTCTGGGCAGGTCAAGCTATTTTTCTCTTTATTTTTGTTTTGATAGGATAGGTGGTTAAATTTTAGAAAAACTAAAAAAGTTTGTGAAAACATTCAGTTTAGGTTTTATTTTATAATTAATGTTCTTATTTAGGAATATAAGATAATGGCACTTAAAAAAGGGGCACATAGCCAGGATGTCAGGCTGGTTGGAGAACGCTTTGGAGAAGCTAGTGTAAGTTTGGGGATTTTAAGTAGAGATGGGCAACCCCAAAAGAAAGTTCGGCTGCCCCAACACCTATATATCCCCCAAAAATGACATTTTTGGGACATGGGTTAACCTTTTTTTTATGTCCTTTGTACAATTTGCACAAACAATTAAATAGATATGTGGAAATTTAAAACCGTAGGGGTTAAAATTAAGGTAAATTGTAAAAAAAAAGCCCTTTTTTTTTAAAACTTTTTAACCCCTTTTAATTAAAAACAGTGGAAATTTTTCACTAGATGATTTATTGTTTTGCAAATCAGATACAAAGAATGAAAAAACAGGGGTTAACCCCATGAAACCAAGTTCATTTATGTGGGTGTTTGCTTTTATAGGGTTTACCGGGCAATTGAATCGGGATTTTTTATAGTAGAAATGTATAAACAAAAAAAGTATTATTATGCACTAAAGTTTATATATATTTGTATTTATGTTGTTATTTGGTTTACAAGGAAAAAAGGGTTTTTTTTTTTGTTGGTAAAATTTTTTTCCCCTGACTTAATGGGATTCCCTTCGGATGGGTATCCATATTTTAGTGTTGGCGTCCATTCGTTGATATTTAGGATATGGGGGAAAAAATCGCCAACTATGCGGGGTATTTAAAGCTCAATATCAATGCCCATGAAAGGGATTTTTTTCCCCTTTTCATTTTGGTCTTCAAAAAATTGTTTAGCAAACAATTTGGAGTAGCAATTGGGCCCCTTTTGGGTGCCCAAAATTTGGCCCAAAATTTTTTTTAAAGGGAAAAATTGGCCCTTTTTCCCCCCAAAAAATTTTAACTAAGTGTTTGGGTAGCTAATTTTGGTAGGTGCCCCCCAAAATTTTTTTACTAATGATTTTAAGGGGAAAGGCTTTGATTTCCCCTTAACATTTTTTAAACCCAAACATTTGGATTGAAAAAGGGGACCCCAGCTGACACATGTTTTTCCAAAACTCTTGGTGCTGGAAATCGATTTACAATACGGTCCATCATTTAAATAAATTCACTTTCACCAGACACGAGGGGCACCCCGCACTGTAACTGAGAAAAAGGACAACAAAAAATGGCCCCCTTTTTTATGGCCTGGCATGAGATTGGGCTAATCAAAAAACTTTTTCAAAAGGGGGTTTCTGCACCCTGATTGGTTACGGAAACAACAATGGGTCATTAAAGGACTATTTACCCAAATAATAACAAAAGGGTTGTGGAAAAACCAAAAAATTTGGTTGGAGATTTTGCCATTTTAGAAAATGCCCTAAAGGAATAGAATTTTTAAAATGCTACGTTGGCCTTTTTGATTGGCGAAAAATTTTGAAAACTTGGATTTGCTTCATCACCCCTTTTTAATGAAAATGATTTTCCCCAAAATTGTGATTATCCCCCTTTCTAACCCCCTAAAAAAGTTATTTTCATTTTCCTTGCAATGCCTAAATTGGGATCATGCCCCCTTTTTGGGGTATCATAAACAGATCTTTCCTTCCCTATATATCACTCGCAGTTATGCTCTGATAAAAACATCTCAAGAATCAGCCTTTTGCCATTGAAATTGCAAAAACTCTGATTCTTTCTTATATTGAGTACAGAAACTCAGTGCTAATTGGTTTCCTCTCATTAAGTTCTCTTATCACCAACTTATTCTAAATTCAGCATCCAGGCTAATATTTCTGTCCAGCCGCTGCTCACATTATCTCACTAATCTAACTTTTCTCAGTTCCCTTTTCCTATGTTTTCCTTAGAATATGCTCCCTTGTTTCAGCAGTTCCCCACACATTCCATGCACACAGTAGCACTTCATATCTGTATATATACAAATACTGGCTTTAAAAGAATAGTCTTATGTATTATAAACCATGGCTGATCCATACAATACAAGCACATTTTACCTTTTGTGTTACCCCTATTTCCTCATAAAACTTTAACTTGTGAGCTCAATCTTGTTTGATTTATTAAAATTATGTGTTACTCTGTAATGTTTGCAGTGTCGGACTGTGATACCAAAAGACC
Organism: Oophaga sylvatica; assembly: GCA_033576555.1. Taxonomy (NCBI): domain Eukaryota; kingdom Metazoa; phylum Chordata; class Amphibia; order Anura; family Dendrobatidae; genus Oophaga; species Oophaga sylvatica. Next base: position 221,457,516 of record JARQOD010000002.1, on the reverse strand, counting down.
ACCAGTAACTAACCCCAGGGCCCCACTTTTCATCTATATGCAAATGTGACATTATCCTCAATCACAAATTTTTATGGCAATTAACTGAGTAGATTGTTAAATGAATAAGTTTGCTGCCTTTGTTTGGGCATAGTGATTCAATGTATATTGTGCCAAGTATGCTATGTTAGAGAGTGGTGGCCCATTCTTGCACAAGGGCCCACCAGAGGATTCTTCTGTTCTCCTATGGGCCAGTCCAAGTCTGAATGTATGATATTGTTTGTGTGTGTAACCCTTTATTAAACTAATAATAATAATAATTATTATTAGTAAGCCTCTGTTACATAAGTCATAGCAACAGAAATGAATAGTTAGGCACTTATTTATTGTGGTTAAGGGTAATCTTTAAGGACTCTAGCCATCTATTTATTACATAGAGGGCATGTAATATAGTGTTTGTCATGTATAAGTGCTGCAAGGGAAAGGTTGGGCAAATATAAGGTTTTTCCCAGCAAAATCCACTGTTTGAAGATGAAGGTAGTTTTGCAGAGGTTTATTTTAAAATTGACATTAAAATCTTAATTGAACCTCCTTTGGTTAAACAAGGTGTTTTCTTTTGCAAATGTAGTACTTATGTGCACCATGGTATTCAGAAGTTAAATTTATGTTTCATCATCTATTATAATTTACATGAATTGATGATATCTCTGTGGAAAACTATGAAATATTGAGTGATGCTTAAAAGAGAGATAAAACATTGCTTGCATTGTTTTACTCTCATGGAATGAAAATTCTGCATTGGAGGTAATTGGTTAGAGACCAAGATGCCGCAAACAAATTCTTGTTGCTTTCTGTGGGAAATATTTTGGTTACTGAAGCCATCCATCATGCTGACAGTTTTAAATTGGCAACTTAGATGTGCATCCGATTTACAATTCACAAGGCTGTTTACTGTTCTTCAAACATTACATCTGAACAGTTATTTGACATTGATATAGAATTTCTAGAACAAAATTATCTATAAAAGAATTTAGGGAGCAATATATTTTGTGTGCCATGCTTCAGAATATAACAAGATGTTCACTATTTATCTTCATTAAGCAGTAAATGCATGTGCATTTACTGCTCCAGTGAGCTTGTGGTTTCCTACATGTGCCTTGTGTGATTATTGCCGGAAAAATACTTTTCATCCCTAGAATATCTGTAAGATACTGAAAAAAAGGAGGCACTTGGGGTAAAAGTCAAATGTGTGAATTTTGTGCTTACATGATAAACAGGAAATGGCTTAGGTTTTGTTAGCTGTGGCAATTTGGAATTCATTTTATCTCCTAAACCTACGCTTTATACTAGTCCATGTTCAAATAGACCTAGGTAAGCTGGATGTGACCATCTGTAATACTGGGATTTCAATTCAAATCTATCTTGGTTTACTGGAGAATATTAAGACTTTGATTCAGCAATTTTTTTTTTACACTTTGATAAGTCGCAAAAAGATTTTGCAACTTGAGATTGCTCAAAAATTTTGCAACTTTTGACAGAGCTCGGGTAAAACAGGATTGTGACTCCATAGCTTGTCTAATTCACGATAAGCTGTAGAATGATGTTTAGTCTTTGACTAGAGTAAGATTTGTGGCGAGTCACGCAGAGGTGAACACCCCTGTTTTTCAGACATGCCCAATTCTTTAAAAGTCATGCAAATCTTAATGAATCAGGAGCTTCAGATGCGAACATGCCCTTCATCAAAACCAGCATAAACAACGACAGTTTTGATAAATTTTTGGCCTAAGACTCTAGGATGATTGGAGTGTATGGGTGTCATGGATGCCATCTCTTAGTTGGAAGCATTTCTTACATCTGTATTTTTCTAAATTAATGACAAGAAAAAGTAGCCATTAAAGTTCCCAAAAGGATTGTCACCTCCTCCTAGACTTACGGATCTATAAATCTACCTGGTCTTGCATTGATAACTTTACTTCCCTTTACTTGCAGTTCTGCATGGCATAATATGGGAATTAAATGATCATAACACAAGTGCACAAAAGTCTGGGACTTTACATTAGTAATGTCATTCAAGAACACATCCATGAAATGTCTGATCATCAAGGAATATTAGATTGTATGTATTTGCACAACATAAACTTAGTCTTAGTAACGCTTTAAATGGTCTTCTTATAGGGAACCTGACAGCTTCACCATGTCTACAAAAACCCTCATGTCATGTATTTAGTCAACCCTTTATATATTTAATAAAGATCATTCTGGTGTCTTGTTGCTTTGTAAATTTCCCTAAAAATGTTTTTATAACTCAGCCTTTGAAAGGCTATTTAGTGGGTGACTAGTCATGGGGGCGTTCTGTTTCCCTGGACTAATGGTGCGCCAATTAAATTGGAGTGTGTACATCCGGCTTACTGTGCATTGTCAGGGAGGCAGAGATTTGCAAAGAGTTGGCAGTCATGCCACTCTTGCAAATTATGTTACTCACGCCCAAAGGAGGGTGATAAAATGATTAGTGGAATGATTACTTCAGAACACTTTAGCCCTATGACTAGTCATTCACTAGTTAGCATATTCCTGGCCAAATAATAATAATGATTTTATAGACATTCACTAAGCAAGTAGCCAACAAAAGGGGCTTTGTTGAATCTATATAATGAGTATAATAAAACACAGGGGCGCTTGGGGGGACATGGGATTCCTTTAAAGTGTCTTAGAGGCAGGCCTTGCATTCTAGGTTTAAATTTGAGAAAGGATAACAGCTTGTTCATATTTGTATGTTATTCCTGTTTTTTCATAGGTTTTTCGTGGGTTTTTGTTTTTCTCCCATATTTCTGACATACTGATTTGGTTACAGATTTCCTATGAAACTGGACCAAGTGTGTATATATCTACAAACTGAATTTAGATTGTTATGGGTGAAAGGGATGATATACAGTGGTGTGAGAAAGTGTTTGCCCCTTCCTGATTTCCTATTCTTTTGCATTCTTGTCACACTTAAATGTTTCACATCACCAAAAAATGTAAATATTAGACCTAGATAACACAAGTAAATACCAATGCAGTTTGTAAATGAAGGTCTTTATTATTAGGGGAAAAAGAAATCCAAACATACAGGGCCTTGTGTGATTACTCAGCCCCTTTAAAATTTACATTTACTGTGGTTTATCACATCTTTTGGAAAATGAGTTCAAATTTCCTAGCCACACCCAGGCCTGATTACTTCCACATTTGTTCTCAATCATGAATTCCCTCAAACAGGACCTGCCTGACAAATTGAAGTAGACCAAAATATCCTCAAAAGCTAGACATCATGCCAAAATCCAAAGAAACTATGGAACAAATGAGAAGCAAAGTAATTGAGATCAGTCTGGAAAAGGTTACAAAGCCATTTCTAAAGCTTTGGTACTCCAGCGAACCACAGTGAAAGCCATTATCCACAAATAGCGAAAACATGTTACAGTGGTGAACCTTCCCAGGAGTGACCGGGCAACCAAAATTACCCTAAGAGCAAACCAATGACTCATATGCTGGTCAGTTTTCTGTTATTTGCTTTCTTTCTGACTGAGCACTCCGCCCTTCACCATGCAATGATTTTAATTACATCTAATCACATTAGGTTCCGACCAACCCATAAATGTAGGCTTTACCAAGAGATTAGCCATAGGTAAGTGTTCACACTGGGCAGTTAGGTCAGGGACCCATCCGATCCATGAGATTACCTTGACATTGGTGGATGGGCTCACATTTTTTTTCCAAATTTTGTGCTAAGCATATCAGGTGATTTTCCTAAATTCCACAAGCCATTATGTTATTCATACTTCATGTATTTCACATTGACATGCCTTAATGCAATTGAGTGCAACCATTTCCTCATTTTGATATGTAAGCTGTTTTTTGGCATGCACTTGTTCAGACTAGTTCTTGATGTGCTGGTCAGTTTTCTGTTATTTGTATGCTAGATTTCTGACTGAGCACTCTGCCTTTCACCATGCAGTGATTTTAATTACATCTAATCACATTAGGTTCCGACCATCCCATAAGTGTTTTTCCTAAATTTCACAAGCCATTATGCTATTCACACTTCATGTATTTCACATTGACATGCCTTAATGCAATTGAGTGCAACCATTTCCTCAATTTGATTCATCCAAGATGTCACAAAAGACCCCACAAGAACATCCAAAAAACTGCAGTCCTCACTTGCCTCAGTTAAGGTCAGTATTCATGACTCCACCATAAGAAAGAAACTAGGCAAAAATGGCCTACATAGCAGAGTTTCAAGACAAAAACCACTGATGAGCAATAAGAACATAAAGGTTCATCTCAGTTTTGCCATAAAACATCTTATTGATCTCCAAGTCATTTGGGAGAGTAATCAGTGGACTGCTGAGGCAAAAGGTGAACTGCATTTTGTGTTAACTTGTGCTATATTTGTCTAATATTTAAGTTTGTTTGGTGATCTGAAACATTTATGTGTGACAAACATGCAAAAGAATAGGAAATCAGAAAGTGGACAAACATTTTTTCACATCACTGTAAATAGTCATAATTCAATGTACAGAGTTATGCAATATATTGCATCATATAATTAGCTGGAAATGTAATGGAATGTAGAATTCACAGTAGTAAACATTAGGACCTCATTTAGATAATCTGTGATTCAATTGTTTCTGTAAAACATCATTAACTCCTTAACGACCACTGATATGCCTTTTAACAGTGGCAGTTAAGTGAACTTATTCCTCAGCGCCACTTTTAGCGGCGCTGAGAAATAAGGGTATAGCGCCCCCCCAGCGTCAGAAAATCTTTGGTGTCTCAGCTACCTGTTGTAGCCGAGACCCTGGAGAACATAATCAGGGACAGTTTTATGGTCCCCTATCACGTGATAGCTGTTATTCACCAAATAACAGCGATCACAAAAAAAAGTTTGATTTGCAATTCATTTCTTTCTCTTCTGATATGATCTAGCATATCAGAAAAGAAACAAATGGGGTCTCCCAAGCCACTCCAATAGCTCCGCAATCCCTGGTCCCTCCTGGTCCGTCCTCTATCTTTCTGAAAAAAAAAATGATGGGAGCAAGCTCAGTGCACCTGCCGAGTTCTTCCATATAGGCCCCTCAAACTCACTTCAAATGTGATGTCCCTAAAAGAATGTTTTTTTAAATTTTGTTGGAAAAATGAAAAATTGCTGGTCAAGTTTTAACGCTTCTAATTTTCTAACAAAAAAAATTGTTTCTAAAATGGTGCTAATTTAAAGTAGACATGCAGCAATTGCTATGTATTAACTATTTATGTGATATGACTCTCTGATTTAAGGACACAAAAATTAAAAGTTTGAAAATTGCAAAATTTTCTACATTTTTGCCAAATTACCATTGTTTTCATAAATAAACGCAAGTTATATCGAATAAATTTTACCACTGTTATGAAGTACAATATGTCACGAAAAAACATTCTCAAAATCATTGGGATACATTGAAGCGTTTCCAGAGTTACAACCACATAAAGTGACACTGGTCTGAATTGTAAAATTTGGCTTGGTCATTAAGGTCAAAATTGGCTCTGTCACTAATGATAGGCTAGTTGGGCATTTCAAATTAAAAGCATTTAATATTTATAAAGTTCTGTACTACTTGGGTGATCTCCTAATATGCTTTAGGACTTGTACACATTAGTCAGATGTGCTGCAAAATTGTTTTTGGAAAATCTGCCGAAATCTACAGGGTAATTTTTAGAATCAGATCTTTTCATAGTCATGTGTATTTTGTTGCTGTTTTGACACTGTATATTTTAAAACCTGATCCTCTACAGTAAAAAAATTATACTCATATTACCAATATTATAACGCTGCCATGCCAATGCTATATGTCCTTGTAGAGTCAAATGCGGACAGTCCAATGTTTTAAAATGGGCCGTTAGGGAGTTGTGAAACAGCTAATTTGTTTGGTTCATTTTGCGTTCTTCGACACATTTACATTATTATTATTATTATTCATTTTTATAGCGCCATTTGTTCCATGGCGCTTTACATGTGAGAGGGGTGAATATAGACAAGTACAATAAATATGAGCAATACAGGACACACATAAGTACAGAAGGAGAGAGAACCCTGCCCGCGAAGGCTCACAATCTACAGGGGATGGGTGAGGATACACTAGGAGAGGGTAGAACTGGTCGTGCGGTGGTTCAGTAGACTGAGGATCACTGCTAGTTGTAGGCTTGTCAGAAGAGGTAGGTCTTCAGGTTCTTTTTGAAGATTTCCATGGTAGCCGAGAGTCTGATGTTTTGGGGTAGAGAATTCCAGAATATAGGGAGGCCGGGAGAAGTCTTGTATGCGGTTGTGGGAAGAAGAGATAAGGGGAGTAGAGAAGGAGATCTGGAGAGGATCGAAGGTTGCGCGAGGGTAAGTAACGGGAGACCATGTCACAGATGTATGGAGGAGACCGGTTGTGGATGGCTTTATATGTCATAGTTAGGGTTTTGAACTGGTGCCTCTGGACGATAGGAAGCCAATGAAAGGCTTGGCATAGGGGAGAGGCTGGGGAATAACGGGGAAACAGGTGGAATAGTCGGGCAGCAGAATGTAGGATGGATTGGAGTGGTGCCAGAGTGCTAGAGGGGAGGCCAGAGAGTAGGAGGTTGCAGTAGTCAAGGCGGGAGATAATAAGGGCATGCACTAGTGTTTTTGTGGTGTCGTGTTCAAGGAATGCACGGATCCAGGAAATATTTTTGAGTTTGAGACGGCAGGAGGAGGCTAGGGTTTGGATATGTGGCTTGAAAAGAGTCTTTATGCATTCTTTATGTATCAAGTGGGTTACCACAAGGCTCTGTTTTGGGCCCTGTATTGTTCAACATCTTTATCAATGATTTAGATGAAGGAATTGAGGGTAAACTGATCAAATTTGCTGATGACACAAAGCTAGGAGGGGTAGCTAATACTAGAGAAGAGAGAGAGGATTCAAAAAGATATAAATAAACTGGAGCAGTGGGCAGCAACTAACAGAATGGATTTTAACAGGGAAAAATGCAAAGTACTACATCTGGGCAATAAAAATGAAAAAAAGCATATACAAAATGGGAGGAATAGGGCTAAGTAACAGCACATGTGAAAAAGACTTGGGTATACTAATTGATCACAGACTGAACATGAGTCAACAGTGTGATGCAGCAGCAAAAAAGGCAAATGCAATTCTAGGATGTATCAACAGAAGCATACAGTCTAGATCACGTGAGGTCATTATTGCCCTCTACTCCTCTTTGGTCAGACCTCATCTGGAATACTGTGTCCAGTTTTGGGCACCACATTTTAAAAAAGACATCAACAAACTGGAGCAAGTTCAGAGAAGAGCCACCAGAATGGTGACCGGTCTGCAAACCATGTCCTATGAGGAACGGTTGCAGGATTTGGGAATGTTTAGCTTGCAAAAAAGAAGACTGAGAGGAGACTTAATAGCTGTCTACAAATATCTCAAGGGCTGTCACATTGTAGAAGGAGCATCTTTATTCTCATTTGCACAAGGAAAGACTAGAAGCAATGGGATCAAACTGAATGGGAGGAGACACAGATTAGATATTAGAAAAAACTTTTTGACAGTTAGGGTGATCAATGAGTGGAACAGGCTGCCACGAGAGGTGGTGAGTTCTCCTTCAATGGAAGTCTTCAAACAGAGGCTGGACAGACATCTGTCTGGGATGATTTAGAGAATCCTGCTTTGAGCAGGGGGTTGGACCAGATGGCCCAGGAGGTCCCTTCCAACTCTACTATTCTATGATTCTATGATTCTATGATCTAAAAAAGTCACACCCAGGGAATAGAAACAAGCAAAAAATCCACTGATGACAAGTTACTACTGTCAAAATTTTACTTGTTCTTGCTAGGAATATTTAGATATCACTCGACTTCCATTACATTACAAAGACTTATTTTTGCAGTTTACTTGCAAATTCACCTTCCTGCCCAGAGAATGCCAAAATGCAATGTCTATGTGTTCCTGTGTTTCCTGTCATCATTCCATCATACAAAAATGACTGAAACACAATGGCCTTCAGCAGAATGACGTTGAAGACCATTGTTCTCACAACCTGTCTGATGGATGGAATGAGACGAGAACCCTGCCTCTTTGTAATACCACCAACAAGCCAGCAATATAGTACAGTTTAAATACAAACAATGAAACTGTTACTTTGCATTAGAGTAAAATAAAAGGCATAAAACATTTATGCAATAATTTTAGCATACCCTTTGGACAAACTCCTACAACCATATTTTTACATGGGCTATTTACATATTTTTATAAAAATTAATCATGTGCCTCTTTAAAGTCTCTTCTGAAGACTAAATATATGTATGTATTTTAATAATAATAATAATCCTTATTTATATAGCGCCAACATATTCCGCAGCGCTTTACATTTTAACAGTTTCAAAACACAAGTCATAAGTAAACACGTTAACAATACAATAATTAAAGCAAAATAAGACGACCATGCCTGTGAGAGCTTACAATCTACAATGAGGTGGGGGAGATACAAAGTACAGATGTGTATATACAATGGTGTATTTACAATGATGGTCCAGCCATCTTGAGGAAGTGAGGGATGGAGAAAGTGAATGGGCTACACACGCACACTTACACCTAGAATGACTTTGATTAGTGAACGTGATAGGCCGCTCTGAACAAATGTGTTTTGAGGGAGCGCCTGAAACTATGCAAATTGTGGATGGTCCTAATTTCTTGGGGTAGAACATTCCATAGGATTGGCGTAGCGCGGGAGAAGTCTTGGAGTCGGGAGTGGGAGGTATGGATTAGTGCAGAGGTTAGTCGAAAGTCGTTTGCAGAGCGCAGCAGTTGGTTAGGCCGATAGATAGAAATGAGGGAGGAGATGTAGGGGGGTGCTGCACTATGGAGAGCTTTGTAGGTGAGAACAAGTACTTTGAATTGGATCCTATAATGAATGGGCAGCCAATGTAAGGACTGGCGAAGAGCGGACGCGTCCGAGTACCGATTAGCCAGATGAATGACCCTGGCTGCTGCATTAAGGATGGACTGGAGAGGGGATAGTCGAGTAATGGGGAGGCCAGGTAATAGAGCATTGCAGTAGTCCAGGAAGGAGTGGATCAGGGTGACAGTGAGGTTTTTTGTTGTTTCCATGGTGAGAAAAGGGCAGATTCTAGAGATGTTCTTTAGCTGTAGGCGGCAAGAGCAGGCAAGAGATTGTATATGGGAGGTGAAGGAGAGATTGGTGTCAAACATAACACCCAGACAGCGGGGTGTTATTATGGTGCCACCCACGGAGAGGGAAATGTCAGATTTAGGAAGGTTAGTAGATGGCGGGAGCAGAAGAAGTTCAGTTTTGGAAAGGTTGAGTTTCAGATAGAGAGCGGACATGATGTTGGAGACTGCGGACAGACAGTCAGTGGCGTTCTGTAGTACAGCAGGGGTAATGTCGGGGGATGACGTGTATAGTTGTGTGTCATCAGCATAAAGATGGTACTGAAAGCCAAATCTGCTGATGGTCTGTCCAATTGGGGCTGTGTAGAGAGAGAAGAGAAGGGGGCCAAGGACTGAGCCCTGAGGTACCCCGACAGCGAGAGGAAGAGGAGATGACGTGGAGCCAGAGAACAAAACACTGAAGGAGCGGTCAGAAAGATAGGAAGAGAACCAAGAGAGGGCAGTGTCCTTAATGCCTAGTGACTGGAGCCAAGAGCGTAGGAGACGGTGGTCAACAGTGTCAAAAGCTGCAGAAAGGTCGAGAAGAATGAGCAGAGAGTGGTCACCGTTACGTTTTGCTGTCAGAAGGTCATTGGTCACTTTGATGAGTGCAGTTTCAGTCGAATGTAGGGGGCGGAAGCCGGACTGTGAAGGGTGTAGGAGGGAGTGAGTGGAGAGGTAACGGGTAAGGCGGGAGTAGACTAGGCGCTCCAAGAGTTTAGAGATGAAGGGGAGATTGGAGACTGGTCTGTAGTTGTTTGTGCAGAAAGGGTCGAGAGCGGGTTTCTTTAGTTATGGAGTAATGATGGAGTGTTTGAAGGAGGATGGGAAAATGCCAGAGGAGACGGAGAGATTAAAGATTGTAGTTAGGTGAGTTGTGACAACTGGAGAGAGAGATTGGAGGAGATGTGAGGGCATGGGGTCAGTAGTGCATGTAGTCGGACGAGAGGAGTCTGGAGACTTCTTCTTGTGTGATGGGATTAAATGTGGAAAGTGAGCCAGGGGAAATGCAGGGAGGGATGGGAGTCACAGCACTTGGTGGTTCGGAGCAGATTTCCTGATGGATATTATCTATTTTTTCTATAAAGTGGGAGGCCAGGTCATCAGCACAGATGTCCGTGATAGGGGCTTGTGCTTTTGGCCTGAGGAGGGAATGAAATGTGTCAAAAAGTTTCTTGGGGTTGTCGGCTAGTGAGGAGATCAGGGTGGTGAAGTAGGTCTGTTTGGCGAGGTGAAGGACAGCCTTATAAGTTCTTAACATAAATTTGAAGTGGATGAAGTCTTCTGGTGTGCGGGATTTTCTCCATAGGCGTTCAGCACTCCAAGAGCATCGCTGGAGAAGATGAGTTTGCAATGTGAGCCAGGGCTGTTTTACTGTGTCTTTGGAAGTTCTGAGGGTGAGTGGCGCTACTTGGTCAAGGGTGCTTCTAAGAGTGTCATTGTAGTGATGAACAGCCAGATCAGGACAGGAAAAAGAGGAGAATGGGGACAGTGATGAGTGTAGGGAGTCTGAAGGTGTCTGAGGGTTAATGGCTTGTAGATTTCTGAATGTGTGGTAGGTAGGAGTGCGCTGGGGTGGTCAAGGATTTGTGAGCGTGAAGGAGAGAATGTTGTGGTCAGAGAGTGGAAGCGGTGAGTTATTTAGGTGGGAGATTGAACAGAGCCGGACAAAGACCAGATCAAGAGTGTTACCATCCTTGTGTGTCTCAGAGGTTGAAAGCTGTGAGAGGCCTAGAGAAGTGGTTAGTGATAGAAACTGGGATGCAGATGTGGAAGTGAGGCTGTTAAATGGGGATGTTGAAGTCTCCCAGGATAAGGGTTGGTAGGTCTGAGGACATGAAGTGCGGCAGCCAGGCTGAGAAATGGTCAAGGAACTGGGTGGGCGAGCCTGGGGGCCAATATATGACCGCTACTCTGAGGGAGAGGGGACAGAAGGGCCTGATGGTGTGGACCTCAAAAGAAGGAATGAGAGTGATTGAATGGGGGGGATGATCTGGAAAGTGCATTGTGGGGACAGGAGTATTCCGACTCCACCACCATGTCTGTTTGTGGGTCTCGGGGAATGGGAGAATTGTAAGCCACCGTGGGAAATTGCAGCAGGGGAGACCGTGTCAGAATCCTGAATCCAGGTTTCTGTGAGGACCAACAGATTAAGAGAGTTGGTCAGAAAGTAGTTGTGCAGGAAGGGAAGCTTGTTACATACAGACCGTGGATTCCAGAGGGCACAATCCTCTTTTCTTACAATTAAGAATCTCCATACCCTTTATCAGTTTTGAGGCTTTTTTTGTACCCTTACAAACCCCAAGGATTCCTTCCTAGGAGCAAGTGTCTAAAGCTAAATTTCCTATCTCAAATGAGGCTGCATTAACGCCTTGTAAAGTGGTAGTATTAGGTACCTGTTCCACAAGCTCATGTCTTTTTTTATTACATTAGAACATCCTGCTGGCCTTAAAAGCAGCTGATTGACATTGCATGCTGTTATTCAGTAGTAAATCCACAAGTACACCCAGAAACCTGCGACCAGGTTTTAGTACCCCACCTGATTTAAACTGTGTTAGGCAGCTGTAGAGTGTATTAATTCCATCTTTTTTTTTCAATCCTTTTTTACATTTTCGAGTAATCACTGTTCCAGTTTTTATGTAAATAAGCCACAAATGCAAGGGATTTAGCCCTGCACTTAAAGCTTTCTGGTCTCTCACTATTTTTCTCCACCATCGTCCTCTGATCACTAATGCCAAGTCACTTTTGTATATGTAACTTACCTTTCCTGCCAAAGATCTTGTACAGGAGCTGTCATTCCCGGGGGTGGCAATGTGAAGATCTATAGTATGGCTCTCAAAACGTCATCAGGACTTGACTGCTCTTGCGCTGCCCCAATGAATGATGGCATCAGAGCGATATTTCTAGCATTGGAGGCATGACATTCAGACATGAGTTACCTGTCATCCAGTAACCGAAGGACAGTGGTGGGTAGCGAAAGAGGGAGAGAGGCTGGAAATCAGGAAGTGCAGGGCCAAACCACCTGTAAATGCTGCTCATTTACAAAAAAATTGGAAATGCGATTATTCGGGAAAGGAATAACGGATTGAAAAAAAAATGGAATTAATCAGCATTACAGCAACCTAACACAAATTACATCAGCTGAGGATACTAAAACCTGCTTTACTTAACTTAGTTTTGGAGCATATTTACATTTAGCAAACTGAATATATTAGGTGAATTTTTAACGGGAACCTGTCAGCTGTTTTGGCCGCTATAAGATGCGGCCACTGCCTTTCAGGGCTTATCTACAGCATTCTATAATGCTGTAGATAAGCCCCCGATCTGACCTGCAAGATAAAAAAATACGTTTTATTGTACTCACCTGGGGGGGCAGTCCGGTGCGGTCCGGTCCAATGGGTGTCGCAGGTTTTGGTCCGGCGCCTCCCATCTTCTTGCAACACCGCCCTCCTGCTTGCTTCATAGCTCCTGGCATCGTGGTCCTGTGCAGGCGTACTTCTCTGCCCTATTGAGGGTAAAGCAAAGTACTGCAGTGCGCAGGCGCCGAGAAAAGTCAGAGAGACCCAACGCCTGCACACTGCAGGAATTTGCGCTGCCATCAACAGGGCAGAGAAGTACGCCTGCACAGGAGCACGATGCCGGGAGCAATGAAGGAAGCAGGAGGACGGCGTCGCAAGAAGATGGGAGGTGCTGGACCAGGACCCACGACACCCATCGGACCGAACCGACCCCCGAGTGAGTAAAATAAAACTTATTTTTCTTATCTTGCAGGTCAGATTGGGGGCTTATCTACAGCATTATAGAATGCTGTAGATATGCCCTGAAAGGCAGTGGCCGCATCTTATAGTGGCCAAAACAGCTGACAGGTTCCCTTTAAAAGCTCACTGTGATCCACCACATTATCCACTCTCTTTGTCATATACAGAACTAATAACCCATAATCCTCAATGACCAACTATCCATTACCATTATTTCGGGGACCCAACTGTGGAGGTCTTGTTTTTAAATGTGTGTATTAAAATAATTTTTGGGGAAATGTCTTTCTTTTCTTAGCTAGTTGCTGCTCATTTTCAACTTCCTAGTGTGGAGACATAGGGGACAATATATAATGGCACAGAGGGGACTGTAGTATTATATGGTGAGTTGCAAAAGTGGAGGCACACAGGGCATTATTAATATGTGGAGATGAAGTGGGGGCATTATTACTTTATGGAAATAGGATGGGACATTATTATGTCTATGTGGAGGCAGAGAGGAGCTATTACTTTGTGCAGGTACAATGAATGCATTATTACTACATGAAGGACATTATTAGTATCTGGGGACAAAGAGGAGGTGTTATTACTGCACAGGAACAGAAAGGTGGTACTATTATATAAATTTTTGTACTGACACTGTTGTACCAGCTAAAAAGATTTGATGTTATGCCAATAACAAGCCTTGGGTTACAAAAGAATTGAAACACTTACTAAACAAGAAAAAACTGGCATATAAAATGAAGGATACTAAGAAACTGAAATTGATGCAAAGGGACTTAAAGGGGAAAATTAAGAATGCCCGTGAGGCATTCCGAATTAAATTAGAAAATAAATTGTCACAGAACAATTCCATGGAGGTGTGGTCGGGCATGAAACAGCTAACTGGGTTTAAGGCAAAGTCGGAGCATGGGGAAGTGGATCTACCCTGGGCTAATGAAATGAATGAGTTTTTCAACAGATTCACCAACACAAGCACAGCGTCATCAGAAATGGGGGATGGATCCAGGAAAAGATCTGCAGCATTGACATTGGGGGATAAGCTGCCTGCTTCACTGTCTCCCAAAGCGACGTGAGAAGACAGTTTAGCAGACTTGTTTTTGGCAAAGCAGCTGGGCCTGATGGCCTCAGCCCACGTGTCCCCAGAGCATGTGCAAACCAACTGTGTACTGTCTTCCAGCACCTGTTTAACTGGAGCCTTCAATCACAGGGGGTACCAGAACTGTGGAAGACCACCTGCCTGGTGCCAGTTCCTAAGACCACTTTTCCAACTTCCCTACACGACTATTGTCCAGTGGCCTTAACATCGCATGCTATGAAGTCCTTGGAGAGAATAACACTCGCCTACTTGTGCCCGAGGGTGAGGGCCTACACTGACCCCTGCAGTTTGCGTACCAGCAGAGATTGGGGTGGATGATGCTGTAGTGTCTCTGCTACATACAATGCATTCGCTCTTGGACAATGATGGAACTGCAGTGCGTGCCATGTTCTTTGATTTCTCTAGTGCTTTCAATACCCTACAGCCGCTCTTACTACGTAATAAGTTGACTGATATGGCGGTAGATGAGGGGATGGTGAACTGGATAAGTAACTACCTGACAGACAGGCCGCAGTTTGTAAGGATGGGGGAGGTGGTATCTGGCAGTGTACGGAGCAGTGTTGGAGCCCCTCAGGGTACAGTGCTGTCACCCTTCCTCTTCTCATTGTATACAGCTGACTTTCAGTATAAATCTGATTTTTGTCACCTCCAAAAATTCTCAGATGACTCCGTGATTGTAGGGGGCATTGTGGGGGCCGGGGGGAGGAGGAATATAGAAGGGTGGTTTCTGACTTTGTGGATTGGTGTCAGACTAACTGTCTAGAACTAAATGTAAGAAAACCAAGGAGATGGTGGTGAGTTATAGAAGGAAAAAGGAGGATTACTTACCAATCACCATTGCTGGCCAGGATGTTGAGATTGTTGAGAGCTACAAATATTTGGGGGTTCACCTTGACAGTAAACTCGATTGGAGGTGCCATACAAAAAAGGTTTACAAGAAGGGAATGAGCAGACTGTACTTTCTGCGGAAGCTCAGGTCGTTCAATAAGTGCAGTAAAATGCTGGAGATGTTCTACCAGTCCGTTGTAGTAAGCGCCATCTTTTTTGATATCATTTGCTGGGGCAGTAGTGTGCGAGTAGCTGATGCTAATAAGCTCAACAAACTTATCAAGAAGGCAAGCACAGCTGTTGGCCTCCATCTTGACTCTTTTGAGGAGGTATTGGAGGATAGAATTCAGAAGAAGTGAGGGCTATAATGAACAATAATACACACCCCCTATACAAACTGTTCTTGAAGCAGAAGAGCACATTCAGCAGCCGTCTAATCCTATTAAGGTGCAAGAAGGAGAAATTCAGGAAATCATTTGTACCTACTGCTATGGGGATGTATAATAATTTCCTAAGGGTGGTAGAAAATAATGACTGATGGCTGGTGTACTAATGTCAATTAACATTGTCTTATATACACCTGAACTACACACTCTTATTTATTATGTAATGTTGGTATACCTGTGCAAGATTTGTGTCCTAATATTTTATGTACTGCTTTTGTATTGCTGCTGTAATACTGTAATTTCCCCCCGGGATCAATAAAGTGTATCGTATCGTATTGTATCATATTAATGTGCAGGACACAGGTTGGGCATTATTAAAGGGGTGGTCTGAAACTAAATTTTATTTTACTCCTAAATCTATTATTTTATTTCTATAAATCTATGTAATGTAATATTATTTTCTAACATACATTAATTCAAAATTCCCTATCATTTTCTCATTACGTTATCAAAGTGCTTTATTTTTTTCTACTACTTCCTCTTTAACCCTTCACCCCAAGCCTGTTTTCACCTTCCTGACTAGGCCAATTTTTTCAATTCTGATGAGTGTCACTTTATGAGGTAATAACTCTGTGGTGCTTCAACGGACCCTAGTGATTCTGAAACTATTTTCTTGTGACATATTGTACTTCATGATAGTGGTAAAATTACTTTGATATGACATGTGTTTGTGAAAATATTGGAAATTTAGTGAAAATTTTGAAAATATAGCAATTTTCAAACTTTTATTTTTATACCTTTAAATCAGAGAGCTATGTCACTCAAAATAGTTAATAAATAGCATTTCCCACATGTCGACTTTACATCAGCGCAAATTTTAGAACATATTTTTTTTATTAGGAAGTTTAAAAGGGTTAAAGTTTGACCAGTGATTTCTCATTTTTCAACAAAATTAACAACACCATTATTTTAGGGACCACATCACAATTGAAGTGACTTTGAGGGGTTATATGACAAAAAAAATACCCAAAATTGACACCATTCCAAAATCTGCACCCCTCAAGGTGCTCAAAACCACATTCAAGAAGTTCATTAACCTTAGCTTATGCTTAATGCTTATGCTTCTGGAGACATGCACCCTTAAATTAGGTGAGCTCTCATCGCTACAGAAATGCCAAACATGTGGATGCCTAATGTGGTTTAGGCACACTATGGGGCTCAGAAGGGAGAGGGGGCATCTGGATTTGGGAGCGCAGAATTTACTTAATTTATTTTTGGAGGCTTGCAGCTATAGAGCTTTTCCAGAACCTTTGTACTGCCAGTACATTGGAAGCCCCCTTTATTTCCGTTAACAGATGACGGACCTGAGTGGGGTTTTGCTTTTTACATAACATGTGGGATCACATTTATCCGGCATGATACACTGAGCACTGAGCACTTATATTGGTGTTTCCATCTAAATCTATAAGTGATGTGATTCAGATGAAATTCCCAAGAGATCCATTCACTATCATTAGGCAGCAGAGTTACTCTGGACTCCGTTTGGTCTCTGTTCTATTTAGGCGCTCTTTATGCCTAAATAGACAGACACCACTGGATCATAGGTCAGACTGCATCCACAGTGTCTCCATCTGCTCATTTAAAGGGAATCTTCCATCGTGGGTTCTGTCTGAATCACGTATTTTAGAGATTTACACGGAAACCCCGATGTAAGCGCTCAGCGTAGAGCGCAGTAGAAATGTGAGCCGAGCTTTACTGTGATCTTTGGGAGACAGAATGAACAAATCAACAGCAGGTGAAGAATAGGTTTTATTTATTTTTTATGCCGTTCCTCGTGCGGTATAATTGATAAGGCGACTTTATTCTTCTGGTTGGTGCAATTCAGCGATACCAGAATTTTGTATTCCCATAGTTTGAGAGCTATAATTTTTCCATATTTAGGCTGACAGAGTCATGTGACAGCTTGTTAATTGCAGGATGAATTAACATTTTTATTTGTACCATTTTTGGTCACATAACATTTTTTGGTTGCTTTCTATTCCGATTTTTGGGAGACAAAATTAGCAAAAAACAGCAATTCAGGAATTTTGGAGTTTTTTTTTTGTGCCGTTCCGCATATGGTAGAAGTGATAAGACACCTTTCTTCTTCAGGTCAGTATGATTACAACAATACCGCATTTATATCGTTCTTTATTTCTTGGCACTTTTACACAAAAAAAATATTTTATAGGAAAAAATATTTTTATTCTGAGAGCTATATCTTTTTTATTTTTCTGCTGATGGAGCTGTATGACAGCTTGTTTATTGTGGGGAAAGATTACTTTTTTAGAGATACCATTTTTAGTTACATTGATATTTTTTATTCCGTTTATTCCACTTTTTTTCATTTGGCGGGATGATGATAAATCATACTTTTTTGCATCGTTTTTAATTTATTTTTTTAACAGTGTTTACTGAAGGAGTTAACATTCTGGAAGCGTTGATACCAAATATGCATACTTTTTTTGTTTATTTTTGTTTTTCCATAAATAAATCTATTTATTGGAATAATATTTTTTCATTTTTTTTGTTCTTTATTTTGTGATTTTTTTTTTAAATATTTTTTCAATTTGTAATAACTTTAACTTTTTGAAATTGTCCCAGGATGGAACATCAGCTTTAGGGCTCATACTCACTTGAGCCGAAAACGGATGATTTTCAGCCGATAAAAAATCGGATTCAAATCGGACCAATGTTATTCAATAGGTGACATCTCATTTGCGATTTTTTTCTCAGCCGAAATCGGTGTGAGAAAAAAATCGCAACATGCTGCGATTTGATGCGATTTTAGCATGATAATCGCTAATGCAATAGATGGTGCTATAAAAAATCGCATACAAATCGCATGACAATTGCACATAATCGGACCATCCTGAAAACTGACCGTTTTTTTTCCAGCAAGTGAGTATGAGCCCTTACACTGACACACTGCTGATCTAATACTCTGCAATTCTTCTGCAGAGCATTAAATCAGCATCTCTAACACAGGGAGGAGGTGTGTCAGCTACTGCTCTGAGGATGAGCTGCCAGGCCATAGTCCCTGGGTGACCCCGCAGCCATCCTTCAGCCCGAAGTCATCATGGAAACTATCAGTACAACGTAATCACAATTACTTTGTGCCAATGAAAGCACAGACTGAGCTTTCTCCCTCTGCGATGGCACACAATATCCCTTTCACTATTGACAGCGCATCAGAGGGATTAAACGCCCATGATCGGTGCCGATACCGATTGTGGGTGTTGCTGCAGAGTGTCAGCTCTCATATAGAGCTGACACCCGCATTTGATTGTGGTGGTGCTCAGCATGAGCCAGTGCAATCTTCATGCCATAGGTGAACAGCGTTTTGCGGGAATGCAGCTTCCACTGCGCCGTATATATACAGTGCATGTTGTGAAAGGGTTAATGAGGCTTTGTTTGAGAATCACATTGCATGCTGGCATTCTAAAACAACTTGTCATCTGGGGGTGCAGGCAGTGGCAGTGACATTCTGCCTCCTGGTGACAACTTGTGTGAGTATCCCAGCATGTACTGGGGTTCTCAAACAAAGCATCATCAAAATGGAAGTAGTATAAAATAAAATAAACCAGTTAGGAGGGTGCAATTGAGACTTTTTAATGAAAGTATATTAGAAATAAAACAAGAATTATAACATTAAATAGATAGAGATTTAGGAGTAAAATAAAATTTAGTTTCGGACCAAACCTTCAATACTTAGGACATTATGCATGGTTTAAGTAGTATGTGGATTTTGTAGAATTGGAGAAAAGTGATGAGGGTGCTGGAAAAGAGACTAGCTAAAAATATCTCCATATTACATTTACAGAGATGAGTCATGGATGGAAGAAGTCGTCTGGAGGTCTTGGCTGAATGGACAATAAAAGGGAAAGAAAATGACCACAATCAGTCACTTATAAGTCACTGACTTTATCTGTACATTATACACTTACATTTCCACATTTCCTATTCTTTTGCATGTTTGTCATACTTATGGTAAATATTTCAGATCACCAAACAAATTTAAATTATTAGACAAAGATAACACAAGTAAACACAAAATGCAGTTTTTAAATGAAGGTTTTTATTATTAAGGGAACAAGAAATCCAAACCTACAGGGCCTTGTGTGAAAAAATGATTGCCCCCCTAAACCTAATAATTGTGCTCTTGGGATCATTTTGGTCGGCTGCCCACTCTTGGGAAGGTTCCCCACTGTTCCATGTTTTCATCATTTGTGGATAATGACTCTCTCTGTGGTTCTCAAACGTCCCAAAGTTTTAGAAATTGATTCATAAGCTTTTCCAGGATGATAGATCTCAATGACCTTGTTTCTCATTTGTTCCAGAATTTCTTTGGATCACAGCATGATGTCTAGTTTTGAGAAGCTTTTGGTCTACTTCACTTTGTCAGGTAGGTCCTATTTAAGTGATTTCTTGATTTAGAATGGGTGTGACAGTAATCAGGCCTTGGTGTGGCTAGGAATTTTTAACTCAGCTTCCCAAAAATGTGATGAACCACAGATAATTGATGTTTTTGTTTTTTTTGGTGGGGCAATCACTTTTTCACACAGGTCCCTAAAGATTTGGATTTCTTTTTCCCTTAATAATAAAGACCTTCATTTAAAAACTGCATTTTGTGTTTACTTGTGTTATCTTTGTCTGATTTTTAACCCCTTAGTGACAGAGCCATTTTGCAGCTTAATGACCGAGCCAATTTTTACAATACTGACCACTGTCACTTTATGAGGTTAACTCTGGAATGCTTTAACGGATCCTGCTGATTCTGAGATATTTTTTTTTGTGACATATTGTACTTCATGATAGTGGTAAAATTTATTCGATATGACTTGTGTTTATTTATGAAAAAAACGGAAATATGGCAAAAATTTAAAAAGTTTTGCATTTTTCAAACTTTAAATTTTTATGCCCTTAAATCAGAGAGATATGTGACACAAATTACTTAATAAATAACATTTCCCATATGTCTACTTTACATCAGCACAATTTTGGAAACAATTTTTTTTTTTTTTACGAAGCTATAAGGGTTAAAAGTTGACCAGCGATTTCTCATTTTTACAACAAAATTTACAAAGCCATTTTTTAGGGACCACCTCACATTTGAAGTCACTTTGAGGGGTCTATATGGCAGAACATACCCAAAAGTGACACCATTCTAAAAACTGCACCCCTCAAGGTACTCAAAACCACATTCAAGAAGTTTATTAACCCTTTACGTGCTTCACAGGAACTGAATCTTTTTTTTTTTACCAACATTTTACTTCAGAACCATTTTTTTTATTTTCTCAAGTGTTAAAAGAGATAATGAACCACAAAATTTGTTGTGCAATTTTTCCTGAATACGCAGATACCCCATATGTGGGGGTAAACCACTTTTTGGGCGCACGGCAGAGCTCGGAAGTGAAGGAGCGCCGTTTGACTTTTTCAGCGCAGAATTGGCTGGAATTGAGATTGGACACCATGTTGCGTTTGCAGAGGCCCTGATGTGCCTAAACAGTGAAAACCCCCCACAAGTGACACCATTTTGGAAACTAGACCCCCTAAGGAACTTATCTAGATGTGTGGTGAGCATTTTGAACCCCCAAGTGCTTCACACAAGTTTAAACGTAGAGCCGTAACAATAAAAAAGCATATTTTTTTCACAAAAGTGATCTTTTTGCCCCCAATTTTTTATTTTAACAAGGGTATCAAGAGGAATTGGAACCCAAAAGTTGTTGTGCAATTTGTCCTGAGTATGCTGATACCCCATATGTGGGGATAAACCTCTGTTTGGGTGCACGGTAGAGCTCAGAAGGGAAGGAGCGCCGTTTGACTTTTAATCTCAAAATTGTATGAGCAGATTCCATGTCGGGTTTGGATATGTGCCTAAACAGCAGAAACCCCCCAAAAACTGACCCCATTTTGGAAATGAAACCCCTCATAGATTTTATCCAGGCATATATTGAGCAATTTTAACCCACAGTTACGACACAGAATTTGATGATATTAGGTCGTCATATTGAAAAAGTAAATTTTTTCCACAAAAATCTTGTTTTAGACCTGAATTTCTCACTTTTGTCAGAGATTACACCAAAAAGTGGACCCCACAATTTGTTACCCAATTTCTTATGAGCGTGGCGATATCCCATATGCAGTCAAAAATTTCTGTTTGGACAAAATGCAGTGCTCAGACAGAATAGGGGACAATGTGACAAATTTGGCTTTATTTGAAAATCCTTCCAGGAATTATTACTCACAGAGGGAGGCATGTTCCTAAAAATATATTGGATGATTATAAAATTTGGTCTTGCTAACAAAACAGTTGTCCCGCATTTGCGTATATTGTAGCAGGAAGAATAAACTGTACTGGAATGATGGGCAAAATGTGGAGGAAAATGCAGCCAAGTATGTGGCAAAGCTGAGTTTGTTCCAAAGATGAAAGAACACCAGCAGGGCTAGCATGGCAGACACTTTCAGAGACTGGTCGTACAACGTCCTTTTAGCTCCATCAATCCCTATATGAGAGAGGAATGTGCCAATAGACGTGGTGCACCA
The DNA here is from genome assembly GCA_033576555.1 of Oophaga sylvatica. Taxonomy (NCBI): domain Eukaryota; kingdom Metazoa; phylum Chordata; class Amphibia; order Anura; family Dendrobatidae; genus Oophaga; species Oophaga sylvatica. The sequence continues at coordinate 221,435,675 of JARQOD010000002.1, read as the reverse complement.
TAGCAAACTCCCACCCGCCAAGGTCAAAACCGCTATATGCACAAAACAACCAATCCCCTACAGAATCTGTCAAGTATTGTCTGGAAACAGAGGTTTGGCAAGAACCATACAGTAAAGCCCATAGTGTAGAAGTACGGAACTTCCTCATTTTTTAGAAATTCTCCAATAAAATGATTGTGCCACATCACCAACATAAATATAAGTAATAGAAATGGAAGCCTAAGTTTTGTGTAGCAAGACAGTCGTAAAAACAGTCAAAGTTAGATAAATGGTCAAAAATGTTTGTGTTAATTTTCAGATGACCTGACTTTTCAGGAACATTTGTGGGGTCCACACTCTGGGGTGTACAGACATGGTTACGTGGATGAGAATTTTTTGGAATAGTAATTTGGTATGTGTTTGATCAAGTCCTAGAATTAATTTTCAGATGACCTGACTTTTCAGGAACATTTGTGGAGTCCACACTCTGGGGTGTACAGACGTGGTTACGTGGATGAGAATTTGTTGGAATAGTAGTTTGGTATGTAATTGATCAAGTCCTAGAATTAATTTTCAGATGACCTGACTTTTCAGGAACATTTGTGGGGTCCACACTCTGGGGTGTACAGACGTGGGTACGTGGACGAGAATTTTTTGGAATAGTAGTTTGGTATGGGATTGATCAAGTGTTGGAATTAATTGTGGAATGGGGTAAAATGTGATCTACTAATGATAATATTTTCTATTACGTGTTCCAAATTACTCTACTGGGGCCTCTAAGCAGAAAATAAAAATTATATTAAAAAAACTAATAATTGTGGGTGGTGTGGTAGGTCTCAAAGCAGGGGGAGATACAAAGGCCAGGTTGGGATGGGCATGTGGGGCAATAGTAACGGAATTACTCCGTTTGCCATGCTTCCAGCAAACCCAGCATCGTTTTTGAGGATACCTTTGGGTGGGAGTGACGGGGACACGGTGAGGAAAATGGCACTCTGAAAGTCTCCTGGAATCCTCAGACTCGAAGGCATCCCCCAGTGCCATTGAGTCAAACATGAGGCCCTCAATAATTGTTTCCTAATACTGGAGGAATGTGAGGGGTCCTTGGGACTTTTTGTACAGGACAAAACTGTTGTAGGTGCCCGTTTGGATGAGATAGATTGCCACCTTTTTGTACCAGGCCCTGGTCTTCCGCTTGACCCGGTATGGTTGCAGAACCTGGTCAGATAAATCAACGCCACCCATATATCTATTATATTGTGTGACGCAGAACAGTTTTTGCTTATCCCTGGTGGCACCCCTCTCTCTGACCATCACAGTGGTGTCCTCATGCAGTGTGGTCAGCATGTATACATCCTTCCTGTCATTCCACTTCACTGCAAGAAGTTGGTCACTTGCTAGTGAGAATGACGCCCCCTTCTCCAAACGTCTGGACACCAACTCTGACGGAAACCCCACTCTGTTTTTCCTGACTTTCCCACAGGCCCCTATATTTGCAGCGTGGAGGGATTTATATAGGGGGATGCTCGTGTAATAATTGTCAGTGTACACGTGGTACCCTTGATTTAGGAAAGGTGTCATTAGCTGCCACACAATTTTCCCTGGGATGCCAATTGTCTGGGGGCAGTTTGGGGGGTTTATTTGGTGGTCCCTACCTTCATAGATTATGAAGGTGGATGTGTACCCTGATGAGCTCTCACACATTTTATACAGTTTGACGCCATATTTGGCATGTTTGGAGTGGATAAATTGGCGGAATGACAGACGGCCCTTGTAGCTCATCAAGGACTCGTCGACCGCCACATTTTGCTCTGGGGTATATGAATTAGAAATTAATTTTGTAGGAGGGAAATTAAGGGTCTCAATTTATTTGCCGATCATAGTTGCGGTCAGTTCTTGGGAGGGCTTGGGAATTATCACTGAAGTGGAGAAATCTCATCAGGGCTTCATAGCGGACTCGGGACATGACGGCTGCAAATACAGGGGAGCTGTGGACAGCTTTTGTTGCCCAGTAAGAGCGGAGTGTGTTTTTTTTTACTATACCCATATTCAGGGTAAGGCCCAAAATTTTTTTTATTTCGGGGACATTTGTGGGCATCCAGGAACGGGAATGAAAGGCAGTGGGTTTTTGGGAAATATATTGTCGGGCATATAGATTAGTTTGGTGGACGATTAATTCTAGGACTTCGGGGCTAATAAAAATTTGGAAAAAATCAGTGGGGGAAAAATTCACGACATCTAATCTTATTTCTGGGACAGCAGAAAACGGGGGAATTTGAGGGGAAAATGAGGGGTCATTACACCACAGCGATGGGGGGACTGCGGTACTTGGTCCTGCCTCTGAACCTTCAGCAGTGACGACCGACTCCGCTACCATCGGGCTGGGGGATCCCGTGGAGGAAGAGTCGTCGTCACTGTCTGAAGACGGCTCAGCTTCAGAGGCAGATTCCGTTTTGCTGCCGGAGCTGCCGGAGCAAAGCAGGCTGTATGCTTGCTCCGCGCTGAACGTTCTGCAGGCCATTTTTTTTTAATTTCCCTGCCTAATATACTAACCTTAACCTAGTATTTTTTTTCCTCCCAATGCTAACCCTAACACGTGTAACGCTAACCCTAACCCTAACACGTGTAACGCTAACGCTAACCCTAATGCTAACCCTAACACATGTAACGCTAAGCCTTATGCTAACCCTAACACGTGTAACCCTAACGCTAACCCTAACACATCTAACGCTAAACTAACGCTAACGCTAACCCTAACGCTAACTTCAAAAAAATTTTAAATTTTTTTAAATTTTTTTTATAACCCCTGACAATGGGGATGGGGATACGGGAATAATGGATCAACGATTGTGGATGCTGGAGTGTTTTTTGTCACTGTTGCAGCAGCACTTGGACTGTAGTTTATCTCTCTTCTCTCCCAGAACAACTACAGGGAGAGAGAGAGAAACCGCAGCCCAAGTGCTGCCATATTTACAAATATTGGGGGTTTTGATCACTGTGATAGGGTCTATCACAGTAATCAAAACCCAGCAGCCAATGAGAAAATTCTCCTTGGTTGCTAGGTGCAAGCAGGCAGATCTTGGCGGGCGCACTGCGCATGCGCCCGCCATTTTCTTTCTGCCAGAGGAAGGAGGGGGGCCAGAGGACCGGGGGACCGGAGGACATCTTCATTGGTGAACTCAGGTACCTGGTGGGGGGATCGGAGACCCTAATTCTCACCCCTCTGATGTGCAATCACATCAGACGGGAGAGAATATATATTTTTTTTGCGGTCGCCGTTATAGTGTTATAACGGCGATCGCAACACCGGGATTGGTAAATACCAACCGGGATCATGTTCTCTGGGGTCTCGGCTACCCCAGGCAGCCGAGACCCCAGAGAAAATCGCCCATCCCCCACAGCACTTCGCGGCGGGCGCACTGAGCATGCGCCCGCCATTTTCTAGCCATAGGAGCATGTCGGCGGCACCGGGGGGCATCGGAGGGCCCTAAGACCACCAGGGGCCATAAAGGGGAGATGGGGGACCCTATTTCTCTCTCCTCTGATGTCCGATCACATCAGAGAAGAGAAAAATTAAAAGGCACAAAAGATTATTATTTTTTGTTGCGATCGACGTTATAGGGTTAATAACGGTGATCGCAACATCGGGGTAGTTAAAAACCGACCCGATTCATGTTCTCTGGGGTCTCGGCTACCCCCGGTAGCCGAGACCCGGAGAAAATCCGGCTGTGGGTGGCGCTATAGGCTTTTTCCACAGCGCCCATAATTAACGGCGCTGTGGTTTAAGTACCCATAATGACCGCCATTAAAAGGCGTATCGGCGGTCGTTAAGGGGTTAAATTAGTTTAGTGATATGAAACATTTAAGTGTGACAAACATGCAAAAGAACAGGAAATCAAGGAGGGGCAAATACTTTTTCATACAACTGTATCTACATTATTATGATTATTATTTACTTTATATGTAAAAGATAAATAAATGTGTTTGATATAAATTGTTGTGCAAAAGAAGCACTCGATAATGTGATATGAGACAAATATGGGAATATTTTATTTTATTAATCACATATTTGTATCACATTGGAGTGCTGAGTGCTACTTATGAATAGATAGAGAAGTAGAATCCTACTTGCCCATGCAGGAAAGGCAGTTGTGCAATACATCTTCATAACATAACTAAGCAAGCAGAACTAGAGTTCCCAGAACTGCACAAAGTTAAATACAAAAAGTTATCAAAGCACCAAGCCAGAACAATAGCGGATTAACACTGATGTCCAGCAAGGACTGGGAGGCAGGTGCAGGGCAATAAAGGGTGATACAATCACCTGACCAACAACAAGCCCAGCACCAGCGTCAAAAGACCGGCAGCCAGAAAACCAACAAGATGGCGGACGGTCAAACTAAATAGATTCTAAAAGTACCTCTCCTTTTACGAGGATCCTCTGGATCCTCTTGGCCGAGCCTTATTCGGAAATCTCCTGTGAAAAGCCTTAATCAGCCTTGAGGCCGAGACATCTTCAGCTTTCATCCAGGAATTATCCTCGGGACTGCAACCCTTCCAGGAGACAAGATACTGCAACCTTCCTCTGTGCCACCTGGAATCCAATATGCGTGAAATCTCAAACTCGCCATCCTCATCAATTGGAAGAACAGTCGGCATCGCCTCCTTATCTGGCGTGTCAACTTTCTTCATTAAAGATACATGAAAAACTGAATTAATTCTCTAGGACGAGGGTATGTCTAATCTCACTGCTGCTGAGTTGACAACCTGAACCACTTTGGAGGGTCCTACAGATTTAGGCCCCAGTTTTTTAGAAGGGATCTTCAAACGCAGATTCCTAGAGGACAACCAGACCATGTCCCCAACTGCAAACAACGCCGCCCTTCTTTTTTTGTCAAAATATTTCTAAGACCTCCTATTCGCCTCTTTCAGATTATGGCATACATTGGTCCAAACCCTTTCCAAACTTCCAGAAAAACTCTCCTCCTCAGGCACAGCCGCCCCAATCTTTGAAAATGGACTGAAAGATGGGTGTCTCCCTGTACAGCAAAAAAAAGGAGAACACTCAGCCAAGGCAGACGTATGTGTAACGGGTCTGGTGGGTGGAACTACTGACGAGACAGGTCAGGTTGGTGGAACCACAAAGCTTTATTATACAAGAGAGTTTACTTGTAAGAGAGCGGGTGGCACCCGGGAAAAGGGCAGGGAATCACGGCAGGGGATATAGGTAGTCTCTGGACAGGCAGGTTTGTCACAGCAAGTGACCAAGGAAGTCTCTGGGCAGGCAGGTTGTAACGGTAAGTAACCGAGGCAGTCTCTGGACAGGCAGGCTGTCACGACAAGTGACCAGGCAGTCTCTGGACAGGCAGGTTGTCACAGCAAGTGACCAAGGCAGTCTCTGGGACAGGCAGGTTGTCACAGCAAGTGACCAAGGCAGTCTCTGGGACAGGCAGGTTGTCACGGCAAGTGACCAGGCAGTATCTGGACAGGCAGGTTGTCACAGCAAGTGACCAAGGCAGTCTCTGGGACAGGCAGGTTGTCACGGCAAGTGACCAGGCAGTCTCTGGACAGGCAGGTTGTCACAGCAAGTGACCAAGGCAATCTCTGGGACAGGCAGGTTGTCACGGCAAGTGACCAGGCAGTCTCTGGACAGGCAGGTTGTTACGGCAAGTGACCAGGCAGTCTCTAGAACAGGGCAGGCATATACGACCTGATATGGTGGAGCCTCCAGGTAGGCTGCAGTCGGATGGCAGATGATCGCTCCCAGGTGAGCAGGCAAGAGCCGTGGATCTCTGCAGATGATGTCCGAACTTCCGGATGGAGCTGCAGTCGGATGGCAGATGATCGCTCCCAGGTGAGCAGGCAAGAGCCGGGGATCTCCGCAGATGATGTCCGAACTTCCGGATGGAGCTGCAGTCGGATGGCAGATGATCGCTCCTAGGTGAGCAGGCAAGAGCCGGGGATCTCTGCAGATGACGTCCGAACCTCTGGATGGAACTGCAGACGGATGGCAGACAGGCAAGCCGACAGGTAACAGGCAGGTAACTGGAATCAGGAGCTGATGGCTGAAACAGAGTTAGACTGCACAGGAACAACATTGCTCGGGCACCTACATTAAGGAGGAAGCCCTTAATATAGGGTGGAGTCCTCCAGCATTGGCTGGAGACTGATTTGGAAAATGCGCGCGGCTCCTTTAAGAGCGGGGGAGGGTGCGGGCGCGCGCCCTAAGGCCAGTAGCAGGGAAGGAGCGCGCGGGACCAGCAGGGCGGAAGGAGGACGCCATAGGCGCAGAGGAGGCTGGGAGCACTGAGGACGCTGAGCGCAGGTGAGGAGAGCGACGTCCCTGTCTGGCAGCAGGCAGGGACGCGGGCGCTACAGTACCCCCCCCCTCTAGGCCCCCCCTTCTTTAGGCCAGAAAGAAATTTAGCTAGGATAAGAGGGGCATGGATGTTCTCCCGAGGCTCCCAGGTTCTCTCCTCAGGACCAAACCCCTTCCAATCCACCAAAAAATAAGTCTTTCTTCCTACCCTCTTTGTGGCCAGAATGTTCTCTACCTCAAATTCATCATCAGCAGACACTGGAGCAGGAGGTGTACCTGTAGACTTAAAAAAAGAGTTAAGAACCACAGGTTTGAGGAGAGATACATGAAAAGAATTAGGAATTCTCAAATTGGCCGGGAGTTTCAATTTATAGGACACCGGATTGATCTGACTGATGATCTCAAAAGGACCGATGAACCGAGGACCTAACTTGTAGGACGGAATTTTGAGTCGAACATATTTGGACGAAAGCCAGACTTTGTCCCCAGGACGGAATTGAGGAGGATCCAGACGTTTTTTGTCAGCATGTCTTTTCATGCGCTCGGATGACTGAATGAGTGCGGACCGGGTACTCTCCCAGATGGAGGAGAATTCTCTAACCAGAGATTCCGCAGCTGGATTGTCCACAGAGATGGAAACAGGGACAGGGATCCGAGGGTGCTGACCGAAGACTACAAAAAACGGAGACTTGGTGGAAGATTCGCTCTCATGATTATTGTAGGAGAATTCGGCCCAAGGCAGGAGCTCCACCCAGTCATAATGGTGGGCATTAACGAAGTGTGAAGATAACTGGTCAAATTCTGATTTATTCGTTCAACTTGTCCATTGGACTGTGGGTGGTAAGCGGAGGAAAAATCCAGGGTGACGTCTAGCAACTTACAAGTGGCTCTCCAGAAACGTGAGGTGAACTGAACCCCACGATCCGACACAATGTGACGAGGCAGACCATGAAGACGGAAGATGTGGCGGATAAAGTCTTTAGCCAACTCGGGTGCAGACGGAAGACCTGGCAGAGGAATGAAGTGAGCCATCTTGGAAAAGCGGTCAGTGACCACCCAAATGACTGTACAACCAGCAGAGACGGGAAGATCAGTAATGAAGTCCATGGCTATATGCTGCCAGGGGGCAGCGGGTACAGGAAGCGGAAGAAGACGGCCGGTGGGCAGGTGTCTCGGAACTTTGTTGCGGGCACAGGAAACACAGGCAGAAACAAAGTCTATTACGTCTTTGTGCAGGGTAGGCCACCAATAATGCCGGGTAATGAGTTGGAGGGTCTTTTTTTGACCAGCGTGGCCAGCGAGTTTAGACGAGTGACCCCAATGTAGGATTCTCTTCCGATCGGTTTCTGATACGAACGTCTTACCAGGAGGGAGACGATTTAGACTCACGGGAGCCACCTGGCGGGATCGATGATATGTTTAGGCTCATCTTCGAGATCCGACACCAGGAAAGACCGAGACAAGGCATCCGCCTTGACGTTTTTGTCAGCTGGGCGAAAATGCAAAAGAAAATCGAAGCGGGCAAAAAACAAGGACCACGGGCTTGGCGAGGATTAAGTCTCTGTGCCTGCTGGAGGTATGCCAGATTTTTGTGGTCCGTGTAGATGATTACCGGATGAAGAGCCCCTTCGAGTAGGTAACGCCACTCCTCCAATGCCAACTTAATGGCCAATAACTCTCGATCTCCTATGGAGTAGTTGCGCTCGGAGGAGGAGAAGAGTTTGGAGAAGAAACCGCAGGATACCATCCTCCCGTATGGCGATTTTTGGGTAAGAACCGCTCCGGCTCCAGCAGAGGAAGCGTCCACCTCCAGGAAGAACTGCTTGTTGCCATCCGGGCGATGCAGCACTGGAGCGGAAGAGAAGGCCTGTTTCAGAGAAAGGAAGGCCTCCTCTGCTTCGGTCGTCCACTGTTTGGGGTTAGCATCCTTGCGAGTGAGCGCTGATATTGGAGCAGTCCTGGAAGAGACGTGCGGTATGAAGAGACGGTAATAGTTGGCAAATCCCAGGAACCGCTGAATGGCCTTCAACCCCTCCGGTCGGGGCCACTTCTCGATGGCAGACAGTTTCTCCGGATCCATTCGTAGACCTGTTTGAGAGATAATGTAACCCAGAAACGGAAGCGATGTCTGCTCAAAGAGGCACTTCTCATATTTGGCGAAGAGGTGATTCTGCCTGAGCAGAACCTGACGAACATCCCTCCGGTGAGACTGAAGATCCGGAGAGAAGACCAAGATGTCGTCAAGGTACACCACAACGCAGGAGTAGAGGAGGTCCCGGAAGATGTCATTGACCAACTCCTGAAAGACTGCTGGAGCATTACAGAGACCAAAGGGCATCACCAAGTACTCGTAGTGGCCGTCTCGGGTGTTGAATGCCGTCTTCCATTCATCTCCTCGACGGATACGAACCAGGTTGTATGCTCCACGAAGATCTAGTTTGGTGAAGGCTCTAGCCCCTCTAAGACGATCAAACAGTTCTGGAATGAGCGGAAGAGGGTACTTATTCTTCACCGTGATCGAATTTAGGCCTCTGTAGTCAATACAGGGACGGAGAGATCCGTCTTTCTTTTTAACGAAGAAGAAACCTGCTCCCGCTGGGGAGGTAGATTTCCGGATGAATCCCTTTGCTAAGTTCTCCTCGATATATTCGGACATCGACCTGGTCTCAGCAGCAGACAACGGGTAAATACGCCCACGGGGAGGCGTAGTACCGGGCAACAGGTCAATCGGGCAATCATATGGTCTATGCGGGGGTAATGTCTCTGCTTCCTTTTTATTGAAGACATCAGCAAATGACCAATATGGAATCGGGAGTCCAGGTAGATTAGCAGGTGTAGGAGAAGAATAGACAGGATGAACAGGCACCAGACACGTTTTATGACAGTCCTGTCCCCAGCGAAGAACCTCTCCATTCTGCCAGTCGAGCACAGGTGCATGTTTTTTGAGCCAAGGCAGACCTAGTAAGAAAGCATGAGAGAGTCCAGGTAAAACATGAAACGAGATGCTCTCAGAATGCAACATTCCCACCTGCAGGGTTATGACTTCGGTGATAAGTCGTATGGGACGAGGTAGGAGGCCCCCATCCACAGCAGCAACAGATACCGGTTCAACAAGAGGTTTGGTGGGAATGTGATACTTCTCTACTTGAGCCTGTGACACGAGATTCCCAGCTGCTCCAGAATCAAGTTGGGCCATTTCGAAGTGGCGGTTCTTACCGAGCAGGATTGAAACCGACAGCAGCAGGGATGAAGAGGATTTATTTTTGTCTAGATTGACCTCTCCGAGCGAACCTAGACACAGGCGTTTCCCGACTTCTCCGGACAGGTTTGGATCCAGTGCTCCTTACTGCCGCAGTAGAAGCAACTTTTCTCGGCACGGCGTGAGTCCTAACGGGCTTTGACCATCTTGGTCTGGTCGACCTGCATAGGCTCAGCAGTGTGCACCTGAGGAGAAACGGAAGAGGTTATAGATCTCTGACACGAGGGTGCAAGAGGGGAAAATTGTTTTTTACGGGTGATCTCTTTGGCTCGTTCCTGGAACCGTAGATCAATTCGATTGGCAAGATTTATTAAATCATCTAGAGAGGTTGGAACGTCCCGACCGGCAAGTTCGTCTTTAATACGGCCGGACAGACCCTCCCAGAAGACCGAAATTAGAGCTTCATTGTCCCAAGTTAGTTCTGAGGCTAAAGTCCGGAACCGTATGGCATATTGACCAACGGTGAGGCTCTCCTGACGGAGACGCAGCAGAGATGATGCAGAGGAAGTCTTCCGTCCAGGTTCGTCGAATACCTTCCGGAAGGCCGAGAGAAAAGCAGGCAGGTCAGATACCAGAGGATCCTCTCTCTCCCAGAGAGGATTAAGCCAGGCCAGGGCCTCTCCGGTAAGATGGGACATGATGAAGGCAATTTTGGCCCGGTCAGAGTTAAACTGGTATGCCAGGAGTTCAAAATGCAGGGTGCACAGATTAATGAAACCCCGAGCCAGAGCAGGATCGCCTCCAAACCTAGGAGGAGCTGACAGTCGGGGTCCGGGAATGGAAACCACGGAATTGGGAATCAGCGGGACTGACGGATTATGAGTCATGGCTCCAGCGATGGTTGCTGGTGATGAATTCAGAGTGTCCAGACGGGAATTGACGTTCCGCAGGTGACCCAGGATGGCCTCCTGTTGAGACCTCTGGCGAGACAGCTCATGACACAGTTCCGGGAGTGAAGGGGTTTGGGTGCCACCAGGTTCCATGGCCCGAGCAAACTGTAACGGGTCTGGTGGGTGGAACTACTGACGAGACAGGTCAGGTTGGTGGAACCACAAAGCTTTATTATACAAGAGAGTTTACTTGTAAGAGAGCGGGTGGCACACGGGAAAAGGGCAGGGAATCACGGCAGGGGATATAGGTAGTCTCTGGACAGGCAGGTTTGTCACAGCAAGTGACCAAGGAAGTCTCTGGGCAGGCAGGTTGTAACGGTAAGTAACCGAGGCAGTCTCTGGACAGGCAGGCTGTCACGAATGTCTGAATGTCCTTGCAGAAAGATTTACATCGGAATGACTAGTCGTGAATTAAAAATCAGGGTGCGTGAACATTGCCTTGACATTGATAAAGCAAAGGGAGTTACGGATGTGACAATGCTGAAAACTCTCCCTAGACACTTTAGGCAATATCACCAATGCAATTCTAGGCTTCTCATTGTTAAAGGTATCGATATGGTTGATCTTGGCCCTCGTGGGGGTGATATGTCCAAGAGATTGGCTAAAAAAGAATGCCAATGGATATTTCGATTGGGGTCACTCACCCCCCGAGGGCTCAATGAAACCTCGGGATTTTGTGCTTATCTTTGAATGGTTTGAGAATTGGCAGGGGGTATCATTATTGTTTTAATTTGTTGTTTGTTCTGTATATTCATTTTATTCTTTTTATTTCAGTATTCTGTGGTAACCTGTCCATATGAGTGATTGTTCCTGTTCAGCTGGTCTTACATGTCAAGAGTCGAAGAAATCGTTTTTCATATTTATTTTTATTTTCATGTGTCACTACATTTTATTATTTTTTATTGGGGTTGTAATTACATGCTTTATATACATTTTATATTATATCTATATATATATATATTTCACATGTCTATATACTTCTTAGTATCTGTCGTTTATGTTTATTTACTTATTGGTGATTGTGGTTATTTTTATTATTATTATTATCTTTATTATAATCATTATCACTATGTTCATTATTGTTTATTTTATTGATATTACACATTCATTTACAGATTCACTTACACTTTTTTAGGAACTGAGCGCTAGTGTCTTATGATGTGCTGCAGAGGGATGGTGGATGAACTCCAGTGAATTTGACACTTCTGTTTCTTAGACACAGTTTTGTCTTATCGCATGTTCGCCTCCCGTCCTTCTCTTATATGGCTGGTATAATTATATTGACACAAGCGCCACAATAGTTCCTTTTACACTTATGTAACATATATATGTTTCGTTTTCACATCTCACCTTTCATCATTTCTTTTTCTTTTTCTTTTTAATTTTTTGGTTGCTGCCTGTATCTGCTAGCACACGTGCCGTGCATTTTTTCTATGTGAAAGAAAATATTTTTTGTTCCACACACACTATGCCGCAATACTTGTGTGTATCATCATCTTCCAATTACAGAACCATTTACACTAGGATATGTATGAAAACGTAGTGCAGTATTGGCTAGAGGTCAGCGCAAGCGCTATTCGTCTGTGTGACGCCGCAGTCTGGGCATGATCTGCGCAGGCGCAAGTGGTACACTTCACGTCTTCTTTATATGACGTTGTGGATCTCTAAGAGATTCTCTACGCATGCGCGGCTTTACTTTACGGCACATCGTTACCTGCGGATTGTCGTGCTCGTAGATACAGGTGGCAGTTATTTTGGTTTCTTCTATGCTATTGACCGGCTGCATATATATATACCGGATTGCCCCTGCCCTGACACGCCTCCGAAGAAGCAGTGCGAAACGCGCGTCGGGGCAGAGGGACATCTGGGGAATTCCACTCCATCTGTATTGGTATGTTTCCTGATGCATTGCATTTTTGTATTGTATGTTAAAGCATGATTCACGTCTCTATGTTACCAGTCATATTGCGATGGCATTGTGCTGTGGTCACTTCACATTAGTGATCTTCTTTTGGTAAATAGTGAGTTAACATGCACTATTGCATTGACATTTACAGTTAGGAAGCATTGTTTCCTCATTATATGGTGTTCATACTTATGATGGTCTTTGTTTAGTGGAATCCTATTAGAAAATTGTCCCTTTCTTATTATATCTTGCATCTTTCTTTTTTAATTGTCTCACATGTGAGAAAATAAATATTTATCTTTTTATACCATTTTTGTGGTGTCGCCCATGGTTATTTCAGACTACCACGTCCGTGTTTACATTGATATTGTGGTATAATTGCGGATATTCCTTTTGGGGCTATTCGTTTTTCTTTTTGTTTAGGGGCATTTATGTGATCTAATTATTCAATACTGTTATTTAACAGAGCCCAGTGTAATGGACTTTAAAGCCAAAGAAAGCTCTTGGCAGGCCAAGGCCACTAATATTTTTAAGAAAGGTGCTGGATCTAGTTCTACTCTTCCTTCTCATAACCATTCAGAAGCTTTAAAGAAATATAAGAATGTATTGCATAAAAAAATTAAGATTTGGTGGACCAAGATAACCCTGGAAAATTATGTGATACAAAAAATTATCCCAAGGGGATTAAGGATAAACATCTTTCCTACATTCGATCTGGGCGATGAAGGCCTTATTAATCGTTGGATTAAGGCGGCTAATACCTGTTCCCTAGAGTTTATTAACATCATAATTGAAAAAAACATCTCCTCACTCAGAACCCTTGAGACTGAGATAGAGGATTTGCAGAAGACTTTGCTACAGGAAATGAAAGAGGAAAAATTTCAGGAAATGATCAAAAACCTGGATAAAGAGGTTGAGAAGTGGGAAAGTATCATCAGCCTAAATAAACAAAAGAAATACGAAAGGGATCTTGGAGATTTTGAAACTAACAAAATATTTAGGTGGCAAGTCAAAAAGGAACCGATAAAGAGAAATCTATCTCGCAGTTCTTCCATTGTGTCAAACTCATCTCTGAGTGAGGGAGGAAGTTCTAATTATGAAGGGAGATATAGTCTCAGAACGAGGCAGTTCCGTAAGAAGAATTCTATCCATAGGAATCAAGAAAGGGATACTGTTAAGGTAATCAATCTGTCTTCTCATTTGTTGACTGAATTACAAGAAAATGTATTGCATAAAGGCCTTACTTTTTCACCCTCATCTAATTTAGATCCATTCACCGTTACAAAAGACTTAAATCTTTTTTCAAGAAAATTGATTTTAAAGAAATTTCATTTCAAGGGTGAGGTGGATGAAGGGTTGTCTAGTAGAGAAGAACAACAGGCCTTGGCAATCTTGGAATCTCTCATGGAGGAAAACACCTCATCTGCTGTAAGTAGTGGCTTTCCTATGAAGCTTATAAATAAATCAAAAAAATTTCCGCCTTTGACATCTGTCCCTGCGGTTGATACTTTCACAAAAATGGTAGCTAAGGATATTGAAATATTACATAAATCTAGATGTAGGGACTTTGACAATCTGTCTAAATCCGAGAGGATGGCCCTTGAAGAATTAACCCAATGGGACGATGTTGTCTTTAAGATGGCCGATAAAGGGGGCAATGTAGTTATTTGGCCAAATACAATGTATGAGGCACAAGCCTATAAATTGCTAAATAACACTTCAGAATACAAACTGCTCCCTTTTAATCCTCTCATTGGGTTTAAAACAGAATTAATTGACATTCTTTTGATTGCTCATGAGGATGGCCTTGTCCCTAAAAAATTGGTCGATATTCATGAGAAACTGAATCCTAGATTAGCTACTTTTTACCTCATTCCAAAGGTCCATAAAAAACCCATTAGATCCACCAGGCAGACCTATTATTGCTGCCAATGAAGGTTTATGTGAAATCATATGTGAGGTTGTGGAATATTACCTTAAGCCGTTAGTGTGTCAATTGCCATCATACATTAAAGACACTACGGCGGCTTTGGGCCATCTAGAAAACCTTCAACTTACCAAGGAAATGACACTTGTCACAGCGGATGTGGAGGCCTTGTACTCCTCCATAGGGCATGAAGATGGTCTCAATGCTGTAGAGAGATATCTTAGATCCAGCAATCTTGATAATGTTATGGCATCGTTCATTATCGTGCTATTACGGTTTATCTTAACACACAATGTCTTCATGTTTGATGGCAAAGTTTTTTTGCAACAGAGGGGTACCGCAATGGGGGCCTCCTGTGCCCCTTCATATGCTAATCTTTTCATGGGGGCATGGGTGTGGTCCGTTTTTCAGGGTGAGCATGTTCAAGGAGTGGATCGGGTCCATAATTGGATCCGATACATTGATGATATTCTGTTCATCTGGGAGGGGTCCATTGGAGATCTTGAAAATTTCATGAATCAACTCAATAATAATGATTTAAACATCAGATTATCATACAAAGCTGGACGTCAAATTGAATTTCTGGATTTATCCATTGCAGTGTTACCGAGTGGCCATTTGTCCACAGATGTATATAGAAAACCGACTTCCACCAACTCATTACTACATGCTTCGTCAGCACATCCCAGAGCAACTATTCAAGGAATACCAATTGGCCAATTTTTGCGCATAAAACGTATTTGCTCTGAAGAGATTAAGTTTGAAGAACAATCAAGAGTGCTCAGGGAACGATTTCAAAATCGCGGCTATGGACATAGAGCCATTGAACGTGGATATAAAAGAGCTAAAACTACCACGAGGGAACAACTTCTACATAAAAATAGGCCTATTGTTACTGATGAAACTGCAGGTAACCAGGTAAGATTTATTACGAATTATAATAACAAATGGAATGAATTTAGAAAAATTCTTGAGAAACATTGGCCTATTCTTCTCACAGATACTACCCTTGGGCGGATTCTACCAGAAAAACCCTCTTTGGTAGCGAAAAGAGCTCCAAATTTACAGGACATGTTGGTGCATAGCTTTTATGACCCTAAGGGTAGAATGAGGGCCAACAGGAATATCGACCGTATTGGTTTTTTCCCATGCGGTATGTGTAAAGCTTGTGCCAACATGAAGAAAAGCCTACATTTCCAGAATTTTGATTATTCCAGAAAATTCGACATTAGGGCACACATTACATGTTCTACCAAGGGAGTGATCTATTTAGCTGAATGTCCTTGCAGAAAGATTTACATCGGAATGACTAGTCGTGAATTAAAAATCAGGGTGCGTGAACATTGCCTTGACATTGATAAAGCAAAGGGAGTTACGGATGTGACAATGCTGAAAACTCTCCCTAGACACTTTAGGCAATATCACCAATGCAATTCTAGGCTTCTCATTGTTAAAGGTATCGATATGGTTGATCTTGGCCCTCGTGGGGGTGATATGTCCAAGAGATTGGCTAAAAAAGAATGCCAATGGATATTTCGATTGGGGTCACTCACCCCCGAGGGCTCAATGAAACCTCGGGATTTTGTGCTTATCTTTGAATGGTTTTGAGAATTGGCAGGGGGTATCATTATTGTTTTAATTTGTTGTTTGTTCTGTATATTCATTTTATTCTTTTTATTTCAGTATTCTGTGGTAACCTGTCCATATGAGTGATTGTTCCTGTTCAGCTGGTCTTACATGTCAAGAGTCGAAGAAATCGTTTTTCATATTTATTTTTATTTTCATGTGTCACTACATTTTATTATTTTTTATTGGGGTTGTAATTACATGCTTTATATACATTTTATATTATATCTATATATATATATATTTCACATGTCTATATACTTCTTAGTATCTGTCGTTTATGTTTATTTACTTATTGGTGATTGTGGTTATTTTTATTATTATTATTATCTTTATTATAATCATTATCACTATGTTCATTATTGTTTATTTTATTGATATTACACATTCATTTACAGATTCACTTACACTTTTTTAGGAACTGAGCGCTAGTGTCTTATGATGTGCTGCAGAGGGATGGTGGATGAACTCCAGTGATTTTGACACTTCTGTTTCTTAGACACAGTTTTGTCTTATCGCATGTTCGCCTCCCGTCCTTCTCTTATATGGCTGGTATAATTATATTGACACAAGCGCCACAATAGTTCCTTTTACACTTATGTAACATATATATGTTTCGTTTTCACATCTCACCTTTCATCATTTCTTTTTCTTTTTAATTTTTGGTTGCTGCCTGTATCTGCTAGCACACGTGCCGTGCATTTTTTCTATGTGAAAGAAAATATTTTTTGTTCCACACACACTATGCCGCAATACTTGTGTGTATCATCATCTTCCAATTACAGAACCATTTACACTAGGATATGTATGAAAACGTAGTGCGTATTGGCTAGAGGTCAGCGCAAGCGCTATTCGTCTGTGTGACGCCGCAGTCTGGGCATGATCTGCGCAGGCGCAAGTGGTACACTTCACGTCTTCTTTATATGACGTTGTGGATCTCTAAGAGATTCTCTACGCATGCGCGGCTTTACTTTACGGCACATCGTTACCTGCGGATTGTCGTGCTCGTAGATACAGGTGGCAGTTATTTTGGTTTCTTCTATGCTATTGACCGGCTGCATATATATATACCGGATTGCCCCCTGCCCTGACACGCCTCCCGAAGAAGCAGTGCGAAACGCGCGTCGGGGCAGAGGGACATCTGGGGAATTCCACTCCATCTGTATTGGTATGTTTCCTGATGCATTGCATTTTTGTATTGTATGTTAAAGCATGATTCACGTCTCTATGTTACCAGTCATATTGCGATGGCATTGTGCTGTGGTCACTTCACATTAGTGATCTTCTTTTGGTAAATAGTGAGTTAACATGCACTATTGCATTGACATTTACAGTTAGGAAGCATTGTTTCCTCATTATATGGTGTTCATACTTATGATGGTCTTTGTTTAGTGGAATCCTATTAGAAAATTGTCCCTTTCTTATTATATCTTGCATCATCTTTCTTTTTTAATTGTCTCACATGTGAGAAAATAAATATTTATCTTTTTATACCATTTTTGTGGTGTCGCCCATGGTTATTTCAGACTACCACGTCCGTGTTTACATTGATATTGTGGTATAATTGCGGATATTCCTTTTGGGTCTATTCGTTTTTTCTTTTTGTTTAGGGGCATTTATGTGATCTAATTATTCAATACTGTTATTTAACAGAGCCCAGTGTAATGGACTTTAAAGCCAAAGAAAGCTCTTGGCAGGCCAAGGCCACTAATATTTTTAAGAAAGGTGCTGGATCTAGTTCTACTCTTCCTTCTCATAACCATTCAGAAGCTTTAAAGAAATATAAGAATGTATTGCATAAAAAATTAAGATTTGGTGGACCAAGATAACCCTGGAAAATTATGTGATACAAAAAATTATCCCAAGGGGATTAAGGATAAACATCTTTCCTACATTCGATCTGGGCGATGAAGGCCTTATTAATCGTTGGATTAAGGCGGCTAATACCTGTTCCCTAGAGTTTATTAACATCATAATTGAAAAAAACATCTCCTCACTCAGAACCCTTGAGACTGAGATAGAGGATTTGCAGAAGACTTTGCTACAGGAAATGAAAGAGGAAAAATTTCAGGAAATGATCAAAAACCTGGATAAAGAGGTTGAGAAGTGGGAAAGTATCATCAGCCTAAATAAACAAAAGAAATACGAAAGGGATCTTGGAGATTTTGAAACTAACAAAATATTTAGGTGGCAAGTCAAAAAGGAACCGATAAAGAGAAATCTATCTCGCAGTTCTTCCATTGTGTCAAACTCATCTCTGAGTGAGGGAGGAAGTTCTAATTATGAAGGGAGATATAGTCTCAGAACGAGGCAGTTCCGTAAGAAGAATTCTATCCATAGGAATCAAGAAAGGGATACTGTTAAGGTAATCAATCTGTCTTCTCATTTGTTGACTGAATTACAAGAAAATGTATTGCATAAAGGCCTTACTTTTTCACCCTCATCTAATTTAGATCCATTCACCGTTACAAAAGACTTAAATCTTTTTTCAAGAAAATTGATTTTAAAGAAATTTCATTTCAAGGGTGAGGTGGATGAAGGGTTGTCTAGTAGAGAAGAACAACAGGCCTTGGCAATCTTGGAATCTCTCATGGAGGAAAACACCTCATCTGCTGTAAGTAGTGGCTTTCCTATGAAGCTTATAAATAAATCAAAAAAATTTCCGCCTTTGACATCTGTCCCTGCGGTTGATACTTTCACAAAAATGGTAGCTAAGGATATTGAAATATTACATAAATCTAGATTAGGGACTTTGACAATCTGTCTAAATCCGAGAGGATGGCCCTTGAAGAATTAACCCAATGGGACGATGTTGTCTTTAAGATGGCCGATAAAGGGGGCAATGTAGTTATTTGGCCAAATACAATGTATGAGGCACAAGCCTATAAATTGCTAAATAACACTTCAGAATACAAACTGCTCCCTTTTAATCCTCTCATTGGGTTTAAAACAGAATTAATTGACATTCTTTTGATTGCTCATGAGGATGGCCTTGTCCCTAAAAAATTGGTCGATATTCATGAGAAACTGAATCCTAGATTAGCTACTTTTTACCTCATTCCAAAGGTCCATAAAAACCCATTAGATCCACCAGGCAGACCTATTATTGCTGCCAATGAAGGTTTATGTGAAATCATATGTGAGGTTGTGGAATATTACCTTAAGCCGTTAGTGTGTCAATTGCCATCATACATTAAAGACACTACGGCGGCTTTGGGCCATCTAGAAAACCTTCAACTTACCAAGGAAATGACACTTGTCACAGCGGATGTGGAGGCCTGTACTCCTCCATAGGGCATGAAGATGGTCTCAATGCCCGTAGAGAGATATCTTAGATCCAGCAATCTTGATAATGATATGGCATCGTTCATTTTCGTCTATTACGGTTTATCTTAACACACAAAGTCTTCATGTTTGAGGGAAATTTTTTTTCAACGAGGGGTACCCCAAGGGGCCCCTTGCCCCCTTTATTTTAATCTTT
>JARQOD010000002.1:221267040-221416191 GCA_033576555.1 Oophaga sylvatica | reverse complement strand
CCTGCGGGACTTGCTCTCGCTCCAAGCCTTGCTCTCGCTCTAGTGGTTTGTTGATGCCATTGCCTGTGCCCAAGAGACCATGGACCCATATCTCTATGGATTTCATTTCCGACCTTCCTGTTTCTCAGAGAATGACCACCATCTGGGTAATTTGTGATAGGTTTTCCAAGATGATACATCTTGTGCCATTACCTAAGTTGCCTTCCTCCTCTGAATTGGTGCCGTTGTTCCTTCAGCACGTGGTTCGTTTACACGGCATTCCTGAGAACATTGTGTCTGACAGAGGAGTCCAGTTTGTTTCCAGATTTTGGAGGACTTTTTGTTCTAAACTGGGTGTTCAATTGTCTTTCTCCTCGGCATTTCATCCTCAGACCAATGGTCAAACTGAGAGAACAAACCAGACATTGGAGACTTATCTAAGATGCTTTGTGTCTGCTGATCAGGATGACTGGGTCTCTTTTTGCCTTTGGCTGCGTTTGCTCTTAATAATAGGGCTAGCTCTGCTACTTTGATGTCTCCGTTTTTCTGTAATTCTGGGTTTCACCCTCGATTTTCTTCAGGACAGACGGAGGCTTCTGTCTGTCCAGGTGTTGACTCTGTTGTGGAGCGTATGCAACTGATTTGGGACCAGGTAGTGGAGAGGTTGTCCCTCTCTCAGGAGAGGGCCCAGCGGTTTGCTAACCGGCATAGGACTGATGGTCCTCGGTTTAAAGTGGGGGACTTGGTCTGGTTGTCCTCAAGAAATATTCCTATGAGAGTAGCATCTCCTAAATTTAAGCCTAGGTTCATTGGACCTTATAAGATCATGGAGATTATTAATCCTGTTTCTTTTCGTTTGCTTCTTCCAGGGACATTTAAGATCCATAACGTGTTCCACAAGTCCTTGTTGAAGAGGTTTGTTGAGCCAGTGGTTCCTGCTGCTGTGCCTCCTGACCCTGTTTTGGTTGAGGGCAATCTGGAGTATGTGGTTGAGAAAATATTAGATTCTCGTTTTTCTAGACGGAAACTCCAGTATTTGGTTAAATGGAGAGGTTATGGTCAGGAAGACAATTCTTGGGTGTTTGCTTCGGACATCCATGCTAGGAGACTTATCCGTGCGTATCATAGAACTCATCCTGACCGACCTGGTTGCTCAAATGAGGGTTCGGTGACCCCTCCTCAAGGGGGGGGTACTGTTGTGAATGAGTTTGAGATGAGTTCTGAGCAGAGGCTCCCTCTGGTGGTTACAAGCGGTGCTAGTCTGTCCAGTGAAGATTGTGAGGACTGGGAATCAGGTCTTATATATGGGAGTCACCTTCCCATCAGGGTTGCCGGTGATTAATTGTTCTGGTCTGAATCCTTTTTTCCAGTTTCCCTTGTAGCCTGCTGTGTCGTGTCTGCATCTCCTGCTAACAGATAAGACATTTTCTTCTTTTGTGTTTGTGCTATATTTTTGCATTTTGTCCTGCACTTCTGTGGGGGCCTTCAGGGTCCCCTCCGGGGGCTTCTGCCCTCTCAGTTTTGTTCAGCCACTGATGTTTGTACTTTTGCTTTTTCCAGTTTTTTCAGTGGCTGCTGTTTTGATTTTGTTACACCAGAGAACTAATTTAGGTGGAAGAGGTTGTGTGATCTCAGGTGTTTTTGAAATTAGTAGAGTTGGTGCCTTTCAGGGTTTTCTGGGATTGCAGTAAGTACCCTTCCTATCCTTTTCTATTTAGTTAGTTTGGGCCCCAGCGTTTGCTCATTCTATTTTCTGTCTGTGTCAGTATTTCTTCTTGTCTAACAGCCATTACATGTTTGGGGGCTTTCTATGTTCTTTGGGGATCTGCTCCGGGGCAGATAGCTTTCCTATTTGTATCTTTAGGTGTAGTTAGTTTTTCAGGCTGTGACGAGGCGTCTAGGACCAACGTAGGAACGCTCCACGGCTGCCTCTAGTTGTGGTGGTTAGTCAGGGTACTGCAATCTCATAGATTCCAACTGCTCTGGTGTATTGCCTTTTTTACCTGCACTCCTCAGTTTTACCGAAACATAACAAACGTGCAACTGTGAGATGTTAATATCAATTATTTAGATCCTATAATATATATATTCAATCATATGTATGTGACTTCCTAAATAATCCAAAATAAGTGCGCAGTACAACAGATTAAGTGCGCAGTGCAACAAATTAAGATTGAATAATGATACATAATTAAATAAACATAAAAACATAATACAGTGCTATAATACCTATATTCTCAATCAGAACAGGTCCATATATTCCTAACATAGATAAATGCAAAAAAAAAAAAACAGAAAAACCCTTGCATGTATGGATCTCTAATGCGATCTTCATTACAAGGTATCGATTCCAACACGTGCTGAAAAATGTCTTCAAACGAACTGGAGTCCAAAATCAATCAGAAAACTTTCATCTGTGTCAAAAATCCCCTGGATCTTCTAAAATGGCACACTGCTTCAACCAGGATTCTTCAAAAACTTTATAAGATGCGAACATCATGATAACAAGAACTATCTGTCAAAATAATCAAAACAATTAATAACAAAACAAACAACAATGTAATTAAAACCACCCACCCCTAAAACAGATACCACTATAGATGAAGGAGTCATGCCTTAAACACTACATATTTATTAATTATACCTCCTTACAAAAAAGAGGAAAAGCCCAGGCTTTCATTCAAACCAAGTGGACTCATTGTCCCCAATCTGAAGATCCATTGACTTTCTTTTTGGGCTAAGACTCTACCCAGATCACCACCTCTAATACCAAGAGAAATCAGGTCTATGCCTTTAACTTTAAGTCCCCTCGCATTGCAGTCATGATATTTTTTAAAATGTCGTTGCAAGGTTTTTAATAATGAGTCATCATTCATTGTTCTTGCCTTTTCAATGTCCCTCACATGTTCTCTAGTGCGAATTTTAAGTTCACGTGTAGTAAGACCTATGTAGATCCTACCACACGGACATTCTGCATGATAAATCACACCTTGCGAGGAACAGTTGATATGGCACCTGATAGAAAAAGACCTAGATCCACTTTGATTTGAAAAACTGACTGCTTTAACCATATTCAAACACCCCTTACATAACCCACAGGGGAAAAAAACGGGCTTTCCCGTATTCCTTTTGGTTCTAAGTTTACTTTCCTCAGAAATATAGTGGCTATGTACCAAGACGTCTTTAAGATTTTTAGAACGTCGTGCCACAAACGAGGGAACCACTGGGAGGACCTTTTTTAGAATAGGGTCGACTGATAGAATCGGCCAATGTTTCTTAATGATGTTGGTCAGGACTTGCCATTGTCGATTAAAGGTAGAAATAAAACTTACCTTATTAACACTTGAGTCGTCTTTGATAGCCTTTTTAGGATTTTTTGGAGGCCCATAGAGAAGTTGATCCCTCTTTACCATAGAAGCTCGCACATATCCTTGGCGAATTGATTTTCTACTGTAACCTCTGTCCTCAAATCTTCTAGCTAGTTCCTTAGATTGTATTTCAAAATTATTAGAATCTGAACAAATTCTACGGATTCTCAAAAACTGGCCTATCGGTATTCCTTTGATCATTGAAGACAGATGTGCCGATTGTGCCAATAGTAAGGAATTTGTTGCCGTTGGCTTCCGATAAATATCAGTATTCAAACGTCCATCCTCGGTTACTGAAATTAAAATGTCCAAAAATTCCAGTTGTCTTCCTGATTGATAGGTAAGTTTAACATTGATGTCATTATGGTTAAGTCTCTTGAAGAAATGACCTAATTCCTGAATGGTACCTTCCCAGATGAAAAAGACATCGTCTATATATCTCATCCAGTTGTGGACCAATATATATATGTATTCTATGTGTATATATCTATTCTTTCTTTTGTGATATAAAAACTGTCATTGGGATCCATTATATGTCGGTTTTGCAAGCTGGCGAGAAAATCTCGCCGTACGGATGCCATACGGATGCCATACGGATGACAAATGGATGTTTTGCTGTGAGTAAATCGCATCCTCGCATTGCACACGGATGACATACGGATCACTTTTCAGGGGACTTTTCTGCGTATTACGGCCGTATAATACGGTCCGATTTTTTATCGTTGTGTGTGACCTTGGCCTTAAGCTTGGTGTCCTTTTGGGACCCAGACTCTCTGCCACTATTCACAATAGGTTTTAACCTTAGAGAGTGTAGTTACTGTCCCAAATGGGTACACCTTGCCGTGGTGGACAAGCTTTACACTTTTTTGATCCATACAGTGTTTACTAAGTACCCTATGTTAATTATTTAATGCACTTGCTTTTTTACTTATTTATTGTCATTAGGGTATATGCACACATTGTTTTTTTTCCTTTGATTTTGTTTGCTTTCATGGCCAGTGTGAACATGCTTCTACATCTTGCATGTCATTCAAGTCTACTTCAGTTCAGTTTTTTTGCTTTTCTTTAGTATTTTGTATTCAGTACAAATAGGGTGTGGCCTCCTTTCTACTGAGCAATGTAGTTCATATATAGTCCCTCTTAAGCTGGGTGTCCTTTTGGGACCCAGACTCTCTGCCACTATTCACACTAGGTAGGTTTTAACCTTCAAGAGTGTAGTTACTGTCCCAAATGAGTACACCTTGCCGTGGTGGGACAGCTTTATACTTTTTTGCTCAAAACAGTGTTTACTAAGTACCGTATGTTAATTATTTAATGCACTTGCTTTTTTACTTATTTATTTTCATTAGGGTATATGCACACATTGTTTTTTCCTTTGGTTTTGTTAACCTATAACTTTGGTAGTACTATGCCAGTACTGTGCTAAAAGCTGCTGTGTATACTCCGAAAACCCATCTGTGAGAGTACTGCGCTAAAAGCCACTGTGTGTACTCTTCATTCCCACCTGTGGGAGTACAGTCATGGCCAAAAGTTTTGAGAATGACACAAATATTATATTTTCACATGATCTGCTGCCCTCTGGTTTTTATGTGTGTTTGACAGATGTTTTTATCACAGACAGAACTATAATTGCAAACATATGAGTAACAAAAGCTTATATTGACAGTTAGAATGAGTTAATGCAGCAAGTCAATATTTGCAGTGTTGACCCTTCTTCTACAGGACCTCTGCAATTCTCCTTGGCATGCTCTCAATCAACTTCTGGACCAAATCCTGACTGATAGCAGTCCATTCTTGCACAATCAATGCTTTCATTTTGTCAGAATTTTTAGGTTTTTGTTTGTCCACCCATCTCTTGATGATTGACCACAAGTTCTCAATGGGATTAAGATCTGGGGAGTTTCCGGGCCATGGACCCAAAATCTCTATGTTTTGTTCCCTGAGCCATTTAGTTATCACCTTTGCTTTATGGCAAGGTGCGCCATCATGCTGGAAAAGGCATTGTTGATCGCCAAACTGCTCTTGGAGGGTTGGGAGAAGTTGCTCTTGGAGGACATTCTGGTACCATTCTTTACTCATGGCTGTGTTTTTTAGGCAAGACTGTGAGAGAGCTGATTCCCTTGGCTGAGAAGCAACCTCACACATGAATGGTTTCAGGATGCTTAACAGTTGGCATGAGACAAGACTGGTGGTAGCGCTCACCTTGTCTTCTCCGAATGAGTCGTTTTCCTGATGTCCCAAACAATCGAAAAGGGGATTCATCAGAGAAAATAACTTTACCCCAGTCCTCAGCAGTCCACTGCCTGTACCTTTTGCAGAATATCAGTCTGTCCATGATGTTTTTTCTGGAGAAAAGTGGCTTCTTTGCTGCCCTCCTTGAGACCAGGCCTTGCTCCAAGAGTCTCCGCCTCACATTGCATGCAGATGCACTCACACCTGCCTGCTGCCATTCCTGAGCAAGCTCTGCACTGCTGGTAGCCCGATCCCGCAGCTGAAACACTTTTAAGAGACGGTCCTGGCGCTTGCTGGTCTTTCTTGGGCGCCCTGGAGCCTTTTTGGCAACAATGGAACCTCTCTCCTTGAAGTTCTTGATGATGCGATAGATTGTTGACTGAGGTGCAATCTTTCTAGCTGCGATACTCTTCCCTTTTTGGACATTTTTGTGCATTGCAATGATGACTGCACGTGTTTCTTTAGAGATAACCATGGTTAACAGAAGAGAAACAATGATGCCAAGCACCAGCCTCCTTTTAAAGTGTCCTGTGATGTCATTCTTACTTAATCATGACAGATTGATCTCCAGCCATGTCCTCATCAACACCCACACCTGTGTTAATGAAGAAATCACTGAAAAGAGGTTAGCTGGTCCTTTTAAGGCAGGGCTGCAATGATGTTGAAATGTGTTTTGGGGGATAAAGTTCATTTTCTAGCCAAATATTGACTTTGCAAGTAATTGTTGTTAAGCTGATCACTCTTTATAACATTCTGGAGTATATGCAAATTGCCATTAGAAAAAGTGAAGCAGTAGACTTTGTAAAAATTAATATTTGTGTCATTCTCAAAACTTTTGTCCATGACTGTACTGTTCCTTTAAGCCGCTCTGTGTACACTGCACACCCCCACCTGGGGGAGTACTGTTCATTTGAAGGGAAGGTGCCGCCATTTTTAATTTTGTATTAATAATTATTAATTATATAACCAATAATTTTTAGTACAAAAGTTAACAAACTACTTTAATAGTTTTGTATTTATTAATTTTTACTTCAGCCACTGTTGCTGCCACTTGAATTTGGTAGTGTGTAAGTGTCTGAGCATGACAGTTATACACCTCAAATATGTCAGCCCAGCCCTTGTCATAAGAGCATGCGGTCGCTGTCCGATCGCACCTCTTGCATTGAGTCTGCATCTCCTGCCTCGAGGTGTGACCTGGACATGCCTCCTGGGCTATCCAGGTCACAGCTGTGGGAGGTGATTGCAGCCATCTTTGTAAAGTCCTCAATGTATGCTGCGGGTTCCACTTTCACAGTTTCATTGTACACACTGCTCAGTACGTTTGATAACAAGAGCTGCTGGGGAGAAAAGGTGCCGGGCAGCGGAGCCACCTCTCTGCTGCCACTTCCGGTACTCGGAGGCGAGTATCGGAGGTGACGGTAGAGAGTGGTAATCGCACCCTGTCATCAATATTACTGTACATGGTGCGATCACCACTCACCGCCGACGTGTTCAGAGCACGGCAATTATCAAGCTGCTGTGCTCTGAACACAATGAAAAGGACACAGTGCTGCATGGAAGATGAGTAGAAGCATTTATAATTTTTTTCTTTGCATTGAATGGATGGGGCAATATACCAAGATGGCACCATATACCAGGATAGGGCCATATACCGGGATGGAGGACATATACCGGGATGGAGGAGATAAACCAGGATGTGGGACATATACAGGTGCTTCTCACAAAATTAGAATATCATCAAAAACTTAATTTATTTCAGTTCTTCAATACAAAAAGTGAAACTCATATATTATATAGAGTTATTACAAACAGTGATACTCATATATTATATAGAGTTATTACAAACAGTGATCTATTTCAAGTGTTTATTTCTGTTAATGTTAATGATTATGGCTTACAGCCAATGAAAACCCAAAAGTCATTATCTCAGTAAATTAGAATAATTTATAACACCAGCTTGAAAAATTATTTTAAAATTCGAAATGTTGAGCTACTGAAATGTATGTTCAGTAAATGCACTCAATACTTTGTCTTGGCTCCTTTTGTATCAATTACTGCATCAATGCGGCGTGGCATGGAGGTGATCAGCCTGTGGCACTGCTGAGGTGTTATGGAAGCCCAGGTTGTTTTGATAACAGCCTTCAGCTTGTCTGCATTTTTGGGTCTTTTGGCAGTGTGGACAGGTGCCAAGTCCGGCTGAAGAATGAAATTTCCATCTTCAAAAACCTTGTTGGCAGAGGGAAGCATGAAATGCTCTAAAATTTCCTGCGCTGACTTTGGTCTTGATAAAACACAGTGGACCTATACGAGCAGATGACATGGCTCCCCAAACCATCACTGATTGTAGAAACTTCACACTAGACCTCAAGCAGCTTGAATTGTGTACCTCTCCACTCTTCCACCAGACTCTTGGACCTTGATTTCCAAATGAAATGCAAAATTTACCATCTGAAAACAACACCTTGGACCACTGGCTACGGAAGCAATGACTCCAGAAGCAGTCCACTCTTTGTGAATCTCCTCCAAATTTTGGAATGGCCTTTTCTTAACAATCCTTTCAAGACAGGCTTTCTTTGTGCACTTTTTTCTACCACACTTTTTCCTTCCACTCAACTTTCCATGAACATGCTTGGATACAGCACTCTGTGAACAGCCAACTTTATTAGCAAAGACCTTTTGTGGCTTACCCTCCTTGTGGAGTGTGTCGATGACTGCCTTCTGGACATGTCAAGTCAGTAGTCTTCCTAATGATTGTGGAGCCTACTGAAACAGACTAAGGGACCTTGTTAAACGCTTAGAAAGCCTTTGCAAGTGTTTTCTGTTAATTATTCTAATTTACTGAGATAATGACTTGGGTTTTCATTGGCTGTTAGCCATAATCATCAACATTAACAGAAATAAACACTTGAAATAGATCACACTTTTTGTAATGACTCAATATAATATGAGTTTCACTTTTTATATTGAAGAACTGAAATGAATTCTCTTTTTGATGATATTCTAATTTTGTGAGAAGTACCTGTACCAGGATGGGGGCCATATACCAGGATGGGGCCATATACCAGGACTGAATAATCTGTAATAGATCGTTCAGTGCACATAGGCTGCCATTGTTTTTGGCAACTTGAGTCCTGTTTATGCTCGATGATGTGCTGCTAAGAACAATAATCTTTTGTACAGCACAAAATATAATTTCACAAAATAAACAAGGGTTTTGCTCATTCATCGATTGATCAGCAGCCGGTTTAAACTGCAAGATTATCATTCTCTGTAATATTCAGTGTAAATGCACCTTTAGACAAGCCATAAGAATGGTGATTCAGTTACTTCGCCTCCCCCACAAGGAATGGATGAAGTAAAGTTTTCTAAGCTTGGAGGAAAGCTAGAGTTTGGAATTTACAGAAGTCTTACATAAAGTTCTTTTTCATAAATGGAAACAAAATATGAAAAAATAATGGTGATTTCTTTACTAATGCAATATTTATACACCTACACTATAAATAATGCAATAATGGATGTATAAAACATGAACACACAAACACATTGGCCCATTATACATCTGTTTATGTAAAAATGCATTCAAACATTTGTGATTTTCTGCCAATGAGTAACAAATGTAACAATTGGTGTAAAGAGATACAATAGAAAAAAAAATGATATCCATAGAATAGTTCATACCAAAGCAGCTGTAATCCATCAATAAATGTCTCCTTCTTTACACCATTATGGTGATTCCTGAGACCCACCAATGCCACCTGCTCTTCAGGTCAGCTGAATTGCCTGGAAATATTTGGGCCACTACAGTAAAAAATATTCCTTATGGAGTCTGAAGATCTAATAAATAATACCAGTGTACTTTAGTTTCCGTTTTTATTACACTGTATGGGAAAAAGTAATTCCTCTGCCAAATCTAAGAATATTAGATGTAATCAGAATTAGAGCAAATGACTTTGTAAAAGGAGGGTGAGAATACATGTATGCACAATTTTGAAGCTCCAAGGTTTCTGTGATTACTCAGCATAAATCTGGCCATTTGTGCGGGGGTGAACTATTCTTAATTATGTCAGATGTACTATTCCTCTGTTCAGTCAGTCAAGGGACATGAGCCATTGTTTCATGTGATATTACCAAGTGCCCCTTGTTCTATGTAGGAAAGATGTGTATCTTCGTACCGTGTTAGCCAGTAGATAGAAAAATATTTAGACTTGAGAGTCCTCAGCATTAAAAGGTATCAACCACTGAGGACTCTCAAGTCTAAATATTTTCCTTGTTCTATGCTAATTTGTGGAATGCCTGCTGATTACGGATTGCATCAGCCCCCTGCGGTGTACTAGTCTGCATTAAGGGCCCGTCTCACACAACGATCTCGCTAGCGAGATCGCTGCTGAGTCACTAGTTTTGTGACGCAGCAGCGAGCTCACCAGCGATATCGCTGTGTGTGACATTCAGCGACGATCAGCCCCCCTGCCGGGTATCGCTGATCGTCGCTGAAATGTCAGGACATTTTTTTGATCGCTGGTCTCCCGCTGACAGGCACGGGGCTGTGCCTAGAAACCCGCTGTGTACCTTGGATACCAGCTCCCTGATGCAGGGAGCTGGTAACCAAGGTACACAACGGGTTTCCAGGCACTGCGCAGCACCTGGAAACCCGCTGTGTACCTTGTTTACCAGCTCCCTGCATCAGGGCGCTGGTATCCAAGGTACACTGCGGGTAACTAAGCGATATTTACCCACAGTGTCCTTGTGCTGATCGCTGCCTGAGCTGCCTGTTTGGCAGCTCAGCAGCTATCATGTAGCGATACACCAGCGATCCTGATCGTTGTCGGGATCGCTGGTGTATCGCTATGTGAGACCCAGCCTTTACTTGGAGGAGAATTAAGCAGTCTATTTGAACTAGTGAACAATGAGGGAACAGCCATGATTATCTCCAATCCTGTGGAACAGTGCCCTGAAATGAGAGCTGTGGGATTCTACAGGACTTCAGCCTTAGGACCATGGTTCCAGTTGGTGGATTAGAGAACTGCTCCACTGCCAAACATTGAGCCCATGAACTTATTTTGAGAACTCAGGTTGGTAAAAACCAATCACCTGGCCAAATATCTTGCTGTACTCAGTCATCTTCCTAAGCTTGCTGCTATCTCCTGCTGCTAGCAGGGTGATACTGGCTAGAACAGTTGGCCCTGGATGCCCCTAAGTCGTGGAGGTTCTAATGAGGATGATTTTAACGTTTAAGAGGTACGGGCATTCAGTGGGATGAGCCCCGGCCTGTGTGGACTTTTTAAAGCCTGTCAGGCCAGTAGATGAGAACACCCACTGAACCTTGTGTCTCCACATCTGATGGCAGTTGTGGGATTCTATTCAGCCCAGATGCAATGGATTGTTGTTTGTAGACACTGTCCAAGGGCTCCATAACTAGGGAGGCAGATAAGCATACCTTGCATGCCATTGAGATAAAGAAAGCCCCGGCTACCTTCCAAAGAATGGTAGACCAGTTACTAGAAGGATGTCAGGGGTATGCCCAGGCCTACCTGGATGGCATTGCTTTCTTCATAGATACCTGGGAAGAGCATCTTCAGCATGTGTCCCAGGTACTGCTGACGGTAGCCAAAGCCTAGTTCACTATCCGACTCAACAAGTGCGAGATGAGGATGTCCAAGGTGCTATACCTGGGACATTGGGTGGTAAGTGGGTGCATTCGTTCAGAACCCGCAAAAGTAGAAGTCTTTACCCAGCTGTCCAACCTTGTCAACCCAAAACAATTCTGAACATTCCTAGGGACCGTAAATTATTATTGAAAATGTATTCCCGATTACAGTACAGTAGCCAAGCCCCTCACTGACCTCAAAACCAAAAGGTATCCACGCAACCTCATCTGGACCCCATAATGCAAGTCCGCATTTCTGCAATTGAAAACCCAGCTAGCCCAGAGTCCAGTCCTGACTGCTCCCGACTTCCGCTGCCAATTCATTGTCCAGACACATCGGATAATGGACTGGGAGCCATACTCAGCCAAGTGCGGCCCTCCGATCAGGAACACCCGATAGGCTATCTATTCCTGAAGCAGTTGGACCCCTAGAAGGCATATGTCACAATAGAAAAAGAATGCCTGACTATAGTCTGGACCGAGAAAAAATTGCAGCCATACCTCAACGGCAAAGTGTTCACTGTCCTAACCAACCACAATCCCTTAATTAGGCAAAATCAGGCTTCGAAGGACAATGGACATTTATTCAGATGGATCTGGCCTTACAGTTCTATAGCTTTTCTGCCTCACATAAAAAGGGCAAATATCATGGAAATGCAGGCGGACTGACCCGACAAGTGGAGGATGATTGGAAGCATATCATATCTGGCAGCTGTAGCGTCGGCGTCGGCGTCCCTGCCCTCTGCCAGGCAGGGACGCTGTTCCCCTCACCCCTCTGCTCCAGGTCCGGCGTCCTCCTGCCGCTCTGCTGGCGGTGCACGCTCCTTTCCTGCCTCTGTGCTTAGGGCGATCGTTTGAGGGGGGCTAGAATCTTCACCAAACTGGATCTCCGTGGGGCGTACAACCTGGTCCGTATCCGTCAAGGGATGAATGGAAGACTGCATTTAACACCCGGGACGGCCACTATGAATATCTAGTGATGCCCTTTGGTCTCTGTAATGCTCCTGCCGTCTTTCAAGAGTTGGTCAATGACATCTTCCGGGACCTTCTCTACTCCTGCGTAGTGGTGTACCTGGACGACATCTTGGTCTTCTCTCCGGATCTCCAGACTCACCGGAGGGACGTTCGTCAGGTTCTGCTCAGGCTCAGGCAGAATCACCTCTTCGCTAAATTTGAGAAATGCCTCTTTGAGCAGACCTCGCTGTCGTTTTTGGGCTACGTTATTTCTCAGACCGGTCTGTGAATGGATCCAGAGAAACTGTCGGCCATCGAGAAATGGCCCCGACCGGAGGGATTGAAGGCCATTCAGCGGTTCCTGGGCTTCGCCAACTACTACCGCCTCTTCATACCGCACTTCTCTTCCCGGACTGGCCCAATTTCCGCACTTACCCGTAAGGGTACTAACCCCAAAGAATGGACGCCCGAAGCAGAAGAGGCCTTTCTTTCCTTAAAGCAGGCCTTCTCTTCCGCCCCGGTGCTGCATCGCCCGGACGGCAACAAGCAGTTCTTCCTGGAGGTTGACGCTTCCTCCTCTGGAGCCGGAGCGGTACTTACTCAAAAATCATCTTCCGGG
Source organism: Oophaga sylvatica (assembly GCA_033576555.1). Lineage (NCBI taxonomy): Eukaryota > Metazoa > Chordata > Amphibia > Anura > Dendrobatidae > Oophaga > Oophaga sylvatica. The sequence goes on along the minus strand of JARQOD010000002.1, from coordinate 221,403,395 downwards.
AGGATGGTAACTTGTGGCTTCTTCTCCAAACTCTTCTCCTCTTCTGAGCGCAATTATTCCATAGGAGACCGAGAGTTATTGGCCATCAAGCTGGCATTGGAGGAGTGGCGTTACCTACTCGAGGGGGCTCTTCATCCGGTAATTATTTACACTGACCACAAAAACTTGGCTTACCTCCAGCATGCCCAGAGACTTAACCCGCGTCAGGCCCGGTGGTCCTTGTTTTTTGCTCGTTTCGATTTTGTTCTACATTTTCGCCCGGCAGACAAGAACATCAAGGCGGACGCCTTGTCCCGATCCTTCCTGGTGTCGGATCTCGAGGAGGAACCGAAACATATCATCGATCCCGCCAGAGTAATGCAGGTGGCTCCCGTGAGTCTAAATCGTCTCCCTCCCGGTAAGACGTTCGTATCGGTACCCGATCGGGAGAGAATCCTACACTGGGGCCATTCGTCTAAATTAGCTGGCCACGCCGGTCAAAAAAAGACCCTCCAGCTTATTACTCGGCATTACTGGTGGCCTACCCTGCACAAGGACGTAATAGACTTTGTTTCTGCCTGTGCCTCATGTGGCCGCAACAAGGTTCCGAGACTTCTGCCTGCCGGTCATCTCCTTCCGCTTCCTGTACCCGCTGCTCCCTGGCAGCATATAGCCATGGACTTCATAACGGACCTTCCCGTTTCTGCCGGTTGTACGGTCATTTGGGTGGTCGTTGACCGCTTTTCCAAGATGGCTCATTTTATTCCCCTGCCAGGCCTCCTGTCTGCACCCAAGCTGGCTAAAGACTTTATCCGCCACATCTTCCGTCTTCATGGCCTGCCTCACCATATCGTGTCGGATCGAGGGGTACAGTTCACCTCACGTTTTTGGAGAGCCACTTGTAAATTGCTAGACGTCACCTTGGACTTCTCCTCCGCCTACCACCCACAGTCCAATGGTCAAGTTGAGCGGGTCAATCAGATCCTGACCAGTTACCTCCGGCACTTCGTTAATGTCCACCATTCTGACTGGGTGGATCTCCTGCCATGGGCCGAATTTTCTTACAACAATCACGAGAGCGAATCTTCCTCCAAATCCCCGTTTTTTGTAGTCTTCGGTCAGCATCCTCGGATCCCATTTCCCGTCTCCATCTCAGTGGACAATCCGGCTGCGGAATCTCTTGTTAACAAATTTTCCTCCATATGGGAGAGTACCCGGTCCGCACTCCTTCTGTCATCCGACCGTATGAAAAGACATGCTGACAAAAAACGTCTGGATCCTCCTCAATTCTGTCCTGGGGATAAGGTCTGGCTCTCGTCCAAGTATGTCCGGCTCAAGATTCCTTCCTATAAGTTAGGGCCTCGATTCATCGGTCCTTTGGAGGTCATCAGTCAAATTAACCCAGTGGCCTATAAATTGAAACTGCCGACCAACTTGCGGATCCCTAACTCCTTCCATGTATCGCTACTCAAACCGGTGGTACTTAACTCTTTTTCCAAGTCTACAGGTACGCCTCCTGCTCTGGTTTTAGCTGAAAACGAATTTGAGGTAGAGAACATTTTGGCCACCAAAAGGGTAAGAAGGAAGACCTATTTTTTGGTGGATTGGAAGGGGTTTGGTCCTGAGGAGAGAACATGGGAGCCTCGGGAGAACATCCATGCCCCTCTCATCCTAGCTAAATTTCTTTCTAGCCTAAAAAAGGGGGGGCCTAAAGGGGGCGGTACTGTAGCATCGGCGTCGGCGTCCCTGCCCTCTGCCAGGCAGGGACGCTGTTCCCCTCACCCCTCTGCTCCAGGTCCAGCGTCCTCCTGCCGCTCTGCTGGCGGTGCACGCTCCTTTCCTGCCTCTGTGCTTAGGGCGCGTGCGCGGGTGCTGCCCCCCCTCTTAAAGGGGCCGCACACGTCGTCCTAAGAAGTCCCCGGCCAATGGCCGGAGGACTTCACCTTATATAAGGCCCCTCCTCCAAAATGGAGGTGCCCGGCAATGTTGTTGCACAGTTCACTACTCTGCTTCAGTCCTCAGGGTCCTTGCCAGATAGCTGTCTGTCGCTATCTGTTACCTGCCTGCACGCTCACCTGGGAGCGCTCATCTGTTACCTGCCTGCATGCTCACCTGGGAGCGCTCATCTGTTACCTGCCTGCACGCTCACCTGGGAGCGCTCATCTGTTACCTGCCTGCACGCTCACCTGGGAGCGCTCATCTGTTACCTGCCTGCACGCTCACCTGGGAGCGCTCATCTGTTACCTGCCTGCACGCTCACCTGGGAGCGCTCATCTGTTACCTGCCTGCCCGCTCACCTGGGAGCGCTCATCTGTTACCTGTCTGCCCACTCACCTGGGAGTGCTCATCTGTTACCTGCCTGCCCGCTCACCTGGGAGCGCTCATCCGTTACCTGCCTGCTAGCCTACCTGGAGGCTCAGCCATCACAGGTCGTATCTACACTCCTCCAGAGACTACCCCGGTCACTTGCCGTGACCTCCTACCCACTCATCCAGAGACTGCCCCGGTCACTTGCCGTGACCTCCTACCCACTCATCCAGAGACTGCCCCGGTCACTTGCCGTGACCTCCTACCCACTCATCCAGAGACTGCCCCGGTCACTTGCCGTGACCTCCTACCCACTCATCCAGAGACTGCCCCGGTCACTTGCCGTGACCTCCTACCCACTCATCCAGAGACTGCCCCGGTCACTTGCCGTGACCTCCTGCCCACTCTTCCAGAGACTGCCTCGGGCACTTGCCGCGGCTTCCTGCCCGTTCATCCAGAGACTACCTCGCTTATCTGCTGTGACTACCTGCCCGTCCACCCTGGTCGCCACCCGCTCTCTTACAAGGTCCGCCCCTTTGTATAGTAGCTCAGAGGTTCCGCCTCCCAGACCCGTTACAGCAGCCCCATCAACAGTGACCCAAACCAGGATCCCGCAATCCCTAGGACTAATTAAGAAGCGGGAAGAGTGTGACGACCCAGCATTAATCTGGCCACTTGTGCGGGGGTGAACTATTGTTACGCTCACGCTTGGACTACTTAGCGTGAGCGTGGATCGTGGACCCACTGTGCCATGGACCAGACTTACTCCAGAGGGGTGTGACTAAGCAGCTACCTTGGTGTTCACTGGAGCCTTTAGTGGTGAGGTCAGACTTGTGCGGCAGGTAGGTGCCAGATACCACTCCAGTGCAGCATCCGGTAGTAGCAGCTGACCCCCAAACGGCACGTGGTGGGCACAAGTGATACACAGGAAGGCAGATGCTGGTAGGCACGGCTAACACACAGACAGGTAGGTGCTGGTGGGCACAGTTGATATACAGGAACAGTTAGGGCCAAGTTCAGACTGAATGGACAGGAACAGTTCCAGGAAGAACTGAACCACTGCCAGGTACGACTGGAATACAGAAAAGGGTGGAACCCAGTTCAGACTGGACGGACAGGATCAGCTTCAGGAAGAACTACGTCTCTTTAGCAGGGAACTGGAATACAGGAACAGGCAGGACCCAGTTCAGACTGTACAGACAAGGAACTGCAGGTGGGGACAGAACGGGAACCACAGGTGCGGACAGTAAGGGTACTACAGAAGCGGACAAGCAGGAAACCGCAGATGCGGGCAAGCAGGAAACCGCAGATGCGGGCCTGCAGGGAACCACAGATGGGACAACAGGGAATCACAGATGTGAACAAGCAGGGAACTTCAGATGTGGAAAAGCAGGGAACCGCAGATGCAGACAAGCGGACGGAGCCGCAGGTTCCCACAGGAAAGACAAAACTTGGTTCACAGGGAATAGACAGGGTTAGATTAGCACAGGACAAATACACACAGGACCGACAGGATTAAGTTCACACATGACCAACACAAGGCCAGTTACACACAGGACAGACAGGGCGAAGATCACACAGGGTACTTACAGTGAAATAGCAAGTGTACACACTAATCACTAATGTTGCACCGCGACAACAGATTAGAGATAGGTACTGATTCAGACTCAGCTAGCTTAGAAAAGGTACAGGTACTAATAGCAGGTTTAATGGGAACCTGTCAGCAGCATTGTGTACAATCACCTACAGACAATATCAGGTTCGGCGCTGTTATACTGATTAAAATGATACCTCCTGCTGTCAGGTTTCCCTTTAAGGAAAGGGAAACAGAGTCAGACACAGCAGATTAGGAAAGGGAGCTGCTACAGTGGGTATAGGGTATGGACTAAAGCCCCCGTCTCACATAGCGAGATCGCTAGCGAGATCGCTGCTGAGTCACAAGTTTTGTGACGCAACAGCGATCTCCCCAGCGATATCGCTGTGTGTGACATTCAGCGACGATCAGCCCTCCTGCTGGGTATCACTGATCGTCGCTGAATGACCTGGACATTTTTTTGATCGTTGGTCTCCCGCTGGCCAGCACGCATCACTGCGTGTGGCAGGCGGGAGACCAGCGATCAGCTGGTAACCAAGGTACACATCGGGTTTCTAGGCGCTGGGCGGTGCCTAGAAACCCGATGTGTACGTTAGATACCAGCGTACTGGTGCAGGGGAGCTGGTAACCAAGGTACACAGCGGGTTTCTAAGCGCCGTACGGTGCCTAGAAACCCGATGTGTACCTTGGTTACCAGCTCCCTGCAACAGAGAGCTGGTATCTAACTTACACTGCGGGTAACTAAGCGACGTGCGTAGCTTGTTACCCGCATAGTCGCTGTCCGGATTGCTGCTGAGAGCTGCCTGTTTGGCAGCTCAGCAGCGATCATGTAGCGACACACCAGCGATCCTGACAGGTTCATATCGTTGTCGGGATCGCTGGTGTGTCGCTATGTGTGACGGGGCCCTAATTCAAACAACAGGTTTGGAGGAAGGAACTGAATCAGATACAGCTGATGTGGAAACAGGTGCTCATTAAGACACAGGAGGATACAGAGACAGATTCAGATACTGACACAGCAGATACAAGAAAAGATACTGACTTGATACAAACAGGTTAAGAGTCAAATCCTAATTCAGACACAGGTTCAGGGCTCAGGCCTGGGCATATAGACCCAAGGAAACAGGTTAAGGTAAGGAGTGGACCTGACAATGGACTTAACAGCTTACAGACAACCTAGACACTAAAGTCCATGATATTGAACATGCACCTCCGAATGGGGGAAGGTATTGGCTGGGGACATCTAAGACGCGCACACTACCCCTTTAAGAAAAAGGAAGTGCATGTGTGCATGCTAGGCAAGAGGTCTGCAACAGGAATGAGGCCGGGATGGTGAGTACACCGGTGTCCCTGCCAGGAGGAGGCACGCAGGGACACTGGCATTACAACTATTCTTAATTATGCAAGACGTACTAATCCTTTGTCCAGTAAGTCAAGGGCCATTACTTCATGTGAGACTGCCAAGTGCCCCTTGTTGTATGCTAATTTATGGAATGCTTGCTGATTACAGATTGCATTAGCTCCCTGCCGCATACTAATCTGCAGCATTTGGAGGACAGTTATGCAGTCTAATTGAACTAGCAAAAAATGAGGGAACAACCATAATTTCTCCCCCCTAATCCTGTGGGACAATGCCCTGAAATGGGAGCTGTGGGATATAAAAGGGGCCTGCTCCTTTCACCAGTGTGACTCTACAGAACTTCAGCCTAGGGAACATGGTCCCCGCTGGTGGATTAGAGAACTGCTCCACTGCCCAACATTGAGCCCATGAACTCATTTTGAGAACCCAGGTTAGTAAAAACCAGTCACATGGCCAAATACCTTGTTGTGCTCAGTCAGTTTCCTACGCTTGCTGCCTTCTCCTGCCCGCCAAAAGCGGGGTGATACTGGCTGGGATAGTTGGCCCTGGATGCCCATAAGTCGCAGAGGTTCTAATTAGGATAAAAATCTGTCGCTTGTACTATCTTGTATCCTTGCTGGGAATGCACTATGTGCTGTTAGCTGTTGCTGGCCCAATAAAGTTTTACTGAAGTGTGACACCCTAACCCTGTGTTGTCTGAGTACTGTTCTGTTCATGGGAAAGGAGTACGGGTGTTCAGTGGGATGATCAACGGCGGTCTTTTTATAGATAGCCAGGCAAGCGGACAAGAGCACCCACTGACCCTTATACAGTATCTCCACAGTTACTTCTAATATTCTTTATAATCTAAAGTAGAAAGTACAATATTTTTTATAATGCACACCTCAACTTCTGAAGGACAGCAGAAAACAAAAAAAGGTTAAAGAAATCCCAAAGAAATATTGTTACAATACAAAAATCTTTACTGAATATAAGGTACAAAGGAGCATGGGAAACAGGACCCTTGCCAATGAACACATGTGGGAAAAAGATGGGGCACACATGGGATAAGATATAGTACAAAATGCAAATCATCTGCAACTACAGATACGTATCCGAGTTGTATATAGCATGTGCAAAAGGTCACATATAATCCATCTATTCAAAAAAGGGGATAACCTACAAGTGCAAATCCAACAATATTATATATTGCACATGCTACATGGTCCCTCACGATATCACTCATTGGTCTATAAATTCATAGCATACAATTGTGATGTTTACCTGATGAGTAACCAAAGCGACCACCCAGAGCGTCCTCCCCGACGCGCGTTTCGGCATAAGTGCATTTCTCAAGGGGTGATGGGATAGGGGAAGTGAGGGGGTTTAAAACAGCCATAACCACCAATCATATGCACAAGTCTATGTTACATGGTAAAAGGTCGATAGTGCAGATACCGCCCATTCTAATACGTAAGCGGCGTAACCATAGCGACACTATCCATGCCGCCTAGACGGACCTTGTACGTCATCGCATTGCCTCAGACACCTCATGCGACGTGCCCATCACCGGGACAACCAGAGACGCCGGGCGGCGTCGGCGTCACGTGCCAGGTGATGTCACACACATGTGACCATTCACCAGAGCAAAACAGACGTCGAGAGCCGCCGAGCGTATCCGAAGTCACGGCGCAGGCGGTACCAGTACTGTGGGTGAATGTAGGGGCATACCTATTATAAAGAAGATCTATCCACATATAATCTATCAAATATATTTAATATATCCATATAGTAGATCTCCAAGTTGTAGCACCATTAACAATTTACCATGAGAAATTCTAATATATATGACAATGTGCATATTGACATAATGTGAAGATACATACATTGGAATAGCAACATATAGATACAAATAGATAGACATTTGACACCATTGTAATATATCAGGAAGCACAGTAGCACTACCAATTGTCAGTTAGTGCTGCAAACAACAATGGCACCCTATACATCTATATACATGTATACATGCATATCTATCCATATATACATGAAATTAAATGCACAAAAGAAAAAGAAATACACCACATACACATTTAACCACATAACCACCAAATATATATCCCATACAGATAGCTAAAAGAATACTGTCAATGATTGTAAATAGACAGATGGGATAAATATATATAGTGCACAGAAACGACGATTGTGGTATGGTGCCTTCAAAGTCACTCCATATCCAATATGTCGAACTCCAATTTAGTTGATCCGACGTATAAGACTTCACATTAATATGTCACATGGTGGGTATCGGCTGAATAAGATAATAAAAATAATTAAAACCAAAATAAAACCACATATGTCATATACCAGCAGATCAGACTAAGGTCCAAAAAGATTATAGAAAAGGAGCAAAACTTATGGTTTCATTTAATCCTTTGGGATGGACAGTGTCCAATGCCCAAATCCATTTAGTTTCACACTGAGACAGTCTTTGAGTTAAATTGCCACCACGGATGCCTGGAATGATCATGTCGATACCCCTAATTTTAAGCCCCGAACTATCACATCCGTGGTGCAATTTAAAATGTCTTGGTAAAGTCCTAAGTGTGGTTGGATCCTCATGATCGGCCGCCGCCTGTATCCCCAGAACATGCTCACGTGTACGCACCTTTAATTGACGAGTCGTCATCCCAATATAAATCAATTTACAAGTCATTTTAAATTGCACCACGGGTGTGATAGTTCGGGGCTTAAAATTAGGGGTATCGACATGATCATTCCTGGCATCCGTGGTGGCAATTTAACTCAAAGACTGTCTCAGTGTGAAACTAAATGGATTTGGGCATTGGACACTGTCCATCCCAAAGGATTAAATGAAACCATAAGTTTTGCTCCTTTTCTATAATCTTTTTGGACCTTAGTCTGATCTGCTGGTATATGACATATGTGGTTTTATTTTGGTTTTAATTATTTTTATTATCTTATTCAGCCGATACCCACCATGTGACATATTAATGTGAAGTCTTCTACGTCGGATCAACTAAATTGGAGTTCGACATATTGGATATGGAGTGACTTTGAAGGCACCATACCACAATCGTCGTTTCTGTGCACTATATATATTTATCCCATCTGTCTATTTACAATCATTGACAGTATTCTTTTAGCTATCTGTATGGGATATATATTTGGTGGTGTATGTGGTTAAATGTGTATGTGGTGTATTTCTTTTTCTTTTATGCATTTAATTTCATGTATATATGGATGGATATGCATGTATACATGTATATAGATGTATAGGGTGCCATTGTTGTTTGCAGCACTAATTGACAATTGGTAGTGCTACTGTGCTTCTTGATATATTACAATGGTGTCAAATGTCTATCTATTTGTATCTATATGTTGCTATTCCAATGTATGTATCTTCACATTATGTCAATATGCACATTGTCATATATATTAGAATTTCTCATGGTAAATTGTTAATGGTGCTACAACTTGGAGATCTACTATATGGATATATTAAATATATTTGATAGATTATATGTGGATAGATCTTCTTTATAATAGGTATGCCCCTACATTCACCCACAGTACCGGTACGCGCCTGCGCCGTGACTTCGGATACGCTCGGCGGCTCTCGGCGTCTGTGTTGCTCTGGTGAATGATCACATGTGTGTGACATCACCTGGCATGTGACGCCGACGCCGCCCGGCGTCTCTGGTTGTCCCGGTGATGGGCACGTCGCATGAGGTGTCTGAGGCAATGCGATGACGTACGAGGTCCGTCTAGGCGGCATGGATAGTGTCGCTATGGTTACGCCGCTTACGTATTAGAATGGGCGGTATCTGCCCTATCGACCTTTTACCATGTGACATAGACTTGTGCATATGATTGGTGGTTATGGCTGTTTTAAGCCCGCTCACTTCCCCTATCCCATCACCCTTTGAGAAAGGCACTTACGCCAAAACGCGCGTCGGGGAGGACGCACTGGGTGGTCCCCTTTGGTTACTCATCAGGTAAACATCACAATTGTATGCTATGAATTTATAGGCGAATGAGTGATATCGTGAGGGACCATGTAGCATGTGCAATATATAATATTGTTGGATTTGCACTTGTAGGTTACCCCCTTTTTTGAATAGATGGTTTATATGTGACCTTTTGCACATGCTATATACAACTCGGATACGTATCTGTAGTTGCAGATGATTTGCATTTTGTACTATATCTTATCCCATGTGTGCCCCATCTTTTTCCCACATGTGTTCATTGGCAAGGGTCCTGTTTCCCATGCTCCTTTGTACCTTATATTCAATAAAGATTTTTGTATTGTAACAATATTTCTTTGGGATTTCTTTGATTGTTTTTTGTTTTCTGCTGTCCTTCATTGTTAGCGATGGTCCCAATTATCCATTTTGTTGCCCATTTTATTGATTTCAGTTCATTTTCTTATATTATTTCATGATTTGATCATTTTTGGGCATGTACTCCTGGAAGTATGTTTATTACACCTCAACTTCTGCAAACATAGTAACATAGTTATTAAGGTTGAAGGAAGACTTTAAGTCCATCTAGTTCAACCCATATCCTATCCTAACCTGCCCTAACATGTTGATCCAGAGGAAGGCAAAAAAAAACCCCAAGTGGCAAACAGTAAGCTTCACATTGGGGAAAAAAAATTCCTTCCCGACTCCACATACAGCAATTAGACTAGCTCCCTGGATCAACGCAGTATCTAAGAAACTAGTGAATATAGCCTGTAATATTATACTTTTCAAGAAAGGCATCCAGTCCCTTCTTAAATTTTAGTAAGGAATCACTCATTACAACATTAGACGGCAGAGAGTTCCATAGTCTCACTGCTCTTACAGTAAAGAATCTGCGTCTGTGATTATGGCTAAACCTTCTTTCCTCCAGACGTAGAGGATGCCCCCTTGTCCCCGTCACAGGTCTAAGAGTAAAAAGGTCATTAGAAAGGTCTTTGTACTGTCCCCTCATATATTTATACATTGTAATAAGATCACCCCTAAGCCTTCGTTTTTCCAAACTAAATAACCCCAAGTGTAATAACCTGTCTTGGTATTGCAGACCCCCCAGTTCTCTAATAACCTTGGTCGCTCTTCTCTGCACCCACTCCAGTTCAGCTATGTCTTTCTTATACACCGGAGACCAGAACTGCACACAGTATTCTAAGTGTGGTCGCACCAGTGACTTGTATACAGGTAAAACTATGTTCTCCTCATGAGCATCTATGCCTCTTTTAATGCATCCCATTATTTTATTTGCCTTGGCAGCAGCTGCCTGACATTGTCCACTAAATGTGAGTTTGTCGTCCACCCATACACCCAGGTCTTTTTCAGTGACAGTTTTGCCCAGTGTTTTACAATTAAGCACATAATTATACATCTTGTTTGTTCTACCCAAGTGTATGACTTTACATTTATCCCCATTAAAGCTCATTTGCCATTTATCAGCCCAAGCTTCTAGTTTACATAAATTCTCCAGTAATATTAAATTGTCCTCCTCTGTATTTATTACCCTGCAAAGTTTAGTGTCATCTGCAAATATTGAAATACTACTCTGTATGCCCCTACAAGGTCATTAATAAATATGTTAAAGAGAAGCGGCCCCAATACTGACCCCTGTGGTACCCCACTGCTAACCGTGACCCAGTCCGAGTGTGCTCCATTAATAACCACCCCTTGTTTTCTATCCATGAGCCAGTTCTTAACCAACTTACACATATTTTCCCCTATCCCCATTGTTCTCATTTTATGTATCAACCTTTTGTGTGGCACCGTATCAAAAGCTTTTGAGAAGTCCATGAACACCACGTCCACTGCGTTCCTTTGGTCCAGTCCGGAATTTACCCCTTCATAAAAGCTTATCAGATTAGGTCCCTTGTAAATCCATGCTGTTACTGTGTCATGAGGTTATTCAGCCTCAGATACTCCAATATAGTATCCCTTAAAAAACCCTCCAGGATTTTACCCACAGTAGATGTTAAGCTCACTGGCCTATAATTTCCAGGTTCAGTTTTTGCCCCCTTTTTGAATATTAGCACCACATTTGCTATATGCCAGTCCTGTGGTACAGACCCCGTTATTATTGAATCTTTAAAGATTAAAAATAATGGTCTATCTATAACTGTACTTAATTCCTGCAGTACTCGGGGTGTATCCCATCCGGGCCCGGGGATTTTGTCAACTTTAGTGATTTTTAGACGCCGCCGTACTTCCTGCTGGGTTAAGCAGGTGACATTTAATGGAGAATTTTTTTATCACTGATCATGTTATCTGTCATGGGATTTTCTTGCCTCATCACTACCTACTTGCTTTAATTCCCTAAACGCTTTCTTTTTGTCCCTTATTGCGCCCCTTACAGCTCTATTTAGCCATAGTGGTTTCCTCCTAATTCTAGCATGTTTATTCCCATAGGGTATATACTGTGCACAGGTCCTATTCAGGATGCTAATAAACGTCTCCCATTTTCTTTGTGTATTTTTATGTCTCAGGATATCGTCCCAGTTTATTGCACCAAGATCATCTCTCATCCGTTGGAAATTTGCCTTCCTAAAGTTTAGTGTCCTTGTAACCCTCGACTACACATCTTATTAAATGATACATGAAAGCTTATTATTTTGTGATCACTATTACCCAAGTGACCCCCAACCCTTATATTTGATATGCGGTCTTGCCTGTTGGATAATATTAGGTCTAGCAGTGCCCCCACTCTTGTTGGGTCCTGAACTAGTTGTGAAAGGTAATTGTCTCTCATAGTTGCCAAAAACTTATTACCTTTGCTGGAACTACAGGTTTCTGTTCCCCAATGTATTTCAGGGTAGTTGAAGTGCCCCATAATAATGACTTCTCCTTGAGTTGCTGCTTCATCTATTTGCTTTACGAGGATATTCTCTGTTGCTTCCATTATTTTAGGAGACTTATAACAAACCCCTATCAGTAATTTATTATTTTCCCCCCCTCCCCTAATCTCCACCCACAGAGACTCTACATCTTCTTTAGATTCACAGATATCACGCAGGATGGGTTTTAAGGATGATTTTACATATAAACACACACCCCACCTCGCTTATTTTTACGGTCATTCCTAAACAGACTATAGCCCTGTAAATTAACCACCCAGTCGTGGCTCTCATCCAGCCAAGTCTCAGATATCCCCACCATGTCATAATTATGTTCCAACAAAATTAATTCTAATTCCGCCATTTTGTTGGTGAGGCTTCTAGCATTAGTATACATGCACTTTATGTATCTCTCTGAACCTCTATTCTTTCTTAAATTATTAACTGTTCTAACCCCACCCCCCATGCCACCCCCACCCCCAATTTCATTATTTGTGCCCAGGTCTCTATCTGCACTGCCTTCCCCTCCTATAAAATGAATACCCTCCCCCCTAGTCCCTAGTTTAAAGACTCCTCCAACCTTCTAGCCATTTTCTCCCCCAGCACAGCTCCCCCTCCCCATTGAGGTGCAGCCCATCCCTAGCATAGAACCTGTAGCCAACTGAGAAGTCGGCCCAGTTCTCCAGGAACCCAAACCCCTGCTTCCTACACCAATTCTTGAGCCACTTATTAACCTCCCTAATCTCCCATTGCCTCTCTGGTGTGGCATGTGGTACAGGTAGTATTTCAGAAAATACCACGTTGGAGGTCCTTGCTTTAAGCTTGCAGCCTAATTCCCTGAAATCGTCTTTAAGGACCTTCCACCTACCTCTAACTTTGTCATTTGTGCCAATGTGCACCATGACCGCTGGGTCCTCACCAGCCCCTCCCAGTAATCTGTCAACCCGATCAGCGATGTGTCGGACTCGAGCGCCAGGTAGGCAGCACACTGTTCGACGATCCCTGTCTTTGTGACAGATTGCCCTATCTGTTCCCCTAATAATTGAGTCCCCCACTACCAGCACCTGTCTGGCCTGCCCTGCTCTCCTAATTCCCCCCTTACTGGAGCAGACACTCCCCCGGCTTTCAGAGGACATGCCTGACTGCAGCAGTGCTACCCCTGTACTGACAACCCCCTCATCTGCCAACTTTGCAAACTTATTGGGGTGTGCCAGATCAGGACTAGCCTCCCTGGCGCTCTTCCCTCTACCCCGCTTTCTAACTGTCACCCAGCTTCCTACTTCAGTGTCCTGCAGCTCCACCCTAGCATCCCCCCCCTCATCTATCCCATTGAGCGTCTCCTCAGTGAGCAGAAGACTCCTTTCCATATTGTCTATGGATCTCAGTGTTGCCAGCTGCACATTTAGATCCAGGATTTGGGCTTCCAAATGCACAACTTGCTCACATCTCACACAGCAGTATGCACCCTCGACCGGCTGTTCAAGGACTGTATACATGTGGCAAGATGTACACTGGATGGCATTGGCAATAGTGGAGCACATATCTAATGGGGATTTCACCAGACAGCAAAGATAAGTAAAAATAAATAAAAAGTATTAATAAAAAGCCACACTTTATTACCCGCCAGTGGGGAATAAGTCTGAGGTGGTTAGGCATATGGTGGTGTTAACTAGTGCTTGAAGTTATCATATATTAGTCTTTGCTATATGTCCCATTTTCTATATATGCCCTTTTCAGAGCCTATTGGTGGTATACTCTATATCACTTTAGCTAATGCTTGGCATTGGATATGGCATTGATTTCAGATAAAGTTGTGTGAACAAGTGTTTGCCCTATCCTGATGTCCTGTTCTTTTGCATGCTTGTCACACTTAAAGGTTTCATATCACCAACCTAATTTAAATATCAGACAAACAGAACACAAGTAAACAGAAAATGCAGTTTTTAAATGAAGGTCTTTATTATTTAAGGGAAAGAGAAATCCAAACCTACAGGGCTGTATGTAAAAAAGTGATTGCCCATCCAAAACATAAATGAACTGTGGTTTATCACATCTTTGGGAAGCTAAGTTAAAATTCCCTAGCCACACCAAGGCCTAATTACTCCCACACCTGTTCTCAATCAAGCAATCACTTAAATAGGACCTGCCTGACAAATTTGAAGTAGACCAAAAGCTGCTTAAAAGCTAGACATCATGCGGTGATCCAAAGATATTGTGGAACAAATGAGAAACAAAGTAATTGAGATCTATTAGTCTGGAAAATGTTATGAAGCCATTTCTAAAACTTTGGGACTTCAGAGAACCACAGTGAGAGCCATTATCCACAAATGTTGAAAACATGAAAAAGTGGGGAACCTTCCCAAGAGTAGCCAGCTGACCAAAATTACCCCAAGAGCGCAGTGACGACTCATCTAAGATGTCACATAAGACCCCACAACAGGGATACTATATTGGAGTATCTGAGGCTGAATAACCTCATGACACAGTATCAGCATGGATTTACGAGGGACCGTTCTTGTCAGACTAATCTGATAAGCTTTTATGAAGGGGTAAGTTCCGGACTGGACCAAGGGAACGCAGTGGACGTGGTGTTCATGGACTTCTCAAAAGCTTTTGATACGGTGCCACACAAAAGGTTGATACATAAAATGAGAACAATGGGGATAGGGGAAATATGTGTAAGTGGGTCAAGAACTGGCTCATGGATAGGAAACAAAGGGTGGTTATTAATGGAGCACACTCGGACTGGGTCACGGTTAGCAGTGGGGTACCACAGGGGTCAGTATTGGGGCCGCTTCTCTTTAACATATTTATTAATGACCTTGTAGGGGGCATACAGAGTAGTATTTCAATATTTGCAGATGACACTAAACTCTGCAGGGTAATAAATACAGAGGACGATAATTTTATATTCCAGGAAGATTTATGTAAACTAGAAGCTTGGGCTGATAAATGGCAAATGAGCTTTAATGGGGATAAATGTAAGGTAATGCACTTGGGTAGAACAAACAAGATGTATAATGTATAATTATGTGCTTAATTGTAAAACACTGGGCAAAACTGTCACTGAAAAAGACCTAGGTGTATGGGTGTACGACAAACTCACATTTAGTGACCAATGTCAGGCAGCTGCTGCCAAGGCAAATAAAATAATGGGATGCATTAAAAGAGGCATAGATGCTCATGAGGAGAACATAATTTTACCTCTATACAAGTCACTGGTGCGACCACACTTAGAATACTGTGTACAGTTCTGGTCTCCGGTGTATAAGAAAGACATAGCTGAACTGGAGCGGGTGCAGAGAAGAGCGACCAAGGTTATTAGAGAACTAGGGGGTCTGCAATACCAAGACAGGTTATTACACTTGGGGTTATTTAGTTTGGAGAAACAAAGGCTTAGGGGTGATCTTATTACAATGTATAAATATATGAGGGGACAGTACAAAGACCTTTCTAATGATCTTTTTACTCTTAGACCTGTGACGGGGACAAGGGGGCATCTTCTACGTCTGGAGGAAAGAAGGTTTAGCCATAATCACAGACGCAGATTCTTTACTGTAAGAGCAGTGAGACTATGGAACTCTCTGCCGTCTAATGTTGTAATGAGTGATTCCCTACTAAAATTTAAGAAGGGACTGGATGCCTTTCTTGAAAAGTATAATATTACAGGCTATATTCACTAGTTTCCTAGATATTGCGTTGATCCAGGGAGCTAGTCTGATTGCCGTATGTGGAGTCGGGAAGGAATTTTTTTCCCCAATGTGAAGCTTACTGTTTGCCACTTGGGGTTTTTTTTGCCTTCGTCTGGATCAACATATTAGGGCAGGTTAGGATAGGATATGGGTTGAACTAGATGGACTTAAAGTCTTCCTTCAACCTTAGTAACTATGTTACTATGTTACATCATCCAAACAACTGCAGGTCTCACTTGTCCTAGTTAAGGTCAGTGTTCATGACTCCACCATAAGAAAGAGACTGGGCAAACATGGTCTGCATGGCAGAGTTCCAAGACAAAAACTGCTGCTGAGCAATAAGAACTTAAAGGTTTTTCTCAGTTTTGCCAGATGACATCTTGATGATCCCCAATTCTTTTGGGAGAATACTCTGTGGACTGATGAGACAAGAAATTACCATTTTTGCAAAGTGTATGTCCCACTACATCTCATGTAGGAATAACAGAGCAATTCAGAAAAAGAACATCATGCCAACAGTAAAGAATGGTGGTGGTAGTGTGATGATCTGGGGCTGTTTTGCTGCTTCATCACCTGGAAGAATTGCTGTGGCAAATGGAACCATGAATTCTGCTGTTTACCAAAAATCCTGAAGGAAAATGTCCTGCCATCTGTTCATGACCTCAAGCTGAAGTGCACTTGGGTTATGCAGCAGGACAATGATGCAAAACACACCAGCAAGTCCACCTCTGAATAGCTTGAGAAAAATAAAATTAAAACTTTGGAATGGCCTAGTCAAAGTCCTGACCTTATTCCTGCAAAGATGAGTGAGCTAAAATTCCTTCAGAGTGTTGTAAAAGACTCATTGCCAGTTATTGCTAATGCTTAATTGCAGTTGTTGCTGCTAAGGGTGGCCCAGCCAGTTTATTAGGTATAAGAGGCAATCACTTTTTCACACAAGACCCTATAGTTTTGGATTTCTTGTTCCTTAATAATAAAGACCTTCATTTAAAAACTGAATTTTGTGTTTACTTGTGCTATCTTTGTCTAATATTTAACCCCTTAACAACCGCCGATACTAGTTTTAACGGCGGTAGTTAAGGGTACTTAAACCACATAGCCGTGATATCATGACGCTGTGGAAAAAGTGAATAGCGCCCCCCAAAGTCGGAATTTCTCTGGGGTCTTGGCTGACGGGGGTTGCGATCGCCGTTATTAACCGTACAACAGAGACCGCAAAAAAAAAAAGTCTGATGTGCCATTTAATTTCTCTCTGATGTGATCGCACATCATAGGAGAAAGAAATAGGGTCCCCGGTTCCCCGATCACCCAGAGTCCCACCATCCCCCATTCTGTTCCCGAGTCCGCCGCATTCTTTTTCTGGGAGAAAAGGACGGGCGCATGCGCAGTGCGCCTGCCGAGATCTGTCGGCCGGCACCCGGCAACAAAAGGAAGATTTTACCTATTGGTTCATTTTGGTCACTGTGATAAATGCTATCAGTGATCAAAAAAACAAAAAGTAAATAAACCCCCCTTTACTACCCCCTTAGTTAGGGAAAAATAATAAAAAAAGGAAAATATATTTGTTTCCATTTTCCCATTAGGGTTTGAGTTAGGCTAAAGTGAGTTGGGCTAAAACTTTAGGGTTAGGATTAGAATTAGGCTAAAGTGAGTTGGGCTAAAGTTTTAGGGTTAGGTTTAGGCTAAAGTGAGTTGGGCTAAAGTTTTAGGGTAAGGGTTGGAATTAGGGTTAGGGGTATGTTGAGGTTAGGTTTGTGGTTACGGTTTTGGTTAGGGTTGGGATTAGGGTTGTGGTTAGGGTTATGGTTGGGATTAGGGTTAGGGGTGTGTTGGGGTTAGGATTGTGGTTAGGGCTGGGATTAGGGTAAAGGGTGTGCTGGGTTAGAGTTTTGATTAGGGTTATGGTTAGGGTTGGGATTAGGGTTAGGGGTGTATTGGGGTTAGGGTTGGAGTTAAAATTGGGGAGTTTCCACTGTTTTGTGTTAAAAAAATCAAACAGTGTTCCCTCCCTTCTGAGTTCTGCTGTGCGCCCAAACAGTGGTTTACCCCCACATATGGGGCATCAGCGTACTCAGGACAAATTGCAAAACAACGTTGGGGGTCTAGTTTCTCCTGTTACACTTGGGAAAATAAAAAATGGGGGCTAAAATATCATTTTTGTGGAAAAAAATATTTTTTATTTTCACAGCTCTGCATTATAAACTTCTGTGAAGCACTTGGAGGTTCAAAGTGCTCACCACACATCTAGATAAGCTCCTTGGAGGGTCTAGTTTCCAAAATGGGGTCACTTGTGTGGGGTTTCTACTGTCTAGGCACATCAGGGGCTCTGAAAACGCAACATGATGCCTGCAGACCATTCAATCAAAGTCTGCATACCAAAACGGCGCTTCTTCCCTTCCGAGCTCTGCCATGCACCCAAACAGTGGTTCCCCCCAACATATTGGGTATCAGCATACTCAGGACAAATTGGACAACAACGTTTGTGGTTCATTTTCTCCTGGTACCCTTGTGAAAGTAAAAATTTGGGGGTGAAAATATAATTTTTGTGGAAAAAAATATTTTTTATTTTCACGGCTCTGCGTTATAAACTTCTGTGAAGCATTTGAGGGTTCAAAGTGCTCACCACACATCTAGATAAGTTCCTTAAGGGGGTCTAGTTTCCAAAATGGTGTCACTTGTGGTGGGTTTAATCTGTTTAGGCACATCAGGGGCTCTCCAAACGCGACATGGCGTCCGATCTCAATTCCAGCCAATTCTGCATTGTAAAAGTCAAACGGCGCTCCTTCCCTTACAAGCTCTGCCGTACACCCAAACAGTGGTTTACCCCCCCACATATGGGGCATCGGCGCATTCAGGAGAATTTTCACAAATATTGTAATTCATTTTATCTTTTTATACTTGTGAAAATAAAAAAAAATGGTTCTGAAGTAAAAGGTTTGTAAAAAAAAGTGAAATGTACATTTTTTCCTTCCACATTGCTCCAGTTTCTGTGAAGCACGTAAACATAGTAACATAGTAACATAGTTATTAAGGTTGAAGGAAGACTTTAAGTCCATCTAGTTCAACCCATATCCTATCCTAACCTGCCCTAACATGTTGATCCAGAGGAAGGCAAAAAAAACCCAAGTGGCAAACAGTAAGCTTCACATTGGGGAAAAAAATTCCTTCCTGACTCCACATTCGGCAATCAGACTAGCTCCCTGGATCAATGCTGTATCTAGGAAACTAGTGAATATAGCCTGTAATATTATACTTTTCAAGAAAGGCATCCAGTCCCTTCTTAAATTTTAGTAAGGAATCACTCATTACAACATTAGACGGCAGAGAGTTCCATAGTCTCACTGCTCTTACAGTTAAGAATCTGCGTCTGTGATTATGGCTAAACCTTTTTTCCTCCAGACGTAGAGGATGCCCCTTTGTCCACGTCACAGGTCTAAGAGTAAAAAGATCATTAGAAAGGTCTTTGTACTGTCCCCTCATATATTTTTACATTGTAATAAGATCACCCCTAAGCCTTCGTTTTTCCAAACTGAATAACCCCAAGTGTAATAACCTGTCTTGGTATTGCAGACCCCCCAGTTCTCTAATAACCTTGGTCGCTCTTCTCTGCACCCGGTCCAGTTCAGCTATGTCTTTCTTATACACCGGAGACCAGAGCTGCACACAGTATTCTAAGTGTGGTCGCACCAGTGACTTGTATAGAGGTAAAATTATGTTCTCCTCATGAGCATCTATTCCTCTTTTAATGCATCCCATTATTTTATTTGCCTTGGCAGCAGCTGCCTGACATTGGCCACTAAATGTGAGTTTGTCGTCCACCCATACACCCAGGTCTTTTTCAGTGACAGTTTTGCCCAGTGTTTTACAATTAAGCACATAATTATACATCTTATTTGTTCTACCCAAGTGCATGACCTTACATTTATCCCCATTAAAGCTCATTTGCCATTTATCATCCCAAGCTTCTACAGTCATGGCCAAAAGTTTTGAGAATGACACAAATATTATATTTTCACATGATCTGCTGCCCTCTGGTTTTTATGTGTGTTTGACAGATGTTTTTATCACAGACAGAAATATAATAATTGCAAACATGTGAGTAACAAAAGCTTATATTGACAGTTAGAATGAGTTAATGCAGCAAGTCAATATTTGCAGTGTTGACCCTTCTTCTTCAGGACCTCTGCAATTCTCCCTGGCATGCTCTCAATCAACTTCTGGACCAAATCCTGACTGATAGCAGTCCATTCTTGCACAATCAATGCTTTCATTTTGATAGAATTTTTAGGTTTTTGTTTGTCCACCCGTCTCTTGATGATTGACCACAAGTTCTCAATGGGATTAAGATCTGGGGAGTTTCCAGGCCATGGACCCAAAATCACTATGTTTTGTTCCCTGAGCCATTTAGTTATCACCTTTGCTTTATGGCAAGGTGCTCCATCATGCTGGAAAAGGCATTGTTGATCGCCAAACTGCTCTTGGGGGTTGGGGAGAAGTTGCTCTTGGAGGACATTCTGGTACCATTCTTTATTCATGGCTGTGTTTTTAGGCAAGACTGTGAGAGAGCGATTCCCTTGGCTGAGAAGCAACCCCACACATGAATGGTTTCAGGATGCTTAACAGTTGGCATGAGACAAGACTGGTGGTAGCGCTCACCTTGTCTTCTCCGAATGAGGCGTTTTCCTGATGTCCCAAACAATCGAAAAGGGGATTCATCAGAGAAAATAACTTTACCCCAGTCCTCAGCAGTCCACTGCCTGTACCTTTTGCAGAATATCAGTCTGTCCATGATGTTTTTTCTGGAGAGAAGTGGCTTCTTTGCTGCCCTCCTTGAGACCAGGCCTTGCTCCAAGAGTCTCCGCCTCACAGTGCGTGCAGATGCACTCACACCTGCCTGCTGCCATTCCTGAGCAAGCTCTGCACTGCTGGTAGCCCGATCCAGAGCTGAAACACTTTTAAGAGACGGTCCTGGCGCTTGCTGGTCTTTCTTGGGCGCCCTGGAGCCTTTTTGGCAACAATGGAACCTCTCTCCTTGAAGTTCTTGATGATGCGATAGATTGTTGACTGAGGTGCAATCTTTCTAGCTGCGATACTCTTCCCTGTTAGGCCATTTTTGTGCATTGCAATGATGACTGCACGTGTTTCTTTAGAGATAACCATGGTTAACAGAAGAGAAACAATGATGCCAAGCACCAGCCTCCTTTTAAAGTGTCCAGTGGTGTCATTCTTACTTAATCATGACAGATTGATCTCCAGCCATGTCCTCATCAACACCCACATCTGTGTTAATGGAGCAAGCACTGAAAAGAGGATAGCTGGTCCTTTTAAGGCAGGGCTGCAATGATGTTGAAATGTGTTTTGGGGATAAAGTTCATTTTCTAGTCAAATATTGACTTTGCAAGTAATTGCTGTTAAGCTGATCACTCTTTATAACATTCTGGAGTATATGCAAATTGCCATTAGAAAAAGTGAAGCAGTAGACTTTGTAAAAATTAATATTTGTGTCATTCTCAAAACTTTTGGCCATGACTGTAGTTTACATAAATCCTCCTGTAATATAAAATTATCCTCCTCTGTATTTATTACCCTGCAGAGTTTAGTGTCATCTGCAAATATTGAAATACTACTCTGTATGCCCCCTACAAGGTCATTAATAAATATGTTAAAGAGAAGCGGCCCCAATACTGACCCCTGTGGTACCCCACTGCTAACCGTGACCCAGTCCGAGTGTGCTCCATTAATAACCACCCTTTGTTTCCTATCCATGAGCCAGTTCTTGACCCACTTACACATATTTTCCCTATCCCCATTGTTCTCATTTTATGTATCAACCTTTTGTGTGGCACCGTATCAAAAGCTTTTGAGAAGTCCATGAACACCACGTCCACTGCATTCCCTTAGTCCAGTCCTGAAATTACCCCTTCATAAAAGCTTATCAGATTAGTCTGACAAGAACGGTCCCTCGTAAACCCATGCTGATACTGTGTCATGAGGTTATTCAGCTTCAGATACTCCAATATAGTATCCCTTAAAAAACCCTCCAGGATTTTACCCACAGTAGATGTTAAGCTCAATGGCCTATAATTTCCAGGTTCAGTTTTTGCCCCCTTTTTGAATATTGGCACCACATTTGCTATACGCCAGTCCTGTGGTACAATAGACAAAAAAAACTGACTGGCACATCCAGACTAATGTGAACTAGGTGCAAACCAAGGGAAGCTACCCCCATGTAAAACATAGAAAAAAAGGCTGCACTCAAGCATACTAAAGCATGACAACATGGAATACATGAAATTTAGAATAGCAATATGGCTTTGGAATATAAGGAAAAATTTGAGACGCTTAGTATAAACATTTGGCCAAACATTTTAAAGCCCACCAACCATCGTCAAGGTGGTCTCATTTCTGGTGAGTCCCTGACTTAATGTGAACATACCTCTATTAGGCTGATATCTGAATTTCTGGGTGAATATGCACCTCTGTCAGTAATGCCTGCATTTATGGGTAAAGTAGAGACCTGGTGTAATTAAAATCACCACCTGGTGGGGGCGGAGTGCTCGGTCAGCAAGCTAACATTCAATAGACAAAAAAACCTGACTGGCACATCCAGACTAATGTGAACTAGGTGCAAACCAAGGGAAGCTACCCCCATGTAAAACATAGAAAAAAAGGCTGCACTCAAGAATACTAAAGCATGACAACATGGAATACATGACATTTAGAATAGCAATATGGCTTTGGAATATAAGGAAAAATTTGAGACGCTTAGTATAAACATTTGGCCAAACATTTTAAAGCCCACCAACCATCGTCAAGGTGGTCTCATTTCTGGTGAGTCCCTGACCTAATGTGAACATACCTCTATTAGGCTGATATGTTTATACTAAGCGTCTCAAATTTTTCCTTATATTCCAAAGCCATATTGCTATTCTAAATTTCATGTATTCCATGTTGTGAGATTGAAATGCCTGAATTTGCTTTTTTTAAGACAATATTGTCAACTATAGAGGCAGGAGACACTGAATACAGCTTCTATTTTCCTCTTACTTTGTACTATTGGGTGTTTCTGGGTGAATTTAAATCAACATTCTGCCTAAACTTACAGGAAAATATTTATTCCATGAAGTAACATTCAATGACTTACAGAAAGCATTCGTCAAGTACGCTCTGTACCAGTGATAAAATACAGATTATTCCTGGACTTTCAAGGACATCTCACATTTTTTTTATTTGATTTCAAAGGGAAGACAAAAATTGTGTTTGTTTCTCTCTGTTCACAAGAGTTTAATTGCCCCAAAGAAAGTACTATGTCCAATTAAAGAAATGTTTGCATTGTTTCTTGGTATTATAAGAAGAAGTTCATCACCTTCATCCAATTTTGCAATTCCTAGAAGATAAAAGGAAGTATGAATATTGCGTTCAGGCTGTATCAATTGCTTACTTCAACAGTCTGAGGAACTGCTAAATAAATAAACAAATCATACTAGAAAACAAAAAAATAAGTCTTTAATTCATGTAGAAACCAATAAATTATGTCATTATTGCACATAAGTAGTATAGTGAGGTCACAGAAGAATAAGTACCAATGTAAAAAAAAACATAGTTCTTTATTTAATCATGATATAATTAAATGGTAGTTAAAAACAAAACCACAGAGGATGATGAAACATCAACAGGGACCAATTTAGATTTTTCCTACAAAAAGCAGCTGGCCAAATGGGAAGATAATGATAGAAAATAAAGTATGGAATATGGACCATGCCAGCGTATCATGAATATTAATAAAAAAATAAAGAATAATACATGAAAATAGTGCTATATTATATGATAAGTATCAGGATGGGTAAATTGCATGTTTTTAAGAGGTTGTCCACTACCCTAACTTAGTTACTAATTTTGCCAAAAAAGCCTAAGAATAATGCTACTAAAGAGCCCCAAAAACACTTTCTGCCAATTTTCATGTTAGTTTATGCCTTTCAGCTCTGTTGTTAGAGTGATCACTTCTTTTTCAGAATCCTCTGACTCAGGGCCGGCTCCAGGTTTTTATGGACCCCGGGCGAAAGAGTCTCAGTGGGCCCCTTTAACACAGACCACGATTCATGGTGCACAGATACTGCAGAGAAATATAGGTATAGTACAATGCCAAACACTTCACTTCTTCCATTACATGAGTGATATCTATTCTAAATTCTACAATAGCTCAGAAACCGCCAAATCCTCACAGCGCACAGTACAGACTGGACAGTACAGTCCTCCATACAATATTATGGGCACCACATAGTCCTCCATACAGTATTATGGGCCAAATATAATGCTCCATAAAGAATATTGGACCCCAAATAATGCTTCATACAGGATACTGGTCCCCATATAATGCTCCATACAAAATATGGAGCTCTCCTCTGCACTGTGCTGCATTCTGCGCTGTTATGGCTCAGGAAAGGGCACTGTGGAAAGACTCCCCATCATCATCATCATTGCCTCCCCATCATCATCGCCTCCCCATCATCATTGCCTCCCCATCATCATCGCCTCCCCATCACCATCATCATCACTGCCTCCCCCACCACCATCACACATACAGCACCACAGCACTCTCTCACATACACACACACAAAGCACCGCACTACATACACACACACTGATACACACACACACACATACACACACACACCTCACATCTCACCTGTCCGGCGTCCGCGCTCTCTCTGCCACAGCCAGCCACTGAATGATGACATCATTCAGTGGCGCTGCTGTGAGAGGAAGCGCGGGCGCCCTGCAGGCGCTCCCTGGAGCCCGGAGCTGCGGCAGTGGAGGTACGGGGAGAGGTAAGTATTGCACCGGCAGCTGCCGGGGCCTTGAGCAAGCGGGGGGGCCCAGTGGCGCCCTGGTACTGCTCTCATCCGCTAATGGGCGCCGGGGTGCCCGACGGTGAGTGGGCCCCCCTGCCTGCTCAGGGACCCGGCACTTGCCCGGGTATGCCGGGTGCTGACGCCGGCCCTGCTCTGACTACATTTCACATCAGCCTGTGTGGCTGTGAAATCGACCTTCCAGCAGATTTTTTTTTCTTGTGCAATTAGTGAGGTCCACAGACAAAGACAACAGGAAACATTGCATAGAAGTGTGTTGTGCACTGCTTCTATTGTGCTCTATGCTTGAATAGACCTTTAAAAAACTATTTTTTTCAGTTGCTAAATGTGATTCAGCAAGGCATATGTCACCTTGTCATTTAGTGCCACAGAACTTAATCTGTGTGCAGAGCTGTTGCAGAGTAAAAAAAAAATTTTTTTTTTCAGTTGCCAACGTAGTTCAGCATGTCATATCTCACCTTGTTATTTAAAGGTGGTGAAATTCATCTTTTTGCAGAGCTGTTGCAGAGTAAAAAAGCTATTTTTTTCTGTTACAAACGTGATACAGCACGCCATATCCCACTTTCTCATTGTTTGGAATATATATTATTTGTTATACAGGTCTTATCCACAGTAAAAAAAATAGTTTCTTCTGTTACTAACGGGATTCAGCACGCCATATTTCACCTTGTCATTTAGTGCCGCTGAAATTCAGCTATGTGCAGAGCTACTGCAGAGTAAAAAATCAAATTGTTTGTTGCTAATAGTGTGCTCCTACCACACTGTCTGAGCAACATGAGTGGGAAAAAGTGAAGTTGTGGTGGATGGGGGAATAGGCTTGGTTTTCAAGGTGTACATGGGGTAGGTGGTAATGTTAGTGAAAGCACTAGTGCACCAACACTGTCACATCCTATCCAAATACAACTGACAACTTCTGTTACTGGACAAGTTACTCCACTACCTTTCTTTGACAGCTGCACAACAGTACGCCTTGTTTACGAGTCCAGAAAGAGCATGTGCTGGAGAGGATGGCTAGCACAGCTTCAAGTGGCCTCTCCTTCTTTTCCACCTCAACATCACACACAGTACAGTCCACAGAGGTGGCACCCCAATTACCTTTGCTCCCCCCATGTCACAATTCTCCCACCGCCCAACTGACAGTAGGGAACCACAAATGGGTGAGTCTGCAGAGCTGTTCACACATTCTATGCCATGGGCATTACAAGTGTACTCCAAAGATTCACAGAGTCAAGAGGAGGAACAAATGCCCAAAATCTTTTTAGCTTGGATCCGGGACAGGAAGGAGTAGGGTCCGAGCAGCATCCAGACCCTTGTCCCCAGACTTTAACCCCCTGGGGGGAAGTGATCCTATTGAGACTCAGATATCTGAGGATCACGGACCGTACTGTGCTGTTAGGGCAGGAAGAGGAGGAGGGTGACTGTCAAGGAAGCAATGGGATAACACAGAGGATGATGACGAGATTGTAGATCCCACTTGGTGTGTACCCAGAGGCACGCAGCTGAGTAGGTCATCTGAGGAGGTGGAGGAGGAGGAAGACAAGGAGGTTACGGTGCGGCATGAGTGGCCTGAGCTCGCCTGCCATGCCTTGGAGGTTTTATCATGCCCAGCAGCCAGTATTCTCTCAGAATGTGTCTTCAGTGCTGCTGGTGGTGTTCTGACGGATAAGCGCAGCTGGCTGTCCCCTGAAAGTATAGACCACCTAACTTTCATCAAGATGAACAAGTCATGGGTCTCCAAGGACTTTTGTACCCCAATCGCAGACTGTACAGACTAGGTGATGTTGTAGTTTTTAGTGTGCTGCATTGATATTGCATAAATGCAGTCTGTGATATCTTTATTGGAGTTTCTGTGTCTGTTGTTGCTGGTGCCGATTCTGCTGCAGATGATAACACTAATTTATGGAAATGTGAACACTCCTGGTTGGGTCTCCATCTGCTGGGTTGGCTATAGTGGAAGATGAGTCTGTAGCTATTATACTATTTCTACTCTGGTGAAATTGATTCCACTTCGGTGGTGTCAGGCCCTAATTTGAAGACTCCTGATTGGGTCTCCAATCCATCTGTTGGGTTGGCTGTAGTGGAAGAGGTGTTGGTCCCCGCTATACTAGTTCTACTCTATTGTAATTGATGCCACTTTGTTGGTGTCTGCCACTAATTTTTGGAAATGTGCAGACTTGTAGTTGGGTCTCCATGTGTGTTGCCTGTAACATTAGACCTCCGAGACCAGCAGTCCTCCACTTCCTTTGAGTCAACTACTCGTGTTACTATCCGATTCCTTACATTTTGCTGACTATAGTAATCTACTGCACACTGAGTACATTATTACTTTCAGTACTGGTCCTAGACATTTATTTGGGGGGATATATGCAAACTATTAATATGGGGAATGTAATGCTACACCTCATCTTAGCATAATTTTTTGGGTAATGGCTACTATTACTGTTGGGGCACTATAGGGAGACTTTGGCACAATTATTTTAAGAGGCCGTATAATCTTAGAGGCACTATGCAAACGGTATGCTTATTATTTTGGGGGAAACTGTGAGCACCCATACTGTTTGAGTCATGGTTTTGGGCATTCTGGGGGTACTCTAATTAGTATTTGGGATGCATAGCAAGGAGGTATTGATAAGTAGTTGGCCTTAAATATTTCTAGCAGACATAAATAAGTCCTATTGCTATGGAAGCAAGTATTAACTTTGACTAAGCTTTAGCAGAAAATGTTTTACCATTTTAAAATTCTGATTAAGTGAAATTTACCATGTCAGGTGAAGAATAGAGTTGAGCGATACTTTCCGATATCCTAAAGTATCGGAATCGGAATGGTATCGCCGATATCACTAAAATATCGTCGATACCCGATACCGATACCGGAAGTCCCATGTAAGTCTATGGGAACAAAATATCGCAACTAAAAAAACCCCATTCTTTCCTTGTAAACACTAAATATACACACATAGAATACATATATATATATATATATACACATGTCATTGTGACATATATATATACATATATGTATAGTTTATACACTTCTACATAGCAAAATATCCTCTGATTCAATTGCCGGGTAAAGCCGGCTTCAGTGAAAAGACAGAAGCACCCGACATGAAATGACACTTGGTGTACATAGGGTTAACCATGTCTTTTCATGTGTTTGCTATCTGATTTGCACAAACAATAAATCAGTCTATGTGTGCAAAATTTCACACCTGTAGGGGTTAATTAAAGGTGTAAATTGTTGTAAAAAAAACGGACTTTTTTGCTACGAATTTACACCTTTAATTAACCCCTACAGGTGTGAAATTTTGCACACATAGACTGATTTAATTGTTTGTGCAAATTAGATAGCAAAGGACATGAAAAGACATGGTTAACCCTATGTACACCAAGTGTCATTTCATGTCGGGTTCTGCATTTTCACAAAAGCCGGCAATTGAATTAGCGGCTATTATACTATGTAGAAGTGTATGAACTACAAATATAAATATATATATATATGTGTCACAAATTCAATGACATGTATATATATATATGAGGTGTAAAATTGCTGAAAAAAAATGTGTGGGCTCCCGCCCTATTTTCGCAACCAGACAGACAAAGCCAGTGAGTGGGGGCAGATAATAATAGCCCAGAGAGGGACCATTATTTTTGCCCCCCCCCGGCTACTAACATCTGCCCCCAGACACCCCAGGAAAGACAAATCTATAATTAGATTCGCCCTTTCTGGCACTTTGCCCGTCTATTCCCATTGCCCTGTAGCGGTGGCGAATGGGTTAATATGGGGTTAAAGCCACCTTGCTATTGAAAGGTGACCTTAAGCCAGGTTAATAATTGAGAGCTGTCAATTAGACAACTATCAATTATTAATCCTATTGCATGAAATAAAAATAAAACACACACACTTTAATTAAAAATCATTTTAATGAAATAAAGACACATGTTTTTGACCATATTTTATTTTACTGCAAAAACCATTTCCTGTAATAAAAATAAAATAAAAAAGCAAAATTATTCTTACCTATCCCATGCACAGTCAGGTCCCACGGTGTAATCCTTCAGAAAGGGTTAATGTTTACTGCAGGGACCGCAGCTAATGCTGCAGCCTCACAGTAAACCCCAAATGAATGAGTTCCTCTCCTGCCTGACAGGAGAGTAAAGGCTGGGTGTCACATAACGATACACCAGCGATCCCGACAACGATATGCACTTGTCAGGATCGCTGGTGTATCGCTACATGATCGCTGCTGAGCTGCCAAACAGGCAGCTCAGGCAGCGATCTGGGACAGCGACACTGCGGGTAACATCGCTTAAGGGCCCGTCTCACATAGCGATATCGCTACCGAGATCGCTGCTGAGTCACAAGTTTTGTGACGCAGCAGCGAGCTCACCAGCGATATCGCTGTGTGTGACATTCAGCGACGATCAGCCCCCCTGCCGGGTATCGCTGATCGTCGCAGAAATGTCAGGACCTTTTTTTGATCGCTGGTTTCCCTCTGACAGGCACGCATCGCTGTGTGTGACAGGCGGGAGACCAGCGATCCGCTGGTAACCAAGGTACACAGCGGGTTTCCAGGCACCGCGCAGCGCTTGGAAACCCGCTGTGTACCTTGGATACCAGCTCCCTGCATCAGGGCGCTGGTATCCAAGGTACACAGCGGGTTTCTAGGCACAGCCCCGCGCCTGGAAACCCGCTGTGTACCTTGGTTACCAGCGGATCGCTGGTCTCCCGCCTGTCACACGCAGCGATGCGTGCCTGTCAGCGGGAAACCAGCGATCAAAAAAAGGTCCTGACATTTCAGCGACGATCAGCGATACCCGGCAGGGGGGCTGATCGTCGCTGAATGTCACACACAGCGATATCGCTGGTGAGCTCGCTGCTGCGTCACAAAACTAGTGACTCAGCAGCGATCTCGGTAGCGATATCGCTATGTGAGACGGGCCCTTAAGTGGAAAGCTTAATTGATTGCTTTCCACTTTCACTTCAGGTCAGCCAGGGACACAATCAGTGACGTCAGAGGGAACTGATTAACAAAAATAGGGGTTCCCTTCGAAAAAAAAATGGCGTGGGGTCCCCCCTATTTTTGTTAACCAGCCAGATGAAGCAGACCGCTGAGGCCTGAATTTTCAGGCTGTTAAGGAGCCAAGATCCATGGACCTTGCCAGCCTGATAATACTAGGCCACAGCAGTCTGCATATCTTGGCTGATTAACAAAAATAGGGGATCCCCTCGAAAAAAATTGGCGTGGGGTCCCCCTATTTTTGTTAACCAGCCAGATGAAGCAGACGCTGAGGCCTGGATTTTCAGGCTGTTAAGGAGCCAAGATCCATGGACCTTGCCAGCCTGATAATACCAGGCCACAGCAGTCTGCATATCTTGGCTGATTAACAAAAATAGGGGATCCCCTCGAAAAAAATTGGCGTGGGGTCCCCCCTATTTTTGTTAACCAGCCAGATGAAGCAGACCGCTGAGGCCTGGATTTTCAGGCTGTTAAGGAGCCAAGATCCATGGACCTTGCCAGCCTGATAATACCAGGCCACAGCAGTCTGCATATCTTGGCTGATTAACAAAAATAGGGGATCCCCTCGAAAAAAATTGGCGTGGGGTCCCCCCTATTTTTGTTAACCAGCCAGATGAAGCAGACCGCTGAGGCCTGGATTTTCAGGCTGTTAAGGAGCCAAGATCCATGGACCTTGCCAGCCTGATAATACCAGGCCACAGCAGTCTGCATATCTTGGCTGATTAACAAAAATAGGGGATCCCCTCGAAAAAAATTGGCATGGGGTCCCCCCTATTTTTGTTAACCAGCCAGATGAAGCAGACCGCTGAGGCCTGGTTTTTCAGGCTGTAAGGATCCAATATCCATGGACCTTGCAAGCCTGATAATACCAGGCCACAGCAGTCTGCATATCTTGGCTGATTAACAAAAATAGGGGATCCCCTCGAAAAAAATTGGCATGGGGTCCCCCCTATTTTTGTTAACCAGCCAGATGAAGCAGACCGCTGAGGCCTGGTTTTTCAGGCTGGTAAGGATCCAATATCCATGGACCTTGCAAGCCTGATAATACCAGGCCACAGCAGTCTGCTTAGCTTGGCTGGTTAACAAAAATAGGGGATCCCCTCGAAAAAAAAACGGCGTGGGGATCCCCCCTATTTTTGTTAACCAGCCAAGTAAAATGCAGACTGCTGCGGCCTGGTATTAAAAGACTGTCAAGGCCCATGGATTTTGGCCCTCAACAGCCTGATAATACCAGGCTACAGCAGCCCCACATTTGGCGCATCAAAAGATGTGCCAATTGTGGCACTTTACCCGGCTCTTCCCACTTGCCCTGTAGCGGTGGCAAGCGGGGTAATAAGGGGTTAATGTCACCGTTGATTGCACGGTGACAATAAGCCGGTTAATAATGGAGAGGTGTCAATAAGACACCGATCCATTATTAATCCCAAAGTTATTAAATGCATAAAAAAAAGACAAAGCAAGAAAAAAGTATTTTAATGAAATAAAAGAGACAACACAGTTTTCATTAATTTTATTGTACTCTCATTCCTGCGACGCCATCGATCTCCTGTAAAAAAAGAAAAAAAACAAACCAACAGTATACCACCTGTCCGACGCAGTCCATAACGACAGTCCCACGACGATCCAACTCTGCTACATCGCAATGACAGGCAGAGCCTGTCATCGCGACGCAGCACAGCTGATTACCTGCTTCCCCGGCGGTGACGTCATCGGACTGACTGCTTTACGGCCGGGATTACCCAGCAGTCACTGCAGTTATCGCGAGAAACTGCATGTGACCGCCGGGGAAAGAAGATTGCGGCCATCAAGCAGTCCAGGACGTGACCGCCGGAGATCTTCTGACAGGTAAGTGCCGCTGACTCCTGACAGACCCGACCGACGGACACTGACAGTGACAGTGACAATCCCGATTCCGGTATCCGATAAGACGAAAATATCGGAACTCGGAATCGGAATTCCGATACAGCCAATATCGGCCGATACCCGATATTTGCAGTATCGGAATGCTCAACCCTAGTGAAGAAACTTCTGCAAAAATTTTCCAAAGGTGTCTTATTTTTGAAATATTATGTTTAGGATTACTATAGTAGTCAGGGTCGGACTGGGGCACCGGGACACCAGAAAATTCTCCGGTGGGCCCGCCCCCTGCCCCAGCTCCTTCCTCCTTCATTCGTGTCTGCCCTGCCTGCTAATAGCTTGCACCAAGCGGTGCACACTTTATTGTATAGCTGACACCGGTGAGCAGGCTGCACAAGTGATGTAACAGAAAGTACAGGGGCAGCTCCTTCACATCACCTGCCGCCAATGCCAGCTTCTATTGATCTGACAAGATAGCTGTGTGTGCCGACCCTCACTTCAGCCAGCACAGTCAGAGTCACAGCTGTGTGAGGCTGTCAGAGAGGAGACACACACACATGCAACAGCTGACCCGCAGTCACCTGTTTCCTGAGCTGTGTCTCCGGCTTCTCATCCTCAAAACCGTGGACAGAGGTAGTCTAATTCTGATTGGCTGAAATGCAGCCAATCAGCATTAGATTTCTTTGTTTGACCTCACAGCACAGCTCAGGCAAGGAGCTGTGCTGTGATTGGTCGGCTGTCCTGCCCAAGCAGCACAGCAGTATCGTATAGAGGAACAGAAGGAAATTTATGACTGCAGTAGTGTGAGTGTATCTGTAATGTATGTAGTACAGTTCATATAGCGTCTTGTGCTTGGGTGCGATGAAAACACAGGAGTCACAGGTTTGATATAGAAAAGTCCTGTATTACTTCATACAAGTTGGCAGAAATAGTCACACAGTTTGCAGACATAGAAACAGGAGACACAGCAGGCCAGAGTAATCCAAGCTCAGCAATCACTCTCCAATACAGATTCAGGATCTTCTTCTCTGTTACCGTAAGTCCATGTAAACGTGGGTCTTTCAAAGAGCAGGGTTCAGAATCCACAAGTGCTTCAGAGTTCCTCAGTAGGAATAGCTGGAGTACAAGGTCCAAGGCTTACAGGAGTCAAGTCACAGGTTCACTGCAGGCTAGATTCTGAAGCACTGATTGCTCAGCTGTGGCTGCTTAAGAAGCAAAGGAGAGAATCAGGGCGGGAACATGCAAGCTGAAAACTCCATTTTGACTGAGGGCAAGATAGCTGCAGCAAGACAGAAAGTAAAATGGCTGACGAACAAACTGAGTTTCAGGAATATATACATAGAACCTTACATTACTCCCCCCTTAAGGACAACCTCCGGATGACCTCAGACCAGGCTTGTGTGGGTACCTCTGATGAAACTGACGGAGCAAGCGAGGAGCATTAATGTTATTGACCGGTTCCCATGAGTTGTCCTCCACTGGGTAGCCCTGCCATGTAATCAGATATTGTAACTGATTTCTATACAACCTGGAATCTAAAATCCTTTCCACCACAAATTCTTCCTGACCATCGACTAGCACTGGGTCAGGGCAAGGAGAGGAACGTCCAGGAAACGTATTGGGTGTCGCAGCCTTTAGTAGGGATACATGAAAGACAGGGTGGATTCTCATAGTTCTGGGCAGTTGAAGACGACAAGCAACGGCACTTATAATTTTACTGATTTTATAGGGTCCAATGTACTTATGTCCCAACTTAGACGATGGAATCCTTAACTTAAGATTTCTGGTTGACAGCCAGACCAAGTCTCCTACCTTGAAAGCTGGTGCAGGTTTACGAAATTTATCTGCTGCTTTCTTGTACCTTTCTTGAGCCGATTCCAGATTTTCCTTTAGAAGATCCATATTCTTCTGTAAAGACGTGATTCTTTCAGCCACTGCTGGTAAAGGCGTTTCTATGGGAAATCGTGGTAGAATGTTAGGATGATAACCTAGATTAGAGTAAAAAGGAGACTGTTTAGTGGAGGCACTCTGAGAGTTGTTATACGAGAACTCAGCTAATGGAAGTAGATCCACCCAATCATCCTGTAGGTGGCAGATAAAGCAGCGGAGATACTGCTCCAGGGTTTGATTGGTTCGTTCGGTCTGTCCATTAGTCTGGGGATGAAAAGCAGAAGAAAGGTTTACTTTAATGTCCAATGCTGCACAGAAATTTTGCCAAAACCTAGAAGTGAATTGCACCCCTCGATCCGAAATAACCTCATCCGGTACTCCATGTAAGCGAAACACATCTTTAATCATCAAATCTGATGTCTGTTTTGCAGTGGGTAAGCCGACACAAGGGATAAAATGAGCTGCCTTTGTTAGACGGTCAACCACCACTAGAATGGTGTTCTTCCCCTGAGAGGTTGGTAACTCCACAATGAAGTCCATAGAAATGGATCCCCACGGGCGGGACGGGGTGGGAAGAGGCTGTAACAGACCAGTTGGTGAGGAGCGAGGTGTTTTGCATCTTGCACAGACCTCACATGAAGTGACATAATTCAAAACATCCTTCCTGCAAGTGGGCCACCAAAAGAAACGAGAAAGAAATTCCTGTGTCTTTAGAATTCCTCTATGCCCAGCTATCTTGGAATCATGAATGAGTTGCAATACTCTTAATCTGACTGTTTCAGGAATATACAGACGTTGTCCCTGAATCCACACACCATTCTTAAAGACAAGACTTACGTCCCTTGGGGGTTGTGCCAAAAAGGAATCCGCATGGTATGCTTCCTTGATGTCCTTAAGTAGGTCTTGAATATGAATTACTCCCAGGAATCTAGAGTCAGGAAGAATAGTCTTAGGAGGAGTAATTGGACGTGTCTCTGCTGAGTAAATCCTAGAGAGTGCATCAGCCTTTCCATTGCGCGATCCTGGTCTATAAGAGATGATAAAATTAAATTGGTTTAAGAAAAGATTCCAGCGAGCCTGGCGAGGAGTCAGGCACTTAGCCGACCTGATAAACTCAAGGTTACGATGGTCTGTCAGGACGACTATTTGCTGTGCAGCTCCCTGAAGAAGGTGTCTCCATTCTTTGAAGGCGGCAATAATGGCCAACAACTCTCTATTGCCCACATCGTAGTTCCTCTCAGCCGAAGACAACTGCTGGGAAAAGAAGGCACAGGGATGCAAGACATTCTTCTCACCTGTTCTCTGAGAGAGTATAGCTCCAACGGCACAGTCTGAAGCATCCACCTCTATTATGAAGGCAAGCTCGGGGTTGGGATGTACTAGGATAGGTGCAGTGGTAAATTTATCTTTTAGACGGGAAAATGCTTCCTGGGCTTGGGGAGTCCAGGAAAACCTAGACTCTTTCCGGGTAAGTTGAGTGATAGGTGACACTACCTCAGAGAAATTTCTAATGAAACGTCTATAGAAGTTGGCAAACCCGATGAAGCGCTGTACCTCCTTCACATTTCTAGGACTTGGCCAATCCTTGATGGCTTGGGTTTTGCTTCCATCCATACTAATTCCTTGTGTAGACAGTACATACCCCAGAAATTGAATTTCGGTTCTATGGAATTCACACTTTTCAAGTTTGATGTAAAGATGATTTTGTCTTAGACGTTCCAAGACCATTCTCACATGTCCATGATGTTCCTCTGTGGAGTTAGAAAAAATTAGAATATCATCCAAATAAATTACCACGAATGTATCTAGGAGATCCCTGAAGATGTCATTCACCAAGTGTTGGAAAGTGGCTGGGGCGGTACTCAGACCAAAAGGCATAACTAGATATTCAAAGTGTCCATAGCGTGACCTGAATGCAGTCTTCCATTCATCCCCAGGTCTAATACGGACTAAGTTATAGGCCCCACGAAGATCTAGTTTAGAAAAAATTTTGGCATGTCGCACTCTCTCCAATAACTCAGGGATTAAAGGCAATGGATAACGGTTTCTAATAGTAACCTTATTGAGTTCCCTATAGTCTACGCATGGTCTCAGAGATCCATCTTTCTTCTTTACAAAGAAGATGGGTGCACCTGCAGGAGATGAAGAGGGGCGTATGAAGCCCTTGGCTAGATTTTCATCTATGTAATCCTTTAAAGCCTTTAGCTCGGGCCCCGCCAGGGGTAGATCTTACCAAAAGGTATCTCTGCTCCAGGCAATAATTCAATTGGACAATCATATGGACGGTGAGGAGGAAGCTGGTCAGCGTTCTTCTTGTCACATAAATCCACATAGTCCTGGTATACAGCTGGTAGTTCAGGGACTGACATGATTCCTTTAGGAACAGAGCAAGCTGAAACTTTTGGACTCATCTGTTTCTCTGGAAAGTGTAATTCCTTGGTCTCCCAGTTAATGGTAGGATTCTGAGCCTGCAGCCATGGTAGCCCTAGAATAATGGGAAAGTGGGGAGAAGAGATAAGCATAAAGGACAGTTTCTCTTGATGATCTTTACCCATAAGAACCCTCAAAGGCTCTGTTTCCTGATCCACTGGTCCAGAGGTCAGCAGGGAGCCATCCACAGTTTCCATCTGTACTGGAGTAGCCTTCTTCACTGAACGTATTCCCTGTTTCAGAGCAAAGGAGACATCCATAAAATTTCCACTTGCCCCTGAGTCGATCATAGCAGAGCTAGACACCCAAGCTGAGTCAACCCAGAGTTTGATGGAAAGAAAGCAATGAGAATTGTTTTTCTTACAACTCAGCTGGGACACCGCTGAGGAAACTTGAAAAATGGCAGCGTTTACACAGTCAACGTCCTCAGAGGTAACGGAGTTTAAGTCCGAGAAATCAAGATCTGTTGCTGCAGATCTCTCTGGAGCCTGAGGCTCGGACCTGACAGATCCCCTCTCGCAACACTCACAATGAATGAGTGCTGCAGTAGTCTTACGAGAACGGCTGGGACAGTTTATAATGAAGTGCCCTGACTTACCACAATAGAAACATAGATTCTCCTTAAAACGATGTTCCTTGCGTGCATCACTAACCCGTCGTTGTAAAGAGTCTACCTGCATGGTTCAGGTTCAGGTTCCCGTGTAAACCTACTCAAAGGTTCCTTAGCTGGAGAGGAAGGTAGGAAAAGGTTAGTACGATTGCTTTCGAACCATCTCTCTTGCCTGCGTTCAGTCAGACGAGTATCAATACGGATGCAGTAGTTAATAAAGTCACCTAACGCAGTGGGAGGGTCGGCACGAGCAAGTTCATCCTTAATCAGTGGAGATAACCCCTTTCGAAAAATAGATTTTTTGGTGGAACTGTCCCAGGTGGTATCAAGGGCCCATCTCCTGAAATCCAAGGCATATTCAGCTACCGAGTGCTTACCTTGGCGCAAAGCTAACATGGCTGCTTCAGCTGTTGCACCTCGATTGGGGTCATCAAACACCTGCCCCATGGCTGAAATAAAATCATCAAGGTGATTCAAACAATCATCCTCAGTCTCAATCAGAGGGTTTGCCCACATTAAAGCCTTGTTGGTAAGCAACATAATTATAGTAAGCACCTTAGATCGTTCAGTGGGAAATTGTGAAGCATGTGCAGAAAAAAAAAGATTGCATTGATTAATAAATCCCCTGAATTTCTCACGTTCACCGCCAAAACGAAAAGGGGGCAACTTGGGAATCCCAGCACTCGGGGCTACGGCAGGAGCCTGGACTCGCCCCTCTAGAACCTCAATCCTGGCTCGCAAATCCTGGGTAGTCTGTCCAACCACTTGCAAATTGTGATTATTGAGGTCCTGTAGATTTGTAAAACGGGTCTTTATATTCTGCAAATCTGCAAGGATATTATCAGTCACTCCGCAAAGTTCCTTTATGCGGGCCTCCATTTTCCAGATCTTTTAAGACAGGATTACTGGAAGAAGAGGAGAGAAAAAAAACAATAGTGTTCACCTGTGGCAACACTGCAGAGAGAAAAAAAAATTAAGGGAACTGCTCACCTGGAATGGTTGTGAGAAGTCACAACCACTATCATCACAGAAAGTTTCAACCAGACATCTGATATCCAGAGTTACAGCAGACAAAAAAGAGAAAAGAAAGGAAAAAAAAAACAATAGTGTTTACCTGTGGTAACACTGCAAAAAGAAAAAACTTAAGGGAATTGCTCACCTGGAATGGTTGTGAGAAGTCACAACCACTGTCATCACAGAAAGTACAACCGGACGTCTGATATCCACAGTACAGCAGACACAGCCTTCCAGACCCAGCAGACACTAACGTTTTGGCTTCAGAATCTTGTAATGTATGTAGTACAGTTCATATAGCGTCTTGTGCTTGGGTGCGATGAAAACACAGGAGTCACAGGTTTGATATAGAAAAGTCCTGTATTACTTCATACAAGTTGGCAGAAATAGTCACACAGTTTGCAGACACAGAAACAGGAGACACAGCAGGCCAGAGTAATCCAAGCTCAGCAATCACTCTCCAATACAGATTCAGGATCTTCTTCTCTGTTACCGTAAGTCCATGCAAACGTGGGTCTTTCAAAGAGCAGGGTTCAGAGTCCACAAGTGCTTCAGAGTTCCTCAGTAGGAATAGCTGGAGTACAAGGTCCAAGGCTTACAGGAGTCAAGTCACAGGTTCACTGCAGGCTAGATTCTGAAGCACTGATTGCTCAGCTGTGGCTGCTTAAGAAGCAAAGGAGAGAATCAGGGCGGGAACATGCAAGCTGGAAACTCCATTTTTACTGAGGGCAAGATAGCTGCAGCAAGACAGAAAGTAAAATGGCTGACGAACAAACTGAGTTTCAGGAATATATACATAGAACCTTACAGTATCTGTACCGTAAGTAAAATATAAGATGCCTGCAGCCTGACTAGTTAACCAGCCACTGAAGCAGTTAGGGGAGGGGGCCCGCATGCAATCTAAAGGTGACACAGGGGAAGGGTCCTACAGTAAAATTCTCATTTCCTGTGGGCCACCTCCCCCATTTTGTCAATCACCTCTATTTTACTGTGGTCCCCTAACCCCCTCTGAGCAGTCCCACAGGAATATAGAGGTGAAACAGTGGAGGAGGGGCCCAAAGGATATTGGGTGACAGAGTGGGGAAGGGGACACTCAGGTATTTAACACATTCACAACATCCACCTTACATATATGACGCATGTTAAATGCCACTGTCAATCTCTGATAGCGGCATTTAACACATGCCAACATGCTTGCGCGTCATTCCCTCACACATCAGAGCGCCCATGATGTGAGCGCGGTTCACCGCTGGGTTGTCATGACAGCCAGGGGTCAGCTTCCTGTGGCCATGCTTCAAAGGAGACGGTGATTTCTGCTGTATGCAGTGATGATGCGGCATCACTGTATATAATAGCACATGCGATTGGAATCTTCAGTTCAATCATAGAATCATAGAATGGTAGAGTTGGAAGGGACCTGTAAGTACCTGCATAAGAATGAAGTGATTAAACAGAGTCAGCATGGGTTTGTAACTAATAAGTCATGTCAGACTAACTTAATTTCCTTCTATGACAGAATCACTGACTGGGTGGATCAGGGAAATGCTGTAGATATGGTATATCTTGACTTCAGCAAAGCATTTGACAAAGTATCTCACACAATCCTTATTGAAAAAATGACTAAGTATGGAATGGACAAGGCAACTGTTAGGTGGATTCATAACTGGCTTAGTGATCGGACTCAAAGAGTGGTCGTAAATGGCTGCACATCCAGTTGGAAGACTGTCTCAATTGGGGTACCAAAGGCTCTGTTTTGGGCCCTGTATTGTTCAACATCTTTATCAATGATTTAGATGAAGGAATTGAGGGTAAACTGATCAAATTTGCTGATGACACAAAACTAGGTGGGGTAGCTAATACTAGAGAAGAGAGAGAGAGGATTCAAAAAGATATCAATAAACTGGAGCAGTGGGCAGCAACTAACAGAATGGTTTTTAACAGGGAAAAATGCAAAGTACTACATCTGGGCAATACAAATGAAAAAAGCATATACAAAATGGGAGGAATAGGGCTAAGTAACAGCACATGTGAAAAAGACTTGGGTATACTAATTGATCACAGACTGAACATGAGTCAACAGTGTGATGCAGCAGCAAAAAAGGCAAATACAATTCTAGGATGTATCAACAGAAGCATACAGTCTAGATCACGTGAGGTCATTATTCCCCTCTACTCCTCTTTGGTCAGACCTCATCTGGAATACTGTGTTCAGTTTTGGGCACCACATTTTAAAAAAGACATCAACAAACTGGAGCAAGTTCAAAGAAGAGCCACCAGAATGGTGACCGGTCTGCAAACCATGTCCTATGAGGAACGGTTGCAGGATTTGGGAATGTTTAGCTTGCAAAAAAGAAGACTGAGAGGAGACTTAATAGCTGTCTACAAATATCTCAAGGGCTGTCACATTGTAGAAGGATCATCTTTATTCTCATTTGCACAAGGAAAGACTAGAAGCAAGGGGATGAAACTGAATGGGAGGAGACACAGATTAGATATTAGAAAAAACTTTTTGACAGTTAGGGTGATCAAGGAGTGGAACAGGCTGCCACGAGAGGTGGTAAGTTCTCCTTCAATGGAAGTCTTCAAACAGAGGCTGGACAGACATCTGTCTGGGATGATTTAGAGAATCCTGTTTTGAGCAGGGGGTTGGACCAGATGGCCCAGGAGGTCCCTTCCAACTCTACCATTCTATGATTCTATGATTCTATGAATCGCATCTTCATGTCCCCTTAGGGCGCTAACTGTACCAATGGAAAGTAAAAAAAAATATTTAAAAAAAAGCTTAAAAGTTCAAATCACCCCCTTTTATTCCATTGAAAATAAAGACATTTTTAAAAAATACACATATTTGGTATCACCGCGTTCAGAAAAGTCTGATCTACCAAAACATAAAAACAATTAACCCATCAGTAAACACCGTAAACAGAAAAAATTCAAGAATGCCAAATGTCCTTTTTTCTGGTCACCTCAATTCCACAAAAAAAGCTGCAACAAGTGATTAAAACGTCACATCTATCCCAAAACGGTACTAATAAAAACGTCTCATCCCACAAAAAATAACTATCATAAAGCTTTCCTGTGTGTAGTAAAATACACAGCAGTTGCCGTCTTCTGCAGCTGTTTCATTGCTTTGGTCTTCTTCGCTGCAGTGGAATATGGCCATCGGTATTTTACTACACACACACAGGACCTACATTGATATCACTCTTGTGGTTAAATATAAAAATAACAGAAAAACTGACTGAAACAACGAGAACTAGTCTGAAGAGGTGCATAGTGCATACCAAAAAAACAACTTACATATCAAAATAGGAAAATGGTTGCACTCAATCGTGTTAAAGCATGTCAATGTGAAATACGTGAAATGTTAATAGCAAAATGGCTTTTGAAATTTAGAAAAAATACACATGAGATGCTTCGCACAAAATTTGGCCAATTAATGTGAGCCCATCCACCATCGTCAAGGTAATCTCATGAATCAGATGGGTCCCTGACCTAACTGTCCAATGTGAACACTTACCTATGGCTAATCTCTGAATGTATGGGTGAATATAACACCTATCTTGGTAAAGCCTACATTTATGGGTTGGTCGGAACCTGATGTGATTAGATGTACTATATATACTCGTGTATAAGTCCAGTTTTTCAGCACATTTTTTGTGCTGAAAAAGGCCCCGTCAGCTTATACACAAGTGATTGTCCAGAAAGCCGGCAGGGGAGGGGGAGGGGCAGAGCAGCGGCAGGAGCCGGCAGCTGCGGTTGTAAATGTGCCGCTGCTAAAGAGAAATGATTATTAATTTCTCTTACAGCAGTGACAGCTGCAGCAGCTGACTTCCAGAAGACATCTTACTCATCCTCCTCGCGCCGTCGCTGCATCTCCGTTGTTCCCGGCGCCAGCAGCTCTTCCTGTGCTGAGCGATCACGTGGCACTGCTCATTATGGTAATGAATATGCACGTGCCTCCACTCCCATAGGCGTGGAGCGAATATTCATTACCTTAATGAGCAGTGCCACATGATCGCTTAGCACAGGAAGAGCTGCTGGAAGCCGGAACAAAATGCTGCGCCTGCGATGGCACGCTGGAGGAGGGTGAGTAGGTTTTTTTTTGTAATAGGAAGCATGCATACCAGGAAAGGAGGGGGTGAGCCATGCATACAACAACGGGACTGGGGGAGCCATGCATACAACATGGGACGGAGGAGGCATGCTTAAAACACGGGACCAGGGAGCCCATGCATACAACAACGGACCAGGGAGCCATACATACAACGACGGGACAGGGGGAGCCACGCATAGCAGGACCGCGACGGGGGAAGCCATTCATAGCAGGACAGTGACAGGGGAAGCCACGCATAGCAGAACAGCAACGGGTGAAGCCACACATAGCAGGACAGCGACGGGGAAGCCACACATACCAGGACAGGGATGAGGAGACAATGCATTCCGGCTTATACTCGAGTCAATAAGCTTACCCAGTTTTCCGTGGAAAGTTAGGTGCCTCGGCTTATACTCAAGTCGGCTTATACTAGAGTATATACGGTAATTAAAATAACTGCATGGTGATAGGCGGAGTGCTCAGTCAGAAAGCTTAGCATATAAATAGCAGAAAAACTGACTGAAACAACGAGAACTAGACTGAACAGGTGCATACCAAAAAACAACTTACATATCAAAATTGGAAAATGGTTACAGTATATAGAGGATGTGTCTCGTGTGGTGTAGTATATAGAGGATGTGTCCTGTGTGGTGCAGAATATAAAGGATGTTCCTGTATAGTGTACTATATAGAGGATGTGTCCCGTGTGGTGTAGTGTATAGAGGATCTGTCCTTTGTGGTGCAGTATATAGAGGATGTGTCCTGAGTGGTGTAGTATATAGAGGATGCATCCTGTGTGGTTAAGTATATAGAGAATGTGTCCCGTGTGGTGTAGTATATAGAGGATGTGTCTCGTGTTGTGTAGTACAGTACAGACCAAAAGTTTGGACACACCTTCTCATTTAAAGATTTTTCTGTATTTTATGACTATGAAAATTGTAAATTCACACTGGAGGCATCAAAACTATGAATTAACACATGTGGAACTATATACTTAACAAAAATGTGTGTAGCAACTGAAATTATGTCTTATATTCTAGGTTCTTCAAAGTAGCCACCTTTTGCTTTGATGACTGCTTTGCACACTCTTGGCATGCTCTTGATGAGCTTCAAGAGGTAGTCACCGGAAATGGTTTTCACTTCACCGGGTGGGCCCTGTCAGGTTTAGTAAGTGGGATTTCTGGCCTTATAAATGGGGTTGGGACCATCAGTTGTGTTATGCAGAAG
Organism: Oophaga sylvatica; assembly: GCA_033576555.1. Lineage (NCBI taxonomy): Eukaryota > Metazoa > Chordata > Amphibia > Anura > Dendrobatidae > Oophaga > Oophaga sylvatica. The sequence goes on along the minus strand of JARQOD010000002.1, from coordinate 221,360,604 downwards.
TCTGTTGGATACACAGCTGATAGTCCTACTGAATAGACTGTTAGAATTTGTATTATGACAAGAAAAAAGCAGCTAAGTAAAGAAAAATGAGTGGCCATCATTACTTTAAGAGATAAAGCTCAGTCAGTCCGAAAAATGGGGAAAACATTGAAAGTGTCCCCAAGTGCAGTTGCAAAAACCATCAAGCGCTACAAAGAAACTGGCTCACATGAGGACCGCCCCAGGAAAGGAAGACCAAGAGTCAACTCTGCTTCTGAGGATAAGGTTATTAGAGTCACCAGCCTCAGAAATCGCAGGTTTACAGCATTTCAGATTAGAGACCAGGTCAATGCCACCCAGAGTTCTAGCAGCAGACACATCTCTACATCAACTTTTATGAGGAGACTTTGTGCAGCAGGCCTACATGGTAAAATAGCTGCTAGGAAACCACTGCTAAGGACAGGCAACAAGCAGAAGAGACTTGTTTGGGCTAAAGAACACAAGGAATGGACATTAGACCAGTGGAAATCTGTGCTTTGGTCTGATGAGTCCAAATTTGAGATCTTTGGTTCCAACCACCGTGTCTTTGTGCGACGCAGAAAAGGTGAACGGATGGACTCTACATGCCTGGTTCCCACCGTGAAGCATGGAGGAGGAGGTGTGATGGTGTGGGGGTGCTTTGCTGGTGACACTGTTGGGGATTTATTCAAAATTGACGGCATACTGAACCAGCATGGCTACCACAGCATCTTGCAGCAGCATGCTATTCCATCCGGTTTGCGTTTAGTTGGACAATCATTTATTTTTCAACAGGACAATGACCCCAAACATACCTCCAGGCTGTGTAAGGGCTATTTGACCAAGAAGGAGAGTGATGGGGTGCTATGCCAGATGACCTGGCCTCCACAGTCACCAGACCTGAACCCAATCGAGATGGTTTGGGGTAGCTGGACCGCAGAGTGTAGGCAAAAGGGTAAACAAGTGCTAAGCGTCTCTGGGAACTCCTTCAAGATTGTTGGAAGACCATCTCCGGTGACTACCTCTTGAAGCTCATCAAGAGAATGCCAAGAGTGTGCAAAGCAGTCATCAAAGCAAAAGGTGGCGACATCGACGAACCTAGAATATAAGACATATTTTCAGTTTTTTCACACTTTTTTGTTAAGTATATAATTCCACATGTGTTAATTCATAGTTTTGATGCCTTCAGTGTGAATGTACAATTTTCATAGTCATGAAAATAGAGAAAAATCTTTAAATGAGAAGATGTGTACAAACTTTTGGTCTGTACTATATATAAAGGATGTGTCCTGTGTGGTGCAGTATATAGATTACGTGTCCCGTGTAGTGAAGTATATTGAGAAGCTCTCCTATGTGGTGTAGTATATAGAGGATGCATCCTGTGTGGTTTAGTATATAGAGGATGTGTCCCGTGTTGTGTAGTATATGGAGGATGTGTCCTGTGTTGTGTAGTTTATAAAGAATGTGTCCTGTGTGGTGTAGTATATAGAGGATCTGTCCTTTTTGTTGCAGTATATAGAGGATGTGTCCTGTGTGGTGCAATACAGAGGATGTGTCCCTTGTGGTGTAGTATATAGAGGATGTGTTCTGTGTAGTGTAGTATATAGAGGATGTGTTCTGTGTGATGTAGTATATAGAGGATATGTCCTGTGTGGTGCAATACAGAGGATGTGTCCCTTGTGGTGTAGTATATAGAGGATGTGTTCTGTGTGGTGTAGTATATAGAGGATGTGTTCTGTGTGATGCAGTATATAGAGGATGTGTCCTGTGTGGTGTAGTATATGGAGGATTTGTCCTGTGTGGTGTAGTATATAGAGGATCTGTCCTGTGTGGTGCAGTATATGGAGGATGTGTCCTGTGTGGTGTAGTATATAGAGGATCTGTCAGCTCTCCTGTGTGGTGTAGTATATAGAGGATCTGTCAGCTCTCGTGTGTGGTGTAGCATATGGGATCTATCCTGTGTGGTATTTTTACATAACTGCATAGTAGCCCCAAGAATGATCTTTCTCTGGTGGGCCCAAGGTACTCCAGTCCGACGCTGATAGTAGTAGCAATTTTACCTCCACAGTGCTGTATGTGGGGCCAAAAGACAATATAGCAGGAGCTGTATTGGAGGTAGCAGCACAATAATAAGCGTAGTGCCTTAGAATGAGGATTTTGAGGTTAGAAAGTAGAAGGAAGAATAGGAAAGGGAGGATAATCTGTAAGACAATAAGCAGAGTTGGGGCAAAAGATTGATAAATCTATGGGCAGTGACCTTGATTCCAGTGATGTATCACTCATGCGTTTGCTTGCAGTAGTTTTGATTAAAAACTTTTATCTGCTGCAGATCTAGCAGTTCTCAGAATACTGAGCACTGTATAACCCCGCTCACAACACTGATTGACAGCTTACTGTCATGGTTACAGATGGGGTTAATATTGTGTGCCTCTTTTTGGATCTGGGAGGCACATTGTAATGTATGTAGTACAGTTCATATAGCGTCTTGTGCTTGGGTGCGATGAAAACACAGGAGTCACAGGTTTGATATAGAAAAGTCCTGTATTACTTCATACAAGTTGGCAGAAATAGTCACACAGTTTGCAGACACAGAAACAGGAGACACAGCAGGCCAGAGTAATCCAAGCTCAGCAATCACTCTCCAATACAGATTCAGGATCTTCTTCTCTGTTACCGTAAGTCCATGCAAACGTGGGTCTTTCAAAGAGCAGGGTTCAGAATCCACAAGTGCTTCAGAGTTCCTCAGTAGGAATAGCTGGAGTACAAGGTCCAAGGCTTACAGGAGTCAATTCACAGGTTCACTGCAGGCTAGATTCTGAAGCACTGATTGCTCTGCTGTGGCTGCTTAAGAAGCAAAGGAGAGAATCAGGCGGGAACATGCAAGCTGGAAACTCCATTTTGACTGAGGGCAAGATAGCTGCAGCAAGACAGAAAGTAAAATGGCTGACGAACAAACTGAGTTTCAGGAATATATACATAGAACCTTACATTACTCCCCCCTTAAGGACAACCTCCGGATGACCTCAGACCAGGCTTGTGTGGGTACCTCTGATGAAACTGACGGAGCAAGCGAGGAGCATTAACGTTATTGACCGGTTCCCATGAGTTGTCCTCCACTGGGTAGCCCTGCCATTTAATCAGATATTGTAACTGATTTCTATACAACCTGGAATCTAAAATCCTTTCCACCACAAATTCTTCCTGACCATCGACTAGCACTGGGTCAGGGCAAGGAGAGGAACGTCCAGGAAACGTATTGGGTGTCGCAGCCTTTAGTAGGGATACATGAAAGACAGGGTGGATTCTCATAGTTCTGGGCAGTTGAAGACGACAAGCAACGGCACTTATAATTTTACTGATTTTATAGGGTCCAATGTACTTATGTCCCAACTTAGACGATGGAATCCTTAACTTAAGATTTCTGGTTGACAGCCAGACCAAGTCTCCTACCTTGAAAGCTGGTGCAGGTTTACGAAATTTATCTGCTGCTTTCTTGTACCTTTCTTGAGCCGATTCCAGATTTTCCTTTAGAAGATAAATATTCTTCTGTAAAGACGTGATTCTTTCAGCCACTGCTGGTAAAGGCGTTTCTATGGGAAATCGTGGTAGAATGTTAGGATGATAACCTAGATTAGAGTAAAAAGGAGACTGTTTAGTGGAGGCACTCTGAGAGTTGTTATACGAGAACTCAGCTAATGGAAGTAGATCCACCCAATCATCCTGTAGGTGGCAGATAAAGCAGCGGAGATACTGCTCCAGGGTTTGATTGGTTCGTTCGGTCTGTCCATTAGTCTGGGGATGAAAAGCAGAAGAAAGGTTTACTTTAATGTCCAATGCTGCACAGAAATTTTGCCAAAACCTAGAAGTGAATTGCACCCCTCGATCCGAAATAACCTCATCCGGTACTCCATGTAAGCGAAACACATCTTTAATCATCAAATCTGATGTCTGTTTTGCAGTGGGTAAGCCGACACAAGGGATAAAATGAGCTGCCTTTGTTAGACGGTCAACCACCACTAGAATGGTGTTCTTCCCCTGAGAGGTTGGTAACTCCACAATGAAGTCCATAGAAATGGATCCCCACGGGCGGGACGGGGTGGGAAGAGGCTGTAACAGACCAGTTGGTGAGGAGCGAGGTGTTTTGCATCTTGCACAGACCTCACATGAAGTGACATAATTCAAAACATCCTTCCTGCAAGTGGGCCACCAAAAGAAACGAGAAAGAAATTCCTGTGTCTTTAGAATTCCTCTATGCCCAGCTATCTTGGAATCGTGAATGAGTTGCAATACTCTTAATCTGACTGTTTCAGGAATATACAGACGTTGTCCCTGAATCCACACACCATTCTTAAAGACAAGACTTACGTCCCTTGGGGGTTGTGCCAAAAAGGAATCCGCATGGTATGCTTCCTTGATGTCCTTAAGTAGGTCTTGATTATGAATTACTCCTAGGAATCTAGAGTCAGGAAGAATAGTCTTAGGAGGAGTAATTGGACGTGTCTCTGCTGAGTAAATCCTAGAGAGTGCATCAGCCTTTCCATTGCGCGATCCTGGTCTATAAGAGATGATAAAATTAAATTGGTTTAAGAAAAGATTCCAGCGAGCCTGGTGAGGAGTCAGGCACTTAGCCGACCTGATAAACTCAAGGTTACGATGGTCTGTCAGGACGACTATTTGCTGTGCAGCTCCCTGAAGAAGGTGTCTCCATTCTTTGAAGGCGGCAATAATGGCCAACAACTCTCTATTGCCCACATCGTAGTTCCTCTCAGCCGAAGACAACTGCTGGGAAAAGAAGGCACAGGGATGCAAGACATTCTTCTCACCTGTTCTCTGAGAGAGAATAGCTCCAACGGCACAGTCTGAAGCATCCACCTCTATTATGAAGGCAAGCTCGGGGTTGGGATGTACTAGGATAGGTGCAGTGGTAAATTTATCTTTTAGACGGGAAAATGCTTCCTGGGCTTGGGGAGTCCAGGAAAACCTAGACTCTTTCCGGGTAAGTTGAGTGATAGGTGACACTACCTCAGAGAAATTTCTAATGAAACGTCTATAGAAGTTGGCAAACCCGATGAAGCGCTGTACCTCCTTCACATTTCTAGGACTTGGCCAATCCTTGATGGCTTGGGTTTTGCTTCCATCCATACTAATTCCTTGTGTAGACAGTACATACCCCAGAAATTGAATTTCGGTCCTATGGAATTCACACTTTTCAAGTTTGATGTAAAGATGATTTTGTCTTAGACGTTCCAAGACCATTCTCACATGTCCATGATGTTCCTCTGTGGAGTTAGAAAAAATTAGAATATCATCCAAATAAATTACCACGAATGTATCTAGGAGATCCCTGAAGATGTCATTCACCAAGTGTTGGAAAGTGGCTGGGCGGTACTCAGACCAAAAGGCATAACTAGATATTCAAAGTGTCCATAGCGTGACCTGAATGCAGTCTTCCATTCATCCCCAGGTCTAATACGGACTAAGTTATAGGCCCCACGAAGATCTAGTTTAGAAAAAATTTTGGCATGTCGCACTCTCTCCAATAACTCAGGGATTAAAGGCAATGGATAACGGTTTCTAATAGTAACCTTATTGAGTTCCCTATAGTCTACGCATGGTCTCAGAGATCCATCTTTCTTCTTTACAAAGAAGATGGGTGCACCTGCAGGAGATGAAGAGGGGCGTATGAAGCCCTTGGCTAGATTTTCATCTATGTAATCCTTTAAAGCCTTTAGCTCGGGCCCCGCCAGGGGGTAGATCTTACCAAAAGGTATCTCTGCTCCAGGCAATAATTCAATTGGACAATCATATGGACGGTGAGGAGGAAGCTGGTCAGCGTTCTTCTTGTCACATAAATCCACATAGTCCTGGTATACAGCTGGTAGTTCAGGGACTGACATGATTCCTTTAGGAACAGAGCAAGCTGAAACTTTTGGACTCATCTGTTTCTCTGGAAAGTGTAATTCCTTGGTCTCCCAGTTAATGGTAGGATTCTGAGCCTGCAGCCATGGTAGCCCTAGAATAATGGGAAAGTGGGGAGAAGAGATAAGCATAAAGGACAGTTTCTCTTGATGATCTTTACCCATAAGAACCCTCAAAGGCTCTGTTTCCTGATCCACTGGTCCAGAGGTCAGCAGGGAGCCATCCACAGTTTCCATCTGTACTGGAGTAGCCTTCTTCACTGAACGTATTCCCTGTTTCAGAGCAAAGGAGACATCCATAAAATTTCCACTTGCCCCTGAGTCGATCATAGCAGAGCTAGACACCCAAGCTGAGTCAACCCAGAGTTTGATGGAAAGAAAGCAATGAGAATTGTTTTTCTTACAACTCAGCTGGGACACCGCTGAGGAAACTTGAAAAATGGCAGCGTTTACACAGTCATCCAAAAAAAGGCTGCACTCAAGCATACTAAAGCATGACAACATAGAATATATTCACATTAGTCTGGAAGTGCCAGTCAGGTTTTTTCTCTTTTGAATGTTAGCTTGCTGACCGAGCACTCCGCTCCCACCAGGTGGTGATTTTAATTACACCAGCTCCCTACTTTACCCATATATGCAGGCATTACTGACAGAGGTGCATATTCGCCCAGAAATTCAGATATCAGCCTAATAGAGGTATGTTCACATTAGGTTAGGGACTCAACAGAATTGAGACCACCTTGACGATGGTTGTTGAGCTTTAAAATGTTTGGCCAAATGTTTATACTAAGCGTCTCAAATTTTTCCTTATATTCCAAAGCCATATTGCTATTCAAAATTTCATATATTCTATGTTGTCATGCTTTAGTATGCTTGAGTGCAGCCTTTTTTTGGATGTTTTACATGAGGATAGCTCCCTTTGGTTTGCACCTAGTTCACATTAGTCTGGAAGTGCCAGTCAGGTTTTTTCTCTTTTGAATGTTAGCTTGCTGACCGAGCACTCCGCTCCCACCAGTGGTGATTTTAATTACACCAGCTCCCTACTTTACCCATATATGCAGGCATTACTGACAGAGGTGCATATTCGCCCAGAAATTCAGATATCAGCCTAATAGAGGTATGTTCACATTAGGTTAGGGACTCAACAGAATTGAGACCACCTTGACGATGGTTGTTGAGCTTTAAAATGTTTGGCCAAATGTTTATACTAAGCGTCTCAAATTTTTCCTTATATTCCAAAGCCATATTGCTATTCAAAATTTCATATATTCTATGTTGTCATGCTTTAGTATGCTTGAGTGCAGCCTTTTTTTGGATGTTTTACATGAGGATAGCTCCCTTTGGTTTGCACCTAGTTCACATTAGTCTGGAAGTGCCAGTCAGGTTTTTTCTCTTTTGAATGTTAGCTTGCTGACCGAGCACTCCGCTCCCACCAGGTGGTGATTTTAATTACACCAGCTCCCTACTTTACCCATATATGCAGGCATTACTGACAGAGGTGCATATTCGCCCAGAAATTCAGATATCAGCCTAATAGAGGTATGTTCACATTAGGTTAGGGACTCAACAGAATTGAGACCACCTTGACGATGGTTGTTGAGCTTTAAAATGTTTGGCCAAATGTTTATACTAAGCGTCTCAAATTTTTCCTTATATTCCAAAGCCATATTGCTATTCAAAATTTCATATATTCTATGTTGTCATGCTTTAGTATGCTTGAGTGCAGCCTTTTTTTGGATGTTTTACATGAGGATAGCTCCCTTTGGTTTGCACCTAGTTCACATTAGTCTGGAAGTGCCAGTCAGGTTTTTTCTCTTTTTTTCTCTTTTTTTCTCTTCTCTCCCGCGTTTACACAGTCAACGTCCTCAGAGGTAACGGAGTTTAAGTCCGAGAAATCAAGATCTGTTGCTGCAGATCTCTCTGGAGCCTGAGGCTCGGACCTGACAGATCCCCTCTCGCAACACTCACAATGAATGAGTGCTGCAGTAGTCTTACGAGAACGGCTGGGACAGTTTATAATGAAGTGCCCTGACTTACCACAATAGAAACATAGATTCTCCTTAAAACGATGTTCCTTGCGTGCATCACTAACCCGTCGTTGTAAAGAGTCTACCTGCATTGGTTCAGGTTCAGGTTCCCGTGTAAACCTACTCAAAGGTTCTTTAGCTGGAGAGGAAGGTAGGAAAAGGTTAGTACGATTGCTTTCGAACCATCTCTCTTGCCTGCGTTCAGTCAGACGAGTATCAATACGGATGCAGTAGTTAATAAAGTCACCTAACGCAGTGGGAGGGTCGGCACGAGCAAGTTCATCCTTAATCAGTGGAGATAACCCCTTTTGAAAAATAGATTTTTTGGTGGAACTGTCCCAGGTGGTATCAAGGGCCCATCTCCTGAAATCCAAGGCATATTCAGCTACCGAGTGCTTACCTTGGCGCAAAGCTAACATGGCTGCTTCAGCTGTTGCACCTCGATTGGGGTCATCAAACACCTGCCCCATGGCTGAAATAAAATCATCAAGGTGATTCAAACAATCATCCTCAGTCTCAATCAGAGGGTTTGCCGCATTAAAGCCTTGTTGGTAAGCAACATAATTATAGTAAGCACCTTAGATCGTTCAGTGGGAAATTGTGAAGCATGTGCAGAAAAAAAAAGATTGCATTGATTAATAAATCCCCTGAATTTCTCACGTTCACCGCCAAAACGAAAAGGGGGCAATTTGGGAATCCCAGCACTCGGGGCTACGGCAGGAGCCTGGACTCGCCCCTCTAGAACCTCAATCCTGGCTCTCAAATCCTGGGTAGTCTGTCCAACCACTTGCAAATTGTGATTATTGAGGTCCTGTAGATTTGTAAAACGGGTCTTTATATTCTGCAAATCTGCAAGGATATTATCAGTCACTCCGCAAAGTTCCTTTATGCGGGCCTCCATTTTCCAGATCTTTTAAGACAGGATTACTGGAAGAAGAGGAGAGAAAAAAAACAATAGTGTTCACCTGTGGCAACACTGCAGAGAGAAAAAAAAATTAAGGGAACTGCTCACCTGGAATGGTTGTGAGAAGTCACAACCACTATCATCACAGAAAGTTTCAACCAGACATCTGATATCCAGAGTTACAGCAGACAAAAAAGAGAAAAGAAAGGAAAAAAAAAACAATAGTGTTTACCTGTGGTAACACTGCAAAAAGAAAAAACTTAAGGGAATTGCTCACCTGGAATGGTTGTGAGAAGTCACAACCACTGTCATCACAGAAAGTACAACCGGACGTCTGATATCCACAGTACAGCAGACACAGCCTTCCAGACCCAGCAGACACTAACGTTTTGGCTTCAGAATCTTGTAATGTATGTAGTACAGTTCATATAGCGTCTTGTGCTTGGGTGCGATGAAAACACAGGAGTCACAGGTTTGATATAGAAAAGTCCTGTATTACTTCATACAAGTTGGCAGAAATAGTCACACAGTTTGCAGACACAGAAACAGGAGACACAGCAGGCCAGAGTAATCCAAGCTCAGCAATCACTCTCCAATACAGATTCAGGATCTTCTTCTCTGTTACCGTAAGTCCATGCAAACGTGGGTCTTTCAAAGAGCAGGGTTCAGAGTCCACAAGTGCTTCAGAGTTCCTCAGTAGGAATAGCTGGAGTACAAGGTCCAAGGCTTACAGGAGTCAAGTCACAGGTTCACTGCAGGCTAGATTCTGAAGCACTGATTGCTCAGCTGTGGCTGCTTAAGAAGCAAAGAGAGAATCAGGGCGGGAACATGCAAGCTGGAAACTCCATTTTGACTGAGGGCAAGATAGCTGCAGCAAGACAGAAAGTAAAATGGCTGACGAACAAACTGAGTTTCAGGAATATATACATAGAACCTTACACACATATATACCTCTTCCTGGCTAAGATTCTCTATCAGTTATACTGTTGTTATAACTGTGTGTCTGACCCCCTGGTGTGCATGTATACTGCATTGCTTGATTGCCTCCCGTGTATGACCTGGTCTGTCTGCTCACTCTGTTCTCTGTCTCACATTTTGGTACTATTGTCTTCTTTGGTTCTGACCTTCTGGCTTGGCTATTGTTACTCTGTTAGTTTGTCCCTATTGTACCGCACTGCTCATTCTGGCTTTTTGACCTCTGGCTTCGACTTGACTACCCCTACGTCTCAGTCCACGGGACCTCCCGTATCTCTCAGTTTTGACCTCGGCACGCATTGACTTGTCTCTGGTTTTCTTTGTCCCCGCTGGCCGTCGGCGCCTGGCTCCTTCCCGCCACTTCCCGCAGTCACGTGGGACAGGACCTGTACACAGACTAGTAAGTTCACCTATGTTCCCCAGTTACCTCTCCTTTTTCAGTGTGCAGCCCCATGCGGTAGGTTGCACAGGGGGTCGTTACACTTACTACAGGTGCTTCTCACAAAATTAGAATATCATCAAAAAGTTAATTTATTTCAGTTCTTCAATACAAAAAGTGAAACTCATATATTATATAGAGACATTACAAACAGAGTGATCTATTTCAAGTGTTTATTTTTGTTAATGTTGATGATTATGGCTTACAGACAATGAAAACCCAAGAGTCATTATCTCAGTAAATTAGAATAATTAACAAAAAAACACCTGCAAAGGCTTCCTAAGGGTTTTTAAAGGTCAATTAGTCTGTTTCAGTAGGCTCCACAATCATGGGGAAGACTGCTGACTTGACAGATGTCCAGAAAGCAGTCATTGACACATTCCACAAGGAGGGTAAGCCACAAAGGGTCATTACTAAAGAAGCTGGCTGTTCACAGTGTGCTGTATCCAAGCATATTAATGGAAATTTGAGTGGAAGGAAAAAGTGTGGTAGAAAACGGTGAACAATCAACCGGGATAACCGCAGCCTTGAAAGGATTGTTAAGAAAAGGCCATTTAAAATTTTGGGGGAGATTCACAAGGAGTGGACTGCTGCTCGAATCATTGCTTCAAGAGCCACCACACACAGACATATCCAGGACATGGGCTACAAGTGTCACATTCCTTGTGTCAAGCCACTCATTATTATTATTATTATTTATATAGTGCCATTAATTCCATGGTGCTTTACATGAGAAGGGGTTACATATAAAGTTATAGATATCGTTTACAATGACAGACTGGTACAGAGGGAAGAGGACCCTGTCCTTTCGGACTTACATTGTACAGGATAATGGGGAAGAGACAGAAGATCGGAGGGGGGGGCGGCAGCCTCTGGTGGTGGTGGTGAGGCGGCGGCAGCTCTGGTGGTGATGGTGAGGCGCCGGCAGCTCTGGTGGTGGTGGTGAGGCTGCGGCAGCTCGGGTGGTGGCGAGGCGGCAGCTGGTGTGGTGGCGAGGTGGAAGCTCGGGTGGTGGTGAGGCGGTAGCTAGGGTGGTGGCGAGGCGGAAGCTCAGGTGGTGGCGAGGCAGCAGAAAGGTTTTTGCAGGCTGTAGGCTTTCCTGAAGAGATGGGTTTTCAGGTTCCGTCTGAAGGATCCAAGGGTGTTGGATAATCGGACATGCTGAGGCGTGGAAATCCAAAAGATGGGGGATATTCGGGAGAAATTTTGGAGGCGGTTGTGTGAGGAACGAATAAGTATGGAGGATAGTAGGAGGTCTTGGGAGGATCAAAGATTACGTGAAGGAAGATATTGGGTGATTAGTTCAGAGATATAGGAAGGGGACATGTTGTGGATAGCTTTATAGGTCAGTGTTAGTAGTTTGAACTGGATTCGTTGGGGAATTGGGAGCTAGTGGAGGGATTTTCAGAGGGGAGAAACAGGGGAGTAGCGAGGAGAGGTAGATTAGTCGGGCAGCAGAGTTGAGGACAGACTGGAGTGGTGCAATAGAGTTGACGGGGAGGCCACAGAGGAGGGTGTTGCAGTAATCAAGGCAGGAGATGATGAGGGCATGCACAAGAGTTTTAGCAGATTGAGGGCTGAAGAAGGAACGGATTCTGGAAATGTTTTTGAGTTGTAGGTGACAGGAGGTGGCAAGAGTTTGGACGTGTTTTTAAGGAAAGAGCAGAGTCGAGAGTTACTTCGAGGCAGCGGATTTCAGGTGCGGGAGAGAGCGTGATGCCATTTACCATAATAGATAGATCGGGTAGGGAAGATACGTGAGATGGAGGAAAGATGATGAATTCGGTTTTGTCTACATTAAGTTTTAGGAAGCGAGAGGTGAAGAAGGAGGATTTGGCTGATAGACACTCCGGGATTCTGGACAGCAGAGAGGTGACATTTGGGCCAGAGAGGTAGATCTGAGTGTCGTCCGCATACGGTGGTACTGGAAGCCATGAGACATTATGAGTTGTCCTAGACCAAGGGTATAAATAGAAAAAAAATAGGGGCCCCAGGACAGAGCCTTCAGGGACTCCAACAGAGAGCGGGCAGAATGAGGTAGTGTGGGAGTGGGAGATGCTAAATGTGCGGTCGTAAAAGTAAAAGGTGATCCACGACAGGGCAAGATCTTTGATGCCAAGAAAAGAAAGAATCTGTAGCAGTAGGCAGTGGTCGACTGTGTCGAAGGCAGAGGACAGGAGGAGGAGGATGGAGAACTGTCTGTTAGCTTTGGCTGTAAGTCATTAGTAATTTTGGTCTGGGCAGTTTCGGTGGAGTGGTGGGGGCGGTACCAGAAGATAGCGATAGGTTGAAGAGATGGGTTAGGGCTGGAATGAGCATGTTAGTGAGGTTGCGGAGCAGGTGGGAATGGATGGGTGTTATGTTTAGGTAGCAGGAGCAAAAAACCGCATAGGCAGCCTAACACCAGAGAGGTTGGAAACTAATAGGTTGCAGACCCTAAACTAACCGCACAACTAGAAGTAGCCATGGGACGTTCCTACGGTGCCCTAGACACCTCGTCACAGCTGGAGAGATAGCTATCCCTGAAGATGGAAAGAGGAAAGCTAACTGCCTGGAGTAGACCCCAAAATAATAGGAAGCCCCCAGACATATAATGGCGGTTAGACAAGATGAAAATACGAACACAGACAGAAAATAGATTGAGCAAACGCTGGGGCCCAAAACTGTCTAGATAGGACAGCAAAGGAGAGAATACTGTCTGTAACCCAAAAAACCCTAAGAAAAACTCCAACACTTCTGAATCCAAAAATACTGAGACCACACGGTCTCGACCACCTATATCAGATCTCTGGTGTGGACACGTAGCAACCCAGCAGTAAAATATCACAAGAACTGAGCAAATGAACAAATATAAAAAACGAACGAAAACCAGCCAAAGCCTCCCAAAGGGGACCCGGCTGAAGACAAAAAGCAATGCAGCAAAAAGCAAGGAATTCAAACCACAGCAAAAAAAACTGAAAGAGACTTATCTGAATGCAAGCAGGAGACAGCAGAAAAGCAAGCTGAATTCCAACCTAGACCAGGAAGAACAATTGATCACCAGCGAGGATCATGGGAGGTCAGCTCACTTATATCAGGCCAGTCAGTATCACCTGACAACCACTCGTCAACTGCAGGTGTAGGACTCTTGGTGTTCAACATAGGTTCAATACCCTCTGCAACCACCAGAGGGAGCTTCAGCTCCGAAGTCGTCTCCAATACGTTCGCAACAGTACCCCCCCTTGAGGAGGGGTCACCGAACCCTCACTTGTGCCACCAGGACGATTAGGATGAGCTCGGTGATAGGCACGGACCAGTCTTTCAGCATGAATGTCAGAAGCAAACACCCAAGAATTGTCCTCCTGACCATAGCCTTTCCACTTCACCAAGTACTGGAGTCTCCGCCTGGCCAAATGAGAATCCAATATCTTCTCAATCACATACTCCAAATTGCCCTCAACCAAAACAGGATCAGGAGGAGCAGCCATAGGAACCACTGTCTCGACAAATCTCTTCAATAAAGATTTGTGAAATACGTTGTGAATCTTGACTGTTCCTGGAAGAAGCAAATGGAAGGAAACTCCACTATCTTATAAGGTCCAATGAATCTTGGCTTAAATTTTGGAGACGCGACCCTCATAGGGATATTTTTTGAGGACAACCAAACCAAGTCACCCACTTTAAATCGAGGACCATCAGTCCTATGCCGGTTGGCAAACCGCTGGGCCTTCTCCTGAGAGAGAGACAGCTTATCCACTACTTGATCCCAAATCCGCTGCATTCTCTCCACAATAGAGTCAACACCAGGACAGACAGAAGCCTCCACCTTCCCTGAAGAAAATCGAGGATGGAACCCGAAATTGCAGAAAAATGGAGACATCAAGGTGGCAGAACTAGCCCTATTATTCAAAGCAAACTCAGCCAAAGGAAAAAAAGAGACCCAGTCATCTTGATCAGCAGACACAAAACATCTCAAATAAGTCTCGAAGGTCTGGTTTGTTCTCTCAGTTTTTACTCCATTGGTCTGAGGGTGGAACGCAGAGGAAAAAGACAGCTGAACTCCCAGTTTGGAACAAAATGTCCTCCAAAATCTGGAAACAAACTGGACTCCTCTGTCAGACACAATGTTCTCTGGAACGCCGTGCAGCCGAGCCACCTGTTGAAAAAACAAGGGCACCAACTCGGAGGAGAATGTCAACTTAGGTAGTGGCACAAGATGTATCATCTTGGAAAACCTATCACTGATTACCCAAATAACGGTCATTCTTTGAGAGACAGGGAGGTCGGAAATAAAATCCATAGAGATATGGGTCCATGGCCTCTTGGGCACAAGCAATGGCATTAACAAACCACTAGAGCGAGAGCAAGGTTTGGACCGAGAACAAGTTCCACAGGACTGCACAAAGTCCCTGACGTCATGAGACAAAGTGGGCCACCAAAACGACCGACTCACCAAATCTCTGGTACCAAAAATACCAGGATGGCCGACCAAGGTGGAGCAATGAATCTCGGACATCACATTCTTCCTCTACTGGTCTGGGACAAACAATCTCTCAGCAGGGCAACGTTCAGGTTTATCCTCCTGAAATTTCTCCAAAGCCAGTCTCAAATTGGGCGAGATAGCGGAAAGAACGACACCCTCCTTCAGAATAACAGCAGGCTCAGTTACCTCAGGAGAATCCAGAAAGAAACTCCTCCAGAGCGCTTCCGCCTTAACATTCTTAGTGCCCGGTAGAAAAGAGACCACAAAATTAAAATGTTTGAAAAACAAGGCCCACCTGGCATGTCTAGGATTAAGTCGCTTGGCTGATTCAAGATACACCAGGTTCTTATGATCCATGAGGACCACCACCTGATGCTTGGCTCCTTCCAGCCAATGTCTCCACTCCTCAAAAACCCACTTCATGGCCAATAACTCCGGCTTACCCACATCATAATTACGTTCCGCTGGGCAAAATTTTCGAAAGAAAAAGGCACAAGGGTTACTCTTAGAGGTCTCCGGATCTCTTTGGGACAAAACGGCTCCTGCACCAATCTCAGAAGCATCAACCTCCACCTGAAATGGTAGAGAAACATCAGGTTGGCGCAGAACAGGAGCAGAAGTGAATCTCCGCTTAAGCTCCTGAAACGCAGAAACTGCCTCAGGAGACCAATTCACTACATCAGAACCCTTCTTGGTCAAATCAGTCAGTGGCTTCACAATACCAGAGAAATTAGCTATAAATTTACGATAAAAATTAGCAAAACCCAAAAATCTCTGAAGAGCCTTCAATGTAGTGGGTTGAACCCAATCACAAATGGCCTGAACTTTGACCGGGTCCATTTCAATAACAGACGGAGACAAAATGAATCCCAGAAATGAAACCTTCGGTACGCCAATAAGAGATATTGATCCCGTCACATACAATGCGTTTTCTCTCAAAATCCGGAATACAGTCCGAACATGTTCCACATGAGAATCCTAGTCATTGGAAAAAATCAAGATATCGTCCAAATAAACGATCAGAAATTTATCCACGAAATCCCGGAAAATATCGCTCATAAAGGATTGGAAGATGGAAGGGTCATTAGTGAGCCCAAAAGGCATCACTAGGTACTCAAAATGCCCCTCTGGGGTATTAAACGCCATCTTCCATTAATCTCTGTGCTTGATGCAAATAAGATTATACGCCCCCCTGAGGTCAAGCTTGGTAAACCAACAAGCACCCTTCACTCTGGAAAATAGGTCAGAAATCAAGGGTAATGGATATTGATATTTAACAGTGATCTTATTCAGGAGACAATAATCAATACACGGCCTCAATGAGCCATCCTTCTTTGCCACAAAGAAAAAGCCAGCGCCATAGGGTGAAGAGGATGGTCTGATATGACCCTTCTCTAAAGTCTCTTTGATGTAAGATCGCATAGCCTCAAGCTCAGGTACAGATAAATTAACAACCGGGAACTAAGTCAATAGCGCAATCATAACTCCTATGAGGAGGTAAGGATGCAGACTTACTCTCACTAAACACATCAGAAAAATCAGTCAAATAGTCAGGAACATCTTGAGACTGGGGGGAGGCAGAGAAAGCATCTTGAGACTGGGGGGGGCAGAAAAAACAGGAGTGTCAGCACGAACACATTGACAACCCCAACTGGTCACAGACACAGATTTCAAATCCAAAACAGGATTGTGAGTCTGTAACCAAGGAAAACCCAGTACAACAATGTCATGTAATTATGTAACACCAAAAATTTGCAATTTTCTTGGTGGTCCGGGTCAACCCGCATTATCACCTGGGTAGAAAACTGGGGTTTATTCTCCGCCAAGGGGATAGAATCAATGCCCAGCAAAGGAATAGACTTCCGCAGGGGAAAACCACAACGTTTGGCAAAATCAAAATCCATCAGGTTTATAGCTGCCCCTGAATCAACAAAAGCCTGAGCTGAAAATTTGGACATGGAGCAAATCAAGGTAACAGTCAACAGAAATTTAGTCTGAACACTACCCAAAACAACTGAGCGCGCAAAACGTCTTCCCCAAGTCAGACGGAAATAGCATGAGAAGCGTCACCATAATAGTAGCACAACTTATTTCGCTTACGAAATTCAGGACGCTGTGCCTCAGAAGTCACTCCATAACACTGTATGGGCTCAGGAGCTGGCCGGCAAGGCATCACAATCTCACGCATATTTCTACGCTCGCATAGATGTCTGTCAACTTTAATAGCTACTGACTTAGAGTCATTGAGACCAGAGGGGACAGGGAATCTCACCATAACATCCTTTACAGTTTCTGCCAGACCCTTCAGAAAAAGAGCTGCCAGAGCATCATCATTCCATTTAGTAAGGACTGCCCTCTTTCTGAATTTCTGACAATACAGCTCAGTGGCTTCATGACCCTGATTCAATGCCAACAAGGTTTTTTCAGCTTGATCAGTAACATTAGGTTTATCGTACAATAACCCCAGAGCCTGAAAAAACACATCAACATCATTCAAAACAGGATCACCAGGTGTCAGGGAAAAGGCCCAATCCTGAGGGTCACCGCGCAACGGAGATGACAATTTAAACCTGCTGCGTTGTGTTCCCTGAGGATTTAGGCTTCAAAGCAAAAAACAACTTAGTTATTTTTAAAATTCAAAAACTTAGACCGATCCCCCAAAAATAAATCCGGCAGAGGGATCCTAGGTTCCACAGCAGGCAACCCAGCAAGTTAGATAGCAATACTCCTAACTTCAGCAGCAAGCTGCTCCACACGATCGGACAAATGCTTGACCTCCATTGAGGAGAAAAGAAAAATTCCTCCTCAGCCCCTAGAGAAAAAGAGGGAAAAATGTAACAAACAGGAAAAAAAAAAATTTCTGACAACTCTGACAACTTTTTTTTTCTTTACTATTTTTCCCTTCTATTGAGTACCATAACATTTTCAGTATGGCCGGTGATTCTGTTATGTTTAGGTACCTGAGGAGGCAGGAGCAAAACACCGCATAGGCAGCCTAACACCAGAGAGTTTGGAAACTAATAGGTTGCAGACCCCTAAACTAACCGCACAACTAGAAGTAGCCATGGGACGTTCCTACGGTGCCCTAGACGCCTCGTCACAGCCGGAGAGATAGCTATCCCTGAAGATGGAAAGAGGAAAGCTAACTGCCTGGAGTAGAACCCAAAAGAATAGGAAGCCCCGAGACATATAATGGCGGTTAGACAAGATGAAAATACGAACACAGACAGAAAATAGATTGAGCAAACGCTGGGGCCCAAAACTGTCTAGATAGGACAGCAAAGGAGAGAATACTGTCTGTAACCCAAAAAACAGTAGGAAAATCTCCAACACTTCTGAATCCAAAAATACCGAGACCACACGGTCTCGACCACCTATATCAGATCTCTGGTGTGGACACGTAGCAACCCAGCAGTAAAATATCACAAGAACTGAGCAAATGAACAAATACAAAAAACGAACGGAGACCAGCCAAAGCCCCCAAAAGGAGACCAGGCTGAAGACAAAAAGCAATGCAGCAAAAAGCAAGGAATTCAAACCACAGCAAAAAAAACTGAAAGAGACTTATCTGAATGCAAGCAGGAGACAGCAGAAAAGCAAGCTGAATTCCAACCTAGGCCAGGAAGAACAATTGATCACCAGCAAGGATCATGGGAGGTCAGCTCACTTATATCAGGCCAGTCAGTATCACCTGACAACCACTCGTCAACTGCAGGTGTAGGACTCTTGGTGTTCAACATAGGTTCAATACCCTCAGCAACCACCAGAGGGAGCTTCAGCTCCGAAGTAATCTCCTATGCGTTCACAACAAATGGGGTCAAGTGCATAGGTGGTGAGGTGTGATTTGGAAAGTAGATGAGTAAGCTCTCCTTCAGTGATGTTGGAGAGGGAGGTTATTAGGTAACGACAGAGGTCTGATATATGGAGTGGTTAGGGTGGTGGAACAGTGAAGGTTTGCCTTGTTTGTTTGGTCAATCTTATTTTTGAAGTAGGCCGCAAAGTCCTCGGTAGAGATGAGGGGAGTTGGAGGTGGCAATAGTGGGCGGAGGAGAGAGTTAAATGTGCTGAACAGTTGTTTTAGGTTGTAGGATAATGAAGATACAAGGTTTGTGAAATAGGTCTGTTTAGCAGAGGTGAGGGCTATTTTGAAGGCAAGTGTAGCTCGTTTGATAGCAGTGAAGTCGTCTGGCTGGTGTGTTTTCTTCCAATGCCGCTCGGCGACCCTGGATGATTGTCGAAGTTTTTTGGTGAGATTGTTGTGCCAGGATTGCCTATTGATTCGTCACACTTTGCCATGCGTGAGAGGGGCAACTGAGTCTATGGCCGATGTGAGGGTGGAGTTATAGAAAGCGGTGGCACTGTCTGTGTCATGGAGTATAGATATGGAGGACAGAGTCTGTGAATGTCTAGGTGTGTGAGGTTTCTGTGGGGATGCGCCAGTAGCTGGACATATGGGGCAGGTGAGGACAGGGATGAGAAGATGAGTAGGTGGTGGTCGGATAGGGAGAGGGGAGAGGTTGTGAGATTAGAAAGGGAACAGAGGCGGGTGAAGATGAGGTCTAATGTATGTCTGTCTGTGTGGGTGGCTGTGAAAGACCACTAAGTCCAAAGGATGAAGTAAGTGACAGGAGTTTGGAGGCTGCTGGCTGGCGGGTGTCAGTAGGGATATTAAAGTCACCTATGATGATGGTGGGGATGTCAGCAGAGAGAAAGTGAAGAAGCCACGTGGAGAATTGGTCAATCAAGGCAGTGGCTGAGCCCGTTTGTCGGTATATGACAGCCATTTGGAGATTAGAGGGAGAGTACAGTCATGGTCAAAAGTTTTGAGAATGACACAAATATTATATTTTCACATGATCTGCTGCCCTCTGGTTTTTATGTGTGTTTGACAGATGTTTTTTATCACAGACAGAAATATAATAATTGCAAACATATGAGTAACAAAAGCTTATATTGACAGTTAGAATGAGTTAATGCAGCAAGTCAATATTTGCAGTGTTGACCCTTCTTCTTCAGGACCTCTGCAATTCTCCCTGGCATGCTCTCAATCAACTTCTGGACCAAATCCTGACTGATAGCAGTCCATTCTTGCACAATCAATGCTTTCATTTTGTCAGAATTTTTAGGTTTTTTGTTTGTCCACCTGTCTCTTGATGATTGACCACAAGTTCTCAATGGGATTAAGATCTGGGGAGTTTCCAGGCCATGGAGCAAAAATCTCTATGTTTTGTTCCCTGAGCCATTTAGTTATCACCTTTGCTTTATGGCAAGGTGCTCCATCATGCTGGAAAAGGCATTGTTGATCGCCAAACTGCTCTTGGAGGGTTGGGAGAAGTTGCTCTTGGAGGACATTCTGGTACCATTCTTTATTCATGGCTGTCTTTTTAGGCAAGACTGTGAGAGATCCGATTCCCTTGGCTGAGAAG
Source organism: Oophaga sylvatica (assembly GCA_033576555.1). NCBI lineage: Eukaryota > Metazoa > Chordata > Amphibia > Anura > Dendrobatidae > Oophaga > Oophaga sylvatica. The sequence continues at coordinate 221,340,456 of JARQOD010000002.1, read as the reverse complement.
CAACCCCACACATGAGTGGTTTCAGGATGCTTAACAGTTGGCATGAGACAAGACTGGTGGTAGCGCTCACCTTGTCTTCTCCGAATGAGGCGTTTTCCTGATGTCCCAAACAATCGAAAGGGGGATTCATCAGAGAAAATAACTTTACCCCAGTCCTCAGCAGTCCACTGCCTGTACCTTTTGCAGAATATCAGTCTGTCCATGATGTTTTTTTCTGGAGAGAAGTGGCTTCTTTGCTGCCCTCCTTGAGACCAGGCCTTGCTCCAAGAGTCTCCGCCTCACAGTGCGTGCAGATGCACTCACACCTGCCTGCTGCCATTCCTGAGCAAGCTCTGCACTGCTGGTAGCCCGATCCCGCAGCTGAAACACTTTTAAGAGACGGTCCTGGCGCTTGCTGGTCTTTCTTGAGCGCCCTGAAGCCTTTTTGGCAACAATGGAACCTCTCTCCTTGAAGTTCTTGATGATGTGATAGATTGTTGATTGAGGTGCAATCTTTCTAGCTGCGATACTCTTCCCTGTTAGGTCATTTTTGTGCATTGCAATGATGACTGCACGTGTTTCTTTAGAGATAACCATGGTTAACAGAAGAGAAACAATGATGCCAAGCACCAGCCTCCTTTTAAAGTGTCCAGTGGTGTCATTCTTACTTAATCATGACAGATTGATCTCCAGCCATGTCCTCATCAACACCCACACCTGTGTTAATGGAGCAATCACTGAAAAGAGGTTAGCTGGTCCTTTTAAGGCAGGGCTGCAATGATGTTGAAATGTGTTTTGGGGGATAAAGTTCATTTTCTAGCCAAATATTGACTTTGCAAGTAATTGCTGTTAAGCTGATCACTCTTTATAACATTCTGGAGTATATGCAAATTGCCATTAGAAAAAGTGAAGCAGTAGACTTTGTAAAAATTAATATTTGTGTCATTCTCAAAACTTTTGGCCATGACTGTAGATACGGACTGAGTGAACCTCGAAGGAAGGGAGGATAAGGGAGGGTGGGGGTTGGATAGGGTTGAAGGAGCAGCTATTATAAAGAAGGAAACCCACGCCTCCACCATGTCTATTGCTAGAGCGATGAGTGTGGGTAAAGTGGAGGCCACCGTAACTCAGTGCAGCAGGGGAGGCCGTGTAAGGGGGCGTCAGCCAGGTCTCAGTGAGGGCCAGGAAGGAGAGGTTGCGGGAAGTAAAGAGATTGTGGATCACGTGGAGCTTGTTGCAGATGGAGCCGGCATTCCAAAGTGCTCCAGAGAGAAGTTGGGTTGTGGGGGGCAGTGGCACAGATTTTAATTGTAAGGGATTGTGGTAGTTTCTCTTAATGTGAGAAGTATAGTGGTGAGGATTAGTGGGATGTATAAGGCGGGGGGGCCAGGAGTGGGGGCTATGTCACAAGCACTGAGAAGAAGCAGGGAAAGGGAAAGCAGGTGGGTGAAGGAGAGTGACAGGCTTGTTATATTTTAGTAGGAGAGGACTGAGGTTAAGGAGCAGGTCTGCAGATGAGGCGATGTAGGGGGGTAAGAGAGAGGGGAGATAGTTATTTAGTTCGAGCTTGCAGGGGTTTGGGGATAGCGAAGGAGAGTGAAGATTAGAGGAGCAAAAATGGTGAGGACCAATGTGAGCATGGTTAAAGAGCAGGGTAAAAGAAAGGCAAGTAAAATTAGAAGGCAGTGATTAATCTTACCTTCTGACCGATTTCTGGACTATTTCTGGTATATTTCTGATGTAACACTTTAAAGATGTCACACTTAAAATGATGTCGCATCTGACCAAGGTCATATCTGACCTGCTCTGTTCAACTTATACCACTCAAATGTCCATGAAATGAAGCCAGGTGAGAGAGGGAAGAGGAGAAGGGGGCAGGAGGACAGTTAACAGCAGGGAGCAATTAACAGATTGCTGTTAATAGGACATTTGACTAGCATCAAAGCTGAAGAAAGAGGCAGAATAGGATGGAAGAATAAGACTATGTGTGAGGAGCATGGGCATATAGTAAGTTTGAAGTATGATACATTGAATTAAAGTCAGGGGAAAAAATAGAGTACAGACGTACCAGTTAAAAAAAAAACAGAGGATGAAGAATGTATGGGGTTCAGGGGTGCAGTGGGTATTCTGGATTAAGAGGGTTCAGATGTACCAGTTAAAAAAAACAGAGGATGAGGAATGCATGGAGTTCAGGGGTGCTGGTAGTATTCTGGATTAAGAAGGTTCAGACATACCTGTGGATGAAAGTAGATGGATCAGGACATGGCAGCATGAAGGAGAATATACCATGGTTTACCAACCTGGTATATTTCTGATTTAACACTTTAAATATGTCACTTAAAATGATGTCGCATCTGACCAATAGACAACGCCAGAAGTGTTTTACCTGGGCCAAGGAGAGAAAGAACTGTACTGTTGCTTAGTGGTCCAAGGCAGGGCCGCTACCAGGGCATTACTGCCCTTGCTGGCGTATGGGGCCCAATGACCAGAAGAGGCCCGAAGCGGGCCCCTGTCCTCTGCTCACTGGGCCCTAGAGGCAGTATTCTGCCGGCTCAGTAACTGCCCATGCACGGGCAGTTAAAAATTGTTGTCGTGCGGGAGATTCCAGCCACCGGCCAATCACAGGCCGGCAGCTGACGTCAGCGGGCACGTCACGGGCGTATGATGTCACTGTCATACGCCAGAATGACTGCGTGCCTCAGATGTATCAAGCCGCTGAGGACATCGCTGGAGCTTGGCCAGGTAAGGAGGACTTTTTTTTATTTTTTTGAAAAGCCGCGATATGGGGGAGCATTATACCCCTATGGGAGAGCATTTTACTCCTATGGAGGAGAATTAGATCCCTATGGGGGAGCTTTATACTCCTATGGGGGAGCATTATACCCCTATAGGGGAGCATTATACCCCTATGGGGAGCATTATACTATGGGGTGCATTATACACCTATGGGGAGCATTATACTCCTATGGGGGTGCAGTAGACCCCTATGGGGGAGCATTATACCCCTATGGGAGTGCATTATACTATGGGTTGCATTATACCCCTATGGGGGAACATTATACCCCTATGGGGCTGTATTATACCCCTATGGGGGAGCATTATAACCCTATGGGGCTTAATTATCCTATTGGGGTGCATTATTCTATGGGAAGCATTATACCTCTATGGGGGAGCATTATACCCCTATGGGGCTGCATTATACCCCTATGGGGGCTGCTTTATACCCCTATGGGGGCTGCTTTATAACCCTAAGGGAACTGTATTATACCGCTAAGGGGCTGCATTATACTGCTATATATGACTATGGGATGCATTATACTATTATGGATCACTATGAGGTCAATATGGAGAGACATGAGGAAGAATAGAAGGACACATGGGGTCCAGAGTTTGAGAACACGTGGGGTCCAGAATGGGAGGGCACGTGGGGTCCAGAATGGGAGGACATGTAGGGTCCAGAATGTGGGATATTATTACTGTAGGGGCTAATTAAGGGATATTATTTTTGAGGATACTGTTTTTAGTGTTGGGGAGGAGAGGTCGTGTTACTGTGCAGGGCGACACGGTCGCTTGTTTTCATCTGGCGAAGTATAGAGGTTGGGGAACTCTAGATAACTGTGTTATTTTCTGCAGACGAGACCTGGCTGGAAGAAGTGATGGTGGTCTGAATTGGATGAAGAAGAAAAGCGAAGATGAAGGACTTCAATTAGAGATGTCACCGGTGAGTCAGTGTGTTACCTGTACACTTACACTATATACTGTATACTATATACAGAGCTCCCGTGTATAGTGTCACTGGTGATCACTGTATTACCTGTACACTGTATACTATATACAGAGCTCCTGTGTATAATGTCACTGGTGATCACTGTATTACCTATACACTGATACTATATACAGAGCTCCTGTGTATAATGTCACCGGTGATCACTGTATTACCTGTACACAGACACTGTATACTAAGTACAGATCTCCTGTGCATAATGGCATTAGTTTTGTGTTTTATTTATTAATGATCAGTATTGTAGTATTTGGACACTATGTGGTGGTAATATGTGGTCTGGTCATGGTGTGGCAGTATTTGTTCCTTGTATATGCTATTATTTGGTCACTATGTAGTGGTAATATGTGGTTTGGTCATGACGTGGTGGTATTTGTTCCTTGCATGTGGTATTATTGGTCTCCATGTGGTGGTAATATGTGGTCATGGAGTGACAGTATTGATTCCCTGTATGTGGTATTATTTGGTCATTGTGGTGGTAATATGTGATCTGGTCATGGTGCAGTGGTATTTGCTCCTTGCATGTGATATTATTGGTCATTTTAAAAATTGAAAAATAAATAAAAATATAGTTAAAATTGTATTGGATATTTTAACAAATGTTTAATAAGTTGCAATAGAGTAGAGCCCTGCCAGAAGAGTCTACCTTTTAGTTGTGGCGGATTAAAAAATATTTTGGCCAAAACAAAAACTGCTATGTTTGTGATCTGGTGATGGGAACTGTTAATGTGTGATGGGGAGGACATGGTGCAGAAGTGGAGTTTTTCCAAGAGAGGGTGGTGGGACTGTGGAAGGTTCGAAGGGGTGGAGCCTGGGTGGAGTTTCAAGGGGGCCCTGAAAATTTTGCCAATATGGGGCCCCGAATTTCCTAGTGTCAGCCCTGGTCCAAGGTATTGTTTTCAGATGAAAATAAATTTTGCATTTCATTTGGAAATCAAGGTCCCAGAGTCTGAAGGAAGAGTTGAGAGGTACACATTCCAATCTGAGGACTAGTGTGAAGTTTCCACAAATCAGTGATGGTTTTGGGAGCCATGCCATCTGCTGGTGTTAGGTCCACTGTGTTTTATCAAGACCAAAGTCATTGCAGCCGTCTACCAGGAAATTTTAAAGCACTTCATGCTTCCCTCTGCCGACAAGCTTTTGGAGATGGAAATGTCATTCTCCAGCAGGACTTGGCACCTGTACACACTGCTAAAAGTACCAATACCTGGTTTAAAAACAACAGTATCACTGAGCTTGATTAACCAGCAAACTTGCCTGGCATTAACACCATAGATTCTATGGGGTATTGTCAAGAGGAAGATGAGAGACACCAGACCCAACAATGTAAAGGAGCTGAAGGCTGCTATCAAAGCAACCTGGGCTTCCATAACACCTCAGCAGTGCCACAGGCTGATCGCCTCCATGCCATGGCACATTGATGCAGTAAATGATGCCAAAGGAGCCTCGACCAAGTATTGAGTGCATTTACTGAATATACATTTCAGTAGACCAACATTTTGGATTTTTATATCATTTTTCAAGCTAGTGTTATAAAGTATTCTAATTTAAAGAAATAATGACTCTTGGGTTTTCATTGGCTGTAAGCCATAATCATCAACATTAACAGAAAAAAACACTTGAAATAGATCACTCTGTTTGTAATGACTCTATATGAGTTTCACTTTTTGTATTGAAGAACTGAAATTAATTTTTTAATGATATTCTAATTTTGTGAGAAGCATCTGTATGTGCAATCTGCATAGGCAGAAAGCTGCCAATCAGTGATGTGGGTGCAGTTATGCAGAGCTCATAAATATGGAGGACTACATGGCAGCAGGTTTACTTGTCCCCTCGTGAATTTGATCATCGCCTGCTGAAAAACAGTGATTTATCAAAACTACAGAATCCAGCTTATTAATTGGAATCAGGGTCTCGGGTGCTACATCATGCTGCTCTTAGATTAGTTAGCAAATGCCTGGTGACATATTCGCTTTAACATCATATACTTCACAAGGTTAGTGATATTAATGTGCAGCGTGCACCTGGAAATATATAGTTCCTGTTATCACCACTTATCATTATCACTTACCTCCTGTGAAACATGAATTGTTTGGATTAGACTCTGGCATATTTTGTATGCATGTAAACAGAGTTACCAAACGTGGATCATCACCCACTGTGTGTATCTTTTTCCTCCGGATTTTATGACCCATAGCAAACACATCATCCTTATACCAAACCTTAAAAAATAAAAAATCATTGTTTAGTAATAGTCATACATTCCCGAAAATGTATTGTTAAAATAAACTGCTTTATTTCTAGAACATTGTATAGTTTTCACTATATTATGTTATGCTTAGAATATTACAGTCATTTATTTTCTGCCAACCACACTTGCTCTTCTCAAAGGTTTAGTAAACAGTTTTTATTTTTTCACTGTGACTTCACATGGATATAACATGACATTTTTTCATCTCCGTTGTGGAATCACACACTCCCTATAGAGATCTACTGACCTACTCTAAATTAAGTCACCACAGGGTTTCTATCAACGCAATAAGGAAACATGTCTTGGGGTACACTAAAGGAATGGACGCGCAACCATTTTACAGAATCAGATATTAATTACAGCAAGGACAAGCTAAATGCAGCTACTGTGCCCTTCTTATTACCATGAAACACTCTTCTGTCCTCACCACTGGCAGAAGTACCGGACGTGCCTGAGAAGCCCAGGAATTTCAGCGCAAGTGCTCAGTAATCTGAAGATGTGGCAAGGCTTGTACAGGTTACATGGAGGAACAAGAGAAAGCATGGAGCAAACAGATATAGTATAGTAAACAGATGTACTATATGTCTTCTTAAATGTTCCAATTTGCTCACCCATTTGATTAAATCATTATGTCCAATTTTTGACTTATGTGATTACATCTGTTTGAAGCCTCAGCACATGCATAGGGTTCATATAACTATTTCATAGGTGAGACATAATTGTGACATATATTAGTATATTTTTCTCATTACTATATCTTTCAGGTACTGTTTGTCCTGCCGCTAGTTTCTACTTTATAATACTGTATATATCACTTGCGGCATTGGTATTGTGTTTGGGGGAGGTGAATTTCACTTGCATTTTTCATTGGTATTGATGATTAATATTTGTACTACTATTGTTAATAAAATTGTATTTTTATCGCTATGAAAGGCTGTTTGCTCCATGCTTTCTCTTGTTTCTCTAGTTTCCCAGGAGCTAGCGTAAAAAGCTTGGGTGTGGCATCATTGTATGCACCACTCAGGCATGTTTATATTCATGCATTTGGGATTTTTTGTTGTTATATTAGGTTACATGGAGGGCAGAGAAGTTAGTATAATGTTTTTATTTTATTTTTTTTTATCATTTTCAAGGCCTTCTCTGCTTTACAAAAATGGCAGCCATTTTGGCAAATTTGGATTTTTGTAATGTTTGAGTAGAATTCAATTCCACTCAAGTTTATTCTCTCATCTTTACCCTACAATAAGGTGAAAGTATATCATATCACGGAAAGGTGTTAAAGAGTTTGTCCACTAAATTCTGAAACTCCCCCATCGATTTAAACCTTGTAAAGAAGTATTTTTGTAAATACCTTTTGTTGCCATCTGTGCCTGTGAGCAGCGCTGTTGCTGACCACTCACTTGGCATCATATGACCCAGCTGCTGCTGACATCCCTGATGTCACGTCAAGTTTCAGAATCCTTAGCATCACCCGGTGTGACCCAGTTGCGTGCACCCGTCCTGATTGACTGATCTGTGGGTGAAGTTTCACCGCATGTCATAGCCGAGTACCCAGCACGCGCTTGCAGCTAATGAAAGCAGAGGAGAGAGGGAGAGAGCACGCTGGATACTGGGATGTGACGTGCAGTGGAACTGTGCCCAAAGCCCAGTCAAACAGGAGGGGTGCGCGCAAATGGGACACACCTAGGGGAATGCAGGAGATCCAGAACTTGACGTGACATCAGCGGATGCCGAATGAGTGGTCAACGATAGCGCTGCTCACAGGTAGAGATGGAAACAAGAAGCATTTACAAAAATACTTCTTTACAAGGTTTTAATTGGTGGGGGCATTATAAAATGTAGTAAACAACCTCTTTAAAGGAGTTATCGCAAAGTCATTACTTCTACATATCCCGTTTTAGAGCATAGCTCACCATTTCTGAGATTGAAAGGAAAGCTATTCTGACTGACTCAAGCCGTCTAATACCAGATTTTAATAAGGGTTTGTGCACACTTGCGAATTCTGCTGCGGATCCGCAGCGGATTTGACCCTGTTGACGTTGTACAGTACCATTATAACCTATGTAAAAAAAAAAAACGCTGTGCACATGCTGCGGATTTTTCTGCGCGGATTTGAATCTGCAGCATGTCAGTTCTTTGTGCGGAATCCACAGCGGTTTTACACCTGCTCCATTATAGAAATCCGCACAAAAAATGCAGAAAATCCGCAGTAAATCCGCATGTAAAACGCAGGACGTTTTACATGCCGATTTATTAAAATCCGCAAGTGAATCCGCAACATGTGCACTCACCCTAAAGGTTGTGTCTGAAGAGACAATTCCTTTAATGTTAGGGTAAATAATAAAATAACATAAAAACTCAGACACAGAACACAATTACCTGGCCGTATATGAAAAATAATCCACTTTCTTTTATTAACATTTTAGTTTGGTTTTCTTCAATAGCAGTTCCCAGCTTAAAACTAAGAATCCAAGGTATTAAAGTATTGTCACCTAAAATGTAATGAAAAAAAAACACCATGTGATGTATGTGCTTCATTTATTAAGGTTTAGGAAGGTGCTCTGTGTATTTTTTTACATTGAAACGTATCTTTCTACCTGTCCAAGGTAGACCACTCAACACATTATTAAATGAGATGATGTAATAAATATAATTTCAATATCAATGAAAATATTTCAATCCGTAACAGTCAGGGTCCATTGATTAAAACTCTTTCTGTCACTTTTTAAAGAGAAATTGCATAACTTAACCCCTTTATCCCCCTCAAGCCTTTTTCACCTTTATGATCAGGTCAAATTTTACAATTCTGTTAAATAGTTAATAAATAACATTTCCCACATGTCTACTTTACATCAGCACAATTTTGAAAACATTTTTTTTTGTTAGGAAGTTGTGAGGATTAAAAGTTGACCAGCGAGTTCTCATTTTTACAACAAAATTTACTGACTTTGTGAGGCCCATATGACAGTAAATACCCAAAAAGTGACAACATTCGAAAAACTGCACAGCTCAAAGTGCTCAAAACAACATTCAAAACGTTTATTAACCCTTCAGCTGCTTCACAGGAATTAATGGAATCTGGAAGGAGAAAATGAACATTTAACTTTTTTTCACACAAAAAATTACTTTAGACCTAAATTAGTTTATTTTCACAAGGGTAACAGGAGAAAATGGACCCCAAATTTGTTCTTAATTTCTCCTGAGCACACCGATACCCCATATTGGGGGAAAGCTACTGTTTGGATGCACGGCAGGGTTCGGAAGGAAAGGAGCATCGTTTGACTTTTTGAAAGCAAAATTGGCTGGAATCATTAGCAGATGCCATTTTGCATTTGGAGAACCCCTGATGTACCTAAACAGTGGAAACCTCCCACAAGTGGCCTCAGGAACTATACCTCTCAAGGAATGTATCTAGATGTGTGATGAGCACCTTGAACCCTCAGGTGCTTCAAAGAAGTTTATAATGTTGAGCTGTGAAAATAAAAAATCACATTTTTTTTCCATAAAAATGTTCTTTTAGCCCAATTTTTTTCACAAAACTAACAGGAGAAAACGGAACCCAAAATATGTTGTGCAATTTCTCTTGAGTACGCAGACACTCCATATGTTGGCAACAACTACTGTTTGGGCACAAGGCAGGGCTCAGAAAGGAAGGAGTGACATTTTGAAACTCAAACTTTGAAAGGTCTGTGGATGTCATGTTGTGTTTGGAGAGCTCCTGATGTGCCTAAATAGTAGAAGCCCCCCATAAGTGACGCATTTGAGAAACTAGACCCATCATGGAATTTAGATGTGTGTCAGCATCTTGAACCCACAGGTGCTTCACAGAATATTACGTTGATCTGTGAAAATGAAAAAAAATATTTTCTCCACAATATTGTTATTTTACCCCTAAATTTTTTCATTTTCACAAGGATAGCAGGAGAAAATGGACCCCAAAATTTGTTGTGCAATTTTTCCTGAGTTCATTGATAACCCATATGTGGTCATTATAATGAGGCACAGTTCAAAACCCATAAGGGTAGAAGTGCCATTTTGGAGTACAGATTTTGCTTGCCTGGTTTGAGGATGCCATGTCACATTGGCAGAGCCCTTGAGGTACCAGAACAGCAGAAACCCCTCATAAGTGACCTCATTTTAAAAACTACACCCCCATTGAATTCATCTAGGGGTGCAGTTATCACATTGACACCACCTCATCTCATGCACCTCGGAGAATTTTATACCATTGGGCAGTAAAGAAAGAATAATTAGATTTTTACCACTTAAATGTAGTGTTGAGCGATACTGCTCGATATCTAAAAATATCGGATCGGAATGGTATCGCCGATATCACTAAATATCGTCGATATCCGATTCCGATACCGGAAGTCCCATGTAAGTCTATGGGAACCAAATATCGACATTAAAAAAAAACATTCTTGCCTTGTTGGTTAATTGTACATGAAGGAAAACAACAAAGAGTAATGTAGAATGTATTGGGGGTGGTTGAGGAGACAATAAAGGCATACATGTTTAACCCAATGCATTGGAATAGCATTAATATATTTTTTTTTTAAATACGTTTGGATTGACTAACAAATTGACAATGTTGTTAACCTTTTTTCTATTTTGGCAAATATGTATGTTTCACAACTTCCATGCTCTTCACCTTTTTAACTTTTGCCAGTGCCACACTTTCTCCTTCATAATCTTCAGCAGCATCATCTTTCTCATCAAATTATTCTTCATCTTCACCTTCTTAATCTTCTTCTTAAACTTCTTGCTATTCATGTTTTTGTTTACATTACTCATATTGTTATTATTAAACTAATTAATCTTCTTCATATTCAAATTCTTCATCTTCTTCCTCTTCATCTTCTTCATCATATTCTTATTTGTGACAGAGATTCCTGTACTTGTAATCTGTAAAAGTATGAATTGTTCATCCTTCCGTTCTTGCTGTCACAAAATATTTAAATTACAACAGTATTTGTCCGTGTTCAGTTTAGCCTGCAGCAGCAGGCATTTTCCAGTGGCACCACGAGGAGGAACGGACTCACCCCCATACACTGCTTAGTCTTCTTCTGCTTAGAATTTAGAGCATATATTTTGCTCTTCATTTTGGTCTTATACTTCATGTTCTTCTGCTTTTTGATCTTCTGCTTATTGTTCTTCTGTCTCTTGTTCTGTATCTTGTAGTTTGTCTTAACCTTCTTTGTCCTGTTGGTGATCTTCTTCTGGGTAATCTTTTATTTTTTCTTTGTGATGGTGTTCAGGCTGGTTGGCTTCATGCTCGTCGTCCTTGTTGTCGTCATCTTCTTCTGGGTGGTCTTTAAGGTCGTCTAATTTCCGAGAACCAGCTGACGTTACTGGAACCCTGACGGGTATCAGATGGAGCAAGAGACAATGGAAGTAACGAGGACCAGCTGACTGTGCTGGAACCTGGAGGGGCAGCAGAAGGAAAAGAGGCAATGTCACAACCGAGTACCAGCTGACGTTACTGTGACACGGTTACTAAGCAGGAGGTACCTGTGCTCCAAAGCACTACCAAGGACCAGCAGACGTTGGTGGAACTCGGATACGGAGATGGAGGCCCCTAGGCCAAAGGCACTGGGGAGAACCAGTTGACGGTACTGGACCCCGGACGGGTAGCAGAAGGAAAAGAGGCAATGTCACAACCGAGTACCAGCTGACGTTACTGTGACACGGTTACTAAGCAGGAGGTACCTGTGCTCCAAAGCACTACCAAGGACCAGCAGACGTTGGTGGAACTCGGATACGGAGATGGAGGCACCTAGGCCAAAGGCACTGGGGAGAACCAGTTGACGGTACTGGACCCCGGACGGGTAGCAGAAGGAAAAGAGGCAATGTCACAACCGAGTACCAGCTGACGTTACTGTGACACGGTTACTAAGCAGGAGGTACCTGTGCTCCAAAGCACTACCAAGGACCAGCAGACGTTGGTGGAACTCGGATACGGAGATGGAGGCACCTAGGCCAAAGGCACTGGGGAGAACCAGTTGACGGTACTGGACCCCGGACGGGTAGCAGAACGCACCCATGAAAATGTAAGTTGACAGCCGTCCGCAGTTAACGAATCACACAGTCCTACAGTGGGTGCTTGTCCTATTGTCACAATGGAAACAGCCTTTATTTACATATCCCACAGCACACATAGGAATCACCTAAACTGCAGGCACCATAGAGTCGGCTAACCCGAATGCAACACGACAGCACAACTTATTGGAGGATAATTGACGTTCACACTGCCAGGAAACAGCTGTCGTGCTGTAACCAGGCTGGCCAGGAGTCAGTACCCCTGCCAATTACTTACGAGCAACAAATGGCGGTGTTGTAGCCCAGGGAGTAGAGTTCAGGTGGTAGAAAGATGAACATAACAGGAGACATGGAAAACGTTGCCAAACAGTTATTTAATCTGAAAACGGACAGGCAAATTCAGGTGAGATCCATGCCTTGTTCATTTTCAGAAAAGTAATCCGGTCTACATTCTCTGAGGATAGTCGCATGCGACGGTCTGTTACTACACCACCTGCAGCACTAAAGACGCGCTCAGATAATACACTGGCAGCAGGGCAAGCCAGCACCTCCAATGCATACTGGCTAAGCTCTGGCCATGTATCCAACTTAGAGACCCAAAATTTGAAAGGGGAAGAGGCATCTGGGAGTACACTTAGAGGGAAAGCCAAGTAGTCTGTCACCATCTTACGGAAATGTTTCTTCCTGGTGACTGGAGCCGTCTCGGATGGTGTAGACCTTGCTGGCGCTGTCACAAAACTTCGCCACATTTGTAACATACAGCTCTTGCCCTGTGCAGAGGCGCTGCTTCTGCTCCCTCTTGTTGTAGAGGTGTCTACACTGCCTCGACGTACAGAGCTGCTTTGTAAAGCAGTAGCAGCAGCAGCAGCTCTCTCGGCTGGAATGTACAACAGTATGGATTGCACCAGTGTGTCTTGGTACTCCTGCATTTTACGGTCCCGGTTCACCGGTGTGATGAGGGTTTGTAAGTTGTCCCGGTAGCGAGGGTCTAGGAGGGTGTACACCCAATAATCTGACGTGGTGAGAATGTGGGCGATGCGGCGGTCGTTTCTCAGGCACTGAAGCATGAAATCAACCATGTGCTGCAGACTCCCAACTGGCCAACAAAGGCTGTCCTCTGGAAGAGGCGTCATCTCTGCCTCCTCTGCATCACCCCACCCTCGCTCTACATACTGACTAGAGCGTTGTGTACCTCCCTCTGTAGGGATTTCTTCCTCCTCCATTGACTCCTCCTCCTCATCCTCCTCACAAAGTGAGCCCTGCCCAGCCCTTTGTGAGGAACCACGTTGCGCTGACTGTCCTGAAGGTAATTGAATTTGTGACTCCTCATCCTCCACCTCTTCCAAAACCTCTTCCTTTAGTGCTTTCAGTGATTTCTGAAGCAGGCAGATAAGGGGGACAGTCATGCTGACTAGTGCATCATCTGCACTCGCCATCCGCGTTGAGACATCAAACGCACGCAAAACGTCGCAGATGTCCTTCATAGAGGCCCACTCAGTAGTGGTGAAGTGTGAACGGCGCAAATTGCGAGTTGATTGCGCCTGTTGCAGCTGATACTCCATTACTGCTGGCTGCTGCTCACACAACCGCTCCAACATATGTAACGTGGAATTCCACCTGGTGGGTACGTCACATATGATGCGATGTTCAGGAAGGCGAAATCTGACTTGCAGAGCTGCAATGCGCGATCTGGCCATGCTGGAACGTCGCAAGTGAGCGCACTCTAGGCGGACCTTGTGCAGCAGTGCATCAAGATCCGGATAGTCCCTCAAAAAACTCTGCACGACCAAGTTGAGCACATGTGCCAGACATGGTATGTGAGTGAGGTTGCCAAGGCCCAGAGCTGCCACCAGATTTCGGCCATTGTCACACACTACCAAGCCTGGCTGGAGATTAGCTGACAAAAACCACACGTCGCTCTCCTGCTTGATGGCATCCCAGAGCTCCTGCACTGTGTGGCTTCGATTCCCCATGGAAATTAATTTCAGGACGGCCTGTTGACGTTTGGCCACGGCTGTGCTCATATCGGTCGCAACAGGTAAGCGTTCACGGGTCCATGTGGAGGTATACCGTGACGGCTCATGCAGCGATGATTCTGAGGAACTGGAGTAGGAGGAGGAATCAATGTGTACAGACTGGATTCCTGCAATCCTTGGAGTTGGCAGAACACGTACAGCGCCACTGGCAAGATCTGTACCCGGCTCCACAACATTGACCCAATGGGCAGTGAGGGAAAGGTATCGTCCCTGGCCATGGGTACTGGTCCACGCATCGGTGGTCAGGTGGACCCTGCTACTGACGGCGTTTAGTAGCGCATGTTTAATGTTTCCCTCGACATGTTTTTGCAGAGCAGGGACGGCTTGCCTGCTGAAATAAAATCGGCTTGGCACATTATATTGTGGGACTGCCAATGCCATAAAGTTCCTGAAACTGTCAGTCTCCACCAGCCTGAATGACAGCATTTCAAGGGACAGGAGTTTTGCAATGCCAGCATTCAGAGCCTGTGCTCGTGGATGGTTTGCCGAGTATGGCCGTCTTTTATCCCATGCCTGTGGTACCGATGGCTGTTTTGTGGTCTGGGAGTGTGACGATGACTGTGAACTTGCTGCTGTGGGTGGAATAACAGTTTGTCTATGGACAACAGTGACCGAGGTTCTTCCATGGAGATCCTGTGAGGAAGCCGAACCAGGTGTGTGTGAGCTGGAGGTAGAGGCTCCAACACGACCTGAAGATGTAGGTGCTGCTGTAGGTTGGCCTACATCTCCAGTGTGTCTTTGTAACTCAGCTACGTGCTTTGTCCGTACATGTTTCCACATATTTGTGGTATTCAGGTTACTGATATTTTTACCTCTTTTAACTTTTTGCTTACACAGCTTGCATTGAACATAGCAAATATCATCTACAAGTCTGTCAAAAAAGGACCACGCAGTGCAAGTCATGGGAGCGCCAATTTTGACATTTCTAAGAGAACTGCTCCCAACAGGTGCCAAACTGGAGGCTACAGGCAAGCGAGTCTGCAGCCTACCTCTCCCTCCTCTTTGTACCGTTGGGACAATCTCTTCCTCAGAGCTGCTCCCACCACCTTCCTGTTGCTCACGCCATGTTGGGTCTCGGACTTCATCATCTCCACTACCCTCTTCCAACACCTGCTGCTGTTGGATGGTCTGGGCAGCACCATGCTCCACAAAACCTGGCACCTGAGTCTCATCATCATCATAAGATGCGTTCTGCGGTGTGCTGTCCATCGGCACTGGCTCACCCGCCTCTTCAGATTGAGAGAGACACAGCTGTTGCGCATCACTGCATACTCCCTCTTCTTCAAATTGCAGAATGCTGCTTGCCTGTGCCCGTGTTTTCGAGCCAACAGATTCTGAGAACAGAAGCAGAGACTCAGCTGGCTCCTGTACAGAACTCTCTGACTGCCTGGGCAATTTGACAGGCGGTGAACAGACAGATGGTTGCTCAACAGTGTTGTGTTCCTGAGAGGAGGTGGAAGGAATTGAAGTCGATGCATTGGCTGCCATCCAACCAACAACGGCTTCAATTTGTTCTTCCCGCAGCAGGGGGGCACGCCGAGCTCCTACCAAAGTGCGCATAAAGGAACGCTCATGGGTAAAACTGGTGGATGCTGTGTCACTGAGGGCGGCAGCAGCCACAGAATCCCCACGTCCTCTCCCTGCTGAAACTCCATGGCCACGACCACGTGCCTTACTCCCTGCCTTCTTCATCTTGGTAGATTGATAAAGAAAGTCAGAAAAGTTATAAGGCCTAAGTGTGGTTATTACGCAGAGACTGAAGTGAACACTGAAACACAACTGTTCACAATCTGTGAAAGGCTACTCCTTTGTCTACTTCTATAGTGTTTGCAACCAATGTATTGGATACGGATGGAAGCGCGTCACACTAATAGATTATATTTATTTTAAATGGAATGGAGCAGAACCAATTGGAGAGAAATGAAAAGGATGAGGCACTGAGACATGCTCAGCAGAGTACAAGCAGCAGTGCTTGAACAAGTAACTGGAGCGTGATGTGCACTCAAAAAATAAAAAACACAGACTGAAGTGAACACTGAAACACAACTGTTCACAATCTGTGAAAGGCTACTCCTTTGTCTACTTCTATAGTGTTTGCAACCAATGTATTGGATACGGATGGAAGCGCGTCACACTAATAGTTAAATTGCATGGAGCAGCAAGAATTACACTGAAGAAAAAAAAAAGAGTCTGTGAGTGACACGTGCAGATGCCTACAGACAGCGTTGCATGCAGAGCAAACTGCAGCGTCACCTGCACTCACACACACCTTGCAGAGCTGTTAAAACAACACTGCAGGAAAAAGGAAGCTTTACACAGCGGTTGGTGCTAGCCTGCCTACAGCACAGTACACTAAATCGCAATCTCTAACTGTCCCTCAGAGTAAGCACAGCAGCGTTCTGTCCCTTACTGAATTCACAGCACAGTGACGCTAAAATGGCGGCGGCGCCTTTTATAGTGCATTCTGACATCATTTCAGCATCCAATCACAGCCATGCCATTAGTTAACATGACCGCAGCAGTACAGGATGTGCCCACACTTCTTAGGATTCCTCATTGGCTGACTAAAATCACATTGCCTCTCAAAGAATTATGGGAACTTCCGATTCCGGTATACGATATATGGAAAATATCGGAACTAAGTATCGAAAGGCCGAAACAGCTAATATCGGCCGATACCCGATACTTGCGGTATCGTATCGCTCAACACTACTTAAATGTTGTTTTAGCCCCAAGTTTTTAATTTTCCTAAAGGATAGTAGGAAAAAATGGACCTCAGTTTGCTGTAAAAATTTCTCCTGGGTGAGCCAATACTATGAATATAAACGGGAAATACTTTTCAGGCATAGTGCAAAGCATAGAAGGGAAGGATTGCCATATTATAGGGTGTTATGTTTCGGTAGCTGAGGAGAACAGGCAAAGACGGCAATACACCAGAGAGGTTGGAATCTATTGGATTGCAGTACCCTGACTAACCACCACAACTAAAGGCAGCCGTGGAGCGTTCCTACGATGGTCCTAGACGCCTCGTCACAGCCTGAGAGATTAACTACACCTAAAGATAGAAAGAGGAAAGCTATCTGCCCCGGAGCAGATCCCCAAAGAACATAGGAAGCCCCCAAACATGTAATGGCGGTTAGACAAGAGGAAATACAGACACAGACAGAAAATAGTATGAGCAAACGCTGGGGCCCAATCTGCCTAGACAGAAAAGGATAGAAAGGATACTCAGTGCAATCCAAAAAAAACCTAAAAAATACCAACTCTGATTGCAAAAACACCTGAGATCACACGACCTCTACCACCTAAATCAGTTCTCTGTTGTATCAAAACTAAGCCGCAGCCACTGAAAAAAACTGGAAAAGGCAAATGAACAAATAACAATGGCTCCAGAGGAACTGAGAGGAGCCCAAGCCCCCCGGGGGGGGGGAACCTGGCTAAACTCACAGAAATGCAGAGAAATATGCAAGTGGTAAGCACAAAAACAAAAACAGAAAATATCTTATCTGAAAGCAGAAGAAGAGGCAAGACTCAGCAAGCTTCCAAGTGAACCAGGAACAACAGTTGAGACAAGAACAATTGATCACCGGCAACCATGATGGGAGGGAACCTCCCTTATATCAAGCCAGTCTGTGAATCCTGATTGCCAATCCTCATTGAATGGTTCAGTACTGTTTGTAACCACCAGAGGGAGCTTCTGCTCAGAATTCATTTTCAAAACATTCACAACAGTACCCCCCCCTTGAGGAGGGGGTCACCGAACCATCATTTGTGCAACCAGGTCGGTCAGGATGAGCTCGGTGATACGCACGGATCAGTCTCCTAGCATGGATGTCCGAAGCAAACACCCAAGAATTGTCCTCCTGACCATAACCTCTCCACTTAACCAAATACTGGAGTTTCCGTCTAGAAAAATGAGAATCCAATATTTTCTCAACCACATACTCCAGATTGCCCTCAACCAAAACAGGGTCAGGAGGCACAGCCATAGGAACCACTTGCTCGACAAACCTCTTCAATAAGGACTTGTGGAACAAGTTATGGATCTTAAATGTCCCTGGAAGAAGTAAACGAAAGGAAACAGGATTAAGAATCTCCATGATCTTATAAGGTCCAATGAACCTAGGCTTAAACTTAGGAGATGCAACTCTCATAGGGATATTTCTTGAGGACAACCAGACCAAGTCCCCCACTTTAAACCGAGGACCATCAGTCCTATGCCGGTTGGCAAACCGCTGGGCCTTCTCCTGAGAGAGGGACAACCTCTCCACTACCTGGTCACAAATCTGCTGCATACGCTCCACAACAGAGTCAACACCCGGACAGACAGAAGTCTCCGTCTGTCCCGAAGAAAATCGAGGGTGAAACCCAAAATTGCAGAAAAATGGAGACATCAAAGTGGCAGAGCTAGCCCTATTATTAAGAGCAAACTCAGCCAAAGGCAAAAAAGAGACCCAGTCATCTTGATCAGCAGACACAAAGCATCTCAGATAAGTCTCCAATGTCTGGTTTGTTCTCTCAGTTTGTCCATTGGTCTGAGGATGAAAAGCAGAGGAGAAAGACAATTGAACAACAAGTTTAGAACAAAAAGTCCTCCAAAATCTGGAAACAAACTGGACTCCTCTGTCAGACACAATGTCTCAGGAATGCCGTGTAACCGAACCACGTGCTGAAGGAACAAAGGCACCAATTCGGAGGAGGAAGGCAACTTAGGTAATGGCATAAGATGTATCATCTTGGAAAACCTATCACAAATCACCCAGATAACGGTCATTCTCTGAGAAACAGGGAGGTCGGAAATAAAATCCATAGAGATATGGGTCCATTGTCTCTTGGGCACAGGCAATGGCATCAACAAACCACTAGAGCGAGAGCAAGGCTTGGAGCGAGAGCAAGTCTCACAGGACTGCAAAAACTCCCTGACATCACGAGACAAAGTAGGCCACCAAAAGGACCGACTCACCAAGTCTCTGGTACCATAAATTCCGGGATGACCGGCCAATGCGGAACAATGAATCTCAGACATCACACTCTTTTTCCACCGGTCTGGGACAAACAATTTCCCAATAGGGCAGCGCTCGGGTTTATCCTCCTGACACCCTTCCAGAGCCAGTCTCAAATTGGGCGAGATGGCGGAAAGAACTACACCCTCTTTAAAATTACAGCAGGATCAGATAACTCAGGAGAGTCCACAAGGAAACTCCTCAATGGCATCCGCCTTAACATTCTTAGTGCCAGGAAGAAAGGAAACCACAAAATTAAAACGTGTGAAAAACAAGGCTACCTGGCCTGTCTAGGATTAAGTCGCTTGGCTGATTCCAGATAAACCAGATTCTTATGGTCCGTGAGGACCACCACCTGATGTTTCGCTCCCTCCAGCCAATGTCTCCACTCTTCAAAAGCCCACTTCATGGCCAATAACTCCCGATTACCCACGTCATAATTACGTTCAGTTGGAGAAAATTTTCGAGAGAAAAAGGCACAAGGGTTACTTTTAGAGGTCTCAGGATCTCTTTGGGACAAAACGGCACCTGCCCCAATTTCAGAGGCATCAACCTCCACCTGAAATGGCAGAGAAACATCAGGCTGCCGTAGAACAGGAGCAGAAGTGAATCTCTGCTTAAGTTCCTGAATCGCAGAGACTGCCTCAGGAGGCCAATTCGCCACATCAGAACCCTTTTTGGTCAAATCAGTCAATGGTTTAACAATAACAGAGAAATTACCAATAAATTTACGATAAAAATTGGCAAAACCCAAGAATCTCTGAAGAGCCTTTAATGAAGTAGGTTGGACCCAATCACAGATGGCCTGAACCTTGACCGGGTCCATTTCAATAACAGATGGGGACAAAATGAATCCCAGAAATGAGATCCTCTGTACGCCAAAAAGACAATTTGATCCCTTCACATACAGAGCATTCTCTCTCAAAATCTGGAACACAGTCCGAACATGTTTCACATGAGAGTCCCAGTCATTGGAAAAAATCAAGATATCATCCAAATAAACAATCAGAAATTTATCCCAAAATCCCTGAAAATGTCATTCATGAAGGACTGGAAGACGGAAGGAGCATTAGTGAGCCCAAAGGACATCACTAGGTACTCAAAATGCCCCTCTGGGGTATTAAACGCCGTCTTCCATTCATCCCCATGCTTAATGTGAATAAGGTTATACGCCCCCCTGAGGTCAAGTTTGGTAAGCCAAGTAGCACTTTTCACCCTGGAAAACAGGTCAGAAATCAAGGGTAACGGATATTGATATTTCTCAGTGATCTTGTTCAAGAGACGATAATCAATACACGGCCTTAATGAACCATCCTTTTTGGCCACAAAGAAAAAACCGGCACCCAAGGGTGAAGAGGATGGTCTGATATGACCCTTCTCCAATGACTCCTTGATATAAGACCGCATAGCGTCATGTTCAGGCACAGACAAATTAAAAAGGCGACCTTTAGGGAATTTACTATCAGGCACTAATTCAATAGCGTAGTCATAGCTCCTATGGGGGGGCAAGGATGCAGATTTACTTTCGCTAAACACATCAGAAAAATCAGTAAAAAAGTCAGGAACATCCTGAGACTGGGGAGAGGCAGAAAAAACAGGAGTGTTGGCATTAACACATTGGCAGCCCCAACTGGTTACAGACACAGATTTGCAATCCAAAACAGGATTATGAGACTGCAACCAAGGGAAACCTAGTACAATAATGTCATGCAGATTATACAGTACCAAAAATTTGCAACTCTCCTGATGATCAGGTTCAACCCTCATTATCACCTGAGTAGAAAACTGGGGTTTATTCTCAGCCAAAGGGGTAGAATCAATCCCCAGTAGGGGAATAGACTTCCGTAGGGGTATCAAGGGAAACCCACAACGTTTGGCAAAATCAAAATCCATCAGGTTAATAGCTGCTCCCGAATCAAAAAAATCCTGAGCAGAAAATGTGGACAGGGAGCAAATCAGGGTAACAGTCAACAGAAATTTAGTCTGAACACTACCCAAGACAACTGAGCGTGCAAAACATCTTCCCCGCTTAGGGCAGACAGAAATAGCATGAGAGGCGTCACCACAATAGAATCATAACCCATTGCGTTTTTGAAACTCATGACGCTGTGCCCCAGAAGCCACTCTATCACACTGCATGGGTTCAGAAGCTGGCTCACAAGGCAACACTATTCCACGCATACCTCTACGCTCACGCAAACGTCTGTCAATTTGAATCGCTAATGACATAGAATCATTGAGACCAGAGGGAGCAGTGAAACCCACCATAACATCTTTTACATTCTCTGACAGCCCCTTCCGAAAAAGGGCTACCAAAGCATCATCATTCCATTTGGTTAGGACTGCCCATTTTCGGAATTTCTGACAGTACAACTCAGCGTCCTCAAGCCCCTGATTTAATGCCAACAAGGTTCTTTCAGCTTGATCAGTGACATTAGGCTCATCGTACAATAACCCCAGAGCCAGAAAAAATGCATCAACATCACTCAAAATAGGGTCCCCAGGTGTCAGGGAAAAAGCCCAATCCTGAGGATCGCCGCGCAGGAGAGAGATGACACTTTGAACCTGCTGTGCTGCGTTCCCTGAAGACTTAGGCTTTAAGGCAAAAAACAACTTACAGTTATTTTTCAAATTCAGAAATTTGGCCTGATCTCCCAAAAACAAATCTGGCATGGGAATCCTAGGTTCCACAAATGGCAAACCAGCAAGATAGACATCAATACTCCGAACCTCAGTGGCAAGCTGATCCACACGGCCAGACAGCTGTGCAAGCTCCATTGAGAGAAAAAAAAATCCTCCTCAGCATCCAGAGAAAAAGAAGGAAAAAATGCAAGAAACAGAAAAAAAAAAAAAATCTCTGACAACTCTGACAACTTTTTTCTTTCCACACTATTTTTCCCTTCTGTGAGTACCATACAATTTTCAGTTATGCCGGTGATACTGTTATGTTTCAGTAGCTGAGGAGAGCAGGCAAAAACGGCAATACACCAGAGAGGTTGGAATCTATTGGATTGCAGTACCCTGACCAACCACCACAACTAAAGGCAGCCGTGAAGCGTTCCTACGTTGGTCCTAGACGTCTCGTCACAGCCTGAGAGATTAACTACACCTAAAGATAGAAAGAGGAAAGCTATCTGCCCCGGAACAGATCCCCAAAGAACATAGGAAGCCCCCAAACATGTAATGGTGGTTAGACAAGAGGAAATACAGACACAGACAGAAAATAGTATAAGCAAACGCTGGGGCCCAATCTGCCTAGACAGAAAAGGATAGAAAGGATACTCACTGCAATCCAAAAAAAACCCTAAAAAATACCAACTCTACTGATTGCAAAAACACCTGAGATCACATGACCTCTACCACCTAAATCAGTTCTCTGGTGTAACAAAACTAAGCCGCAGCCACTGGAAAAAACTGGAAAAGGCAAATGAACAAATAACAATGGCTCCAGAAGAACTGAGAGGAGCCCAAGCCCCCCGGAGGGGGGGGAAACCTGGCTAACCTCACAGAAATGCAGAGAAATATGCAAGTGGTAAGCACAAAAACAAAAACAGAAAATATCTTGTCTGAAAGCAGAAGAAGAGGCAAGACTCAGCAAGCTTCCAAGTGAACCAGGAACCACAGTTGAGACAAGAACAGTTGATCACCGGCAACCATGATGGGAGGGAACCTCCCTTATATCAAGCCAGTCTGTGAATCCTGATTGCCAATCCTCATTGAATGGTTCAGTACTGTTTGTAACCACCAGAGGGAGCTTCTGCTCAAAATTCATTTCCAAAACATTCACAACAATAGGGCAGATTTTACTGTTATCGTTTGCTGGTGCCATGACCCACTGGGAGAGCCCCTGAGGTGTCAGGACAGCAGAAGACCCCATAAGTGACCTCATTTTTCAAACTACACCTCTCAATTAATTCGTCGAGGGGTGCAGTGATCTTATTAACACCACAAGTGTGTCACAGAATTCTACACAATTGAGCAGTAAAGAAAAATAATTAAATTTTTACCACAATTTTGCTTTGGCCCCAAATTTTACATTTTCACATGGGAAAAAAAAAGGTAAAAATGGCACCAAAATTATGTCCCACAATTTATGCTGAATGTAGAAATACCCCATATGTGGCTGTACAGTACTGATTAGCTACACAACAAGACTCAGAAGAGCACTGTTTGCCCCCTGGAGCGCAGATTTTCCTAGAATCATTTGCAGACTCCACATACGGAGCCCCTAAGTGCTAGAAGAGCAGAATCCCCCCTCAAGTGACCACATTTTGGAAATTATATTCCTTTGGCAATTTATCTACAGATGTAGTGATGATTTTGACTCAATGGGTGTTTTCCAGAAACAAGCAGCAGTAGTACTGTAGTTACCAGTATGCTGTAGTTCCCAGTTGTTGTGATATGAACTCGTAAATTAGGTGGGCTCCCATTGCTACAGAAATGCTAAATATGTGGATGCTAAATGTGGTTTAGGCACACTGTGGGGCTCAGAAGGGGGGGCATTTGGATTTTTGATCACTGAATTTTCTGAATTTCTTTTGTGGGTTGAAAAGCCATTTTGCTTTTCCAGAGCCTTTGTACTATTAGTAATGTGCAAGACCCCTATATTTCCTATAACAGATGATGGATCTCAGTGGGGCCTTTTTTTGTGGATTGATTTGAAGCTTTTGTTGGAAACATTTTACATAACATTTGGATCACATTTAACCTACGCTCTATGATGAACACTTACTTTTGGGTTTCCACCTAAATCTGTAAGGGATCCATTCATGATAATGAGGCAGCAGAGTTATTCTGGACTCCGCATGGCCACTGTTCAGCATTATTCTTTTCAGATGTGCACAAAACTATTGGGGTCGCGCTTTTATGCATGCCTACAAAGATGGACACCACTGAATCACAGGCCATGCTGCGTCTACAGTGACTCAATTTGCCTCATTATAGGGAACCTTCTGTCGGGGGTAAATGTGAGCAGGATAAATGTGAGCCGAACCTTACTGAGATTTTTGGGAGGCAGAATGAAAAAAAAATCAACAGCAGGTCAAGAAATGGTTTTATATATTTTTTATGCCGTTCTTTGTGCGGTATAAGTGATTCGACAAGTTTATTCTTTGGATCAGAGTGATTACAGCAATACCAGATTTATATAGTTTTTTTTCCTTTTGGCTGCTGTCACACACTTAAAGACGCTTTTTAATTCGCATCGCCGTATTTTGATAGATATAATTTTTCAGTATTTAGGCTGACAGAGACATTTGAGGGCTTGTTTTTGTGGAACGAGTTGACGTTTTTATTGGTACCATTTTCGGGCACATGACTTTTTTATTGCTTTCTTTTCTGATTTTTGGGAGGCAGAATGAACAAAAACTAGCAAGTTAGGAATTGTTTTTTGTTTGTCCAACCTTATCCCTGCATGACCCAGATGGTCGTATGATTTCAGTTGTTGCCATGTGATGTATTAAGAAACCTGCTGACAGATTCCCTTTAAAAGTGACACATTAAAAATGAGCTGTCAGCAGCCACCAGAGATACCCCAACCTACTTACCAGGAGTTGTGAAAGCCAGACAATCTCATTTTAATTTGATTATACGGAAACTGTTTCAAATTTCTGTATTTATTATTATTATTATTTATTTTTAGAGCACCATTGATTCCATGGTGCTCTACATGAGAAAGGGTAACATACAATACACAAATAAAAATTACAATGAACAAACTAATAGTGGCAGACAGGTACAGCTGTTGCAGACTTACATTCTACAGGATAATGGGAATAGAAACAGTAAGTTTGGGGGGTCTCAGCAGCTGTGGTGTTGGTGAGGGAGCAGCTCTCACAGTGGAGAGGTGGTAGCAAGGTCATTCTAGTCTGCAAGCTGTTCTAAAGAGATAGGTTTTCAAAAAAGTTCAGAATGTTGGTGATAATCACACGTTTTGGGGCACAAAATTCCAGAGGATGGGGGATACTCGGTATAAGTCTTGCAGGCAATTGGGGGAGGAGCATACGAGTGTGGAGGAGAAAAGGAGATGTAAGGGGGAGACAGACTGTGAACAGCTTTGTAAGTCAGTGTTAGTAGCTTGAAGTGGATACGTTGGGGTATTGGGAGCCAATAAAGGGTTTTGTTAGAGAGGGCAGAAGAGGAGGAATAGCTAGAAGAGAGGTCAGGTCGCAGAGCTAAGAACAGACAGGAGAGGTGTGAGAGTGTTAGCAGGAAGGCCAAAGAAGAGGATGTTGCAGAAGTCAAGGCTGGAGATGATGAGTTCATGCACTAGTAATTTTTTAGATTGGGGGTTGAGGAAGGGACAGATTCTGGAAATATTTTTGAGTTGGAGGCGGTAGAAGGTGAAAAGGGTTATACTGTGTGGTTTGAAGGACAAGGCAGAGTCAAGGGTTAATCCAAGCCACCAGACTTGAGGTACAGGGGAAAGCGTGATGTAATTTATTGTGATAGATAGATCAGGTAGTAAAGATAGATGAGATGGAGGAAAGATGATGAGCTCAGTTTTGTCTTTGTTGAGCTTTTGCAAGTGAGAGTAGAAGTAGGAGGATATGGCTGATAGATACTCTGGGATTCTGGACAGCACAGAGGTGACATCTGGGCCAGAGAGGTTGTGTCTTCAGGCCAAAGGTATAGATGGAGAAGAGTAGGGGTCCCAAGACAGAGCCTTGAGGGACTCCGACAGAGAGAGGATGGGATGAAGAGGTAGTGTGGGAGACTCTAAATGTGCGGTTAGAGATGTATGAGGAGATTAAGGAGAGGGCAAGGTCTTTAAAACAAAGGGAAGAAAGTATCTGTAGTAGGAGGGTATGGTCGACTGTGTCGAAGGCAGAGGACTAGAGAAGAGCAAGCACTAAAATGCTCGGGTGCTCGTTGCTCAAACCCAGCAATACTTAATACTTACATGCTCATTTCGAGTAATGAGTATAATGGGAGTCAATGGGAAAGCCAAGCTTTTTTCTGGCTGGGAAATGTGCTGAATGGAAGGAGAACAGCATGGGGAAGACCTTTGGAAGTATCTCTGACTCCCAAATCACTTCTGAGAACAATGGCATCACACTTTAAGGGGTGACAATAAAACATTCCAAACTGAGGAGAATTTGCATTTTATAGGAAAAAAATGTTTAAAAAAAATGTTTTTTCCTGTAAAATGACTTGTATATATGGAATATTTAAAAAGGGTTTTAAAAAATATATATCTATTTTTATTAAAAAATATTACATTTCATTTTAATTTATGAAGGAAGAAAGAACTGCCAAAAATTAGGGACTCAGATACATCTGTATTAGACATAAAGGAGGGCCTCATACCCATCCATTCCGTTCAAATTGTCATGTATTGGTACTCCTAGACTCAGAAAGGCTAGGCACTTTTATGGGTTATATACCAAGGAAATGTACTCCAAACCATGGAATAGTCTATGGGTGAGCAATATAATACCGATAAGGGTATGTGCACACGTTCAGTAAAATTTATAGACCATTTCTGCATCCCGTGGAAGAAAAAACGCAGCTGCAAAAAAAGCGACTCTGTCTGCGTTTTTGATTGATTTGAGTTAAGTCAATGGTGAAAAATGCAGGGCAAAATGTACAGAGAATTGGCAAAAAACGCGACAAAAACACACCAAATCTGCAAAGTGTGCATACCACCTTATATAGCAATGAAATCTACCTAAGAATATGTAAAAGTCTAAGGATGATCAATATGTTATACTGATCAATTTTTGGAAGCTTATATACCACTGAAATCTTACCAAGAAGATGTAATACTCTACGGATGAGCAATATAATACCAATACATTTTTTTAACAAATTTTTGTGGGTTATATACCAACAAAATGTAAAGCAAATCATGGAATAGTCTCTGGGTGAGCAATATAATGCCAATAAAATTTTAAATAAGTTTTTTGGGGCTTCTATAGCAACAAAATCTACCCTAGAATATGTAAAAGTCTATGGATGAGCAATATATGAAACAGTGAATTGTTTAAAAAAAATTTTGAGGGTTATTTATATACCAAGGAAATATACCCAAGAGAAAGTAATACTGTATGGATGGGCAACATAATACCAATACTTTTTTTAAATGTTTTTAGAGGTTTAGATAGCAACAAAATGCACCCAAGAAGACATAATACCCCGTGGGTGAGCAATATAATACCGATAAATTTGTAAATACGTTTTTTGAATGTTATATTCCAAGTAAATGTGCCCAAGAACATCTAATACTACATGGCTGAGAAATGTAACCCAGAAAAATGTTTACATTTTTTAAAGTGTTATAAATCACAAAATGTACCCCAGAACACGGAATAGTGTATGGGTGCGAAATGCAAACAAAAAAAGCAAAATTTTTAAATACTTTTTTTGTATTGTTATATACCAGTAAAAATTTAATAGAAAGCACGTAATACTCTATAAATGAGTAATCTATTCCAGAAATATTTTTCTATACTTTTTTTGAGTTTTACATACCATCGTAATGCAACAATAACCGTGTTAAGTTGTTTAGATGAGTCATTGAAACCATAAAAAATTCCACTGGTAAGAAAAGGCAGATAGCACTCACCGATCTTTAAAAATTCCACTCTTTATTCGACAATATTAAAACGTCATGGCCGGGAGAGTGAGAATTTATTATGCTGTGCATCTGCACACTACGATCCTCACTCTCCCGGCCATGACGTTTTAATATTGTCGAATAAAGAGTGGAATTTTTAAAGATCGGTGAGTGCTATCTGCCTTTTCTTACCAGTGGAATTTATTATGCTGTGTTTTCTTGGATAAGCACCCGGTATCTCGAGGTATAGCCTGCAACATGGGATTACACTTTTAACACAGGTAATCAGCAGTACAAGTGGTGCTGTCACTGTGAATCTATAAAAAAGTTTAACGCCATTATTTTGAAAGTGTACTTTATGTACTTATACACTCATAAAGACTTTGCAGAAAGTGCCAAACCAGACAAAAATTATTATGTGGTTCATCCATAGACCTCTGAAAGCCAACAACTATAAGGCCTCCTTCAAATATTTTAAAAGTGTAGTTGATGTACTCCTACACTCATAAAAGGCTTTGCACAAAATACAAAGCCAGAAAAAAATTATAAGCAGGGTAATACAGTAATTCTCTTCAGGAGTCTGCTTCTTCTCCTTCCTCTTGATACTGGGGGGAAGCTCCTCGACCTTCTTCCTGGAGCCTTATTTACAGGTGCCTGAGCTGTAAGTGACCCGGTTTCAGGTAGTGCCAGAGCCCCCAATGTATAGAAATGGGCAACAGTCACCTGTGTGACTTGCACCATCAGTTGCTCATGCATAGGAGGTGGGGAACCCCAAGGACAGTATGATGTTTCTGGGTTGGTAGTAGCCCTGTCTCGAGCTGCTTCAAAGAGCCTCTCCCAGCCCAATCATTCCTCAAGAAGGGTTCATCATGCTCTCTTCCTTCTGGGATCACACCCAGTACAGACCAGCGATGATGCCCCTCCATTTTGAGGACTGTAACCCTAGTTCCAGCCATCAGCTCTTGCAGCCTCCAAGGCAAGTGTTCTGTCTCTACTGCCTGACGGTTGAACGAGTTGTGATGGGGTCACAAACTTTACAATGGATTCACTTCTCTGGTGATGGTCATAAGCAACTACAATCCCATGGGATGCCAACTCTTCGGTACCTTACGGCTGACATGTCCAGACCTGGTCCTGGCTTGCCTCCTTGTCTCTTCCAATCCACCTTGGCCCCATAGTCTGCTGCCCAATTCCTGAACCCTGGCTCTCATGTCTGCTGTCCACAGGAACCCCAGGGGTAAAGGATGTACCTTGGGTTCGGGCTTGATCTGGGATATCAGCCAGATCAGTTGCACAGGCTCCTACCACCTCTGCTTTTCTGCCTGCTTCCTCTGGCTCCATTATTTCTCCTGTCATTCGCTCAGGAGTCTCACGTGCTTCAGCCATCTTTGTCACCCACTAAGCAGGTTACACTGTATGTATGACTAATGAATACAGTAAAAAATTGTAACTTTTTTGGAGTGTTATAAATTGCAGAAATGTTCCACAGACCACATAATACTGTATGACTGATAAATGTGACACTACAAAAAATTTTAACACTTTTTTTCAGATTTATAGATCACAGGAAATGTACCCAATGCCACAGAATAGTGTATGGATGAGAACTGTAATCCTGCCAATTTTTTTACTTTTGTTAAGAATTAGATATCACAGAAATTTACACCAGACCACGGAATAGTGAATGGTAAGAAATGTAATCCAGCTAATTTTT
This sequence comes from Oophaga sylvatica, assembly GCA_033576555.1. Classification (NCBI taxonomy): domain Eukaryota; kingdom Metazoa; phylum Chordata; class Amphibia; order Anura; family Dendrobatidae; genus Oophaga; species Oophaga sylvatica. The sequence goes on along the minus strand of JARQOD010000002.1, from coordinate 221,311,096 downwards.
ATCAATGCTTTTTTGGAGTTTTAGATAATATTACAGTAGATTACTCCAGACCAGGGAACAGTTTATGGAAGTGAAATGTAATCCAGCCAATTTTTTTTTAACGCTATTTGTAGTGTTATATAATGTCACAGAAATTTACCCCAAAAACAGAATAGTGTATAAGTGAGAAATGTAAAGCAACTCATTGTTTAACAATTTTTAGGAGTGTTGGATATCATAGAAATGTACCACAGAAAACATGAAACTGTATGGCTGGGAAATTTAAGGGCAGCAAAAAAAATTTTATCGCTTTTTTTCAGTTTTATAGTTCACAGGAAATGTGCCCCAGACCACAGAATAATGTATGGAAAAGAACTGTAATCCTGTCAAATTTTTTACGCTTTTTTAAGATTTAGATATCACTGAAATTTAACCCAGACCTTGGAATAGTATATGGTAAGAAATGTAATCAAGCAAGTATTTTTTGTATTTTTTGTACACTCCCTGACAAAAGTTATGTCGCTTATCCATGTTATGTAAACCAAAGCTTATAACCTGACGTTAAATTCATCCATTGGTTTTATAAATTACTCTTTTGAAAGCAGAAATCCTCCCAAATGTGGTTTAGGTTAAGAAAATAAATTGGCATCAATGCTGAAATATTGATCATTTAATGAACACAGAAAGGTCAGATTTTGGCAAGACAAAAGTTTTGTCGCCTGGTCATATAATGCACCCAATCCTAGTTTACATCCTTACCTGTCCACAGTAAACGATCGGTTAATTAGTGGGTGTGTATAAAAAGAAACCCAGCACCCCAGACCTTCACTTGAACTGCAACTTGAGCTTTGACAACATGTCAAAAATCCACCTTGCGACCAAAGCCTTGATTATCAAGAGGCTGAAGACCAGATCCACTGCAGAGGTGGCTGGCACCTTTAATGTGTCTCAGCGTCAAGTACAAAGAATTAAAAAAAGATTTGAAGAGACAGGAGATGTGTTTGTCAAGCCCAGGTCCAGCAGACCCCGCAAGACAACTGCTCAGGAGGAAGGTTTGTTGGTTAGAAAATCCAAAGCAAGCCCTTCTTCCACTGCAGCAGAGCTCCAACAGGCCTGGTCACCTCAAGTCCCTGTGTCAACTAGAACAGTTTGTAGGATTCTGTCTCAAAATGGCCTCCATGGTCGAATCAGTGCCCAGAAGCCAGCACTAAACAAAAGGCAAATAAAAAACCGTGTGGCATTTGCAAAGTCCCACAGCCTGCTAAACAGATGGACGCTGGAAAAGTGGAAGAAGGAGGATTTCTCTGATGAATCTTCAGTAGAATTACACCACAGCCGCAAATACTGCAGGAGACCTACTGAAGCCTGTATGGATCCAAAATAGACCCAGAAAACAGTTAAATTTGGTGGTGGAAAGATCATGGTATGGGGTTACATTCAGTATGGGGGTGTGTGAAACATTTGCAAGGTGGAAGGCAATATCAATAGCCTAAAATATCAAGAAGTATTAGCTACCTCTTATAGTCCAAATCATAAAAGGGGTCAAATTCTGCAGCAGGATGGTGCTCCATCTCATACATCCATCTCTACAACAAAGTTCCTCCAGGCAAAAAAGATCAAGTTCTGGCCAGCCCAGTCACCAGACATGAACATCATTGAGCATGTTTGGGGTAGGATGAAAGAGGAAGCTTGGAAGACAAAACCAAAGAATCTAGATGAACTCTGGGAGGCATGTAAGACTGCATTCTTTGCTATTCCTGATGACTTCATTAATAAATTGTATGAATCATTGTTGAACTGCATGGATGCAGTCCTTCAAGCTCATGGAAGTCACACAAAATATTAAATATGACTCTAATGGCACCACAACTTCATTCATCAATGTTATGCAACATATATTTGTATTTTAAGATAATTATTTGTTTAAATATCACATTACTTTCTGTGGGCGACAAAACTTTTGTCTTGTCAAAATCTGACCATTCTGTGTTCATTAAATGATCAATATTTCAGCATTGATGCCAATTTATTTTCTTAAACTAAACCAAATTTGGGAGGGTTTTAGCTTTCAAAAGATATAGGAAAGATGTGTATCTTCACTTTCAAAAGAGTAATTTATAAAACCAATGGATGAATTTAACGTCAGGTTATAAGCTTTGATTTACATAACATGGATAAGCGACATAACTTCTGTCAGGGAGTGTACTGTTAGATAGTATTACGGAAATTTACCACAGACTTCGGAATAGTGTAAGGGTGAGAAATGTAATGCAGCTAATTTTTTTACTACTTTTTTGGAGTGTTAGAGATCAGAGAAATGTAGCATAGAACACATAAAACTGTATGGCTGAGAAATTTAAGACTGCAAATTTTTTAATACTTTTTTTTAGTTTTATAGATCACAGGAAATGTTCCCAAGACCACACAATACTGTATGGGTGACAAATTTAACCCTGCAAAATTTGTAAATGCTTTTGTAGAGTGTTATATATAAAAAAAAAAAATCATCCAGAACACAGAATAGTGTATGTATGGGTAAGAAGTTTAACCCAGGAAATTTTTGTAACGATTTTTTGGAGGGTAATATAACACCAAAAAGTAACACAAATCACGTAATACTTGATGGATCAAAGTAAATTCCATTTTTAACCACCCCAAAAAAAGCTGAAGATATATATTAGCCAACAGACTGCACAGCCCTAATCCCTGACTACAGACTGGATCCTATCACTCTCCCTGCTCCTGCGATTCTCTCTCCCTCCCCAGACTAAATACAGCACCAATATCAACAACACAGGACTCCAATTCGTTATACTGTGCACACACAGGCATAGACACGCACACTCTACCTCCAATACGAAGCGTCACAAAGCTATGAAATGGCATCAGTGTGCAGAACCGGGCAGCGCCTCTTCTTTTAGAGCCCTGATGATGTCACACGGCCAACCAATCACATTAATGTCACAACCAACCAACTGTAAGGCTAAGTGCACACGTTGAGGAATTGCCGCGGTAATTTCCACGGCAATCCAGCACCTCCCTGCCGCGGGAAATACACAATTTTTTTGGTATGCGTATTCCTGCCAGAATAATAGCGTTTTGCAAGCATAATTAGCTTGCAGAATGCTAGCGTTTTCCAAGTGATCTGTAGCATCGCTTGGAAAACTGATTGACAGGTTGGTCACACGAGTCACACATAGTGTTTGACAAGTGTGACCAACTTTTTACTATTGATGCCGCCTATGCCGCATCAATAGTTAAAAGATGTAATGTAAAAATAATAAAAAAATAATAAATCATGATATTCTCACCTTCCGGCGGCCCCCGCAGCTTTCCCGCCTCTCAGTGACGCTCCCAGCCAATTGCGTTCCCAGTAATGCATAGCGACAATGACTCCAGATGACGTAGCATCACGCGTGACCGCTACGTCATCTGGGGTGATTCTCGCAATGCATCACTGGGAACGCGATTGGCCGGGAGCATCTCCGAGAGGCGGGAAAACTGAGGGGGGCCGCAGGAAGGTGAGAATATCATGATTTTTTATTTTAATTATTGTTTTCACAGGGATATGGTACCCAGGGCCTGGAGGAAAGTCTCCTCTCCTCCGGACCCTGGGTACCATCCGCACATGAACCGCTTGCTTTGCGCATGGTGGGCATAGCCACATGCGGAAAGTAAGCGGTTCAATGCAATCCTATGGCGACGGAATTACCGCGATTCCGCAAAAAGAATGAGCATGCTGCTTTTTTTTCCACGATGTGATTGCACCAGGAAAAAAGCGCAGCATGTGCACATCATTGCGGAATGCCATAGGATAGAATGAGTTGCGTTGGGTAAGCGCTTTTGCTGTGTTTTTCGCCGCGGCAAAAACGCTAATGTGTGCACTTAGCCTCATTCTACTGCATCACAGTGACGCGCAGGCAACCCCTGCATGCATATTGGCTGTGTAACAGGGCCAGAAATGTGGGGTGGATTCAGAGTTTTATATAAAGCATGGCCCATTGCTCGCTGAATAACGACTACATCCGAGCACCATGATACTAGAGTGATATCTCCGAGCACGTTGACTCATCCCTACAGAAGACAGATCTAAAAGGAAGAGAATAGAGAAATGTCTGTTAGCTTTGGCAGTAAGTAGGTCATTGGTAATTTTTTTAGTTATTGCAGTTTCAGTGGAATGGAGGGGGCTGAAGCCGAATTGAAGGTTGTCAAAGAGTTGGTTAGATGAGAGGTGAGGGAAGAATATAATGTGGACGAGCTTTTTGAGTTTAGAGGTGAATGGGATTATTGATATGAGTCGATAGCTGGATGTAGAGGTCGGGTCGAGTGATGGCTTCTTCAGGATAGGTGTAATTGTGGCATGTTTGAAAGCAGAAGGCAAGGTACAGAAGTTAGTGATAAGCTGAAGAGATGGGTTAGGGCTGGGATAAGCGTGGAGTTGAAGTTTAGGAGGAGGTGGGATGGGATGGGGTGCGATTGCGGTGAAGTGTGATTTGGAGAGGAGATGAATAATATCTTCTTCAGTGATGGTGGGAAGGAAGGTTAATGTGGGAAGGCAGTGGTCTGGTTTACACATGACTTTTCATGGTTGAGTAGTAAAGACTTGCCTGATATGGGCGATGTTGTTGTTGAAGTGTACAGCAAAGTCTTTGGCAGAGATGTGGAAGGTCGGAGGGGGCAGTGGTGGGCAGAGTAGGGAGTTAAAAGTGTTGAATAGCTGTTTGGGGTTGTGGGATATAGAGGATATGAGGGATGTGAAGACGGCCTGTGAGGGCCAACTTGAATGTGAAAATTGCTTGTTTAAATGTGGTGAAATCTTTCTGTGAATGTGTTTTTTCCAGTGCTGCCCTGTAACCCTGGACACTCGCCGCAGATTTTTAGTGAGGTTGGTATGGCAGGGCTGTCTACTGATTCATTGCACTGTGCCATGGATGAGAGAGGTGACTAAGTCAATAGCTGATGTGAGTGTAGCATTGTAGAAAACAGTGGCGCTGTATGTATTGTGGAGTGGAGATATGGAGGACAGTGGTAGAATAGAGTTAGAGAGTGTGTGAGTGTCAAGGTGTGTGAACTTTCTGCAGGGATGAGCTAGATGCTGGACTTGGAGGGCAGGTGAAGATAGGGAGGATAATGTAAGTAGATGGTGGTCAGAGAGGGGGAGAGGTGAGGCAGTGAGGTTAGATAGGAGGCAGAAGGCAGGTGAAAATAAGGTGTAATGCATGTCTGTCTGTGTGGGTGGCTGTAAAGGACCACTGATTGCAGCCAAGAGATGAGGCAAGTGACAGTAGTTTAGAAGCTGCTGACTGATGGGTGTCAGTGGAGATGTTGAATGGTGATGATGATGGTGGGAATGCCAGCAGAGACAAAGTGCAGAATTCAAGTGAAGAATTGGTCAATAAAGGTAGTGGCCGGGCCAAGGGCTCGGTATTTGATGGCCACTTGGAGGGACTGTAGATATTAACAGAATGCACTTCAAAATATGGGATAAGGAAGGGTGAGGGTGAATTGGGCTGAATTTGCAGGTGTTAGAAAGGAGAAGACCCACTCCTCCACCATGTCTGTTGCTAGGGTGAGGAGTATGGGTGTAGTGAAGTCCACCATAGCACATTACAGCAGGGAAGGCTGTGTTGGAGGGTGTGAACCATGTTTTGTTGAGGACAAGGAAGGATAGGTTGTGAGAGGTGAAAATGTCATTAATGAAAGTGGAACTTATTGGAGATGGAACGGGCGTTCCAAAGCACTTCAGAGAGGGGGACCGGCCGAGTGGGGGTCAGAGAAATGGGTTTTATATTTATTATGTTTCCAGTGAGTGAGCGGTGATAGGAGGGAGAAATATTGGAGGTATCAGCTGTGGATGTCCAGTATTAAGAGATATGTTACCAGGCTTTTAGGAGAAGCAAGGAGAGAGTAAAGAACTGGAAGAAGGAGAGTGAACAGCTTGTATTTCATTTCTGTATGAGAGATGTGAGATTGAGGAGCAGATCAGCAGATGAGGTCTGGTAGGAAGGTAAAAAGGAGGTGAGATAAATATTTGTTTGGAGAGTAAGGGGATTTGGGGACAGTGTAATGCTTAAGGCCTTGGCTCTGTATGATCAATCACTTTATAAAAGTGTTTGACCTTTTTGTTTTCCAATAATTTCTGCAGTTTTAAGTCTTAAAAGTGAGACAGACAGCACAAAGTGCCATAAAATAGCCAAAAGTAATCTGTGCATACAGATTTGCCCTTCGCATCTGCTGTTTTACAGATGTCCCTGTGTCATACAGAAAGTAATAGGGTGAACGGAACATGCATTGGTTGCTACTTAATTTCAGTATCCATAAATTAACCACAAAACATAAAAACAACAGACACACATGAACATTTGTCATAATGCAGCATAAGTGGTAATCCAATAAAGCACTCCAATAGAATAATTCAATTTAATGTATCCTACACCTGCTTAATTGAATTTATTAGTGCACATATTTTATTTAATGGACGTAAATTAAACTCAAAGTAATAACATTGCAACTTAGTTTTTCCAAGCCATTCAGTTTCTGGCTTTATTTAACTAAAACTGTCAATGATATATTGCAAAAGCAAATATTATTGTTTGAAGTATTTGAGTTCAGATTTTATGAAAGCTTCTAGATAACATCTGAAAGAAATACAGCTATGTGGCAAAAAAGAGGCAGCTTCTACTTTTGGGAATTATTCAACTATTATAAAATGTGCAAACTTTCTACTGTTAGCAATAAACCAATAAAACAAAAACTATTTACAGTTGTGCTCAAAAGTTTACATAACCCAGCAGAATTTTTGCTTTCTTGGCCTTTTTTCAGAGAATATGAATGATAACACCAAAACTTTTTTTCCACTCATGGTTATTGGTTGGATGAAGCCATTTATTGTCAAACTACTGTGTTTTCTCTTTTTAAATCATAATGACAACCCAAAACATCCAAATGACCCTGATCAATAGTTCACATACCCCATTTCTTAATACCGTGTTTTGCCCCCTCTAACATCAGTGACAGCTTGAAGTCTTTTGTGGTAGTTGTGGATGAGGTTGTTTATTTTCTTAGATGGTAAAGCTGCCCACTCTTCTTGGCAAAAAGCCTCCAGTTCCTGTACATTCCTGGGCTGTCTAACATAAACTGCGTGCTTGAGATCTCCCCAGAGTGGATCAATGATATTGCGGTCTGGAGACTGAGATGGCCACTCCAGAACCTTCACTTTGTTCTGCTGTAGCCAATGACAGGTCGACTTGGCCTTATGTTTTGTATGGTTGTCATGTTGGAATGCCCAAGTAAGTCCCATGCACAGCTTCCGGGCTGATGATTACAAATATGCCTCCAGTATTTGCTGATAACGTGCTGCATTAATTTTTCCTTCAACTTTGACCAAGATTCTTGTGCCTTTCTAGCTCACACATCCCAAAACATCAGTAGGAATGGTGTTCCTTTCATCCTAGGCTTTTTTGACCTCTCTCCAAATGTAACGTTAATGGTTGTGGCCATAAAGTTCAATTTTGGTCTCATCACTCCAAATTACCATGTTTCAGAAGTTTTGAGGCTTGTCTCTGTGCTGTTTTGCATATTGCAGGCAAGATACTTAGTGGCATTTACGCAGTAATGACTTTCTTCTGGCAACTCGACCATGCAGCCCATCTTTTTTCAAGTGCCTCCTTATTGGGCATCTTGAAAAAGCCACACTGCTAGTTTTCAAAGAGTCCAGTATTTCTTGGAAAAAGGAGAGAAAAAAGGTGAGTATGTTACCTTTCATAGCCATTCAAACCCAACTTCTGTGCATGTTATCAGGCCAAAATCACCAGGGTATGTGACCCTTTGGATGTTTAGGGCTGTCATTATGATTTAAAAAGAGAAACCACAGTAGTTTGACAATAAATGGCTTCACCCAACCACTAACCATGAGTGGTGGAAAAGTTTTGGTGTTATCATTCCTATAATGGTATTCTCTGAAAAAAGGCCAAGAAAGCAAAAATTCTGCTGGGGTATGTAAACTTTTGAGCACAACTGTACATAGGTCAACCCAACTTATGTAAGAAGAGGTTTCTCAAAATTCACCACAATATGGGACTTTTAATGACGACTGAAGTCTCATAATTATTTAGCACTTAGTAGATCACCCTCTGGTTGTTGTGACCTGCTGCATGAGGCATAGCCAGACACCAGCTTTTTGCAGTTTTCCTTAGGAATCTTAGCCCAATCCTCATAAGCAATATTTTGGTCTTGTTAATAAGTCTTTTATAATGCTCAGGAGGAATTTTGGCCACTCATCTTTGCAGAATTGTTGTAATTCAGCCACTTTGCAGGGTTTCCAAGCATGAACCGCCTTTTTAAGGTCAGGCCACAACATCTCAATCAGATTAAGGTCAGGATTTTGACTAGGCCACTTAAAAGTCTTAATTTTGTTTTCCTTAAGACAATCAGAGGTGGATTTGCTGGTGTGTTTTGGATCATTGTCCTGCTGCATAAAATAAGTGTGTTTCAACTTGAGGTCACAAACGGGTGGCCAGACATTCTCCTTCAGGATTTTTTAGTAGACAGCAGAATTTATGGTTCCATTTACCACAAGTCTTTCAGGTCCTAAGGTATTAAAACAGCCCCAGACCATCACACTACCACCACCATATTTTATTCTTGGTATGATGCTCTTTTTTTGAAATGCTGTGTTACTTCGATGCCAGATGTAATCGGACATACACCTTTCAAAAAGTTAAATTTTTGTCTTCTCAGTCCATACAGTATTCTCCCAAAGGTCTTGGGGATCATCAAGATGTTTTCTGTCATGCAGGCCATTTTTGCCCAGTCTCATCCTTATGGTGGACTAATATAGGTAACTTGGAACACTGCAACAGTATGTTTGACCGGTATGTATGCATTTTTATTTAGTCCGGGACCGAGCGCTGTGAATCTGATGACGCGGTGCTGGAAATGAGATACCGGAAGTGAAGTGCTGCATGTCAAAGACCGGAAGTGCCGAAGATATGCGTTCCACACTACTGGAACTACGTGTTTGCATTCCAGGGTAGCAAGGGCATGCGTACCACATACATGAAGAAGGTGGTAATTCATATATACTGTATTGTGAGTCCGTGATGTGACAGGGAATGGAAATCATGAAGAAGAAATCCAGGAGGGTAATATATTCAATATAGGCGGCTCTGTGAAAGAGAGAAATAGTTAGTAACATTGGCAATAAAGAATAACGTACCAGTACAGCAGATTTAAAAGAAAATCATATAAGAGGCCTTATAAATGACAGAATGGCAAAATAATCCTGACAGTTGATAACATGATAAAATGACATAAGAGACAATCATATCAAATGGTGAATCCCAATTACTTTAAGAACAATTGCAAGTCATGGTTCCTATTAAGGCCCTTCAGGGCCAGAGTGTTAAGTTCATGGATCCAGAAGGATTCCCTGTGTTTAAGAATGAGAACGCGGTCATCCCCTCTATGGGGGGGTGGAATGTGTTCAATGATTTGAAATTTAAGCTGTGCAACTGTATGGCCTCTACTGACAAAATGTTGTGGAATGGGTAATAAAAGATTACTACACCATGTTCCAAATTATAATGCAAATTGGTTTTAAGTGTCATGGTTTTTTTTCCTTATTTGTAAATGAAACCCATTGATGGTATTGTCTCAGGGTTCTTTGGATCACTGAAATCAATCTCAGATACCTGTGACAATTAGTTTGCCATGTGAGCCCAATAAAAGGAAAACTGGATGTTCCACACTATTAAGCAGGCAAGAGTTTTCAAGTAACATGGAAAAGAAAAAGGATCTCTCTGCTGCTGAAAAGCATCAAATAGTGCAATACCTTGGTCAAGGGATGAAAACATTAGATATTTCCCAAAAACTTAAGCGTGATCATCGTACTGTTAAGAGATTTGTGGCTGATTCTGGGCACAGACGTGTTCGTGCTGATAAAGGCAGAATGTGGAAGGTTTCTGCCAAGCAAGTTCATCGGATTAAGAGAGCAGCTGCTAAAAAGCCATTACAAACCAGCAAACAGATATTTGAAGATGCTGGTGCCTCTGGAGTCCCCCAAATCTCAAGGTGTAGGATGCTTCAAAGGCTTGCTGTGGTGCATAAACCTACTATTTGGCTACCCCTAAACAGTGCTCAAAAGAAGAAACGGTTGCAGTGGGCCCAGACATACATGAAGACTAATTGTCAAACAGTGTTGTTTACTGATGAGTGTCGAGCAACCCTGGATGGTCCAGATGGATGGAGAAGTGGATGTTTGGTGGATGGCCACCATGTCCCAACAAGGCTGCGACGTCAGCAAGGAGGTGTAGGAGTCATGTTTTGGGCCGGAATCATGGGGAAACAGCTGGAAGGGCCCTTTAAGGTTCCTGAAGGTGTGAAAATGACCTCTGCAAAGTATATAGAGTTTCTGACTGACAACTTTCTTCCATGGTATAAAAAGCAGAAACGTGCCTTCAGGAGCAAAATTATCTTCATGCATGACAATGCACCATCTCATGTTGCAAAGAATACCTCTGAGTCATTGGCTGCTATGGGCATAAAAGGAGATAAATTCATAGAATCATAGAATGGTAGAGTTGGAAGGGACCTCCTGGGCCTTCTGGTCCAACCCCCTGCTCAAAGCAGGATTCTCTAAATCATCCCAGACAGATGTCTATCCAGCCTCTCTTTGAAGACTTCCATTGAAGGAGAACTCACCACCTCTTGTGGCAGCCTGTTCCACTCATTGATCACCCTAACTGTCAAAAAGTTTTTTCTAATATCTAATCTGTGTCTCCTCCCATTCAGTTTCATCCCATTGCTTCTAGTCTTTCCTTGTGCAAATGAGAATAAAGATGATCCTTCTACAATTTGACAGCCCTTGAGATATTTGTAGACAGCTATTAAGTCTCCTCTCAGTCTTCTTTTTTGCAAGCTAAACATTCCCAAATCCTGCAACCGTTCCTCATAGGACATGGTTTGCAGACCGGTCACCATTCTGGTGGCTCTTCTCTGAACTTGCTCCAGTTTGTTGATGTCTTTTTTAAAATGTGGTGCCCAAAACTGGACACAGTATTCCAGATGAGGTCTGACCAAAGAGGAGTAGAGGGCAATAATGACCTCACGTGATCTAGACTGTATGCTTCTGTTGATACATCCTAGAATTGCATTTGCCTTTTTTGCTGCTGCATCACACTGTTGACTCATGTTAAGTCTGTGATCAATTAGTATACCCAAGTCTTTTTCACATGTGCTGTTACTTAGCCCTATTCCTCCCATTTTGTATATGATTTTTTCATTTTTATTGCCCAGATGTAGTACTTTGCATTTTTCCCTGTTAAAATCCATTCTGTTAGTTGCTGCCCACTGCTCCAGTTTATGTATATCTTTTTGAATCCTCTCTCTCTCTTCTCTAGTATTAGCTACCCCTCCTAGCTTTGTGTCATCAGCAAATTTGATCAGTTTACCCTCAATTCCTTCATCTAAATCATTGATAAAGATGTTGAACAATACAGGGCCCAAAACAGAGCCTTGTGGTACCCCACTTGAGACATTCTTCCAACTGGATGTGCAGCCATTTACAACCACTCTTTGGGTCCGATCACTAAGCCAGTTATGAATCCACCTAACAGTTGCCTTGTCCATTCCATACTTAGTCATTTTTTCAATAAGGATTGTGTGAGATACTTTGTCAAATGCTTTGCTGAAGTCAAGATATACTATATCTACAGCATTTCCCTGATCCACCCAGTCAGTGATTCTGTCATAGAAGGAAATTAAGTTAGTCTGACATGACTTATTAGTTACAAACCCATGCTGACTCTGTTTAATCACTTCATTCTTATCCAGGTACTTGCATACATGTTCTTTAATAATTTGTTCAAAGATCTTTCCTGGTATAGAAGTCAGACTCACCGGCCTGTAGTTCCCTGGTCCACCTTCTTCCCCTTTTTGAAGATAGGAACAACATTTGCTCTTCTCCAGTCTTCTGGGACTTCTCCTGTTCTCCAAGAATTTTCAAAGATTATGGACAGTGGTTCAAGAATTTCTTCTGCTATCTCCTTCAGTACCCTGGGGTGTAATTCATCTGGACCTGGAGACTTGAATTCATTTATGTTAGCTAAGTGTTTCCTCACTGTCTTTCTGTTTATAGATATCCTGGATTCTTCTATTCCTTTAATAGGACAGTGAAGATCAGTTGATGTTACATTTCCTTTCTGAGAGAAAACAGATGCAAAATAGGAATTTAAAAGTTCAGCCTTCTCAACATCCTGACTTACCATTTCATCATTTTCATCCTGTAAAAATCCTATAGCATCTTTGACTTTTCTTTTACTTTTGACGTATCCCCAAAATCCTTTTTTGTTGCTTTTGACGTCACTTGCAAGCCTTAATTCATTGTCAGCTTTAGATAATCTGATTTGTGCCCTGCAGGTTCTGCAGACGGCATTATATTCTTCTTTAGATATGCCTCCCTCTTTCCATTTGATAAACATTTCTTTCTTCCTTTTTAGCATGTGTTTAAGTTCTATGTTCATCCATCCTGGTTTCCTTAAATGCTTCCCATTCTTCCCTCTTTTCGGAATTGTTAACGATTGTGCTTTGAGAATCTCATTTTTCAAGATTTTCCATCCTTCCTGGACATTTTTGTCCTTAAGGATATCCAGCCATTGGATCCCTCCAATTCTCTTTCTGAGTTCCTTAAAATCTGCCTTTCTGAAATCTAACCTTGACGTCTGAGTCTTCACAGGTCTTCCTCCTCTTGTTATCCAAAATTCTAAAATAGCATGGTCACTACCTCCTAGAGTCCCAGCCACTCTTACCTCCTCCACCATTTCCTCCCTGTTTATGAGGATTAGATCCAAGGTAGCAGATCCCCTTGTTTTCTCCATTACCTTTTGGAAGATAAAGTTGTCAGCAAGAGAGGATAAGAATTTCCTGGACCTGTTAGTTTTGCCTGAGAGAGATTCCCAACAAATGTCTGGATAGTTGAAATCTCCCATGACCACTATGTCATATTTTTTGGAGAACTTGGCCATTTGATGCATAAAGAGTTCATCCATATCTTCAGCTTGCACAGGCGGCCTGTAGTAAATGCCTACAATGGTGTCCTTTCCATTGTTCTGTCCTTGTATTCTTACCCAAACAGTTTCCACAGAACTTCCAGTCTCTGAAGCGTCAATCTCTGTGCAGATATACGCTTTTCTAACATACAATGCAACACCTCCTCCTCGTTTATCAAGTCTGTTTCTTGCAAATAAGTTGTATCCTTCTAGCCTTGTATTCCAATCATGTGTATCGTCCCACCAAGTCTCAGTGATTCCAATGACATCATATTTCTTCTCCTGCGTTAGTAGCTCCAGTTCTCCTTGTTTGTTGCCCATGCTTTGTGCATTCGTATAGAAACACTTTAGTTTGTGATTGGTTTCTCTTCCTTCAATATTTTTATTATGTAAATTTTTTTGTCTTTGTTCTCCCCCTTCACTTCTAATAGCAGAAATCTCAATAGTATTTGTCAAGTGTATGGCTTTTGCTGGCGTTTTGCTTCCCTTCCCACATTGTTCTAGTTTAAAGCTCTCCTGATGAGTGTAGCAAGGCGACTTCCAAATACATGTTTTCCAGTCTTCGTAAGGTGCACCCCATCTCTAGCAAGTAGTCCATCGTATAGGTAATTCACTCCGTGATCCAGAAATCCAAATCCTTGCTGACGGCACCATCGACGTAGCCAGTTGTTCACCTGCAGAATCTTATTCCACCTCCTTGCTCCATGGCCATCCACTGGGAGGATGGAAGAGAAGACCACCTGTGCTCCCAGTTCTTTCACTTTCTTACCTAAGTTTTCAAAGTCACTGCAGATGGTTTCCAGGTCGTTTCTAGCGGTGTCATTTGTCCCCACATGTATTAGCAGGAATGGGTAGTCATCTTTAGGTCTGAAGAGTCCTGATATCCTGTCAGACACATCTTTAATTTTTGCACCTGGAAGACAGCACATTTCTCTTGAGGTTATATCCGGTCTGCAGATAGCAGGCTCTGTTCCTCTCAACAGGGAATCGCCCATGACAACAACTCTCCGTTTCTTCTTCACAACAGTTTTCTTTCTCCATTCAGGAGGACTCTGAGGGCGTAGAAGGTTGTTTGTGGGCAAAGTCTTATCCTGATGTATTTCTTCATCGTTCTCCTGTGTAAGAGCCTGGTATTGATTCCTTAGCAGAATTGGTGCTGACTGCCTCCTGATCCTCCTGCTTCTCTGGGTCACATGCTTCCATTCCTCTGTTTCTTCAGTTGCACTTCGAATTTCTTCTCTTTCTGTACCATGAAGAGATAATTCTGCTCTGTCTAAGAACTCTTCACCTTCCTTAATGGTCTTCAATGTAGATAACCTCTTCCAGATTTTGCAACTTTTCCTCCAACAGGGACACAAGCTTGCATTTCTGGCATGTGAAGTTTGGCTTTTCCACTGGTAAGTCTATGAACATGTAGCAAGAAATGCAGCTGTGTGGCCACCATCTTCCCCTGACCTCAACCCTATAGAGAACCTTTGGAGTATTATCAAGCAAAAGATCTATGAGGGTGGGAGGCAGTTCACATCAAAACAGCAGCTCTGGGAGGCTATTCTGACTTCATGCAAAGAAATACAAGCAGAAACTGTCCAAAAACTCACAAGTTCAATGGATGCAAGAATTGTGGAGGTGATATCAAAGACGGGTTCCTATGTTAACATGTAACTTGGCCTGTTAGGATGTTTTGGAGTTAAATAGCTTTTTTGTTCAGTGAATGTGACCTCCTAATGCTGCAAATTCCACAAATGAGCATTTTCAGTTCTTTAAAACATATCAAATGTTTAGAAATTCTACTGTGCCTAATAATTTGGAACAATGTATTTTGAGTTTTTATTCATTTTGGAGATTATAATGTTATCATTGGGAGGTTTCTTCAATAAAATTCAATGTATACTCTAACGGGTGATGACTTTTATTAGACTGACTGTCATTTGCACCGACCACTTAGGAAAATCAGAGAAAAATATCATTTGCATAATAATTTGGAACATGGTGTACATTTGATTGTCGACTTGGATTTGGAAATTCCATCTTTAATGGGCTGTGTCGTTTCATCCACATATAAAAGGCCACATGGGCATTTTATCAAATAAACTACATATGATAAGTCACATGTGAAGAAATTGCTGATAGTATATCTTTTACCGGTATATGGGTGTTAAATAGTATCTCCCTTTTGAACGTTGTTGCATTGATTACAGTTTAGACAGGGGAACGCTCTCATCTGAGGATTACGTATAAACCTTTGAATAGAGAGTGGAATTGAGGGGCCTATGTCCGCCCAAACTAGTGTGTCTCATAAATTACGTGCTTTCTGAAAGCAAGGGAGAAAAGGTACCATAAAAGACTCAATATTGGGGTGGGTTGTTGTTAGAATGTGCCAATGTTTGCGTATGGTTCTATGAATAATATAGGCCGATGGATAGTAACCGTGCACAAACCGAATGCGGATAGCTGTTTTTTTTACTGGAAACAGTAGTGGATGTATCTGTTTTATTTAGGAGATGCGAGGGGCAGCCCCTTTTAATGAATTTGGACCTCATTTCCTCCATTCTTACATTCTTAATTGATGTAGTGATGGTTTGGAAACAATTATATCGACTCTTTATAATTGTGACTTTAGAATAGAGTTTTTCATCTTTGTTGCATGAAAGCTGTGGTAGTGTAGCAGATCATTACGGTCTGTCAGTTTGGAATATAGATCTGTTGTTAGTAGGCCTGAAGTTTCCTTAATGACTAATGTGTCCAAGAAACTGACCTGGTGTAGGTCATATGTCATTGTGAAGTCTAGCCCCGGCCAAGATGTTTTGAAGAACTGAAAAGTTTTCAAGAGAAGACAAGGGCCCTTTCCAAATGCAAAAAATATCATCAATGTACCTCTCCCACATGAGAGCATTTGTGCGGAAGAGGTCATTGGTATAGATGAGACTTTCCTCATATTCGGCCATATAGCAGTTCGCGTAAGGGGGTGTGCCTCTTGTTTGTAAATAGTAGGAGTCCCCAAAAAGAAATAATTCTCAATGAGGACTAAAGTGAGAAGGTCACAGCAGAGGTCAACCTGATCTGGGTCCATGTTTGAGGAAAATAGAAGGTGGCGTACTGATTGTATGCCCTGTTCATGAGGAATAGAGGTATAAAGGTCCTTTACTTCAAAGGACACAAGGTAAGAGTCTCCAGGTATGGGGCCTAGGGTCCTAATGATGAGAAAGGCTCCAGTATCCAGGAGGAAAGAGGTAGTTTGTTTGATAAGAGGTGTTAAAATCTTTTCAAGGTATGTGTTAGGGATCGAGTTCCCACTGCTGCACAAGGGGAATCTCGCGCCATCCCCGCTGCAGTCCCCCATCCGTCTCTGGCTGCAGTGGAGCCTGCTCAGCAGAGATGTCGGTCCCAGCATCTCGCCCAGTCTAATACTGTGCAGAGGATGACTGTTGCCTCCCCAGGTCCTGCCATTGTAACCAGTGCAGGTCAGCGGCAAGCAGACGTAGTTGGGACTAAGTCCTTTGTGTTCCCTTCTGAGCATGCTCAGGGTAAGATCTCTCATAGGAGATCAGGGTCACATGGTCGGGTACTGCAGCGACTCCCATTGGTCCTCCAGGAAGGTCCTGAGGCTGCTTTAGTTCTGGAGCAGCTTTCCCATTGGTCCTTTTCTGGAAGGTCCTGTAGCTGCTACTATAAAAGGTGTGCATGACCGCACGGCGGCATGCTAGTATCAAATCTGTTACGTGCTTGCGCCAGTGTGGTCATGTATGCATGTGGTTAGGTCTGGCTGAAATAAGCCCCTAGAATACCGGCACCTCCGGTGAGGAGTTTTGTATGCACGTGTTCAGGGCT
This sequence comes from Oophaga sylvatica, assembly GCA_033576555.1. Lineage (NCBI taxonomy): Eukaryota > Metazoa > Chordata > Amphibia > Anura > Dendrobatidae > Oophaga > Oophaga sylvatica. The sequence goes on along the minus strand of JARQOD010000002.1, from coordinate 221,294,243 downwards.
CGGCTGAAAACGCCATTAGAATACCGGCTACTCCGGTGAGGAGATTATTGCTTGTGTTCTGATTGCATGACCACAGACTGAAATCCGCTTAGCAGTCATCTGTGTTCCCTGTGAGTCTAACAGGACACAGTCTTTGTCACAGCAGCTCTGTGAATTAAGAGAGTCCACTTATATCGCCATATAGTGCTACGGCGTTTACAGCTGCAACTCTGCGGGATAACAGAGTTCGCTCATACTGCCTATTTGCGCCATCCTACTAGCAGCAGGCTCTGCCTTCACGGTGGACCTCGGGCTGCGAACGCACCTCTCCTTAATATCTATTAGGTGCGTTCCGCAGGCCCCTAACAGTATGTGCAGATGGGTGGTAATATAGACTCAGGAGACTCTGCCTTGTGTCCTTTGATGTAAAGGACCTTTATACCTCTATTCCTCATGAAACGGGCATACAATCAGTACGCTGCCTTCAATTCTCCTCAAACATGGACCCAGATAAGGTCGACCTCTGCTGTGACCTTCTCACTTTAGTCCTCACGAAGAATTATTTTCTTTTTGGGGACTCCTAGTATTTATAAACGAGAGGCATAGCCATGGGTTCGAACATCGCACTCCCTTACGCGAATATGGCCGAATATGAGGAAAGCCTCATCTACACCAATGACCTCTTCCGCACAAATTCTCTCGTGTGGAAGAGGTACATTGATGATATTTTTTGCATTTTGAAATCTTGGCTTCTCTTGAAAACTTTGTTCAGTTCCTCAAAATATCTTAGCCGGGCTAGACTTCACAATGATATATGACCTACACCAAGTCAGTTTCTTGGACACATTAGTCATTAAGGAATCCTAAGGCCTACTAACAACAGATCTATATTCCAAACCGACAGACCGTAATGGTCTGCTACACTAAAACAGCTTTCATCCAACAAAGATGAAAAACTCTATTCCAAAGTCACAATAACAAAAAGTCGATAGAATTGTCTTCAAACCATGATTACATCAATTAAAAATGGAGGAAGTGAGGTCTAAATTCCTTGAAAGGGGCTACCCCTCGCATCTCCTAAATAAAACAGATAAATCCACTACTGTTTCCAGTAACAAAACAGCTAACAGCATTCCGTTTGTGCACGGTTACCATCCATCGGCCTATATTATTCATAGAACCATACGCAAACATTGGCACATTCTAACAACTGCCCACCCCAATATTGAGTCTTTTAAGGTACCTTTTCTCCCTTACTTTAAGAGAGCACATAATTTATGAGACACACTAGTTCAGGCGGACATAGACCCCTCAACTCCACTCTCTACTCAACGGTTTATACGTAATCCTAGGATGGGAACATTCCCCTGTCTAAACTGTAATCAATGCAACAATTTTCAAAAGGGAGATACTATTTACCACCCATATACCGGTAAAAGATATACTATCAGCAATTTCTTCACATGTGACTCATCGTATGTAGTTTGTTTGATAAAATGCCCATGAGGACTTTTATATGTGGGTGAAACCACACAGCCCATTAAAGACAGAATTTCCAAGCACAAGTCGACAATCAGATGTATTAATCTTCTATTACCCATTCCACAACAGTTTGTCAGTAGAGGCCATACAGTTGCACAGCTTAAATTTCAAATCATTGAACACATTCCACCCCCCATAGAGGGGGTGACCACGTTCACATTCTTAAACGCAGGGAATCCTTCTGGATCCATGAACTTAACACTCTGGCCCCGAAGGACCTTAATAGGGACTATGACTTGCAATCGTTCTTAAAGTAATTGGGATTCACCATTTGATATGATTGTCTCTTATGTCATTTTATCATGTTATCAACTGTCAGGATTATTTTGCTATTCTGTCATTTATAAGGCCTCTTATATGATTTTCTTTTAAATCTGCCGTACCGGTATGTTATTCTTTTTTGCCAATGTTACTACTTCTCTCTTTCACAGAGCCGCCTATATTGAATATATTATCCTCCTGGATTTCTTCTTCATGATTTCCATTCCCTGTCACATCACGGACTCACAATACAGTATATAGGAATTACCACCTTCTTCCTGTATGTGGTACGCATGCCCTTGCTACCCTGGAACGCACACACGTAGTTCCAGTAGTGTGGAACACATATCTCCGGCACTTCCGGTGTTTGACATGCAGCACTTCACTTCCGGTATCTCATTTCCGGCACCTTCTCATCAGATTCACAGCACGCGGTCCCGGACTATTTAAAAATGCATACAAACCGGTGAAACACGTGCACGACTAGCGGTGAACACCACGTCTTTGTCACAAGACACCACATACCGACCTTGGTAAGTCCCTATTACATGTTAGCGCTACACTCACCCGGTTCCTTTGTCATTGAATTTTAGCCTTAACTTCAACATCCTGTATTTCACAGGTATGCCAGACATTCATGACTGGCAATTTTCTTCACCTGCTTTAATAAAGTGATACCGGTATGTTTAGCCAATTTTTCAATTTCCACACTTAATACATCAGTATTGGGCAGTTACTTTTTGCTCATTATATACTCTCTCTCTTATAGAGTACTACCATTCTCATTGTGATATTCACATAATAATATCTAATACCTATACGTAGGTTTACTTTGTGTTCACCCCCGTCTTATTTACACAAATATATTGATGCACCTCTCGTTACTCCTTTGATCCTAACTGTATTTAATGCCTTTACATAATTTTGTGATACCGCGTTAATGTTTATAATGTAAGATGCCTTGTTCTGTTTAGAATTACTCATTTCAGCTGACACTGTTATGTTTTGGTAGCTGAGGAGAGCAGGCAAAAACGGCAATACACCAGAGAGGTTGGAATCTATTGGATTGCAGTACCCTGACTAACCACCACAACTAAAGGCAGCCGTGGAGCGTTCCTACGTTGGTCCTAGACGCCTCTTCACAGCCTGAGAGATTAACTACACCTAAAGATAGAAAGAGGAAAGCTATCTGCCCCAGAGCAGATCCCCAAAGAACATAGGAAGCCCCCAAACATGTAATGGCGGTTAGACAAGAGGAAATACAGACACAGACAGAAAATAGTATGAGCAAACGCTGGGGCCCAATCTGCCTAGACAGAAAAGGATAGAAAGGATACTCACTGCAATCCAAAAAAAAACTAAAAAATGCCAACGCTACTGATTGCAAAAACACCTGAGATAACACGACCTCTACCATCTAAATCAGTTCTCTGTTGTAACAAAACTAAGCCGCAGCCACTGAAAAAACTGGAAAAGGCAAATGAACAAATAACAGTGGCTCCAGCGGAACTGAGAGGAGCCCAAGCCCCCTGGGGGGGACCTGGCTAACCTCACAGAAATGCAGAGAAATATGCAAATAGTAAGCACAAAAACAAAAACAGAAAATATCTTATCTGAAAGCAGAAGAAGAGGCAAGACTCAGCAAGCTTCCAAGTGAACCAGGAACCACAGTTGAGACAAGAACAATTGATCACCGGCAACCATGATGGGAGGGAACCTCCCTTATATCAAGCCAGTCTGTGACTCCTGATTGCCAATCCTCATTGAATGGTTCAGTACAGTTTGTACCCACCAGAGGGAGCTTCTGCTCAGAATTCATTTCCAAAACATTCACAACAAGACACATTATGTTACTACTGTATATAATTTGTTTATTTTTTTGTTTGTAGTACATTGATGAAGGTCTTGATGACCGAAATGTTTGTGACTACTGTATGTACTCTCATTTTGGATCACATTAAATTCTTCACCACAACTGTTGTAGTGTGCCGAGTTACCTATATTAGTTTACATGGTTTGGGAACCTACTCGTGCACCTCACCTATCAGTAGTGCTGCTGATGTTTATGTTCCTATGTTCCTCACATACTTATGGTGGAGTCACGAACACTGACCTTAACTCAGGCAAGTGAGGACTGCAATTCTTTGGATGTTATTGTGGGGTCTTTTGTGACCTCTTGGATGAGTCGTCGATGGGGTAATTTTGGTTTGCCAGCCACTCCTCAGAAGGTTTACCACTGTTCCATGTTTTCGACATTTGTTGATAATGTCTCTCACTGTGATTCACTGGAGTCCCAAAGTGTTAGAAATGGCTTTAGAACCTTTTAGAAACTGATAGATCACATTTATTTTGTTTCTCATTTATCCCAGAATTTCTTTTAATCACTGCATGATTTCTAGCTTTTGAGGAACTTTTGATCTACTTCACTTTGTCAGGCATGTCTTATTTCAGTGATTTCTTAATTGGGAACAGGTGTGGCAGTAATCATGCTTGGGTGTGACTAGGGAATTTGAACTCAGCTTCCAAAAGATATGTTAAACCACAGTTAATTTATGTTTTAAGGGGGGGGCAATCACTTTTTCACACATGGCACTGTAGGTTTGGATTTCTTTTTCCCTTATTAATAAATACCTTCAGTTTAAAACTGCATTTTGTGTTTACTTGTGTTATCTTTGTCAAATATTTCAATTTGTTTGGTGATCGGAAACATTTAAGTTTTACAAACATGAAAAACAACAGGAACTCAGGAAGGGGCAAAGACTATTTCACAAAACTGTATGTACTGTACATGATTGGGGGGGTGCCCATGTGGAGAGGGCTCAGGAGATAAGCTCCCTTAAAACACTGCCGATGACAGCTATATTAGATAGGCAATATCTAACATCAGTGGCCAAAGCTGAGCTCTAATCATTGCTTTTATTCATTTAAACACTGATGTCAATCACTGACAGTGGTTGTATAAATGGCGCTGTTGCCAGTACTCACTTGCATTGCTCCATAAATCCAACAGCAATGCAATCACGGGGCATCGGAGGATTACCATGGAAGCTAAGAGCCTGCTGAACACTCCTATCACTGCCTTCTTGATACTCCTGTGCTGCAAGCTGAGCATCATAGGAGGCCAAGATTTGCAGTATAAGGCCACGTTCACATGTTAAGTATTTTAGCACAGTATTTATAAACCAAAACCAGGAGGGGGTGATAAATACAGAAGTGGTGACGTGTTTCTATTATACTTTTTCTCTGATTGTTCCACTCCTGGTTTTGGCTTACAAATACTGAGGTAAAATACTGAACATGTGAACATGGCCTATGCAATCCAACGATCACAGGTTCATGTATCCTAATAAGAATACAAAAAAGTAAAAACAATGAAAAAAAGTTTAAAAATATAGAAAAAAGTTTTAAAAAATATACAAATTTGAACATATTTGGTATCACAGCATTTGTAAATGTCTGGTGTATTAAAATATAAAATGAATTAACCCGTATGTTAAATGCCACGAAGAGAAAAAAAACAACAACTTCAAAACTGTGTTTTTTCAGTCACCACACCCTAATACAATGCAATAAAAAGCAATCAAACATCATATATACCAAAAATTGGTATCAATAAAACACATAGCTAAGATTGCAAAAAAAATGGTATTGCTGTAATTACACTGACCTGGAGAATCATGTTTCCAGGTCATTTTAAAGCACGATGAATGCCATAGTAAAACAATTACAGAATTGTGGGGGGGGGGGGGCGAGAAGGGGCGTAAATTCACAGCAGTTGGATTTTTTTTCCCCATGCTTTAGCATATTGTATTGTAAAACAGTGTCATTTCAAGCTACAACTTGCCCTGCAAAAAACAAAAGCTTTATATGACCCTATCGACAGTAAAATGAAAAAATATGGTTCTCAGAAGAAGTTGAGGAAGCAATGAAAGTGCAGAAATTAGATATCTCCAGATGTTAAACTACTTTACGACCTTTGACGCACAGTTAAGTCAAAGGTCATATCCCTGCCTTTGATGCGGGCTTGCAGACTGAGCAAGCAACTTTCCATGCAGATGATGGCTGATTCAATCAGTGCCATCATGTGCCTTTAATAGCAGAAGATGGAGCAGAGCTCTGCCTGCAACTGTTAACTTGTTAAATGCCACTGTCTACCTCTGACAGTAGCATTTAACACACACTAGCAGGGCGACACGTCATTCCACCCATCGGCACGCCGGCATGGGTTGCCATAACAGCGGGTGGGTCTCCTGATGACCAGTGTGCCTGTCATTATGATCATCCTGTGAAAGGCAGCATTTAGGAAATTGTGATCGTTCATAGGAGATCGTGAATTTCGCAGATGCACTTCGATATGTAGCACAAGCGATCAGACAATCGCAGTTTTAATTCCCTAAAATGAATTAACCTAATGCCGTAAAAAAGAAAAAAAAATCAAACCGCAAGAATTACTTTTTTAAGCCACTACAACTTTACAGTATAATAAAATGCAATAACAGGAGATCAAAACATCTATCTACCTCAAAATGATATCAGTAAAATCATCAGCTCAGGGCACAAAAAATAAGCCCTCATACAGTTTCAGATTCCGAAAATTGAATGTTACAGATCTCGAAAAATTGCGAGAAAACTTCTGAATTTTTTTCATCACTTAAATAAAAAAAAATGATGATGCTTGTTTGGTATCTTCATAATTGTACTGACCTGAAGAATCATATTGTCAGGTCAGTTTTACCATATAGTAAACATGGTAAATATAAAAAAAACAACAAAATAATTGTTATATTGCAATATGTTTGCAATTTCAATGCACTTGGAATTTTGTTCCACTTTTAAATGCATCACATAATAAAATGAATGTCGTCATTCAAAATTACAACTCGTCCCGCTTGCTTGAGTAAGACGCTCCTGATGCATGATGAGGTGCACACTTCCTCATGAATCTGCCAGAAATCTTACTCCAGTCAGGTACTGAATTAAAATTTTAGGCATAATTCATGTGACTGTAGTGATGTCTGAGGAAGACAATGATCGCTAAGTATTTTAACAGGGAGTTGTATCCATATGTCCCTGTGACCCGGGTCCAATTGACCTGGGACATGTGAATATGTCCCGACGATATTGCGCACACACTGGCTGTGCAGCGGTGTCTGTCTTTTTAGGATTGCATAAAAGTGCCGTTGGCCACAGTTTTTTGCACTTTTGAAAAGAAGGACAACGCTGAACAAAAGTCAGCCCTCACTAAGGTCTGTCATATGTTAATGAAAATGTAGGGGGCTTCCACATTACTGGTAGTACAAAGGCTCTGGAAAAGCAAAATGGCTCCTTGCCCCTCAAAAGAAATTCAGGAAATTCTGCGCTCCCAAATCCAAATGCCACCCTCTTTTCTGAGCTCCAGTGTACCTAAACCACATATAGCATCCGCATGTTTGGCATTTCTGAAGCGTTGAGAGCCCACCTAACTTACGGGTGCATGTCTGCAGAAGCATATAATGGGCATAACATACTGGTCATTACAACGTACTGGTCACTACAGCGTACTGGTCACTGCAATGGCAGTTTGCAATTTTCACTCCACAACATTCATTGCTGCTTGTTTCTGGAAAACACCCATGGAGTCAAAATCATCACTACACCTGTAAATAAATTCCCAAATGGATATATTTTCCAAAATGGGACCACTTGAGGGGGAATTCTGCTCTTCCAGCAATTAGGGGCTTGTATGAGGAGTTCACAAACTATTTTAGGAAAATCTGCGCTCCAGGAGGCAAATAGTATATTTTTGTGCAAAAAATGTTACAACTTTTTGCGTTTTCACTTCAGTTTTGCCTAGCTCTGTCAAAATAGATGGAACACGGTCGTGATACCATGGTTCGTCTAACTCATGCCAAGCCGTGGCGCACCTTACACCACAAATCCTACTTTATTCTCTGACTGGAGTAAAATTTGTGCTCAAGTGCACACCACTTACAAGATGCCCCTTATTCATTAAGAGGTTTGTGCCCCTTAATTAATCAGGTTAAACGGCTACAGAAACCATGCAATAGAAAGATTGTAAGAAATGTTTAATGAAGATAAAAATTGTAGCATTTTATAAGCAGACAATAAAGAAAATCAATGAAAAGCTGTCAATATTATTGACTCAATAGCCTTTAAACACAATTTAATTCACTAAAGTGGTCCAAAACATCTACCGTTCGCTGTTAACATCAACTAATGCATGGTATTTGGAATTTTCTGGAAATCGTTAAACTCTATAAAGCAGGAGCAATAGCAGTAAAATTACATTTCTGGAAAAGCTTATAAAGCTGGAAAAATATCTTACAAACCTTGATTTTCTGTATTTTTTGTTTTGTCAGGAACTAGTTGCAAGCAGGAATGGTAAACTAAAAACAAAGAAAATCTGGTGAAACCGTAGCAAAAGATTTAATCATGTTAGCAACATAAACTTAAAGGGGTTGTTCCCTTTCAGACAATTCCTGCCCCAGCCCCAGCTTGCTAAAATATAACAAACCACACTGTACTTACCTTCCCCAGATCTACCTGTGAGTCTCTCCTCCTGGCGTTTGGCATTGTCTGCACCGCTGACATCATGTTAAAAGTGTAGCAGCCAAACAGCAGCACAGCGGCCCTGAAGGGGATGTCCCATCTATACAGGTAGTGCCGCTGAGCACATTAGTTGGCTGCCACCCGTTCATTGCTGGACATCGGGAGTAGCGGCAGAGCCTTACTTTTGAACCTGGGGAAAGAGAGTATAGTACAGTTTGTTGTTTTAACAAACTGCAGCCAGGGCTGAACATCATCTGAAAGTGGATAATTCCTTTAACATAGAGGACTTAAAAGTGGCCAGTTTTTGCTCTTAATTTTATTCCCGCTGCTCCACTGAGTAATCTATTTTTATTTTTTTAATGCCTAATTTATTTAGTGCTATTTTTTTTTTAAACCAAGGGAGCATGGCTCAAAGGGTTCTTTGGGGGATATATTTAGACTGCACTGCATTATTAGCCCTTTGATAAAGACCATAAAAATTAGCACTGAATAAAATGATGCATATTTCTTTATCTGTGTGTCGGATTTACGGAAAAAATACTCAAGTGGAGCAGCAAAGTAAGAGAAAAAAACTGGACACAGGACATGTTTGAAAAAGGAGAAACAAAGAAGTGTTTTTTCTTTCATAAAAGTACAAAAAATCTTTATTGACACAATTTAAACAAGTAGGAGACAATACTTTTATAAAAAGTACAAAATAAGGGCACCCAGCAATATGTAAGTTTCTGTTCCAAATTAGAATGCATCATTATACTGGCAAAACGTACCCTGTAGATTTTTTGCCCTTTGTGCAACATTGCCTTTTAATAAAATACACTGCTCAAGAAAATAAAGGGAACACTCAAATAACACATCCTAGATCTAAATGACTGAAATATTGTCATTGAATACTTTGTACTGTACAAAGTTGAATGTGCTGTCAACATAATCACACAAAAATCATCAATGGAAATCAAATTTTTGAACCAATGGAGGACTGAATTTGGAGAGTCCACCAAAATGAAAGTGGAAACAAGTCAAAATGAAAATCAAAACAAGACAAAATTAAAGTGGAAACAAGTCAAAATGATGCTCAGTATTGTGTGTGGCTTCCATGTGCCTGTATGACCTCCCTACAACTCCTGGGCATGCTCCTGATGAGGTTGCGGATATTCTCCTGAGGGAACTCCTCCCAACCTTGACTAAAGCATCCGTCAACTCCTGGACAGTCTGTGGTGCAATGTGACGTTGGTGGATGGAGCGAGACATGCTGTCCCAGATGTGCTCAATCGGATTCAGGTCTGGGGAAGGACAGGCCAGTCCATAGCTTCAATGCCTTCAGCTTGCAGGAACTGCTGACACATTCCAGCCACATGAGGTCTGGCATTGTCCTGCATTAGGAGGAACCCAGGGCCAAACGGACCAGCATATGGTCTCACAAGGAGTCTGAGGATCTCATCTCAGTACCTAATAGCAGTCAGGCTACCTCTGGCGAGCACATGGAGGGCTGTGCGGCCTTCCCAAGAAATGCCACCCCACACCATTACTGACCCACTGCCAAACTGGTCATGCTGAAGGATGTTGCAGGCAGCAGATCGCTCTCCACAGTGTCTCCAGACTCTGTCACGTCTGTCACATGTGCTGAGTGTGAACCTGCTGCCTGCAATCATCCTTCAGCATGACTGTTTTGGCAGTGGCTGGAGTGTGTCAGCAGTTCCTGCAAGATGAAGGCATTGAAGCTATGGACTGGCCTGCCCGTTTCCCAGGCCTAAATCCAATCGAGCACATCTGGGACAGCATGTCTCGCTCCATCCATCGTCACGTTGCACCACAGTCTGTCCAGGAGTTGACGGCTGCTTTAGTCCAGGTCTGGGAGGAGATCCCTCAGGAGAACATCTGGAACCTCATCAGGAGCATGCCCAGGCATTGTAGGGAGGTCATACAGGTACGTGGAGGCCACACACAATACTGAGCATCATTTTGACTTGTTTCCACTTTAATTTTGTCTTGTTTTGATTTTCATTTCGACTCATTTCCACTTTCATTTTGGGGGGGTCTCTCCAAATTCAGACCTTCATTGGTTCAAAAATTTAATTTCCATTGATGATTTTTGTGTGATTATGTTGACAACACATTCAACTTTGTACACAACAAAGTATTCAATGAGAATATTACATTCATTTAGATCTAGGATGTGTTATTTGAGTGTTCCCTTTATTTTTTTGAGCACTGTAGTAATCACCCTTCCACCATCAATGGATAACACTTTTTAGTGCATATGAATCAATAACTTCTAGAGGCAGGATCACATCAGCAGGCTTTAGAGAAGTCACATATAAAGATTTAATACAGAGCCATCATTGTTGTACATAATAGTAAAAAATGAACATCTTACCGATTGCTTTAGGGCAAGTCACGCAGACCTTTAACAGCCCCGACGCACATTTCGCTTCGTTTAGTACGTCATGCTTTCTCAAGGGGAGGTGTTCCAGTGCTCCCAAGCAGGACTTTTTGTATCCCTGGCAACCGGTCACGTGTCAGTCACGTGACCGGATCACTCACAGGCTGTGTTGACACGGCGCATGAACCTGCGGCCAACCGCGCCACCACCACAAGACCCGGCAACGCGTCCAAGCGCACGCGAGCAGGAGAAAGGCAGTTGCCATGACTTCCAGTCAGGTGCCGAGGACGCAGAGTCGCCGGATGACGTGGGGCAGAGGCGGGGAGCAAGCGGGTGCATGGGCACCACAGCTGGAACAGAAATGAATATAATTCCACCGTCATTTAACCCCTTCATGACCCAGTCTATTTTGACCTTAAAGACCTTGCCATTTTTTGCAATTCTGACCAGTGTCCCTTTATGAGGTAATAACTCAGGAACGCTTCAACGGATCCTAGCGATTCTGAGAATGTTTTTTCGTGGCATATTGGGCTTCATGTTAGTGGTAAATTTAGGTCGATATTTTTTGCGTTTATTTGTGAAAAAAATGGAAATTTGGTGAAAATTTTGAAAATTTAGCAATTTTCAAATTTTGAATTTTTATTTTGTTAAACCAGAGAGTTATGTGACACAAAATAGTTAATAAATAACATTTCCCACATGTCTACTTTACATCAGCACAATTTTGGGAACAAATTTTTTTTGTTAGGAAGTTATAAGGGTTAAAAGTTGACCAGCGATTTCTCATTTTTACAACAAAATTTACTAAACCATTTTTTTTAGGGACCACCTCACATTTGAAGTTACTTTGAGGGCTCTATATGGCAGAAAATACCCAAAAGTGACACCATTCTAAAAACTGCACCCCTCTAGCTACACAAAACTACATTCAAGAAGATTATTAACCCTTCAGGTGCTTCACAGGAACTAAAGCAACGTGGAAGGAAAAAATGGACATTTTAATTTTTCCAACAAAAATTTTCTTTTAGCATCAATTTTTTCATTTTCATATGGGCAACAGGATAAAATGGATCCTAAAATTTGTTGGGCAATTTCTCCTGAGTACACCGATACCTCATATGTGGTCATAAACCACTGTTTGGGTGCACAGCAGGGCTCAGAAGGGAAGGAGAGCCATTTGACTTTTTGAATGGAAAATATGCAGGAATATTTAGCGGTTGCCATGTCGAATTTGGAGAGTCCCTGTGTGCCTAAACATTGGAGTTCCCCAAAAGTGACCCCATTTTGGAAACTAGACCCCAAAGGAACTTATCTAGATGCATAGTGAGCACTTTGAACCCCCAGGTGCTTCACAAATTGATCAGTAAAAAAAAGAAAGTACTTTTTTTTCACAAAAATTTTCTTTTAGCCTCAGTTTTTTAATTTTCACATGGGCAACAGGATAAAATTGATCCTAAAATTTGTTGAGCAATTTCTCTACACAGATATCTCATATGTGGTCATAAACCAGTTTGGGCGCACGGCAGGGCCCAGAAAGGAAGGAGCGCCATTTGACTTTTTGAATGGAAAATTAGCTTCAATCGTTAGCGGACACAATGACGCATTTGGAGAGCCCTTGTGTGCCTAAACAGTGAAAAAACCCACAAGTGACACTAGTTTGGAAACTAGACCCCTTAAGGAACTTATCTAGATGTGTTGTGAGCACTCTGAGCCCCCAAGTGCTTCACAGAAGTTTATAACGCAGAGCAGCGAAAATAAAAAAAACATTTTTTTCCTCAAATATTATTTTTTAGTCCGCTATTTTTTATTTTCACAAGGGTGACAGGAGAAATTGGACCACAAAAGTTGTTGTGCAATTTGTCCTGAGTACGCCGATACCCTATATGTGGGGGGGAACCACTGTTTTGGCGCATGGGAGAGCTCAGAAGGGAAGGAGCGCCATTTTGGAATGCAAACTTGATGGAATGTTCTGTGGGCGTCATGTTGCGTTTGCAGAGCCCCGATGTGCCTAAACAGTAGAAACCCCCCCACAGGTGACCCCATTTTGCAAACTAAACCCCCCAAGGAGCTTATCTAGATGTGTAGTGAGCACTTTGAACCCCAAGATGCTTCACAGAAGTTTATAAACGCAGAGCAGTGAAAATGAAAAAATCTTTTTTTTCCTCAAAAATTATTTTTTAGCCGGCTATGTTTTATTTTCCCAAGGGTAACAGGATAAATTGGACCCCAAAAGTTGTTGTCCAGTTTGTCCTGAGCATGTTGGTACCCCATATGTGGGGAGGAACCACTGTTTGGGCACACGTCGGGGCTTGTAAGTGAAGTAATGACGTTTTGAAATGCAAACTTTGATGGAATGATCTGCGGGCGTCATGTTACGTTTGCAGAGCCCATGAAGTGCCTAAACAGTAGAAACCCCCACAAGGGACCCCATTTTGAAAACTAGGTCCCCCAAGGAACTCATCTAGATGTGTGGTGAGCACTTTGAATCTCCAAGTTCTTCGCAGAAGTTTATAATGCAGAGCCGTGAAAATAAAAAATAATTTTTTCCACAAAAATAATTTTTTTAGTCCCCAATTTTTTTATTTTCCCAAGGGTAACAGGAGTAATTAGACCCTCAAAATTGTTGTGCAATTTTTCCTGAGTACGCTGATACCCCATATGTGGGGGTAAACCACTGTTTGGGCACACGTTGAGGCTCGGAATGGAGGGAGCACTGTTTAACTTTTTGAACGCAAAATTGACTGGAATAAATGGTGGCGCCATGTCGCATTTGGAGACCCCCTGATGTGCCTAAATAGCGGAAACCCCTCAATTCTAACTCCAACCCTAGCCACAACACACCTCAAACCACAACCCTAACCCCAACACACCCCTAACCCTAATCCCAACCCTAACCATAACCCTAACCCCAACACACCCCTAACCCTAATCACAACCCTAACCATAACCCTAACCACAAGCCTAACCTTAATCCCAACCCTAACCCCAACACACCCCTAAACCTAATCCCAACTTTAACCCTAACCACAAGCCTAGTCCTAATCCCAACTCTAACTCTAACCACAAGCCTAACCCTAATTCCAACCCTAACCCTAATTCCAACCGTAACCCTAATTCTAACCCTAACCCTAATTCCAACTCTAACCTAATTCCAACCCTAACCCTAACCCTAGTTCTAACCCTAATGCTAACCCTAAAGGAAAAATAAAAAATATTTTCTTTATTTTATGACTTGTCCCTACCCATGGGGGTGATAAAGGGGGGTTATTTACTTTTTTTTATTTTGATCATTGTGAGAGTTTATCACAGTGATCAAAGTAAATTAACGGAATCGGCCGGTGGGCGCACTGTGCATGTGCCCGCCATTTTCCAAGATGGCGGCGCCCATGAAGCATCCCGGAAGGACACCGGGACGGCTACAGGGACATCGGAGACACTGGGGGAGGTGAGGGGGTATCGGAAGGCGAGGGTAGCGGAACAGAGTGAAGGGGGGTTGTGGGGGGGTCGGATCTCGGTCTCCAGCCATGGCAGATGCTATTGCAGCATTGGCCATGGCTGTATTGTAATATTTCACCAAATTTCATTGGCTGTTTCACTTTTAACAGCTAATCAGAGCGATCGTAGCCATGTGGAGGTTAAGCCATCCCCCTGTGGTGAAGCACAAAGGGTCTTGTGCCTGCGGGTCGGGTTACCTTTCAGTGACCCCGGTCACCCGACCCGCAGGAACCGGATTTATACCATGACGCCTACGTAGGCGTCATGGGTTGGGATTGTGTTCAAAAGGTTGAAGGATCACCAAATAAGCACAACCGGTAACTGTAATCCTTAATTTCTGTCTCCCTATAAGTTTCTTTTGTTATTCCTTTTTTTTACATATAGCCTGTTCTGTAATGTTCATGCCTTGATTTGAGTTTGATCTCCCAAATTGCTTAGTTAATCTCTATATTTTAAGCAGGACTTTCTGACTCCCTACCCTCCCCTTTCCTTCCTGTGTCCCTCCCCACCACTGCCCCTTGTTTTTTAAACTCTTCTTACAACCCTTTTGGTTTGCAAAAACACAGCCTTGTAGTGTTATCGTTGTGATTTATTACAATGTTTTTTCTTTTTTTTCTTCTTTTACTATTTCTGGAAACATTTACCCTTTTTTCCTTTCCTGTTGTATTATTGAAATTTTCTAAATAAAGAATATAAACAAAAAAAAAATTGTGTCAATAAAGATTTTTTTTACTTTTATAAAACAAAAAACACTCCTTTGTTCCTCCTTTTTCAAATATACTATTTTTGAAGTGGTCTTCTATTTATGGCTAAGTGTATTGTGTACTTTGCTCACAAATCACCATGAGACTGGGTTTTTGTTTAATGAACACATGGTGACAGGTCCTCTTTAACCTGTAATTTTAAGATGTTTTTTTTTGTTTCAACTAACAATTGTCATTTCTTGTGGAAGTTACAGTAGTCCAGTATTATTGTTATTGCTCAGGAATCCTTCTTTTGCCAGAGCAGACTTCCACTGCAAATTGTGGGCTTGACTTGTTCATTTGAATGGGTGCCATAAAAAATTGAACAAAAAGAGTCCGAGGACACTGGTCCAGTATCCATGTCATCACTTTGTGGCAGCTAGATCAGGGCAGTGTGAACTTCCTTGACTTTCACTCAAATACTTGTGATAACTAGGATTATGTCAAGGTGCAACACACATCATAACTAGTGAGTAGGCCTCAAGCAATGTCATGACGTCACTGGGGCTTAGAGAGGGTCCTAGGCTGTTCATATTTGACTGCTGACCAAGAAAATTTGCACAGAACCTGGAATGGCGACCACAAAATACAGACATGTACGCTGCACCAGCATTAGCTTTTTACTTAAAGAAGCCCTCCCATCAAAGTTTTTAGCCACTTAATATATTGCAATCATCATATTATATAGTACTGTGTACTTACAATTGAACATTTTGCCCTTCTTCTCTTTTTTTCTGCTCTATGTAGAAACAGGGAGTCTCTTGTCCCTGTGTAACGGTGCCAAGAACGGTAGCCATGGGCAAGCACTACAATTTCTGCGCCAAGGCCATCTACAAAAAAATGGGGTTACTGCATGTGTGTGTGTGGTGATGTTTTATTAGACACCTTCATGTTCAACCCTGCCACAGTGTGCGTGGCGCCGGACCTCTTTATCTCTAAGATGAGGAAACCAGACATTTGGTTAAAAACAACCAACCGGCATACAAATGATAACAGGGAATACACTTGTTATTCATTTTAGACACAGATACAGTACGTGCTTAATGGTTACTGGCGATGGCACATTACATAATGCTAGTGTAGCAGCACCCAGGTCAATGTGTTTTCCTGTGGTACTGCACTCGGACTAATCTTTTCCCTGGGAACTGACGTCATCTCTCACTGAGCTCTCAGGTCTGTCCAGCACCCTTCCCACTAAGTCTTCTAAAGTTATTCCTGTATTGTCTCACTGTAGGTTGCCTGACTTGCCTGTGTAAGGGAGACCGCTGCCAACACTGAAGAGCTGTTGATGACTCTTGATTCCATTGCCACTGGTTCCCACACAAACCCAATGATGATCTGCTTCATCCTTGAGGGTATCCTGTTTCGTCTCTCTCAACCTTAACTCACTTCCTTTTCCTGTAACTAACCTACAATCCCCAATCCTCCTCCCCACTATGGGCCGGTCCTACAGTTAACCCTGTAATATCCAACTAACGGGAACTGCAGCCTAAAAAAAGCATAACTTTTGAATACATTACAGTGTAATACATGTATAAATGCATTTAAATACACCGCTATGTCAGAGGAGTGGAATGCCTTCCGCACCACACTCACACCTGCAGAAATCATTCCTGTCTTCAACTCCTGACCCAGCTGCACACTCCTCCGCTTGCCAGGGACTTTTGCAGTGACTTATGACTCACTCATACAGGGAAAATTGACCTCCTGTTTCTACATACAACTTAGAAGGATTCAGCTAGTAAGTTTTTAATCATGTGATATCATAGAGCTAACATAAAAGAGAAGAATTAGCTGGGTAGAACAGCAAAATGAGCAATTGTAAGTACACAGAACTAAAAAAAATGATGATTGCAATACATTAAAAGGATAAAAATTTTGATGAGAGTTCTTCTTTAAGGGAAATCTGTCACCCCCTGGGACTTATATAATCTTTTACTATGGGCATCCAGGTGATAGAAATGTTAAAATAGTCCTATCTCTATGCCTCATAGCTGCTGTCTCTGGTGTTAATTTAGCAGAGACTGAGAATCAGTTTGAAATGCGAAAGAAAAACGGAGTAGGTTTTCAGATATCGCTTGACTACCAAGTTGATCCCATGGGCCAAGCATGGTTCGTGTGTAAGCTTGCCAACTTCACAGCCACCACCAGGTTACTCCCATTATCACACATGACTATGCCTGGTTGTAGGTTCAGCGGAGAGAGCCACAGATCTGTCTGGTCTGTTATGCCTTTCATTAACTCTTCCGCGGTACGCTGTTTGTCTCCTAGACAAATTAGCTTTAGCAATTTTGCTGCTTCGCTGAGACAGTGCTACAGAGCTTCCAGTTGATGTGGAAGTCATGCTCTGAAATAACACATAGGAGATGGAGGATGAGGCGGAGCAGGAGGAAGTGCAGGAACTGATGTAGAAGGTGGAGGAAAACCTAATAGAAGTAGGACAAGCAAACCTCAGCACCTTTTGCACATATGCTGTGCCAGGGTGGGACTCGGGCCCCGTCCTCCACAATGTTCACCAAGTGTTCCATCAGGGAAATGTAGCATCCCTGGCCAAATGTAGCATCCCTGTCTGTCATTAAGTGTGAGAAATAGTGGGGACCGAGTACCGAGGGATGCTGCCGCCATGAGCCGGCAGAAATCCTCCTTGTCTACAAGCCTAAACGGCAACATTTCCATGGCAAGTAGCCTGAAAATATGCCCGTTTAGCATTTGGACTCGTGGGTGGAAACTTTCTTTTTCATTCCAAGGACTGGGGAAGGACAGCTGAACGCTGTACTGGGATAAGGATTTGGAAGTGCCTGTTGATGGTGCCTCAGGATGTGCAAGGACAAGTGCAGAGGCATCTGCACCATTGTCATGGACAGGGGATTGGCAAGCACCTAGCACAGGGGAAGAGGCAGTGATGTCACCCACTTGGACCAATTATGGACTCAGGCGTTCGGTCCACCGAGTCAGTTGCTTAGATGACATGTGCCTGATCATGCTGGTGGAGGTTAGGCGCTTAGTGGTCAGGCCCCTGCTGGTATTGGCATGGCACAGGATGCAAATGACAATTTTTTTTGTCTCGGAACGCTCTTTAAAAAAATCCCTGACTGGGGAACACTTAACTCTTTGATGGAGAAATTCATGTGTCGGTGCTCTGCAGAACAGTTGCCAACCTTCTCCCTCTGGTCACTTCACTGCCTCTTCCTGCCTGTTTCAGTACTGCCAATCCCCCCTCAGTGCTGCTGGCCTCCCTCTGCATGACTGCTTCCCAGGTTAGGTTAGTGACTTGATCATACACCACCCCGTCTTCCACCACCGCACCTGGTGCTCCTAACTTGGTGACTTAACAACAACCTGACTTATCGGCAACTGTGCTTCATCATCAGCTACCTCCTTAGACAAAATTTGCCATTCCTGACCGTCATTTCTTGAGTGGCTGCTCACTGGTTTTCTAGGACTTGTCATGGTGAGTAGAAGGATGATCAGGTTGAGGATTAAGTGATCCAGACTCTTGGGTGGTCAGACTGGACCAATAGTCAATTTTTTTTAACAAAAAATGTTGTGAGCTACAGCAGGCCAAGCGTTTTTGTAAACCACCATAAATTTGCACAAAACACGTTAAACTGTATGGATGAGAATAGTAAATTTTTTTGTTTTAACATTTTGTGAATTGTAGCAGGCTAAGCAATTTTTAAAAATTTCAAACCACCGTAATTTTACACAAAGCACGTTAAAATGTATGGATAACAATAATCAATTTTAGCATTCTACAGTTCACAAAATGTTTTGGTTCCTAAAATTGATTATTGTTATACACATTGCAAATTAAACTGGCTGAGAGTAGTACATTTAAAAAAAAAAATTGTGAACTGCAGCAGGCCAAGCGATTTTTAAAAATTTCAAACCACCATCATTTTACACAAAGCACGTTAAAATGTATGGATGACAATAGTCCATTTTTTTAATAAAAAATGTTTTGGACTCTAGCAGGCCAAAATGTTTTTACTAATTTTAAACCGCCATAACTTTACACAAAGCATGTTAAATTGTATGGATAACAATACAGTCAGTTTTTTCACAAAAAAAATGTGGTCACCTGCAGCAGCTATAATTCTAGCAGTGGACTGCAAAGCACTAATCCCTGCCTAGAGGCTCTATTCAGCCACTCTCCCTGCTCCAGCTGTCCTTAGGCTAAATGCAAAATGTATTGCATAGAAACAGCAAAGCACAAGATTAGCCCTAAGAAGGACTTTTAACCCCGTAACCTCCGCAGGTATTTTTGCTTTTGCGTTTTCGTTTTTTGCTCCTCGTCTTCCCATAGCCATAACTTTTTTATTTTTTGGTCAATATGGCCATGTGAGGGCTTGTTTTTTGTGGGATGAGTTGTATTTTTGAATAACACCATTATTTTTAACATATCGTGTACTAGAAAATGGGGGAAAAAAATTGCGGTGAAATTGCAAAAAAAAGTGCAATCCCACAATTGTTTTTTGTTTAGATTTTTTTTACTATGTTCACTAAAACTGACTTGCCATTATGATTCTCCAGGTCATTATAAGTTCATAGACACCAAACATGTCTAGGTTCTTTTTTACCTAAGTGGTGAAAAAAAACGCCATTTTCGGATATCCATAACATCTCCATTTTTCGTGATCTCAAGTTGGGTGAGGGCTTATTTTTTGCGCACCGAGCTTACGTTTTTAATTATACCATTTTGGTGCAGATGCGATCTTTTGATTGCCCATTATTGCATTTTAATGCAATGTTGCGGAGACTAAAAAAACATAATTCTGGCATTTTGACTTTTTTTCTAATTATGTCGTTTAGCAATCGGGTTAATTTTTTTTAAATTGATAGATCGGGCGATTCTGAACTTGGCGATATGTGTATGTTTGATTTTTTTATTGTTTTATTTTGAATGGGGCAAATCTGGGGTGATTTGATCTTTCATATATTTTTTTATTTTTTAATATTTTTAAAAACATTTTTTTTTACTTTTGGCATGCTTCAATAGTCTCCCTGGGAGACTAGAAGCTGCCATAATAGGCTCTGCTACATATGATCAGATTGCCTGTACAGTATGTAGCAGAAATGCTCACTTGCTATGAGCACTGACCATCGGGCAGCGCTCATAGCAATCCAGCAGTAACAGCCATAGAGGTCTGCTGGAGACCTCTGGTTGTCATGCTAACCCATCGGTGACCCGCGATCACGTGACGGAGTCACCGATGGGCGGGATTTCCGGCACGCTTGACAGAAGCTCGAGTTAAATGCCACTGTCAGAGATTGGCAGCAGCATTTAACAGGTTAACAGCTGCAGGTTGATCAGCTGACATGTGCCGAAAAAGATGTGGGCTCAGCACCAGAGCCCACATCAAAGGGAGGGAGTCCGACATCGGCAAACTATTACAGAAAGGAAAGGAGTTAATATGATGTTTCAGCAAAGTATCACGAATGAAGGACTCGAATTCCTAAAACAGTGCACACAGACCTGGACAACTACTCTGTCCTTTTGAATAAGAGCTGTCTCTGAGCTGTGCAATGGCGCTAGTGTGCCAAGTGTGGCAGACCCAGTCCATTTATTTCCTCTGCTGAGGTAATGTTCCCAGACAACCACAGTAATGCCACTACCAAGATGGCTACAGCATTACAATGACTGGCAGGCAAGCCTCGCATGTTTGGCACTAGCTACACAGCCAATGCTCGATGAGTGCTGAGCATATCTGAGCACTCAGAAACTCGAGTGATATCCAAGTATCACTGAGCACGTTTACATCAATAGGCAGAAAACACGCAAATCAAACAAGACACATATATTGAAATGTTATGACTGGACCAAGAAATGGCTAGCCAAGTAGTGGAGACTTCAATACATGCAATGAAGCATTGTCCTGCATAAAATTCATGATATTCTTGAAAGATGCTGACTATTTTCTGCTTTAAGAAAAATGTCTTCTATATACAAGCACTAGGTTTTGGAGTTGATTTTGAGTCTGTAGTCAACCTGAAAAAGTCCAACTAGCTCATTTTCAATAATATCAATCCACAGTAACCCACCTCCACTTTGCTGGCATATGAGTCCAATCTGTGCCTCTTGATCCAGCCATTGGTCCACCCATCTGGTTCTTCAAGAGTCACTCTCATCAGCTCATAAAAAGCTGTGAAAAATCTGTCTTCAGGTATTTTTTGGCCCATTCTTGACGTTTGAACTACAACTTCTGTGTCTTGTTAAGTGGTGATCGGGTTTCAGCCTCCCTTTTATTGGCCATGTCACTCAGCACTGAACACCTAGTACTTCTGGCCACACCAGGGAGGTTGAAGTCCTGGAATATGACAGCACTGGGGGATAATGGTTCCTGGTCACTTCACAATTAATGTTTCTCAAATCTTTATTATGCAAATTGCCTCTTCAAAAAAAGAGGACTTGAACTCTATAGCGAAACCTATTGGAAGTAGCAATCCCACAAGTCACAATCAACCCTTTAACGAGTCTTGTAATATGACTTAGGATAAAAGCCAAATCAGAATCTCCATTTGCAGGCACGGTGTTTCAGACTATTGGTCCTCGTCAGTGCAAAGTAGGAGAGATCTGATTTTGCTAGATGAGAGGCTCTGGACTAGGGTCTAAGGAGTAAGGTCTCTCCTTGTGGAGAGTGACATACCAGCTCTGGCGTGTCGAGGTAAGGAGGCTTATTCACCGTGCAATGCTCCTCTGGGAAATTTAATATGCAAATTGCCTCTTCAAAAAGATGACATTTTGCTCAAACTATGACACAGTTTGCGCCAAGTGCCATTAGCATAATTGAGCCAATTCTCTCACATGAGAGAGCATACGCTAGTGTGACCCAGACCTCAAAGTGATGATATGGCTAAAATACATACTTGCCAATAATTCTGCACACAGTGTACGAAAACACAGCAATCTTCTAATGTGTTAGTTTGTTAGTTCCCAAAATCTCCCCTACAGAACATATTCTGCATGAGCTGGGTAGGACAGTTTCATCAATTTTTGCATTCAATCATCTACATGCCATGTCATAGACGAGCACAATTATGATTTAGTCAACCGGGAGGACAATAAATGAATACCTTGTCCATCAGATGCCTGTCTTCGGAGTCGTTCATTTTGGAGTAAACTGCTTTCTTTCTGAACATCTGATGATTTTCCCTTCTGTAAAAAGCAACGTGTTTACCAGGGTATATGTTTTAATTGCAACAATGGTTATCATTGATGACAATAATGTTGGATTAATTATAAAGCTCTGTTGACCATTACCATTTAGAGTTTACGACATGTGCAAATCTAATCTACATAAACAGATGAACAACTTTGTACAGTATATGCATTATGCATATGCAGCAGCCAGGGTCGTCCATCTGGCTAATCGGTACTCGGACGCATCCACTCTGTGCCAGTCATTGCACTGACTGCCCATATATTACAGGATCCAATTCAAACTGCTTGTTCTCACCTACAAAGCTCTCCACAGTGTGGTACCCCCAACATCTCCTCCCTCACTTCTGTTTATCGGCCTACTTGCTCGTTACTCTGTGCAAACGACTTTATACTAACCTCTGCACTAATCCGTACCTCCCACTCCCGACTCCAAGACTTCTCCCATGTTGTGCCAATCCTCTGGAATGCTCTACCCCAAGAAATTAGGACTATCCACAACTTGTACAGTTTTAGGCGCTCCCTCAAAACACATCTGTTCAGAGCGGCCTATCACGTTCCCTAATCAAAGTCATTGTGTGTGTGTGTGTGTGTGTGTGTGTGTGTGTAGCCCATTCACTATCTATCTGAGAATAACCCTCCATCAAACTCCACCGCACACAACAGTACTACAAATACTGGTTGGTTTATCTATCCTCCACTCCATCAAGATGGCTGGACCATCATAATAAATAAGCCCCTGTACTTTGTATCTCCCCCACCTCATTGTATATTGTAAGCTCTCACGAGCAGGGTCGTCTTATTTTGCTTTAATTATTGTATTATCTTTAATGTTATTACTCAAGACTGTTGTGTATGAACTGTTAAACTATAAAGTGCTGCGGAATATGTTGGCGTTATATAAATAAAGATTATTATTGTTATTTATCATGTGTTAACAAGAAAATCTTTTTACTCGTAAATTGTAAGTGAAGTGTCACCTGTTAACATCTTCTGGTCTTAGTATGCCTCACTTGTGGGTTACCATAGTTTTTGTCATTGTTCTATACTTTTTACAGTATTGGGTGCTACTTGATTATTCTAAATGATTTAAAAGTAAGTATATTTCAAAATACTAAATATATTTTGCAAGTATTTTATTTTTTACATTAACAAGTAAATGCATGGAAGAAAATAATGATTGGTTGCTGCCAGCACCCTTAAAGGATCATTATTTTCTCAACAAGCTTTGCATAAATCAGTTGTTACATAGGTCTGCCAGTGGTCTCTTGGACGCTTTAAAATGGCTACCATGAGCAGGCTTAGTGCAAATTTGGGTGGCAAAAAAATGGTCAGACAACAGGCTGTAGTCAGGTAACACAGGTCAAGGGTGCTGCAATATCTAGAAATTACTGGAGAATATGCAAGAAAGATGTACGTGCAGTGACAAGTTGAAAGAGCCAAAAGCTCTCTGTAGTACTCAGTAAAGAAGCTAAGAAGTTTCCTTTTAATAATAGTGAGGGAAGATTTTGTAAGATGTGTAGATCAAAGTGTGTGTCCTGGAGAAAAGCCAGAGAGGACCGGCTGCATGTCAGTGACTAGTGGTCATATCATGCCACCCCAGCAGTATCGGAAAGCTGTAGAAGCAGGAAACAGACTGTGACAGCTCTTATGAGATAAACTGAGGGTAGTCAGCTACACTCAAAGAAATTGAGATGACATCACCACAGGAAAAGCGCACGCTGCGCTGTTACTCCCAGCCCCGGGACAGCCCCTTACATGTCCTCCCTGGGAAACTATCATCTGGACCCCATACCTCTTTTTCCCTATACTACTGGATCTAGTGATGTTTGAAAACCAGGGTACGGCTGAATACCTTCAGCTTGTCTACTTCAATTTATCCAGCTCAGTCAGCACCCCCACCAGACGCATCCTTACTATTGTCTAGCTCTTATAAGATGGCCGCCAGGCAGAGTAGCAATGTGTAGGATGAAACTGTATACAAGACAGCAGGAATCCAGCACCTGGGTTTTACCCTAAAGAAACATGAACAAGCTACAGTGCAAGACACGAGGACAGCACCTTCAGAGGCCATAGCTGCAAGGACCGGAGCCATGGAGTCAATCATCTGTGGCTGTAAATATTCAGAGAGTGACTCAAAGTTATTGCCATTGTGGGCTTGTTGCCACTGTTCAGAATCTATTTCTTTAAAGAGAACCTGTCATCAGGATTGTGCACAGTAACCTGCAGACGCTGTCAGGTCAGCGCCGTTATGCCGATTAAAATGATACCTGGGTTGATGAAATCCGTCTTGTGGTTGTTTAATCTGTATTTGTAATTTTCAGTTAATGAGATTCTCATGCTCCCAGGTGGGCCTGTGGGGGGTCTTTATGTGGTGCTCTGCTTACAAATTGATCTGTATGGCTTATGACAGGTCAGTGATCCTTCAGTGACCTGCACTTTATTTTACATACTGTATATTTTATTGTTTTGAGAAAAAATAAATTTATCATGCAGGCACTGGTGGTGGCGCCTGCGCTGTAGCATGATTGGATCTATAATATCCTTTTATTCATTTTATTTAGTGACTAGCTGAAGAGCCCGGCGTTGCCCGACATAGCAACTAACTGTGGTTAGTTATAACAAATTATAATGATTATATTGCACATAAAAACATTTCATATCATATATTAAACACAGTAGCGTGACTACCGGGAGGGGGGGAGCAGAAGGCCACGCGCTCTGAGGGGGTCCACCCGGAGCTATGCTACTGTAACTGTATGGGCGTGCACAGCATGCAGATACAGTTACATTCTGCGGCAGAGCAGGGAGAATCGATCTCCCTGCACTGCCGCCGGCCGCTATGGGGCCCCTGAGCAGGCGGTGGGGGGCCGATGCCAGCAGTGCGCCCCCCCGCCAATCATCGCAAGTTCAGCTGTATCGGCATCCAGCCCAGCAGCATACCAAAGGGGGCCATCGCCCCGGGCCCGGTCCCATGAAGGGGCCCACTTGGAACAACAGCTGCTTCTGTCCTCAGGGAGACCGCGGCAGATTGCCTCACCTGCTCTCCTATCTTCCTGAGACGCTGCACGCTGACTAGAAGGGTGGCAGAGTCTCTGTGCAGTGTAGTGTGCAGCCAGAGTTGGGCTGATAAGTGTCTGATCTGCTGGGCTGTCCATTCTGCAGGCTTCCTGTGCGCTCTGCCTGATGTACGCTGGAGCTCCTTTGGGTCCTAATGCCCACATTAGTTACCTCAGACACTGCCTAGCCATGTCTGACCTCACCATATGCTCCACGCCTGCAAACTTCATCAGACCTGTGGCCAAAATGTATTAGGTTTACTATATTCAGGTATGTAATGGTCACTGTGGGGTGAATGTGAGAGGATGGGGGCAGGGTGGGAGCTGAAGGGGTGGTGGAGGAAGGACAGGGAGCTAGGGGGTCTTATTATACTTATTATTACAGTGTTTAGTGTTATGATCTCCATCACATGTAATAGATGCTGTTTGGGGGGCTGATGGGGAGGTAGGGGGCTTATTATTCTTACAGCCGGGGTCTTAGGGTATGGTTCCATGTTCAGGAAGACTGGCGTTTTGGACGGAGTGGAAACCCCACTCCGCCCAAAACCCCACCCCCTTCTGAACACGTGGTGAATCCGGATGTGTTCATTGAACTCATCCTGAAACACCGCAGCGCTACATAGGACTCTGCTATTTACTTTGCGGCGACAGAGCGTCGCCACAAGGTAAAAAGGACATGCTGCGATCTAAAAAGACGCGCCACATATCCGTTTACGCAGGTCTGACGCCTGCGTGTTTTAAGCCACCGGGGACCTGTGTTATGTTTCGGTAGCTGAGGAGAAAAAGCAAAAACGGCAATACACCAGAGAGGCTGGAACCTATTGGATTGCAGTAACCTGAACTAACCACACAACTAGAGGTAGCCGTGGAGCGTTCCTACGTTGATCCTAGACGCCTCGTCACAGCCTGAGAGATAACTACACCTAAAGGCAGAAAGATGAAAGCTATCTGCCCCGGAGCAGATCCCCAAAGAAAATAGGAAGCCCCTAAACATGTAATGGCGGTTAGACAAGAAGAAGCACGGACACAGACAGAAAATAGAATGAGGATACTCTGGGGCCCAATCTGTCTAAACAGAAAAGTACAGGAAAGAATTCTGACTGCAATCCAACAAAAAAAGCATAAAAATACCAACTCTTCTGATTGCAGAAACACCTGAGATCACACGATCTCAACCACCTAAATCAGATCTCTGGTGTAACAAAACTAAGCCGCAGCCACTGAAAAAACAGGAAAAAGCAAATGAACAAATAACAGTGGCTACAGATAAACTGAGAGGAGCACAGGCCCCTGGAGTGGACCCGGCTGACCTCCACAAAAGTGCAGAAAATTATGCAAAAAGCAAGCACAAAAAGAAAAGCAGAAAATATCTTATCTGAAAGCAGCAGGGGCATGTAAGACTCCAGCAAAATTCCAAATCAACCAGGAACCACAATTGAGACAAGAACAATTGATCACCGGCGACCATCATGGGAGGGAACCTCCCTTATATCAGTCCAGTCCGTGATCCCAGATTGCCATTCCTCGCTGTAAGGTTCAGTACTGTCTGCAACCACCAGAGGGAGCCTCTGCTCAGAAACCATCTCCAGCACATTCATAACAGTACCCCCCCTTGAGGAGGGGTCACCGAACCCTCATTTGTGCAACCAGGTCGGTCAGGATGAGCTCGGTGATAGGCACGGATCGGTCTCTTAGCATGGATGTCTGAAGCAAACACCCAAGAATTGTCCTCCTGACCATAACCTCTCCACTTAACCAAATACTGGAGTTCCTGTCTAGAAAACGAGAATCCAATATTTTCTCAACCACATACTCCAGATTGCCCTCAACCAAAACAGGGTCAGGAGGAACAGCCATAGGAACCACTAGCTCGACAAACCTCTTCAATAAGGACTTGTGGAACACGTTATGGATCTTAAATGTCCCTGGAAGAAGCAAACGGAAGGAAACAGGATTAAGAATCTCCATGATCTTATAAGGTCCAATGAACCTAGGCTTAAACTTTGGAGATGCAACCCTCATAGGGATATTTCTTG
>JARQOD010000002.1:221231506-221266940 GCA_033576555.1 Oophaga sylvatica | reverse complement strand
CGCTAGAGTATATTTTCCTCCAAACAAATTTATGTACTTCCCAATTCATCAGTCAGAATCCACAATCCAATTATGCGACATTACATTTTTTTTTAGAACCTATATTGTCCATGGGGCTTATTAAAAAACGAGCATTCAGTTTTATGGTTTCAACCACCCTGTTCAAGCCACCCATATATTTTCTGTTGTTCTTCTTTGGACTCCCTATGAAATGCTCATTAAATTTTGAAAAATATTTACAGTTGAGAGTCCTCAGTGGTTGATACCTTTTAAAATAACCAATAAATTTCGTTCAGCTTCACAATTGTGTCCCACTTGTTGTTGATTCTTCACCAAAAATTTACATTTGGTATCTTTATGTTTGAAGCATGACATGTGGGAAAAGGATGAAAAGTTCCAGGAAGCGAAATACTTTCGCAAAGCACTGTATAGAGGCCTGATCCAGAGGCCACCAAAAAATTCTTCTGTTAGTAACGTCATACAGTAGGGGACCCAACTTTCAAATTGTTTTTGGCATATCTTCTTTGTCATACAAGCCTCATCCACACTCAAACAATTCTTTCTTCTGTGGCTAATGCGATTCAGCACGCCATATTTCACCTTGCAATTTACTGCCACTGAAATTCAGCTGTTTGCAGAACTGTAGCACAGTTAAAAATCTAATTTTTTGTTGCTAATACTGTGCTCCTACCACACTATGTGAGCAACATGACTGGGAAAAAGCGAGGCCGTAGTAGAAGGGGAATTAGACTTGGTGTTCAAGGTGTACGTGTGGTAGGTAGTAATGTTTCTTAAAGCATTAGTGAACCAACAACGTCACGTCCTATGCAAAGGCAACTTACAACTTCTGTTACTGGACGGGCTACTTCACTACCTTTCGTTGGCAGACGCACAGCGGTACGACTTTTTGATGAGGCCCAGAAAGTGCATGTGCTCGAGTGGATGGCAAGCGCAGCTTCAAGTGGCCTCTCCTCCTCTTCCTCCACCTCAACATCACATCCAGTACAGTCCACAGAGGTGGCACCCAAATTACCCTATGCCATGGTCATCAGAAGTGTACTCAAAAGCTTAACAGAGTCAAGAGTAGGAAATCTGCACCGATGCCCAACAATTTTTTAGCTTGGATCCAGGGCAGGATGAAGTAGGGTCCGAGTAGCATCCTGACCCTCGTCATCAGACGTTAACCCCTGGGGGTGGAGGTGATCCTGATGAGACTCAGATATCTGAGGCTCAAGCGGACTGTACTGTGCTATCAGGACAAGAAGAGGAGGAGGGCGATTCCAAGAGCGAGGAATGTGATAACGCAGAGGATGAGGATGAGCTGTTAAATCATGTTTGGCATGATCATAGCTGAGTAGGTCATATGAGGAGGAAGACGAGGAGCTTACATTGCGCCGTACGTCGCATGACATGTAGTAATGCAGCCAAGACGACCAATGCATCCTCAGCCACAACTGTGTCTGTGACAAGCAGCGTCCGCTGGTCTGCAGCTCGTAGGGGTGGCAAGGATTGCTTAGCCTGGGCCTTTTTTGATACTGCAAAGGATGAGCCAACTCACGTAATCTGCTAACTTTGAAAAAAACTGAGTAGAGTAAAAAAGTGCAATAGTTTGACTACTACATGTATGAACCTTCACATGCGCAATCAACATGCATTACTGTGGGAATCCCACTGTGCTAAAATGCGGATCAGCGGATCTCAACAACCATCAGCCACCCCATCAATCGCATCTGCTGGTTTTTCCTCCTCCTCTGTTACCGTGCCAACTATTGAGATGCTGGTCTTCGACCGTAGAACCTCGGGTTCTTTACCAGCTCCAGTCACGCTAATCAGGCATGTCTGCGGAAGTGGACATGCCTGCTGCTTTTGACCGATCTCAGAGAACGAGCACACCACCAGGGTCGGACTGGACTGGCAGGTTGCTGGGGAAATCCCCGGTGGGCCCTTGGAGAAGAGCAGGAGAGGGGAGATAGTGAAAAAAAAATTAGAGGTAGCGGGCCTTTTAAATGCATACGCTCACGCGGCTGAACAGCCGCGATGCACAGAGCTGGGCCAGGGAGCAGGAGAGCAACAGGGGTTGAAAGCCCATCAGCGTTACAGCTAGCAGACACGGCAGAAGTGACATCACTCCGCGCGCCCTGCACTGCTGCTTCCAGGTATAGAAGTGCAGTGCTTCAATAAAGCTTGTGCCGGACTAAAGACAAGAAAAGGCAAGTTAGGGTACTAACAGCCCTAATGTTTGTGTATGATTATATATGAATTGAATGTATATGCCTGTAATGTATGCATGGTATATGTGTATGTGTGTGTGTGTATGTGTGTATATGTATATATTATACTGTACATACACTTGCATGTATATTCCCGTATGTGTATGTATACACAATATATGTGTATATATGCATGTATGTGTATGTACATGCCTGTATGTGTATGTATGCATAGTATATATACATATATATATATATATATATATATATTATATACCTGTATGTATATGTATATACTTGTATGTATATGCCTGTATCTGTCTGCAGGGGCGTAACTACCATGGTCGCAGTGGTTGCCACTGTGACCGGGCCTGGCGGGTCAGGGGCTCCGCAGGTCAGAGGCATGCCGACACCAGCAAAAGTTAAAATCTGTTGCTGTACAGGAGATTCTTCCCGCATGGCAACAGTTAACAGCCGCCGGCCAACCACAGGCCGGCAGCTGACGTCAGTGCGCACATCGCCGACGAACGACGCAGCGCACCTCAGCCAAATCGTGGGTGAGTACATCGCTGGAGCTTGGCCAGGTAAGGCAAAACTTTTTTTTTGTAAAGACGCATTATGGTGCGCATTATACCGATATAGGGGTGCATTATACTACTATGGGGGTGGGGGGAAAGGGGATGCATTATACTGCTAAGAGGCTGCTACATTTTATACTGCTATGGGGCTGCTGCATTTTATACTGCTATGGGATTGCTGCATTTTATATATCTATATATCTTTATGGAGTGCATAATATTTTATATGAGGACTATGAGTTGCATTTTACTACTATGTAGTACTATGGGGTGCATTATACATTATCGAGGACTATGGGCTATGCGTTATACTTTATGGATGAGTATGGAGGTGCATTTGATTATACTACATGGATAACTGTGAACTGGGCAGTATATTATATACAGGACTATGGGTGTGCATTATATTATATGGAGGACTATGGGGGTGCATTACACTTATATGTGTGTGTATATGTGTGTGCCTTCGTATGTCTACGTGTGCGTGTCTGTATGCATTTCTGTGTCTGCATGCACGCATCTGTGTTAACATATGCATTTCTGCTTGTATGTCTTTGAGTGTCTGCATGTGATTGTGTGTGTGTGTGTGCACGCGTCTTCCTGGGTGTGCTTGTATGTGTCTATATGTGTCTTCACACGTGTGTGTGTACACGCGTGTCCACATTTCAGTGTGTGCTTGTCTGAGCGTGAATTTCTGTGTGCGTATCTGTGTGTATGAGCATGACTGTCTGCGTATGTTAGTGCGCTTGCCTGTGTGTATATGTGTGTGTCCCATTTCTGCATGTATGCAATCTGCAAGTGTATGTGTGTGTGTGTGTCTGCTAATGCATGTCTGAGTGTCTGAGTGTGTGTACGTGTGCTTCTGTATGTTTCTGTGTGTCTTTGTGCTCTTCCAAATATTTATTATAATTGGGGAGAGATGGGGGGAGAAATTTTAGTAGACAGTGTGGGGAGAATTGTGAAGAAAAAGCATGGTGAATGAGGGGAGGGGGGAATGGATGGGGTAACAGAAGGGGATGTATGAGGAGACAATATGGAGAATGGGAGGAATGTGAAAGGAGACAGCATGGGGAGAAAAGTGTGAGGGGACAGCAAGGAGGGAATAGTATGCTGTAGAGAGGTAGTGTGATGGCTGGGCACAGTATAGAGACTGGGCAGTATAGGGGGGACACAGTGTGAGAGGACAGTGTGAAGAGGAGACCCAGTGTTGTGAATACTCTGGAGGCGACTTCTGAGCTGGGGCTCCCTCCGGTGGTTGCTGAGGGTAATGAACTAATGGCTGAATGGCCTTCAGCTGGCTCTGAATGCTCTGATATAAGTGACCTGAGTTCCCATCAGCCTTGCCGGTAATCAATTGTTCTTCCTGGTTTTGCTTGGAGCTCAGCTTGCATTCCTGCTCTCTTTCAGATAAGTGATTTGCTTTTTTTTTTCCTCTTGTTGGATTTTCCTTGCCTGTTTTGCTGCTTGCAGGGGACTGCAGCCTGGTCCCCTTTTGGGGTCTGGCGCTGCAGTTGTGCTCATTTTGTATTTGCACTTTTGCCCTGTTCCTTTGTCACTTTTTTGCTGAATTGCTGTGTGTTACACCAGAGATCTGATTTAGGTGGTAGAGATCATGTGATCTCAGGTTTTTTGTTAATCAGAAGTGTTGGTATTTTTTTCAGGGTTTTTTTGGGTTGCAGTCAGAATCCTTTCCTATACTTTTCTATCTAGACAGATTGGGCCCCAGCGTTTGCTCATTCTATTTTCTGTCTGTGTCCGTTTTTTCTTCTTGCCTAACTGCCATTACATGTTTGGGGGCTTCCTATTTCTTTGGGGGATCAGCTCCAGGGCAGATAGCTTTCATCTTTCTGCCTTTAGATGTAGTTATCTCTCCAGCTGTGACGAGGCGTCTAGGATCACTGTAGGTACGCTCCACGGCTACTTCTAGTGTGGCGGTTAGTTTAGGGTACAGCAATCCAATAGTTTCCAGCCTCTCTGGTGTATTACTTCTTTTGCTATTTTTGCAATTTCTCCTCAGCTACCGAAACATAACAGTATTACCGGCAAACTGAAAATTATATGGTACTCACAGAAGGGAAAAATAGTACTCTGCTTATTGCATTTTTTTCCCTCTTTTTCTCTGGGTGCTGAGGAGGAATTTTTTTTTCTCTCTCAATGGAGTTTGCACAGTTGTCTGGCTGTGTGGAGCAGCTTGCCACTGAGGTTCGGAGTATTGCTACCTATCTTGCTAGGTTGCCGGTTGTGGAACCTATGATCCCCATACCAGATTTATTTTTGGGGGATCGGTCTAAATTTCTGAATTTCAAAAATAACTGTAAGTTGTTTTTTGCCTTAAAGCCTAAGTCCTCAGGGAACGCAGCACAGCAGGCTCAAATTGTCATCTCTCTGCTGCGCGGCGACCCTCAGGATTGGGCTTTTTCCCTCACACATGGGGATCCTGTTTTGAGTGATGTTGATGTATTTTTTCAGGCTCAGGGGTTATTGTACAATGAACCTAATGTCACTGATCAAGCTGAAAAAAAATTGTTGGCATTAAATCAGGGTCGTGAAGACGATCAGCTATACTGTCAGAAATTAGGAAAGTGGGCAGTCCTGACCAAATTGAATGATTATGCTTTGGCAGCCCTTTTTCGGAAGGGTCTGTCAGAAAATGTAAAGGACGTTATGGTGGGATTCCCTGTTCCCTCTGGTCTCAATGATTCTATGTCTTTGGCTATTCAAATTGACAGACGTTTGCGTGAGCGCAGAGGTATGCATAAGATAGCGTTGCCTTGTGTGCCAGCTCCTGAGCCAATGCAGTGTGATTGATGACTTCTGGGGCTCAGCGTCATGAGTTTCGAAAGCGCAATAGGTTATGTTTCTACTGTGGTGACGCCTCTCATGCTATTTCCGTCTGCCCTAAGTGGGGAAGACGTTTTGTGCGCTCAGTTGTCTTGGGTAGTGTTCAGACTAAATTTCTGTTGACTGTTACCCTGATTTGCTCCCTGTCCACATTTTCTGCTCAGGCTTTTGTTGATTCAGGAGCAGCTATTAACCTGATGGATTTTGACTTTGCCAAACGTTGTGGGTTTCCCATGATTACCTTGTGGAAGTCTATTCCTTTACTGGGCATTGATTCTACCACTTTGGCAGAGAATAAACCCCAGTTTTCTACTCAGGTGATAATGAGGGTTGAACCAGATCATCAGGAGAGCTGTAAATTTCTGGTGTTGCATAATCTGCATGACATTATTGTACTGGGTTTCCCTTGGTTACAGACTCATAATCCTGTTTTGGATTGGAAATCTGTGTCTGTGACCAGTTGGGGCTGCCAATGTGTTAATATTGACACTCCTGTTTTTTCTGCCTCTCCCCAGTCTCAGGATGTCCCTGATTTTTTGACTGATTTTTCTGATGTGTTTAGTGAAAGTAAGTCTGCATCTTTACCTCCTCAC
Source organism: Oophaga sylvatica (assembly GCA_033576555.1). Classification (NCBI taxonomy): domain Eukaryota; kingdom Metazoa; phylum Chordata; class Amphibia; order Anura; family Dendrobatidae; genus Oophaga; species Oophaga sylvatica. The sequence continues at coordinate 221,260,718 of JARQOD010000002.1, read as the reverse complement.
AGGAGCTATGATTGCGCTATTGAGTTAGTGCCTGGTGGTAAATTTCCTAAAGGTCGCCTTTTTAATTTATCTGTACCTGAACACGATGCTATGTGATCTAATATCAAGGAGTCTTTGGAGAAGGGTCATATCAGACCATCCTCTTCACCCTTGGGCGCCGGTTTTTTCTTTGTGGCCAAAAAGGATGGTTCATTGAAGCCGTGTATTGATTATCGCCTCCTGAATAAGATCACTGTGAAATATCAATATCCGTTACCCTTGATTTCTGACCTATTTTCCAGAGTGAAAAGTGCGAGTTGGTTTACCAAGCTTGACCTCAGGGGGCGTATAACCTTATTCGCATTTAGCACGGGGATGAATGGAAGACGGCGTTTAATACCCCAGAGGGGCATTTTGAGTACCTAGTGATGCCTTTTGGGCTTACTAATGCCCCTTCCGTCTTCCAATCCTTCATGAATGATATTTTCAGGGATTTTGTGGATAAATTTCTGATCATTTATTTGGATGTGTGAGGAACTAAGCCGACCGCCACACGGTAGCCCGGGTATCACAGCTTCTGATCCCACTGCCGCTACCAAATGTGAAGGACGACCCCTTTCCTCCTACGTCACCAATGGGACGTAACTCCACAGGTACAGCTCTCCGGTGCCCTCTTTATCTCTCAGGTCAGTAAGGGAACTGCACCTAAAGCAAATGGCCGCCAGGGAGGTTGTCCTGTTACCCACTGGGTATTCTAAGATTCGTGATCAGAGTAAAAGCATCAGCCCAAGATTAATTTTATGGTTTAATTGCCTTAAGGGCGCACTAGATAATTACAGAAATATACAGTAAAGCTATACAACGGAATGACAATGGATTTGCAGTCAGAGTAAAATACCACAATAATGTACAAGGCTTAAAGGTATTAGCTAGAGATCAATATTACCGGGTTGTAGGGACATGGGGAGGCCGGGAGCTCTGCGATCCCCAGGTAAGTCTTTAGTTGCTGGACAGTCTCCCAAAACATGTGCTGCTGCTCCCTTGGCAAAACTGTTCCCTTGGTCCTTCTTATACCATCTTCTTGGCTTCTGTGTGAAAAATGGATTCAGTCTGCCCATAGCTCCCAGTTCTTAAACCTGCGAGGTCCCTCCCCTTTGCTTTGAAGCACGCATATTAACCGGCCTGCAATTCATATGGAGCAGGAAATACTGGCTTCAGTCTGAGTTATTTAGCATACTAATTACCATCTTATTCAGACACGGGCCTGAACTAATTAGCATACTAAAGCCCTTTTGATTCATAGTGGACATCAAAACCGGTCATACTGGATATGCTAACAGGCCCTGTGTAGTTAGCAGTCTGTGGCTCTGTGAACCGACAAAATGGAGGCTGGTATAGGCCCTATGCACAAGATGGCGGCGTCCCTTTCCTCACAGGATGATATCTTGATTTTTTCCAATGACTGGGACTCTCATGTGAGACATGTTCGGACTGTGTTCCAGATTTTGAGAGAGAATGCACTGTATGTGAAGGGATCAAAGTGTCTTTTTGGCGTACAGAAGGTCTCATTTCTCGGATTCATTTTGTCTCCATCGGTTATTGAAATGGACCCGGTCAAGGTTCAGGCCATCTGTGAATGGGTTCAACCTACTTCATTGAAGGCTCTTCAGAGATTTTTTGTGTTTTGCCAATTTTTATCGTAAATTTATTGGTAATTTCTCCGGTATTGTTAAACCATTAACTGATTTGACCAAAAAGGGTTCCGATGTGGTGAATTGGCCTCCTGAGGCAGTTTCTGCGTTTCAGGAACTTAAGTAGAGATTCATTTCTGCCCCTGGTCTACGGCAGCCTGAGGTTTCCCTGCCATTTCAGGTGGAGGTTGATGCCTCTGAGATTGGGGCAGGTGCCGTTTTGTCCCAAAGGGATCCAGAGACCTCTAAGAGTAACACATGTGCCTTTTTCTCTCAAAAATTTTCTCCAGCGTAATTATGACGTGCGTAATCGGGAGTTATTGGCCATGAAGTGGGCCTTTGAAGAGTGGAGACATTGGCTGGAAGGAGCCAAACACCAGGTGGTGGTCCTCACGGACCATAAGAACCTGGTTTATCTCGAATCAGTCAAGCGACTTAATCCTAGACAGGCCTTGTTTTTCACACGTTTTAATTTTGTGGTTTCTTTTATTCCGGGCACTAAGAATGTTAAGGCGGATGCCCTCTCGAGGAGTTTCTTTGCGAATTCTCCTGAGTTATCTGATCCTGCTGTTATTTTGAAAGAGGGTGTAGTTCTTTCCGCCATCTCGCCCAATTTGAGACTGGCTCTGTAGGGGTGTCAGGAGGATAAACCTGAGCGCTGCCCTGTTGGGAAATTGTTTGTCCCAGACCAGTGGAAGAAGAGTGTGATGTCTGAGATTCATTGTTCCGCGTTGGCTGGTCATCCCGGGATTTTTGGTACCAGAGACTTCTTGAGTCGGTCCTTTTGGTGGCCTACTTTGTCTCGTGACGTCAGGGACTTTGTGCAGTCCTGTGGGACTTGCTCTCGTTCCAAGCCTTGCTCTCGTTCTAGTGGTTTGTTAATGCCATTACCTGTACCCAAGAGGCCATGGACCCATATTTCTATGGATTTTATTTCCGACCTCCCTGTTTCTCAGAGAATGACCGTTATCTGGGTAATCTGTGATAGGTTTTCCAAGATGATACATCTTGTGCCATTACCTAAGTTGCCTTCCTCCTCCGAATTGGTGCCTTTGTTCTTTCAGCAAGTGGTTCGGTTACATGGCATTCCGAGAACATTGTGTTTGACAGAGGAGTCCAGTTTGTTTCCAGATTTTGAGGGACATTTTGTTCTAAACTTGGTGTTCAGTTATCTTTCTCCTCTGCATTCCACCCTCAGACCAATGGACAAACCGAGAGAACAAACCAGACCTTAGAGACTTATTTGAGATGTTTTGTGTCTGCTGATCAAGATGACTGGGTCTCTTTTTTGCCTTTGGCTGAGTTTGCTCTTAATAATAGGGCTAGCTCTGCCATCTTGATGTCTCCATTTTCTGCAATTCTGGGTTTCACCCTCGATTTTCTTCAGGACAGGCGAAGGTTTCTGTCTGTCCGGGGGTTGACTCTATTGTGGAGCGTATCCAGCAGATTTGGGACCAGGTAGTGGAGAGGTTGTCTCTCTCTCTCAAGAGAAGGCCCAGCGGTTTGCCAACCGACATAGGACTGATGGTCCTCATTTTAAAGTGGGGGACTTGGTTTGGTTGTCTTCAAGAAATATCCCTATGAAGGTTGCTTCTCCAAAATTTAAGCCAAGGTTCATTGGACCTTATAAGATCATGGAAATTATTAATCCGGTTTCCTTCCGTTTGCTTCTTCCAGGGACATTTAAGATCCATAACGTGTTCCACAAGTCCTTATTGAAGAGGTTTGTCGAGCCAGTGGTTCCTATGGCTGTGCCTCCCGATCCTGTTTTGGTTGAGGGCAATTTGGAGTATGTGGTTGAGAAAATATTGGATTCTCGTTCTGCTAGACGGAAACTCCAGTATTTGGTTAAGTGGAGAGGTTATGGTCAGGAGGACAATTCTTGGATGTTTGTTTCGGACATCCATGCTGGGAGACTGATCCGTGCCTATCATCGAGCTCATCCTGATTGTCCTGGTTGCGCAGGTGAGGGTTCGGTGACCCCTCCTCAAGGGGGGGGGGGTACTGTTGTGAATACTCTGGAGGCGACTTCTGAGCTGGGGCTCACTCTGGTGGTTGCTGAGGGTAATGAACTAATGGCTGAATGGCCTTCAGCTGACTCTGAATGCTCTGATATAAGTGAACTGAGTTCCCATCAGCCTTGCTGGTAATCAATTGTTCTTCCTGGTTTTGCTTGGAGCTCAGCTTGCATTCCTGCTCTCTTTCAGATAAGTGATTTGCTATTTTTTTTCCTCTTGTTGGATATTCCTTGCCTGGTTTGCTGCTTGCAGGGGACTGCAGCCTGGTCCCCTTTTGGGGTCTGGCGCTGCAGTTGTGCTCATTTTGTATTTGAACTTTTGCTCTGTTCCTTTGTCACTTTTTTGCTGAATTGCTGCGTGTTACACCAGAGATCTGATTTAGGTGGTAGAGATCGTGTAATCTCAGGTTTTTTGTTAATCAGAAGTGTTGGTATTTTTTCAGAGTTTTTTTGGGTTGCAGTCAGAATCCTTTCCTATACTTTTCTATCTAGACAGATTGGGCCCCAGCGTTTGCTCATTCTATTTTCTGTCTGTGTCCGTTTTTTCTTCTTGTCTAACCGCCATTACATGTTTGGGGGCTTCCTATTTCTTTGTGAGATCTGCTCCGGGGCAGATAGCTTTCATCTTTCTGCCTTTAGGTGTAGTTATCTCTCCGGCTGTGACGAGGCGTCTAGGATCACTGTAGGTACGCTCCACGGCTACTTCTAGTGTGGCGGTTAGTTTAGGGTACTGCAATCCAATAGTTTCCAGCCTCTCTGGTGTATTACTACTTTTGCTATTTTTGCAATTTCTCCTCAGCTACCGAAACATAACACCCAGTGTAGAAAAGAGGATATTGTGGAGGGCATGTACCATAAGAAGTGTAGAGTGTGTGGGTCATATTTAGTGCAGAGAGCATTGTGAGTGTTAATAGTCTATACCATGGTTCAGCGCAGGGCAGATATCTTTATTTAGGAGCATTATAATTACACTGCTATTTTTAGGGGCGTCGTGTGGGGATGTGCTTTAGAAGACCGGAGAAGATGGAGGTCTGCGGAGAACAACTGTGGATGAGTAGAGTCATCATAGGGTCAGGGCAAGATGGAGACGAAAAGGAAGAGAACAACTCTAATCAGAGATGTCTGAGGTAAGATACCTGGATGTAAATGTTTATTTGTGATCCAGCCTGCGTCTCATCAGTGCTGTGGTTCCTGTACTGTCCGCAGTCTGATGATGACTGATGACAACAACTCCCAGTATCTCGATTGTTAGGCCGGGATCACACTTGTGAGAAACTCGCACGATTCTCATGCGAGTCTCTAGCATCAACACCCAGCACTGCCGCCGGCACTCGGACCGAAGCGTGCGGCTGCATGTATTTCTATGCAGCCACACGCTCTGGTGTAAGTGCCGGCAGCAGTGCCGGGTGTTGATGCGAGAAACTCTCACGAGAATCGTGCGAGTTTCTTGCAAGTGTGATCCCAGCCTTAAGGACATACTGGGAGTTGTACAGTCATGGCCAAAAGTTTTGAGAATGACACAAATATTAATTTTTACAAAGTCTACTGCTTCACTTTTTCTAATGGCAATTTGCATATACTCCAGAATGTTATAAAGAGTGATCAGCTTAACAGCAATTACTTGCAAAGTCAATATTTGGCTAGAAAATGAACTTTATCCCCCAAAACACATTTCAACATCATTTCATAATGATCCCGGTATTGGGATCGGTTCCAACTTGTTCTTCTCACCCGGGGTCCTCGGTGCCACGATCCAGAGGGTCCACTTTTGGGGGCTAGCGTCATCAAGCCGCCATTGTAACACACCCATGGTGTCAATATGATCACTGCATGCCTAGATGAATTCATTGAGGGGTGTAGTTTGTAAAATGGGGTCACTTATGTGTGGGTTCTGCTGTTCTGGGCTCTCCCTGTGGGTCATGATACCTGCAAACCATAACAGTAAAATCTAGCGCTCCTTACCTTCTGAGCTTAGCACTGTGGATGAAAATTATTTCCCGGTTACACGTACTTAGGAGAAAATAAACCTCAGTTTGTTGTAAAAAAAATTTCCTAGTAGCCGTTAGAAAAATTAATAACTTGGGGCTAAAACAACTTTTTTGTGATTTTATTATTTTCACGGCTCAACGTTACAAAGTTCTGTGAAGCACCTAGGGATTCAAGGTGCTTACCATGCATCTAAATACATTCCTTGAGGGGTCATTTTCCAAAATGGGGTCACTTGTAGGGGGTTTCCACTGTTTAGGCACATCAGGGGCTCTCCAAATGGGACATGACGTGCGCTAATGATTCCAGGAAATTTTACATTCAAAAAGTCAAATAATGCTCCTTCCCTTCCGAGCCCTGCCGTGCGCCCAAACAGTAATTTTCTCCCTCATATGGGGTATCGGCGTACTAAGGAGAAATTGCACTACAAATTGTATGGTGCAATTTCTCCTGTTAGGCCGGGGTCACACTTGCGAGTGTGATGCGAAAAACTCGCGCGAGTCTCTCGCATCAATACCCAGCACTGCCGCCTGCATACGGCTAGAAATACATGCAGCCGCACACTCCAGTCAGAGTGCTGGCGGCAGTGCCGGCTATTGATGCGAGAGACTCGCTCGAGTTTCTTGCATCACACTCGTAATTGTGACCCGGCCGTACCCTTATGAAAATGCAATATTTTGTGCTGAAAAAGATATTTGTGGGGAAAATTTTATTTTTTAAAGCTCAACGTTTTAAACTTCTGTGAAGCACTTGAAGGTTCAATGTGCTCACCACACATCTAGTTCATTTCCCTGAGGGGTCTAGTTTCCAAAATGGTGTCATTTGTGGGGGATTTTCACTGTTTAGGCACATCAGAGGCCAGGGGCGTAACTAGGAACGGCAGGGCCCCACAGCAAACTTCACAATGGGCCCCCCCCGCCCCCCCGCACGCGCGTTACCAATCCCGGTCTACCCAAGTTGTGTTAAGAAAGATACCTTTATTATCCAAAATTAGAGGTTTTTGGACTAATGATAGTGAAATAACAGAAAAGAACCAACTCCCAGGAAGCAACTGAGGTAGTGACGAAGGTAGGCTTTCTCCAGAGTAAATGTGTGAAGAAACTTGTAATCCAGCCTGCAAATTGCTTTCAAAACAGATGATTTATTCAGTAGAACAACAGTCCGGTATACAGAATAATCTAAGATTGTTCTGTATACCGTACTTTTGTTCTACTGAATAAATCATCAATTTTGAAAGCAATTTATGGGCTAGATTACAAATTTCTTCTTCACAAGAATAATGCAACATAATTACCTTATTCAGCAGTTTCCTGGGGCCCTAGGCCCCTGATGGGGCCTGCAGTTTTCTTTGGACCTAGGCCCCTAATGGGGCCTGCTGCTTCCTTTGGACCTAGGCCCCTAATGGGGCCTGCTGTTTCCTAGGGCCCCATTAGGGGCCTGCTGCTTCCTGGGGCCTCTAATGTGGCCCGCTGTGTCCTGGGCCTGAGGCCCCTAAAACACTCACACCTCCCCCCTCCGCTCTCCCCCCTCTCCTCAAGTGCCGGGACGGGAAGCTGCGGCTGCCGCGTCCCTGTAAAAGAGAGTCAGACTCAGCAAGCATACTTACCAATCTGCCAATCCTCAGGTGACTGCGTCCTCCAGCTCTTCTGCTCCGCGCGCCGCTCCGTCCTCCATGCTCCGACGTCCACCACGCCAGCCTTACATGTGACGTGAGAGCGCGCACACGCCCCCACCGCACATGACACGGAAGTGCCGGACTGCTCGGGGCCTGACCCACCTCCTCTCATAGCGGCGCCGGAGGTGGCGGCGGGCCCCATATCAGACTCACACCACTGGCAGCTTGCATGGGCGTACCCAGGATCAAAACTGGGGGGGGGCAAGCCAATGTCGCATTTTATAACAGGTTACATCATATACATTGTACATTATCCTGCATATTAGGTATGGAGCATTAGAACTGTTGTATATTGTATAATACAGCAGTGTATGCGACACTACGCTGTATATACCATATATTATACATGGCACACTAACCTCTATACAAAGAATAAGAGGCATTATAACCTGTATATGAAAAGTATAATACAGCAGTGTATATACACTCTATATTCCGCACACGATGTGTATGACCCTGTATACACCATATACTACACTCTTATTTTGAAGTAAAAAACAAAACAAAACAGGAACAAATACAATACTTAAAATAAAGAACAAGTAAAGTTAAAAATCAACAAACTTACTGGTATTTCAATGGGAACTATGGGCCTGCTTTTGGCTAATGAGATGGTCAATGTTCGGTTCCATATTTGTCACAAGTGAAGCAATTTTTCTCTTTCTTGATATCATTATTTCCTAGGGATTCCAAATTGCTATTAGTAAAATACCAATATATATACAGCACTACAAAAACAATATATCAGCAATAAAACTGCCCACACAGAGACATACAGCCTGCACTGCCCATCACTGCAGCCTTGCCAATCCATATCATTTCATCCTCATCAGTGCACATATTGGCGCAACTCCGCTTTTTTCTGCCCCATATGATCCCCCCCATCCTGCCCCATCTGTCTCCATCATATCCATCCTGCCCCATCTGTCTCCAATCCTGCCCCCAGTGTCTCAAATCCTGCCCCCAGTGTCTCCAGTCATGCACCCAGTGTCTCCAGTCATGCCCTGTATCTCCATTCTGCCCCCTGTGTCTCGCATTCTGCCCCGTGTCCGGCATTCTGCCCCGTGTCCAGCATTCTGCCCCTGTCCAGCATTCTGCCCCCATGTCCAGCATTCTGCCCCCTGTGTCTCGCATTCTGACCCTTGTCCAGCATTCTGCCCCCCGTGTCCAGCATTCTGCCCCCCGTGTCCAGCATTCTGCCCCCGTGTCCAGCATTCTGCCCCCCGTGTCCAGCATTCTGCCATCGTGTCCAGCATTCTGCCCCCCCCGTGTCCAGCATTCTGCCCTCCGTGTCCAGCATTCTGCCCCCCGTGTCCAGCATTCTGCCCCCCGTGTCCAGCATTCTGCCCTCAGTGTCCAGCATTCTGCCCCCCATGTCCAGCATTCTGCCCTCAGTGTCCAGCATTCTGCCCCCCGTGTCCAGCATTCTGCCCCGTGTCCAGCATTCTGCCCCGTGTCCAGCATTCTGCCCCCCGTGTCCAGCATTCTGCCCCCCGTGTCCAGCATTCTGCCCCCCGTGTCCAGCATTCTGTCCCAATGTCCAGCATTCTGCCCCCATGTCCAGCATTCTGCCTCCCGTGTCCAGCATTCTGCCTCCCGTGTCCAGCATTCTGCCTCCCGTGTCCAGCATCCTGCCTCCCGTGTCCAGCATTCTGTCCCCCCGTGTCCAGCATTCTGTCCCCCCGTGTCCAGCATTCTGTCCCCCGTGTCGAGCATTCTGCCCCCCGTGTCCAGCATTCTGCCCCCCGTGTCCAGCATTCTGCCCCCCGTGTCCAGCATTCTGCCCCCCGTGTCAAGCATTCTGCCCCCCGTGTCCAGCATTCTGCCCCCTGTGTCCAGCATTCTGCCCCCCGTGTCCAGCATTCTGCCCCCTGTGTCCAGCATTCTGCCCCCCGTGTCCAGCATTCTGCCCCCCGTGTCAAGCATTCTGCCCCCCGTGTCCAGCATTCTGCCCCCTGTGTCCAGCATTCTGCCCCCCGTGTCCAGCATTCTGCCCCCTGTGTCCAGCATTCTGCCCCCCGTGTCCAGCATTCTGCCCCCCCGTGTCCAGCATTCTTTCCCAATGTCCAGCATTCTGCCCCCATGTCCAGCATTCTGCCTCCCGTGTCCAGCATTCTGCCTCCCGTGTCCAGCATTCTGTCCCCCCGTGTCCAGCATTCTGTACCCCCGTGTCCAGCATTCTGTCCCCCCGTGTCCAGCATTCTGCCCCCCGTGTCCAGCATTCTGCCCCCCGTGTCCAGCATTCTGCCCCCGTGTCCAGCATTCTGCCCCCCCGTGTCCAGCATTCTGCCCCCCGTGTCAAGCATTTCTGCCCCCCGTGTCCCCGCATTCTGCCCCCCGTGTCCAGCATTCTGCCCCCTGTCCAGCATTCTGCCCCCGTGTCCAGCATTCTGCCCCCCGTGTCCAGCATTCTGCCCCCCGTGTCCAGCATTCTGCCCCCCGTGTCCAGCATTCTCGCCCCCCGTGTCCAGCATTCTGCCTCCCTCGTGTCCAGCATTCTGCCCCAGTGTCCAGCATTCTGCCCCCCCGTGTCCAGCATTCTGTCCCAATGTCCAGCATTCTGCCCCCCGTGTCCAGCATTCTGCCCCCGTGTCCAGCATTCTGCCCCCGTGTCCAGCATTCTGCCCCCCGTGTCCAGCATTCTGCCCCCCGTGTCCAGCATTCTGCCCCCCGATCGTGTCCAGCATTCTGCCCCCGTGTCCAGCATTCTGCCCCGTGTCCAGCATTCTGCCCCCGTGTCCAGCATTCTGCCCTCCCATTGTGTCCAGCATTTCTGCCCCCCGTGTCCAGCATTCTGCCCCCCGTGTCCAGCATTCTGCCCCCGTGTCCAGCATTCTGTCCCCGTGTCCAGCATTCTGCCCCCCGTGTCCAGCATTCTGCCCCCGTGTCCAGCATTCTGCCCCCCTGTCCAGCATTCTGCCCCCGTGTCCAGCATTCTGCCCCCGTGTCCAGCATTCTGCCCCCCGTGTCCAGCATTCTGCCCCCTGTCCAGCATTCCCCCGTGTCAGCATTCTGCCCCCGTGTCCAGCATTCTGCCCCCCGTGTCCAGCATTCTGCCCCCCGTGTCCAGCATTCTGCCCCCCGTGTCCAGCATTCTGCCCCCCGTGTCCAGCATTCTGCCTCCCTGTCCAGCATTTGCCCCCGTGTCCAGCATTCTGCCCCCCCATGTCCAGCATTCTGCCCCCGTGTCCAGCATTCTGCCCCCCCGTGTCCAGCATTTTGCCCCCATGTCTCACAGTCTGCCCCAGGCCCCCAGGATCGCCGCTCTCAATAAAAAAAAACAAAAAAAACAAGTTCTTCTTACCTGGCCGCGCTCCTGCGGTGAAACTCCCTCCATGCAGCTGAAGCGCGCACTCGCTGGCGACTGACAGTATATATAGCATATATATATATACAGTATATATAGCTATATATCTATCTATATCTATCTATCTATATCATCTTCTCACCTGTGTCTTGCCTCTCTTGTGTTTTCTGTCTTCTTTCACCTTTTCTCTCTCCCACTCTTGTTTTTCTTTCCTTTTTGCCTCCTTCTCCCTGCTTGTCTGTGGCTCCACCTCCGACATTTAGCCCCGCCCCTCCATGGCTCTCCACAGTCTGAGAGCTGTGACGCTGCTGGAGGGGAGGGATCCGATGCTCTGCTGCTGACTACAGGTGCGGGGGTAGGGGCGGTGAGTGGTGTCACAGTGTGTGTGACTGCGCCCCTGCTACACTGCAGCCGGCAACTCTCTCAGAGTACGGTACGCTCATGGCAGCTTGTGGAACTACCGTGGTGGTAGGTGAAGCAGCTGCAGCAGGGACGGGCCCCCTTCTAGCCCGGGCCCTGTGGCAGCTGCTTCCCCTGCTTCCACGATAGTTCCGCCCCTGTCAGAGACTCTCCAAACGTGACATGGCATCCTCCAATTGTTCCATCAAATTTTGCATTCATAAAGTCAAATGGCACTTCTTCCCTTCCAAGCTCTGCAGTGCGCCCAAACAGTGGTTTTCTCCCTCTTATAGGGTATTGACGTACTCAGGAGAAAATGCACAACAAATGGTATGGTGCAATTTTTCCTGTTACCCTTATGAAAATGCAATATTTTGTGCTGATAACATATTTATGGGGAAAATTTGATTTATTTTATTTCTAACGGCTCAACATTATAAACTTCTGTGAAGCACCTGAGGATTCAATGTGCTCACCACACATCTAGATCATTTCTCTGATGGGTCTAGTTTCCAAAATGGTGTCACTTCTGAGGGATTTTCACTGCTTAGGTACATCAGAGGTTCTCCAAATGCGACATGTCGTCCGCCAATTGTTCCAGCAAATTTTGCATTCAAAAAGTCAAATGGCGCTCCTTCCCTTCTGAGGTCTGCCGTGCGCCCAAACGGTGGTTTTCTCCCTCATGTGAGGTATCGGCATGCTCAGGAGAAACTATACAACACATTTTGGGTCCCATTTTTTCCTTTTACCCTTGTCAAAATAAGAAAAATTGGATCTGAAGTCAATTTTTTGTGAAAAAAAGTGAAATGTTACTTATTTTTTATTTTTTTAAAATTCCTGTGAAGCACATGTAGGGTTAATAAACTTCTGGAATGTAGTTTTGAGCACCTTGAGGAGTGCTGTTTTTAAAATGGTGTCGCTTTTGGGTATCTTCTTTCATATAGACTCCTCAAAGTGACTTCAAATGTCCCAAAAAAAAACATTTTTTAAAAAATTTTGTTGGAAAAAAGAAAAATCGCTGGTTAACTTTTAACCCTTAACACTTCCTAACAAAAAAAAAATTTGGTTCCAGAGTTGTGCTGATGTAAAGTAGACATGTGAAAAATGTTATTTATTAACTAATTTGTGTGACATATCTCTGTGATTTAAGGACATGAAAATTCAAAGTTTAAAAATTGCAAAATTTTCGCCAAATGTCTTTTTTCACAATTAGGCCTTTGTCACACTAGAGAGGAATACGGACGAGTGAGAGGCGTTAAAACAACACATTACACTCGGACCAATGTTTCTCTATGGGGCAGCTCTGATCATCCGTATATTTCTCGGCCGCATTTTACGGGGCGAGAAAATCGCAGCATGCTGCAATTGTCAGCGTATTACTCCCGTAGTACGCCAATGCAAGTCTATGGGTATGAGAAAAATACGGATTACACACGGACCACACGTGTGACTTGCGAGAAATATGCAAGACTTCTGCAGGTCACAGGAAATGGGGCAAGCCATGAATCAGGTAGCTTACACATGCAAATTAGCTCAAAAAGAGCAGCAGACATCCCGGAAGAACGCTTCCACGGAGTCCAGCAGCAAGTCTAAACACATCAATGTAGAGATGCTGATCGTTTTGGTCCAGGAAAGTCCCGAAATTTAGGAGCAACGAGATGCACACTACTCAGACCGGGCCAGAAAAGACGCGGCATGGAGGTGCATCTGTGGGCAGATGTTTCCACAGTTTGGAGAAAGCCCACGTGAGGAGCAGCACCAAATGAGCAAGTTACCTGATTTTTGTCCAATCATCTTAAAGGCCACGACTTAATAATTGACCACAGTATCCCCTAAAATCGGATTATAGCTATTTTGTAATAATTGTTTTGAAGCGCTAAAGTGTAATACTGACATCCGACTAGGTCCCCATGACTATGTGAAATGTTTGTCTAACAATTTGGCAATGTGCAGCTAGGCAAATTATGAAATTATATGTCACATTGCAGTGGAAGATGTCATGAGATGCTGGTGCAGCATCCGCGACCAGTACCGGCGGGAACGTCAGCAGAGGGCCACGAGTGGGGCTGCAGCACCGACCAAGCGCAAATATATATACTTTGACCATCTTGGGTTTTTGGCTCCTATTCTGGATCTCAGACCGTAAGTATATACATCACACCACATTACACATATGCTGTTTAGGGTCAGATCTCCAACATTTTCTATTTCAAATTAATTTCCTAACAGAACTCCGTCCAACCTCACTGAGAGAGAGACTGTCATGTGTGCATTGCCACGAAGATCGTCGCGGTTGCACATTCTGACTTCTCACAGCTGAGTTGCTGTTTCTTTGTGTTTGGCAGTTAGGGAGTTAATTCTGTCTGTGCTCAGTTCTGGGACTGGGTGCAGTTTCTCCCGGCTGCAATTAATTATTTGTTGATTGGTTTCCTTTAAATCTCTGGTTGTCTGTGTTGGGAGTTGCCAGTGAAATTCTTCATGCAGACCACAGATAGGATTGTATCTGTATAGACTTAAGTTAAAGAGCTCCTTAGTTGTTTTAAGCTCACCTTGCTTAGAGTTTAATATCCCAGATCATTTATGTTCCTTCTGTGTTTGAGTGTGTATGCAAGTCTGTGTTTTCTCCAGTCTGTCTAATATGTCTAATCTGTGTATTTAGCAGAGATCAGCCCATATTCCTTTGGTGGTAATCAGTATCCTTCTTAGGACTGATTACAGGGTTCAGGGACTGATAGGAGACAGGGTTAGGCTGGAGACTTGGACCTCTGAACCATTATCAGTACCTCCAAGGTGAGGGATTAGTTAGGACCCCAGTTTAGGGTCAGGTTAGACCCCCGGTCCTCCTCTTTCCTGTGACAGTGTATCAAGTCCTCAAGATTAACCCTGAGTTCAACGGATATCGTGTCAGGTAAATCTATTCTATATTTACATGCTGATGTTGCTAATCTATATGTTGTATAGAGTGTTGTTCTTTTAAGAATAGTTTACTGGCATCGTACACATATCATAAGACCGCGTGACATTTTCACTGGCCCATAAAATTATTCCCAGTTGCCATGGATCCAGTAGCCCAGCTGGCTCTGCAGTTGCAGGGATTATCCATGGAGCTGACGGACATTAAGTCCAAAGTTTTGTCTCCCTCGGAGCAAACCAGATTTGAACCTAAAGTAGCTCTCCCGGACAGGTTCACTGGTGGGCGAGACAAATTTTTTACCTTCAGGGAAGCATGTAAATTGTATTTTCGGCTTCGGCCTCGATCATCAGGGAGTGATGAGCAGAGAGTGGGAATTGTTATCTCGCTCCTACAAGGGGACCCTCAATCCTGGGCCTTCTCCCTTCCTCCGGGATCCCCGGCTCTACAGTCAGTAGATCGATTTTTTACTGCCCTGGGTTTGGTATATGATGACCCAGATCGGGTCTCTCTTGCTGAGACAAAATTACGTAAGATACAGCAGGGAGATCGTCCGGCGGAGGAATTTGCTTCTGAGTTCCGTAGATGGGCCACAGATACTCAGTGGAATGACCCAGCTCTTAGAAGCCAGTTTTGTCATGGGCTTTCTGACAAATTAAAGGACGTTTTGGCTCAGTATGATTCTCCTCCATCACTGGAGGCTGCTATGGCCCTAGCTATCCGTACTGATAGACGGCTCCGGGAGAGGTGCGAGGTAACTCCGCCCCTGTTGTTACTCCACCTACTACTAAAGTCCCTTATGTTGAGGTTCCCCTTGTCTGTTCAGAGGAGCCTATGCAGTTGGGAGGGACATCATTTCGTAGGAGGGGATTGGCGGTACGCCGCAGGACTAGAAGGTGTTTCTTCTGCGGGAAAGAGGGACATTTTGTTGGGGGATGTCCATCCCGTGCCTTGTTGAGCAAAAAGTCGCCGGAAAACTGTTAATCCCAGGTTGTGTGGTGGACGACAACCTGGGAGTATGTATTTCGTCCGCTAGTTCTTCTCAGTTCCTTGTACCAGTGGAGGTGGTGGTTGGTACGAGAGTGGAGAGATTTTCTGTTCTTCTTGATAGTGGGTCCGGGGCTAATCTGGTTGACGCTCAGTTTGCTCAGGCTCAAGGTATGCATCTGAGTGTATTGGTCAAACCGATCCCTATATTCTCCATTGACGCCAGGCCTCTCGGCCAAGGTAGCTTTGTTCATGAGGTTCATAACATTGACCTTCGGGTAGGGGCAATACATAGGGAACTATTATCTTGTTATGTGTTGGAGGGTCTACCTACTCCTATTGTGTTGGGACTTCCTTGGTTGGTTAAACATAACCCTGTGATTAATTGGCAGTCCAGAGAGATAAGCCAATGGGGGAGTTTTGCAAAAGTAACTGCATGAACACAGTCATCAGTGCGGTCGTGCCTAGTACTTTGCCTCCTTTTTTGGAGGACTTTGGGGATGTGTTCTCTGAGGAGGGGTGTCAGGAGTTGCCTCCTCATCGCGTGTATGACTGCTCTATTAATTTACTTCCTGATGCTAAGTTACCTAAAGCTAGGTTATATAACCTTTCTGGTCCTGAGAGGCAGGCTATGAAAGATTATATTTCGGAAAGTCTGGCCAAAGGGCATATTAGACCTTCATCTTCCCCAGTGGC
Source organism: Oophaga sylvatica (assembly GCA_033576555.1). Lineage (NCBI taxonomy): Eukaryota > Metazoa > Chordata > Amphibia > Anura > Dendrobatidae > Oophaga > Oophaga sylvatica. Next base: position 221,245,070 of record JARQOD010000002.1, on the reverse strand, counting down.
CGCGGGGTTCTTCTTTGTGAAGAAAAAAGATGGAGGCCTACGCCCTTGCTTGGATTTCCGCGAACTTAATCGGATTACTGTTCGAGATCCGTATCCACTCCCTCTGATTCCTGATCTCTTCAATCAAATTGTTGGCGCCAAATGGTTCTCTAAATTGGATCTCAGGGGGGCGTATAATCTGATTAGGATAAAAGAGGGGGATGAGTGGAAAACGGCGTTTAACACGCCGGAGGGACATTATGAGAACCTTGTCATGCCTTTTGGTCTGACTACTGCACCAGCAGTATTCCAACATTTTGTTAATGACATTTTTCGTCATCTGGTGGGGCTGTTTGTGGTCGTATATTTGGATGACATTTTAATTTACTCACCAGATCTTGTGTCTCACCAGGAGCATGTGAGACAGGTGTTGCAGATCTTGCGAGACAATAAACTATACGCCAAACTGGAAAAGTGTGTATTCGCCGTACAGGAACTTCAGTTTTTGGGTTTCTTGGTGTCAGCCTCCGGTTTCCGTATGGACCCTGAAAAGGTGAGAGCAGTGCTTGAATGGGATCAGCCAGAGGATCTTAAGGCTCTGCAGCGTTTTCTGGGGTTTGCTAACTACTACCGGAAATTTATTTGTAATTTCTCATCTGTTGTCAAACCTCTCACTGACATGACAAGAAAAGGGACGGATTTTTCTAAATGGTCGGACAAAGCTTGCCAAGCTTTTTCCTCTTTGAAAAAATGTTTTGCTTCGGCACCCGTTCTCATCCAACCAGATGCATCACAGCCGTTCGTTGTGGAGGTGGACGCGTCTGACGTAGGGGTGGGTGCAATATTGTCCCAGGGTCCGTCCCCTGGTAAATGGCATCCGTGCGCTTTCTTTTCTAAAAAATTGTCGTCCGCCGAAAGGAATTATGATATCGGCAATAGGGAACTTTTGGCCATTAAGTTGGCTTTTGAAGAATGGCGTCACTTTTTGGAGGGGGCAGTCCACCCGGTCACCGTCATTACTGATCACAAGAACCTGCTGTATTTGGAATCTGCTAAGCGTCTGAATTCCAGACAAGCTCGATGGTCGTTGTTTTTTACCAGGTTTAATTTTGTTGTCACTTATCGCCCTGGATCTAAGAATGTTAAGGCGGATGCCTTGTCTCGCAGTTTCCCAGGGGCCGGGAAAATGGATGACCCGATTCCTATCCTTCAGGAGGGGGTGGTAGTGTCGGCTGTATGTTCTGAGCTTGAGGAGGAGGTGTTAGAGGCTCAGGGGGACGCCCCTGCAGGACCTCCAGGAGACTGTTTGTCCCAAATCAGTTGAGACAAAAGGTTATTGAGGCACATCATAATTCTGCTTTAGCAGGACATCCAGGGAGTAAGGCTACTTTAGATCTCCTTTCTCGCCGGTTTTGGTGGCCTAACGTTAATAAAGATGTTTTAACTTTTGTCGCGTCCTGTGGGGTTTGTGCTCGCTCTAAGACCCCTCATACCCGTCCGTCTGGGACCCTCTTACCCTTGAAACTTCCGGAGCGTCCATGGACTCATTTGTCTATGGACTTCATCACGGACCTTCCTCAGTCGTCAGGGAAGACTGTCATACTGGTGGTTGTTGACAGGTTCAGTAAGATGGCACATTTCATTGCTCTTCCTGCCCTCCCTAATGCTAAAACTCTGGCGCAGGTGTTCATTGGGGAGATTGTGAGACTTCATGGGTTGCCTTCTGATGTGGTGTCAGATAGGGGGTCTCAGTTTGTGTCCAAGTTTTGGAGGGCATTTTGTTTACGTCGGGGGATGCAATTGTCATTTTCCTCGGCTTTTCATCCGCAGACCAATGGTCAGACAGAGCGTCTGAATCAAAGCCTAGAGACTTATCTTCGGTGTTTTGTCTCAGAGAACCAGGAGGACTGGTCTTCTTTCTTGCCTCTGGCAGAGTTCGCTCTTAACAACAGGCGGAGCGAGTCCACTGGTAAGTCCCCGTTTTTTGGGGCATATGGTTTTCATCCCCAGTTTTGTACATTCAATGGGGGGGCCCTTCTGGGGTTCCTGAGGAGGAGCGTTTCTCGTCGTCACTTGCTTCAGTGTGGAGAGGTGTATTGAATAATCTGAGTGCTATGGGGAACCGTTATAAACGTATGGCTGATAGGAGGAGAGTTTCTGGTCCAGATCTTAATGTGAACGATCTGGTATGGTTGTCTACCAGGAATATAAAACTTAAAGTTCCCTCCTGGAAGCTGGGCCCCAGATTCATCGGGCCGTACAGGATCAGTTCCATAATTAATCCTGTGGCATTTCGTCTGGACCTCCCTCCTACGTTTAAAATCCACAATGTGTTCCACAAGTCATTACTTAAGAGGTACGTGGCACCAGTCATACCATCACCTCTACCTCCTCCTCCAGTGGTGGTCAATGGTAACTTGGAGTTTCAAGTGTCAAAGATCATTGACTCACGTCTGAATCGCCGGTCCCTTCAGTACTTGGTGCATTGGAAGGGGTATGGTCCAGAGGAGAGGACGTGGGTTCCTGCGTCTGACATTAACGCAGATCGTTTGGTGCGGACCTTCCACAGAACTCACCCGGGCAAACCTGGCCCTGAGGGTCCGGAGGCCCCTCGTAGAAGGGGGGGTACTGTCATGTGTGCATTGCCACGAAGATCGTCGCGGTTGCACATTCTGACTTCTCACAGCTGAGTTGCTGTTTCTTTGTGTTTGGCAGTTAGGGAGTTAATTCTGTCTGTGCTCAGTTCTGGGACTGGGTGCAGTTTCTCCCGGCTGCAATTAATTATTTGTTGATTGGTTTCCTTTAAATCTCTGGTTGTCTGTGTTGGGAGTTGCCAGTGAAATTCTTCATGCAGACCACAGATAGGATTGTATCTGTATAGACTTAAGTTAAAGAGCTCCTTAGTTGTTTTAAGCTCACCTTGCTTAGAGTTTAATATCCCAGATCATTTATGTTCCTTCTGTGTTTGAGTGTGTATGCAAGTCTGTGTTTTCTCCAGTCTGTCTAATATGTCTAATCTGTGTATTTAGCAGAGATCAGCCCATATTCCTTTGGTGGTAATCAGTATCCTTCTTAGGACTGATTACAGGGTTCAGGGACTGATAGGAGACAGGGTTAGGCTGGAGACTTGGACCTCTGAACCATTATCAGTACCTCCAAGGTGAGGGATTAGTTAGGACCCCAGTTTAGGGTCAGGTTAGACCCCCGGTCCTCCTCTTTCCTGTGACAGTGTATCAAGTCCTCAAGATTAACCCTGAGTTCAACGGATATCGTGTCAGGTAAATCTATTCTATATTTACATGCTGATGTTGCTAATCTATATGTTGTATAGAGTGTTGTTCTTTTAAGAATAGTTTACTGGCATCGTACACATATCATAAGACCGCGTGACAGAGACAGGGTCGGATTCTGAGGCCATTATATACCCGGTCGGGGGAGGTGAAGAGGTGGCTGGCTCATCTTCTGAGCCTCCCAGCTGCATCCCCCAAGCTCTACCAGCACTAGGACCTGACCCACCAGCTGCACCAGTCCCAGTACCTGACCCACCAGCTGCAGCAGCACCGGAAGCCTTGAGGAAGCAGCCAACAGCAGCAGCCCTACTGTACGTCTGGGGGCTCCCCCCGGCCTGCTGCCATATCCCACCGTGGGAGACGAAGGCGAGACAATACTGCCTCTGATACCCGGAGGCATGTGGACTAGTGTTGAGCGATACTGCTCGATATCTAAAAATATCGGATCGGAATGGTATCGCCGATATCACTAAATATCGCCGATATCCGATTCCGATACCGGAAGTCCCATGTAAGTCTATGGGAACAAAATATCGCAACTAAAAAAAACCTTTATTTCCTTGTAAACACTAAATATACACACATAGAATACATATATATATATACACATGTCATTGTGACATATATATATACATATATGTATAGTTTATACACTTCTAATACATGTGGGGACAAATGACACCACAAGAAGTGACCTGGAAACCATCTGCAGTGACTTTGAAAACTTAGGTAAGAAAGTGAAAGAACTGGGAGCGCAGGTGGTCTTCTCCTCCATCCTTCCAGTGGATGGCCATGGAACAAGGAGGTGGAATAAGATTCTGCAGGTGAACAACTGGCTACGTCGATGGTGCCATCAGCAAGGATTTGGATTTCTGGATCACGGAGTGAATTACCTGTACGATGGACTACTTGCTAGAGATGGGGTGCACCTTACGAAGACTGGAAAACATGTATTTGGAAGTCGCCTTGCTACACTCATCAGGAGAGCTTTAAACTAGAACAATGTGGGAAGGGAAGCAAAACGCCAGCAAAAGCCATACACCTGACAAATGCTATTGAGAACTCTGCTATTAGAAGTGAAGGGGAAGAACAAAGACAAAAAAATCTACATAATAAAAATATTGAAGAAAGAGAAACCAATCACAAACTAAAGTGTTTCTATACGAATGCACAAAGCATGGGCAACAAACAAGGAGAACTGGAGCTACTAACGCAGGAGAAGAAATATGATGTCATTGGAATCACTGAGACTTGGTGGGACGATACACATGATTGGAATACAAGGCTAGAAGGTTACAACTTATTTGCAAGAAACAGACTTGATAAACGAGGAGGAGGTGTTGCATTGTATGTTAGAAAAGCGTATATCTGCACAGAGATTGAAGCTTCAGAGACTGGGAGTTCTGTGGAAACTGTTTGGGTAAGAATACAAGGACAGAACAATGGAAAGGACACCATTGTAGGCATTTACTACAGGCCGCCTGTGCAAGCTGAAGATATGGATGAACTCTTTATGCATCAAATGGCCAAGTTCTCCAAAAAATATGACATAGTGGTCATGGGAGATTTCAACTATCCAGACATTTGTTGGGAATCTCTCTCAGGCAAAACTAACAGGTCCAGGAAATTCTTATCCTCTCTTGCTGACAACTTTATCTTCCAAAAGGTAATGGAGAAAACAAGGGGATCTGCTACCTTGGATCTAATCCTCATAAACAGGGAGGAAATGGTGGAGGAGGTAAGAGTGGCTGGGACCCTAGGAGGTAGTGACCATGCTATTTAGAATTTTGGATAACAAGAGGAGGAAGACCTGTGAAGACTCAGACGTCAAGGTTAGATTTCAGAAAGGCAGATTTTATGGAACTCAGAAAGAGAATTGGAGGGATCCAATGGCTGGATATCCTTAAGGACAAAAATGTCCAGGAAGGATGGAAAATCTTGAAAAATGAGATTCTCAAAGCACAATCGTTAACAATTCCGAAAAGAGGGAAGAATGGGAAGCAATTAAGGAAACCAGGATGGATGAACATAGAACTTAAACACATGCTAAAAAGGAAGAAAGAAATGTTTATCAAATGGAAAGAGGGAGGCATATCTAAAGAAGAATATAATGCCGTCTGCAGAACCTGCAGGGCACAAATCAGATTATCTAAAGCTGACAATGAATTAAGGCTTGCAAGTGACGTCAAAAGCAACAAAAAAGGATTTTGGGGATACGTCAAAAGTAAAAGAAAAGTCAAAGATGCTATAGGATTTTTACAGGATGAAAATGATGAAATGGTAAGTCAGGATGTTGAGAAGGCTGAACTTTTAAATTCCTATTTTGCATCTGTTTTCTCTCAGAAAGGAAATGTAACATCAACTGATCTTCACTGTCCTATTAAAGGAATAGAAGAATCCAGGATATCTATAAACAGAAAGACAGTGAGGAAACACTTAGCTAACCTAAGTGAATTCAAGTCTCCAGGTCCAGATGAATTACACCCAGGGTACTGAAGGAGATAGCAGAAGAAATTCTTGAACCACTGTCCATAATCTTTGAAAATTCTTGGAGAACAGGAGAAGTCCCAGAAGACTGGAGAAGAGCAAATGTTGTTCCTATCTTCAAAAAGGGGAAGAAGGTGGACCCAGGGAACTACAGGCCGGTGAGTCTGACTTCTATACCAGGAAAGATCTTTGAACAAATTATTAAAGAACATGTATGCAAGTACCTGGATAAGAATGAAGTGATTAAACAGAGTCAGCATGGGTTTGTAACTAATAAGTCATGTCAGACTAACTTAATTTCCTTCTATGACAGAATCACTGACTGGGTGGATCAGGGAAATGCTGTAGATATAGTATATCTTGACTTCAGCAAAGCATTTGACAAAGTATCTCACACAATCCTTATTGAAAAAATGACTAAGTATGGAATGGACAAGGCAACTGTTAGGTGGATTCATAACTGGCTTAGTGATCGGACCCAAAGAGTGGTTGTAAATGGCTGCACATCCAGTTGGAAGAATGTCTCAAGTGGGGTACCACAAGGCTCTGTTTTGGGCCCTGTATTGTTCAACATCTTTATCAATGATTTAGATGAAGGAATTGAGGGTAAACTGATCAAATTTGCTGATGACACAAAGCTAGGAGGGGTAGCTAATACTAGAGAAGAGAGAGAGAGGATTCAAAAAGATATACATAAACTGGAGCAGTGGGCAGCAACTAACAGAATGGATTTTAACAGGGAAAAATGCAAAGTACTACATCTGGGCAATAAAAATGAAAAAAGCATATACAAAATGGGAGGAATAGGGCTAAGTAACAGCACATGTGAAAAAGACTTGGGTATACTAATTGATCACAGACTTAACATGAGTCAACAGTGTGATGCAGCAGCAAAAAGGCAAATGCAATTCTAGGATGTATCAACAGAAGCATACAGTCTAGATCACGTGAGGTCATTATTGCCCTCTACTCCTCTTTGGTCAGACCTCATCTGGAATACTGTGTCCAGTTTTGGGCACCACATTTTAAAAAAGACATCAACAAACTGGAGCAAGTTCAGAGAAGAGCCACCAGAATGGTGACTGGTCTGCAAACCATGTCCTATGAGGAACGGTTGCAGGATTTGAGAATGTTTAGCTTGCAAAAAAGAAGACTGAGAGGAGACTTAATAGCTGTCTACAAATATCTCAAGGGCTGTCACATTGTAGAAGGATCATCTTTATTCTCATTTGCGCAAGGAAAGACTAGAAGCAATGGGATGAAACTGAATGGGAGGAGACACAGATTAGATATTAGAAAAAACTTTTTGACAGTTAGGGTGATCAATGAGTGGAACAGGCTGCCACAAGAGGTGGTGAGTTCTCCTTCAATGGAAGTCTTCAAACAGAGGCTGGATAGACATCTGTCTGGGATGATTTAGAGAATCCTGCTTTGAGCAGGGGGTTGGACCAGATGACCCAGGAGGTCCCTTCCAACTCTACCATTCTATGATTCTATGATTCTATGATTCTACATAGTAAAATATCCTCTGATTCAATTGCCGGTTAAAGCCGGCTTCTGTGAAAAGACAGAAGCACCCGACATGAAATGACACTTGGTGTACATAGAGTTAACCATGTCTTTTCATGTCGTTTGCAAATCTGATTTGCACAAACAATTACATCAGTCTATGTGTGCAAAATTTCACACCTGTAGGGGTTAATTAAAGGTGTAAATTGTTGTAAAAAAAACCGGACTTTTTTGCTACGAATTTACACCTTTAATTAACCCCTACAGGTGTGAAATTTTGCACACTTACACTCATGTAATTGTTTGTGCAAATCAGATATCAAACTACATGAAAAGACATGGTTAACTCTATGTAAACCAAGTGTCATTTCATGTCGGGTTCTGCATTTTCACAAAAGCCGGCAATTGAATTAGCGGCTATTATACTATGTAGAAGTGTATGAACTATAAATATAAATATATATATATGTGTCACAAATTTAATGACATGTATATATATATATGAGGTGTAAAATTGCTGAAAAAAAATGCGTGGGCTCCCGCCCTATTTTCGCAACCAGACAGACAAAGCCAGTGAGTGGGGGCAGATAATAATAGCCCAGAGAGGGACCATTATTTTTGCCCCCCCGGGCTACTAACATCTGCCCCCAGACACCCAGAAAGGGCAAATCTCTAATTAGATTTGCCCTTTCTGGCACTTTGCCCGTCTATTCCCATTGCCCTGTAGCGGTGGCGAATGGGTTAATAAGGGGTTAAAATGACCTTGCAATTGAAAGGTCACTTTAAGCCAGGTTAATAATTGAGAGCTGTCAATTAGACAACTATCAATTATTAATCCTATTGTATGAAAGAAAAATCAAACACACACACTTTAATAAAAAAGAAGTTTAATGAAATAATCACAGTTTTTGACCATATTTTATTTTCCTGCTAAAACCATTTCCTGTAATAAAAATAAAATAATAAAGCAAAATTATTCTTACCAATCCGATGTACAGTCAGGTCCCACGGTGTAATCCTTCAGAAAGGGTTAATGTTTACTGCAGGGACCGCAGCTAATGCTGCAGCCTCACAGTAAACCCCCAAATGAATGAGTTCCTCTCCTGGCTGACAGGAGAGGAAGTGGAAAGCTTAATTGATTGCTTTCCACTTTCACTTCAGGTCAACCAGGGACACAATCAGTGACGTCAGAGGGAACTGGTTAACAAAAATAGGGGATCCCCTCGAAAAAAATTGGCGTGGGGTCCCCCCTATTTTTGTTAACCAGCCAGATGAAGCAGACCGCTGAGGCCTGGTTTTTCAGGCTGGTAAGGATCCAATATCCATGGACCTTGCAAGCCTGATAATACCAGGCCACAGCAGTCTGCTTAGCTTGGCTGGTTAACAAAAATAGGGGATCCCCTCGAAAAAAAAACGGCGTAGGGGTCTCCCTATTTTTGTTAACCAGCCAAGTAAAATGCAGACTGCTGCGGCCTGGTATTAAAAGACTGTCAAGGCCCATGGATTTTGGCCCTCAACAGCCTGATAATACCAGGCTACAGCAGCCCCACATTTGGCGCATCAAAAGATGTGCCAATTGTGGCACTTTACCCGGCTCTTCCCACTTGCCCTGTAGCGGTGGCAAGCGGGGTAATAAGGGGTTAATGTCACCGTTGATTGCACGGTGACAATAAGCCCGGTTAATAATGGAGAGGCGTCAATAAGACACCGATCCATTATTAATCCCAAAGTTATTAAATGCATAAAAAAAAGACAAAGCAAGAAAAAAGTATTTTAATGAAATAAAAGAGACAACACAGTTTTCATTTCTTTTATTGTACTCTCATTCCTGCGACGCCATCGATCTCCTGTAAAAAAAGAAAAAAAACAAACCAACAGTATACCACCTGTCCGACGCAGTCCATAGTAACGACAGTCCCACGACAATCCAGCTCTGCTACATCGCAATGACAGGCAGAGCCTGTCATTGCAACGCAGCACAGCTGATTACCTGCTTCCCCGGCGGTGACGTCATCGGACTGACTGCTTTACGGCCGGGATTACCCAGCAGTCACTGCAGTTATCGCGAGAAACTGCATGTGACCGCCGGGGAAAGATGATGGCGGCCATGAAGTAGTCCAGGCCGTGACCGCCGGAGATCTTCTGCCAGGTAAGTGCCGCTGACTCCTGACAGACCTGACCGACGGACACTGACAGTGACAGACCCGACCGACGGACACAGACAGTGACAGTGACAATCCCGATTCCGGTATCCGATATGACGAAAATATCGGTATTCGGAATCGAAAGGCCGATACAGCTAATATCGGCCGATACCCGATATTTGCAGTATCGTATCGCTCAACACTAATGTGGACACAGGGGTCCTCAATTACCTGTCCAGGGCAGCCGTGGATGAGGGTGAAGAGGCTTATTCGCGTAGCCTTGCCCGTTACCTACGTCCCCTACCCCTTGAGGTCAGGCTACGTGTGTGAGGATCCATTCAGATCCTAATTGATGCATGCACACACCCCAATACCACATATGAGGTATTTGAGTTCCTTGAGAGGTGGCAGCTCTCACCCCATAACCTTCTTCGCCTTAGCCCCCACCCAGATGTGCATGCTCAATTAGGATCTGAGGGACCTCCTGCACGTGTGCCTACACCTCAACCCATTCCCACACAAAACCAAACTTGGCAACAAGGGTTAAATGGCAGCTTATAACCCACCTGCACAATATGGCCACTTGTACAGATCCAGTGCTGGAGGCTGGTCCCAATCTGGATTTGGCCAACATGGCCATATTGGGGGTATGATTCTCGTGGGTACCAGCATCCCCATGAGTATAATCTCCTTTATCACTATGGCATATTTGTCCACACAACAATCTGACCGTGGCTACATGTTACCTCAGGGCCAAGAAAATCCACCCCAACAGGGTGATGGTCATGGTGGTCACCAAAGCCAGCAACAAAGAGATGCAGGGCATCCGCCCTCACCGCCACCAACATACCACAACTGTGATTTTTTTCATTTTTCTTATATCTTATTTATAAAATTGTTATTTTTTTAAATTTAATTTTACTACATGTTGTGTAAAGCATATTTGCACTAATCTGAATGCCTCCAAAAACCATGTTACAAATATGGTAATATGGTCATCACTAGTCAAAGTGACAGTTTGTTATTTTGATTATATATTATTATTTATACAAATGTTTGCTATTTTTTTATGACTTATTTTCATAATTGTGTAATGCATATTTACACTAGTCTAATGTAAAAAATCCACCATATGGTACACATATGGTTGTCACTAGTCAAAGTGACAGTTTGTTATTTTGATTATGTATTATTATTTATACAAATGTTTGTTATTTTTTATGACTTATTTTCATACTTGTTGTGTAATGCATGTTTGCACTAGTCTCATTTTACAAAAAATACCATATGCAAAAAATATGGTAGTCACTACCTAAAGTGACAGTTTGCCAATATAAAAAATATTTTAATGGCAAGTTTGGACTCTTATTTCATTAATTATTTATAGAACACCACCTACACATCTGTAATGAACATTAACACAAGACACAAAGACAATGTAAGGGAAAAAACATATTTATCTAGAAACACATAACAACATTACAGCATGATAATGCCTGACCTTGCCGGGAGTAGTACCTTTAGGTGACACAAAATACTGTGTAAATATATCACAGACTTTGAGTCCTGAGAGTGGACGACGTAAAGGGATGACATGTGGCCTAGGCATATCCCCATTGTTCACCACACATTCACCAACATCAGATGGTGCACAATCATGCATTCTTGTGAAATTATGTAGGACAACACAAGCTTTGATGACCTCATTGACGTTGGCTTCACTCAGCTGAATGGCAGACTGGAGGACCCGCCATTTTGCACACAGAATGCCAAAGGCACACTCCACCAGTCGCCGGGCCCGTGATAGTCGCAAGTTAAAGATCCTACGGTGGTCAAGGTTTCGGCGTGGATATGGCCTCATTAAAGTCCATGACAAATAAAAGGCCTCATCCCCAACTACAACATATGACACAGGTTCAATATTGGATCCAGAATGCTGACGTGGTGGTGATAGGTCCAATTGGTTATTGCGCAGCCGCCGACCCATAATGGAAGAATTGAAGACTCAAGAGTCTCCAGTTCTTCCATAGGCCCCAATGTCTACAATTATAAACCTGAAGTTACTGTCAACCAGAGCCAACAGAACTACAGAAAAATATTGTTTATAATTATAGAATTGGGACCCTGAGTTCGGCGGCTTACGCAAACGGATGTGCTTCCCATCCAGGGCTCCAATATAAGTGGGAAATTGGCATTGCTCCTCACATCCCCTTGCAATCCTCATCCAGTCTTCCATCTTGGGCTCAGGCATGACCACTTGATGAAGTCTGATCCAGATTTGGGAACATGTATCACGAACTATGCCAGATATGGTTGATCTCCCTATCAAAAACTCCAGATGGAGTGCGCATATGACATGCCAGTTTCAGGAACCTACAATTAAACAAATGTAGAGAGATCAAACTTTATACCATGCAAAAGGTTTCACAAATTCAATACAGATCACCAGAACAGTGTGTAAATTACAAACAAGCCAAACACTACATATACACAAGTCAAAGGTCTATGTGAATTTGACATAAACATCATAATATTGTTACTTAGAGCTGATATTTGGGATATATTAAGAAGATAATTAAGCAAAAAGGCTAAGTGCCAATGAAAAGTTGTGGGAAAACACATCATCAACATACATTATGTAGATTATGAATACATACCATAATGTAAGGAGAAGGCGCTGCTCTGCAGAGATAGATTTGCGCATCCTGGTGTCCTGGTAGGTTATCCCTGGGCGCACCAAAATATCAAAGGTGGCAATGCTCATCCGGCAATATAGGAAAAACTTGTCGGGATGTGTCCGAAGAGATGCATAAAGGCGGTGGAAATGGCCTTTAGTGAAGCGTTGCATCAAATGCGGATGAACCCACATTCTTCTCCTCCTCCGCGGATCAACTATCCCTGGGTATGGCTGCCCAAAGCGGCGGGACAAAACCCAGTTGTACAGAACTTGGTCAATTGGGGTGAACTGAAGTGTGTCAGACCAGCAGTACTCCAACACAAGCACAGCACCAAAATGGCCAGATTGGGGGCTGCCACCTGATGCAGAGGCAATAAATAGGGTTGCTGATGATGGTTTAAATGAATTTCAAGCCTAAAAACCGTTATATGTCCATTTTGCAAGGTCGCGAGAAAAAAATGCAATACGGATGCCATACGGATTACATACGGATGCTTACATGCGCAAAATACGCAGCCACACCTTGGCAAAGGATGAAAAACGGATCACTGTTCAGGGAACTTTTCTGCGTATTACGTCCATACAATACGGTCCATATTTTTATACGTTGGGTCTGACGCCGGCCTTAAGTGCAATTCATACCAAAGAAATGTTACCACCATCATGAAGTACAATATGTCATGAAAAAAACAGTCTCAGAATCTCCGGGATTCGTTGAAGCGTTCCAGAGTTATAACCTCATAAAATGAAAGTGGTCAGAATTGTAAAAATTGGACTGGTCATTAACGAGCAAACCACCCTCGGGGTTAAAGGGGTTAAAGGATAGTCTGGCTGCTGAAATACCCACTGATTCAGAAAATGGTGGTTTTTAAGTGCGAATGAAGCATTGGTGAGCTTGTGAGACCACTGCTACATAGGAGTTATAGACAGTTAGGCTGGGGTCACATTTGCGAGCGTGATGTGAGAAACTCGCGCGAGTCTCTCGCATCAATATCCGGCACTGCCGCCGGCACTTGGACCAGCGTTTGCAGCTGCATAGAAATGCAAATATAAAAAAACTGACCATCACATCCAAAAATAAATCAGGTGTGAACAGGTGCTTACCTAGAGTAACCAACTCAAACAAATAAGGCAGCACTCTAGCGCTATAGCATGCAAACATGAAATATGAAAATTAAATTGCATTACTGCACTAGAAATATGAAAAATTGAGAATGCTTAGCATATAAATTGGCCAATTCATGTGTACCTGGCAGCCACGGTAAGGCGATTCTCGTTTGCCATGACCTAATGTAATCCTCTCTTAGACAGTCTACAACTCTCTGGGAATATTATATGTATCCTTTCTTTGGACTAAAGTCGATATCTCTATGGAGGGGTAGGATGCTGTTGCAATTAAAAACACCTAACGCTAAGGGGTAGAAATATAGACTTTAGTCCAAAGTGAGGATACACATAATGTTCCCAGAGAGATGTAG